>JAVLUX010000018.1:6357500-7040000 GCA_032164185.1 Moxostoma hubbsi
TGCTTGCTTTATGGGGTGGCTGTGCAAGGCACGTGAACTGTCTCAAAAAGGATTTATAGACATTGATAAAAATCCCAGTTTTTGTATTCTTTGAGATTTTATAGACAAAAGTTTTTTGGGTTTTTTTCAGTCTGTTTCCTTATTATTTATCACAGTGAATAATGTCTAAGCCATACCATAATATATGCCTGATTTTAAACTCTTGAGTTTTTCAAGTTGTAAAAGTGTTAATTGCCATTATTAAATTGTATTATTTATAGTGGCCCCAAAATTATTTAGACATCTTAGCCACACTTGAAAATAGGGATGTCCTGCCGATGCTTCCTTTTCGGTACTCGCCGATATCTGTTTGTGTGTGTGTGTGTGTCTATATATATATATATATATATATATATATATATAAAATACATTTTTATAATACAATAATACATTTTTAGCTCTCGCACTGTCAAAAATGAACAATTATAAAATTCTACAGAAAGAACATAATAACCAATATGTAAAAGCTGTGTATCAATATTGATTCTTTCGCAAAGGTAACGGAATCATCTGTGCATGTTAACATGTATGGCCTTAGGAAATCTGTTTCATTCTGTCTTAATTTTACACAAATTTCATGTTTTAATTCATTTATTTATTTTTAAGAATTGTATGTTTTCAATGTTATCCTCAATATTATGTCTAAAAATTTAATTAATTCATAAAACTTGAATCAAATGAAAATAAAAACTGAATTTTCAACATGAGATTGCATTATTTTTGTCAAATAAAGTGCTGCACAATAAAGCATCACATGTGAGATATTGCTGAAAAATAATACAATTATTATTTATTTGTTTTATTAGTAGTACTACTAGTAGTAGCATTCCAGTGAATATTACATAACTATTCAGAAGTGATATATTTCTGTCTTTTTTTTTCCATTTAAATTTAGCATTTATTTTGGTGAAGCCCTTTCCATTTCTGGGTGTTTTTGTAGCTTCTCACCTCACTACTTGACCCAGTGTGATTACTGAGCCACAAAAGGTTGTGATTTAATTAAATAAAAATGTAGTCTGTATGTGGTTCGTGCTACAAAGTGAATTTCGCTATATGAGCAGCTGGCTTCACACATTCACTTTGAAGCACACGGCACATGCATACTATATATTTATCCCATTAAATCGCAGCCTTTGTGGTTTAATAATCACACCAAGACATATTGTGGTTTTAATTTGTGCGCTGAATGTTTACGCAGTGACATTCGTATATCAAATTTATTCAGCTTTTGGTGTCAGAGCATTTTTAGGAGTACAAGTGCAAGTACATGAGTGCAGTATCACTATCGGGACATCCCTACTTAAATGTTAAATTTTTTTACATTCAAAACAAGTGCCATTTATAATTATTATTATTTATTTATTCATTAAGATTATACAAACACACTTTTTCAAAATGAACAATAGATTAAAATGAAGACATAACGTATTTGGACACTTTGTGGTTTATTAAACATTAGTGGAACGTGTTCATACTTATAGCTGAAAAGTGCCATTTCTACGAATCTAGCATTACCAAACTGAATTGAAAAAATTATTGTTTTCAAACAGATTTTTGAATTCACCCTCCGTTTGCCTGTTTCCATTCCTAATCTTACATCGATTATGATAAATAAGCCGACAACGTGTGTCAGTGGCGATTCTAGCTTGTATGGCACCCTAGGTGGTGGTGCTACTGAAGGGGAATCTGTGCCGCCCCCCGGCAAGCGCCCCATGCTGCCCCCTCTGCAAAATTTGTTACCGGTTTGGGGGGGGGGGGTTGCAGAAGGGGAGGGGTCTGTGCCACCCCGAGCAACTTCCATGTCGCCCATGCCTAAATCCGACACTGATATGTGTGGTCATATAAATCATTTTTTTAATAAGTTGATTTTTGAAAGTTATCAGCATATTGGTGTTCATGTAAATGCAGTCATGGGTGGGAGCCATTGTAAAAATATCCCAAAAAAGTCACATCATCATTTTTGCAGATGTCACTTAGTTTGGTATTTTATTGTATAATGCAATGAATTCTTACATTTAGTGTGACAGAGTTCAAAAGTTTCTAAATTCTTTTTGGGGCAACTTTATTCTGTAATATATTGGTATAGATACCAGCATCACCATTACAAACCCATATCGGCCTTCCATTTAAATACAAACAGCAAAAAAGTATTAAAAGTTTTTCACAAGTTTTGTTAGTTGTGTAACTTTACCCTAACTGAGAACATTATCAAGAGCCTTTACCTGAATATTCTTATCAATTATGCTTGACAATAGGCTGACAATATAAATGGCAATATAATTGATTTATCTGCATTATATTGGTTGACATCACTCATTGTGCACTTCAGATTGATTTATTATTCATTTGTATGTCTATAAAGTGCAACTGGAAGCTGGTTCTCATTACAGACCAGCCAAAATGACATTTGAATTTGCCATATGTGAGACCCTTATCAGGATCAGATGACTCACACTTGCAAATGAGCTGTCCAGTCAGCATGGGACAATCACACTCTGTGTTTTTCCCCTCCACTCTTTCACAGGTTTTCTGAGAGAAGTTGACATTTGGCTATGAGCAAGCTGTGGTTCAACTGCACCTCACCAATGTTTGCATTATATGTTGTTGCAGTGTGCCTAAATCATGCAGGTGTGTATAATGTTTATTTTGACTTATTTCACACTCTTTTCAAGGGTTTTCTGTGTTTAAGGTCAGTTTTTTCCACTTTGAGTGGGCTGTATCGAGTTTCATCATGTGACCGCGTTATGCATAAATTAACCCTGCATATTAAAAAGTTGCGTTGGCCTCCCACATTCCACTTTAATCAAATTCCAACTATGAACTGTAGCTCAGAACCAGTAATATTCAGTGTGCTTGCATTGTATTGTATGTGCATTGTGGAATAAAAACAGATGATTTGCAACATATTAATTGCATTTGAATTAGAGCATAAAAATGCACAACATTTGACTCTACACATCAAGTTTCACTGAGGTTTGGACCCAGTGTAGTTGATCAACGTGTTTATGATAGGACCGTTTTGATTCAAGCTGGTAAAGGCAATCCATAACCCATGAATCACCGAGACACTCCTTGAGTTTTGTTGTCAGTGTGCATTGCAAATGGGAGTGACACAGTCGCCTAACATGTTCTGTGGTTTGGCGGTGCTAAGAACAAAGTGAACCTGACAATCTGAAGCATTTCTCTACAGAAAAAAAAATAAATAGCAGATGCCCTTGGCAAAGAAGAACTGCAGAAGACCGTTTATTCCCCTGGAATAGAACGGAAATGGTTTTTCTAAAAAGAAATGGTGATTTTGAGACAGTGATTTTGAATGCAGCGTCTGAGGATAGAGTCAGTTCATTTTGAACAAATCCCCTTATTGCTTTCCAGGTAATTCTTCATTTAGACAATTTTGATTGAAAAAAAAAACACTAAATAATTATTTGTAACATTTGTCCTTGATAGGGATAGTTAACCCAAAAATGGATTGTCTGTCACTATTTACTCACCCTCACGTTGTTCCAAATCTCTGTAACATTCTTTCTTCTGTGGACCACAAAAAGGAGCTGTTTATAAAAAGGTTATTTTTATTTACAGTGTGAAACATGAAGCACAACCTACATAGTCTGATTCCCAAACGAATGACTCTAGAGCCGGTTCTTTTGTAACTACAATGTGAATCATACAGCGTGACAAATATAGTCTGATTCCTGAACGAATGACTCTCTTGAGCTTGTTCTTTTCAATCTACAGTGTGAAACATACAGCACGACCAATATAGTCTGATTCCCAAACGAATTACTCTAGAGCCGGTTCTTTTGAATGTACAGTGTGAAAAATAGCACGACCATCATAGTCTGATTCTCAAACGAATTACTCTTGAGCAATTTTTTGATATACAGTATGAAAAACGTACAGCGTGACCAGTATAGTCCGGTTCCCATATGTAGACACAAAACAGGAGTTTGTAAGTTGAATGATTGTAGACTCTCATCATTTTGTGTCTTTCTCTTTTAGCACTTACTCTGGCCATCAAGGTGACATCCACTGGACCACAGACTATCAAGAAAGCTCAGGGGGAGAGCGTTACCCTGGGATGCACGTACACCGTTGACCCCACGGATGTGGGAGAGTTGGACATTGAGTGGACAATTGTCAGTCAAGACATGACCCAGAAAGATCAGCTGGTGAGAGAGGGCGAGAGTTTCTGATGAGATTTTAGCATATACTCATGATTTATTAGGTTTTTTTGAGCTTGGATTGATGCTCAGGCTTGTAACTTGCATCTAAAAGAGAAATTGCATGTGCCTGATGAAAATATTTAAAGCTCCTTCCGCAAAACATTAGAATATGAGTTGGGGAATAATTAACTAAGGGGCCGTTCAGATCAAACAAGTTCTTGCATGGAATTTAACAAAATGCAGCGCAACGAATAGTGTAGAACGCAAAAATATAGTTTTCAAACGAAAATTTTTTTTGTCTAGATTGTGCTTAATGCTCAAAGAGGACCGTCTAGCATATGTTTACATAGAAAAACAATTAAAAAACAGCGCAGACACTCAGCAAAAACATGATTCTTTGTGTATACACTTCGTCTAAATAGCAAAAAAAATACAAAATATGTTTACAAATCCGATCCAAATCACTTTTAATTGGCTTGAAATCCATTTATATTTAGTTTTGTTTGTTTTTTCCACTGTCAAGCCGAACGGTTCTAGTTGCAGAACCATGTCGTTTCATTCCAATCCGGGCTTATTCATTGTTTATGCCCAAAAGTTGCTGGGGTGGGGGGGGTTGGGGTGTGTTGGTGTTCGTTGTTCATGCCCAAAATGGTTTTTGAGCTGGGGGATCACCAAACTAGATAGCGCAACCTTACAGCCCAAGGCCCCCCGGGCAGTGGAGGGCCCCCTGGTAGTCAAGGGCCCCTTGGCACTGGCCCCATTGGCCCAGTCTGTAATCTGTCCCTGCTTATTGAATTCAGAACTGTTCGGTCTGTTGGTGGAAAATCGCTTTAAATTCACTATGTATTGAATAGCATATAAGTGACTGATTCGACAATGTTGGACACCGCATGAACATGTAAAATGCCCGTCACTTATATTCTCTCATGTGCCTCATGAGTTCAGCACTGTGGCGAGATGTCATGATAGACATGAGCAGAGGCAAAATTTCCAGTTTTACGTTCTCTGTTTCCACACTGACAGCTACTTCAGTTGTTGTGTGAGAAAGTCTCTTGACATTGTGCAGGGGCTTATGTCATTACTATAGCAAACAATGTAGATACACCGGCTTGTGACGACACTGTCTGAACAAACAGATCAGATTTCATCACTTGCAAAAGGAAGCAAATTAAGCAAAGCCTAAAAGTAGGAAGGCTGATAATTATGTCGTGAGACAGTGGCTTAACTGTTTTCAAAATATTGAAGTGTCTCGAGTAACAAGATACTTTTTGTCACAGTATTTGTGACAAGTCTGGAAGATTATTAGTGAAGCTATCTTTAGTAGTTGAAAGAACAGTTCTACCTGAACGATAACATTGAGTAGGTCGAGTTACCTTTGCTAAGAGCAGCATACAAGAGTCGACGTAATGATCTGACATAGCATCGCTCTATTTTAACTTCAATTCCATATGACAAAATAAGATCTAGCGTATGATTTTGTTGATGGGTTGGACCAGTCCCATTTTGTCTAACCCCAACAGAGTTGAAAATATCGATAAACGCTAATCACCCAGTCTATCATTTCCATTATATATGTGGATAACGGGATTGTATCCCGAGGTTACCAGATCCTGCCAGATCCATCTCAGGTCCTGCCTGATGTCCGATTCCTACATTATCATTGAGTGATGATGACCAACTGTAGCATGTGCCAGCCAGACTTCACTTCAGTCTACAAAGACAGACTTCACAGAGGATGAATTGATGTAAACTCAAAGACATGAGATTCTTCATGAGCCACTGCCTGAAGCCTGGGCTCAGGATGGAGTTCACCAAAATTACCTGCCATAAGCTTCCAGCCGGACTGCGATGCTTCTCACTGAATGATACCTATATCAACTTGGTCAAAGGAGGGACAACACTATCTTAAACCACACAGAAAATGAATTAACCACTAACAAAAGCCTTCACTGACCAAAATCAAAGGACAATGCATCTACGTGTATTTCCTCAGTTAATTCAGGATGACTTCAAGGAATTTAACACTAAAATTTATAGATAATATAAAATAATTCTGCTTAAACATTGACCCACGACACTTACTTAGTTTACCTTGTATAACCACTAATAGTTCTAAACATAAGTAACTAATATTGGCAATATATTGTACATTTTCTGTTATAGCATAATTTGTTGTAAAGCCGATTTTGAAACAATGCCTGTTGTGAAAAGCGCTATACAAATACATTTTACTTGACATTCTATCACACATAAATGAGAGTAATTGAAAGAACTTTGCTAGAATGTCCTCTTCAGTGTCAAACAGACTCAAATGTATCGTTGGTGCCATGTAATGAATAACAAGATCATTTACACGTAATAAATTAACCGTTCCAAAAAAAGTTAACGGTAGGTAGTTAAGGGCAGGGCTGAACTGGGAAGAGAAATCGTTGTTCGCTGTCCTTTTCTGTATATCGCAACGGCGTTTTGTGGACCGTTCTGTATAACATGGCGGCTCATTTTAGCTTATCGCGGCCCATTCACACATTTTGTGGCTGATCCACCGGCCTGCTCCGATGGCCAGTCCGCCCCTGATTGGCCCCAAAGTGTGCCGGCCCACTGGGAAAATGCCCGGTATACCAGAATACCAGTCTAGCCCTGGTTAGTTTTGTTAGTTGTGTAACTTTACCCTAACTGAGAACATTATCAAGTGCCTTTACCTGAATATTCTTATCAATTATGCTTGACAATATAAATGGCTTAAACTATTTTCCTTTATTAGGGTAAGGTCAAAAAATGTTTTAGTAAAACTCGATCAACACCGTTAGACTTTTGCCAATTACTCTGATTTCTTTACTGGCTTATCCAGTGTGTGTTAGAGTTGTTTACGTTTTGACAACAAAATGCGAGAATGTGATTTTAAAATCTCATGTAAACGCTGGTTTCTTGTGTTGTCGGATACTTGTGTAAACGTTTGTGCCACATACATATTGCTTGGATTCATTGTTAATTTTTACAGTTGTTTATTTAAAAAAAAAAAAAAAAAAAGTCATGACAATAATGTCTTAAATTTAGTCAATATTTTATATTATTATAATTGTTATATTCATTAATTGAATTAATATTTTTTTGTTAACAAAAATACAATTTTACTTGACGATAATGTAAAAATGACAAAGATGTGTTAGAATGTAACAGATCAAACTTTAATCAAATATTCAAACATTTTGAAAAAGTTTTTTACACGTATATGAAGCATATCAAAAATATCTCAAAATAAACAACAGTATTAGCAACTTTTTAGAAGTTAATGTGTTTTAGAGGCTATTCGGTGTTTTAGAAAGTTTAGGATATTGTGTTATGTGTAGTGTTTTTACTAAAACAACGTATTAAATAACTTTTTATAGCACCTTTTAGCGAGCGCTACACAAAACAGCAGATCTAATACCCCAGGGCAGGCTGATCCATAATCGTGTGGCCTTCACTACAAACGCTCTATCACCTTTAGTTTTGTATCTGGATCTTGGAACAGCCAACAGTTCACAACAAGAAGATCTAAGAAGTCTAACTGTTTCATAAGGTCTTAAAAGTACTGCTAAATAATCTGGCGCCAACCCATGTAATGCCTAATATATAATTAATAAGATATTAAAATCAACCCTAAAATGAAGCTAAATCTGGAGTAATATGAATTAAACACATAGTTCGGGTCAAAAGCCTAGCTGCAGCATTTTGCACTGATGGTAGCTGTACTAAAGTACAATGATTTCAAACTGAAAATAGTCAAATGAAATTTAAGCATGAATAAGCTTCACTGTATCTCTAAAACTCAAAACCTGTCTCCTTAATGTCCCTTAACTGATAAAAACAAGGCTGAACTAACTTCCTGGCATGATATTTAAATTTGTGTCAAAATAGATGCCAAAATTTCTCACCACCTGCTGAATATTCAGAGCCACCTGTAAATAAAACTGAATGATCAACTGTATCAAACGCTGCAGTTTATTCAAGCAAGACTAAAATGGTGCACTCTCTAAAGTCCTCCACCATCAATAAGTCATTGGTTACCCTAAGAATGGCAGTTTCTGAACTATTTCTCAAAAATATTTATCCTTCACTACCTCTAACAGTTGCTTCGGCACTGCTATCTATACATAGGTTGAACTATGGCAGTCTTTAACTTCTCTGGAACACAAGTGAGCTATTAACTATAGACCACAAAGAAGGGCCTGAAGTCCCAATAACTTCCTTGAAACGTCTTAAAGGAACAACATCTGTATGAGAACTGTTGTACAATTTTATAAAGATCCTGCTGTGAATTAGGAGAGAAAGAATCCAACAGACTCCCCACAACAACCCGATTATTCCACACATGGAAATTAACAATGCAAGTTACGCATTATTTGTTATTGTTTATAAAATAAAATAAATCCTACATCAACAAACATTTTTCAGTAAATCCATTGACGAGATCAGCACTGCTCTTATTGTAAATATAAAGTATATAATCGAATAGTTATAGGCCTTTATTTGAAGAGGTTCACTTTGAAATCATCTATACGTTATGCTATTGATCTCTTTAAATTTGGCAAAAAAAACCTAATAATGGTCTCTTTAATGGAAAAATGGACCAAAAATATCAATGACTCATTTTGCAGTACAATGTTTTTGGTCCAAACTGAAGTATTCTAGAATAAAAATAGAAGACTGTCTGATTTCAATGGGACATACATCAACACAGAAAAGAAAATAATGTTTGTCAAACCATTTTATGGGGTGTTTAAAAAGATATTAGCGAATAACTTTAAGGTGGTTAACAACATTTGTTAGTAACTTGTAGTGTGCCAAGCTATTTTTCAAAAGAAAAATGTAACTACTTTAAGACTATCTTGTAGTTTGGGAAGCAACCGTTTAAAAATAGCTTAACCAACACATAAACTACAATAACCTTTCTAGGGAGTAAATGATGGGCTGAACCGTAAGAAATCATGCAATTGTGCTTTTCATCTCTTTTCGTTTCATCTGGTGTGTTTGATAAGACAAAAATGGATGAATGTTTATGAATTTCTATGGAGGTCACAGTTTAGTCCTGATCAATCATACTGTATCACACTGGCAGATTTTGTAATGTCTTTGAACATTTATCTCTTGGCCGAATTGCCTAACATTAAGCTTTCTGTGAATGCATGCAGTGATTCTGTGAAATCCTTCTCTTAGCATCTTAGAGACTCCGTCCTAATGACAGAAGGTGGTTAGACCTGTTACTTAAGATAAGACTTACTTGTCTGCTATCACCCAATCTCACCGAGACGGACCTCGGTCTGTCTATCTCTTAGATCTTATCTTACACCGGGGGGAAGGAGTACAAGCTGGGAGATGCATCACTCATGAGACGTTTCCTGTTTGTTGGGGACCCCAGCCATGGAGATGCAACGGTCACCATTTCTGACCTCCAGACCTCAGACACGGCCACGTACCAGTGTAAAGTGAAGAAAACACCAGGCATCGATTCGAGGAAAAACACTTTATTGGTGCTAGGTGAGAACAGGTGTCAGAAATTAAACTTTTCCCATTGAGGGACAAATATTTGCCCACTGGATTTGATTTTCAGGGGCATTTCTATCTTTTTGGGGGCTATTTTTAAAATAAACTTTGTCATCCTTTTATGTCTTATAATTAAATTTAAAGGTGCAATCAGTAATAGTTCACCAATAGTTCATCCATCAAATTCTATCGTTTACTCACCCTCATATTGTTCCAAACCCATAAGATTCGTCTTTCTTTTGAAAAAATTTTAAATAATAATATTTTTTTTAAGTATTATTACATCATAGTAGTTCTCCCTTGGAACTGACTTTCATTGAAAAAATCTGAAAAGAACTGCATTGTTCTTATTTTAATGCCATAAAAGCATGAATTTGTTCCAGTAATGAGAATTCCTCTTGAAAACAATGGGAATAGTTAAACAAATCACCCAAAAACTAAAATTCTCTCATTTACTCATTTTCATGCCATCCAGATGTGTATGCCTTTCATCATTCGAAGAATATCGCAGTTCTAGAATGAAATATTGAGTATTAGTGACATTTCTAAGCCATCTTTGGCCCCCAAATTAAGAATTTCTCCCTGAACCCTGGTGAAGGTGAGAATGTGCACTTCCTCTTTCTTCCTTGACTGGTTCTGACACTTATCAAACCGGGTTTCTGTTTTACCATGCTCTCCACCTTTCAACTTGTTTTTCTCTATGACATGAGTGGAATGATAGGTGGGGTGGACACTCTTTGCTAACGCCTTTCTCCTGTTGTTCTCCATTAACCTCTTCCCAACCTTGACACCTCCTGTCTACAGCCCCAATAGAGCGCAAACGACCGCACATTTTTCAGAGCACTTGTACTGTATATTCCCCATTCAATTTCTCCATTGGGATTTAAAAAACCAAACCAAACAGCTCTAAAGTGAATCAAAACAGAATATAGGGCGGGACTTTGATTTAAGCAGGAATTGATTGGATCGTGAAAAAAGTATGAAGCAGTTCCAGACCTGAATGCTTGTTTGTAGACAGATGTTTTAATTGTATCTCTGATTTAGAATTTAGCTGCAAAAATGGTGATATTCTCTTCAATAAATCTATTTAAAACTCTGATGCAAGCGAATCATTAAATCACTCAAAAAGATTTATGGTAGTCTCCAAGTTGCATTTTTTCCTTTGCTAAAATGTTTAGCAAAAAAATAAGTAGGTGATGTATATCTATCAGTATAATATTTGTGCACATTAAAGAAAACTAGATAATGTTTGTGAGTTTTTGTGGAGATTTGATCAACCATTACGGGAAAACTGTAGGTCGGTTCAGTTAGAAATGTCACAGCAATGCGAGTCAGAACAGTCTGAAGGTCTGTACCAAATTTGGTAGATGTATCTTGAAAGCTGTCTGAGGAGTTACGATTGAAATTTTTGGTCTTACATTTGTTTAGGGATTTTAAAAGAAAACTTAACAGCTTAAAGTGTAGAACTTTTTCAAGCCAACATGATTTCTTTTCCCCCCTTGTGTTCATAAGCAAAACATACTTTGATTATTTTTACTCTATATTACATCACAAAGGCTGTTTGGTCAAATGGTTCCTCTGGTTGAAAACAAATCACCATTTTTAAGCCATTTCAGAGCAAATACCAAAAAATATTGAGACATATCACCCTGTCATAGCCCTAACCGATTATCACAGATTTCAAAACAAATCAGTTGGCATAATGCATTGGCGCATCATTTGACTGGCATGCTTCTTTTTCTGCTGATTTCTCACAGTACGACCTTCGGTCCCTAAATGCAGTGTGGAAGGCAGCGAAGAGAAGGGTGGAATGGTTTCGCTGCGCTGCAAATCTTCTCATGGTTCACCTCCTCTAAAATATGCATGGACGAAAGAGAGTGGAAACATGCCACCGACAGCAATACAGAGTGAGTTCTCCACCCATGAGCGCAGGTCTGGTTCAACAATACACTGCTAATACCTTCAAGCGTAATATTCGGTTCTGCTTGAATAACCTGTAGCTTCAGGCTTGTACGTTGTAAAGCACATCAGCTGCTGTAGTCAAAAACAAAATATTTTTAATGCCTCATAGCAACCAAACAGGTTGTGAGCAATCTGCTGAAAATGTTGCTGGCAGGGCAGGGCCGGTCAACCTAGGCAAGCGTCTAGAGCAGCATTGCTTCGGGGGAGCCAATAAGTATGTGTTAAAATGTGTGGAACAAAACGCACCGTTTTAACACATACTTTGCACCATTTTTAACACATGCGAAATTGTGTGTTCCGATGACATGTTGTGGTGCCCTCCACGGAACAAATAGACCATGTACTAAAAGCCATACAACTTTTTGTTTCTGTTATACCTGTGTTTGCACAGTTCGAGTAGTATGGATATTATGCCATTGCGAACACGGCCATAGACTCCCGAGCGCAGGGCTCGTGAATTGAAGTGATGCCTTGTGCGTGAATTAATTCGTCTTTTGAGTCTGTTCTTCTTAATGAATTTGTCTAACTTGCGGGCTGAATGTGTGAAGCTCTTTGTCATGCAGTAAAACAGTAACGGGATGCTTTAGAAGACAGAGAACAAAAACGCTGAATTAAGTGAATATTTACTGTAGCTGCTTTCATTCATTTGCCAGTGATGAAGATCATGTGCAAGTGCAGTCTGTGAATGACTGTCTATTGCAGGTAAGGATACTTGCTAAATAAAAGTGTCTCAAAAAAACTTGCATTGCACGAAAGCATTTAAAAGTATTAAAAAAAAAAATAATAAAAAAAAAAACAATACCATGTTTTTTGGAGCAGCCTTTCATATAAATACCATGATATTGACCTACTGTATATAATAAAAATACCAAGGTTTTACCATATTGTACCATCATTGTACCATAATACTGCTACAGCAGGCTTTTGAGAAAGGTCACTTTGATAAACTTCATCTTGTGCTGTGTAATGTGAAAAGGTAACTATGATTTTTGTACTTGATGGGTCCCAGTCTCCCCAGTAATGATGAAAGCCTATAAATGTGCCTGCTGTGAAATACACTGTACAATATGCATAGATATTTAGGGCAATGTGCCTTTTTTTTTTAAATCTTAGACCACTTGGCTTATGTGTACTTTACATTACAGTTATTCCTATATATAGTGATACCCATTTATGATGCCTACTTAAGAAGCCATAACATTGAATTGCATATTTCTTCCCAGCATTGTTATAATTCATGTTTTGCTAGTTTGGGTTTTTACACATGGGGGGTTTTACTGGAGGGTCTCGCCTAGGGTGCCAAGTGGGGTAGGACTAGCACTGTGTCAGGGCATATGAAATGGCTGCACATTCTCAATGGCTCTTTTGTTTGAAGATCTCCAAACTGGAGAGATGCAAATCGGAAACCACAGCGAGAGCTACACAGGGAAATACCTTTGTGAAGTCAGCAATGAAGTTGGCACAGAACAATGCACCTACACCCTTAAAGCATATAACCGTAAGTATGGGTCTGTCACAGTATTTACAGCAACCCTAAAAGTATTTGCATTTACTTAAAGTATACATGTCATTCCATTAGATAACAAAATATCAAAGCAGAGCGGCATTTATTTTAGAGGAAGATAGAACAAACACACTTTAAGCAAAAATTTGACAAGATGTTTGTTTGAAATTATAAAACGATATAGTGTACTGTTCAAAATGAATATCAAAACATATTTGTACTTTTGTTTTAAGCCATTTCAAAGCAAAACACACATTTAAAATTCTAATTCTCTCATTTAAATTCATCTCACCCACATTCCAGATGTTTATGACTTTCTTTCTTCTGCAGAACACAAGCAAAGATTTGATCCCTGCTCTGTATGTTTATATAATGCAAGATAATCGTGGTCAGAACTTTGAAGCTCCAAAATCACAAAGGCAGCATAAAGTAATCCATATGACTGGTTATGTCCATGTATTCTGAAGCAAAGTCCTTTTTTTTAACAAAAATCTCCACTTTCACTTGTTCAAAATGTGAAAGTGAAAGTGGAGATTTATGGTAAAAAAAGTACTTGAATGTTGATCTGTTATAAATATAACGCAGAACACCCCAATGTACATAATTGATATTAAAAATAGGAAGAAATAAAATTATTCCCATGTAATATAATGAAATGTGATGGGTCACACAAGGATTATTTATAACAGTAGTTTACCGTAAAAATACATGTATTATCTTGTTAAACATAATATATATTACAGTTTTAAAAATATAATTTTACTGTTAATAAAACTGTAAAATCATCCTTTTTACATCTAAACACATTTTATTATTGTAATGTTATATATATATATATATATATATATATTTTTATATATATGTGTATATATTTTTATATATATGTGTATATATATATATATATATATATATGTGTGTATATATATATATATATATATATATATATATATATGTGTGTATATATGTATTGAATGTGTTACGGTAACTACCCATTGACTAAGGAACCTTTTTTTTTTACCTTAGCATTTTTACATTAATTTACTGTTAATGTTACAGACATTTTTTACAGTGTGTGTCTTAAGTGCTCAAATAGTTTTTAGGGCCAGTGTATGGGTGTCATTTTTATCCAAGGCTCTTTTTTGTCTAATGAACCAATACCGTAGAAGCTATCTATGTCAATTTAATCCAGAAAGTCTCTTTTGTTATTTAGCATCTTTTTTTCTAAGGTTCAGCCTTGGTTTAATTGCTCAATGTAAAGTAAGGCAACCGCAGCAGTGTTTCTGTTTTATAAAAACCTATATACGTGACCTTGCACGAAATATGCAACCTAGAGGATTTCTGTAAAAACGCTAGTTTCATAAACCCATTTACTCTGAAGATGATTTTGTAAGGTGATTGAAAACAGCGGCACTTTTAGATGAATTGCTTCTGAGGTTAAGGGCAAGGAACTTCTGCATATATTCCACTTAAGTTTATCTGTGTTTTCTTTTCTAGCGACTAACAAAGTGGGAGTGATTGTGGGAGCTGTGATTGGAGCATTGTTGTTGTTGCTCCTCCTCCTCCTGCTGATCTGGCTCCTGATTTGCTGCTGTCACAAGCGGCGCTATGAAAAAGAGGTTGCCAATGAGATCAGGTGTGTTACTGCTGATTTACTCTTTATTTACAGTCTTATCCCATGAATATGTAATGACTGTGGTGACACATTTGCAAACTGATATGACGTGGTTTCTTACACATTTCTCGGCAGTTCAGAGGTGATGTGTACTTTGCTCCCAAACAGATGCAGGTTTTCTAGGTTAATGCTCTATTCAGTTTTAAACAATCAAAACCGACCTTACTATCTTAAACATTAAACCTAACTGATTGTCATAGCAATTGCATTTTTCATGTCACATTTGCTTCTGAGACAACCACGTCATTTCGTGGTGCTTCTATGACATTTTTGATTTCGAAATCGTTGTAAGTTACATATACATTTAGAATTTCTGACCCCATTGATTCATAATTAATTTTAAGCCATTAAATGTATCTAGAAGCTAACGTTACTGTTTAAACCGTATGTGATAATGGGGTCTGTGGTATCAAGATGCAGGTGTGGGAGTGTCACACACTAGTGTCTTACTAGTAGTGTTGGGTAAGTTACTCTAAAAAAGGAATTCATTGCTAACTACTAATTACATCTTCTACAGAGTAATTAGATTACTGTACTAATTACTCAGTCTGAAAAGTAATTAATTATTTATCAACCTCGACCAGATGAAAAATTACAGGATAGACATGAAATTGTTCTTTTAATTATTTCAAATAAATCAAAAAAAATATTAATGAACTGGCCAAAGAATTTAAGGGGGCTGCATTTAATTAGAAAAAATACATTTTAACATAAGACATTTTTCACTATTTTTTTATATAGAATTGTTCTGATGTAATGGTGTTAAATACTGTATAGACTATAGAAGTAACTAATTAAACTACTGAAAAACTAAGAGTAATCCCATACTTTTTTCTATGAAAAAGTAATTTAGCTACAGTAATTGATTACTTGGTAATGCTTTACACCCGACAATGCTTACTGCATACTTGACAGCCACTGATTCACAAAAGATCCCCTTCATGAATTCCTGGTTGACTAGTCAGAAATGCCTTCTTATTCAGAGCTCACAACCACACCCAACACCAATCATCTCAACTAGATTAGTTAACATATTGTTGTGTGGGAATCTCACAATACACAATGTCACACAATATAAACATTCAGTACACAAGTGATATTTACCATGGTTTTGTACCTTGATATCACACATCACATGCCTTGTATTTCATTTCAAGCATGCTCTTCACTGACACTGTTGCCTTATTGGTAAATTAAATGCAACTTATTTTAGTGGCCACCACTGAGACAATCATAATTTGTGTAAAAATAGGTGCAAAACATTTTCAGTGAATAGTTATTCACTCTTTTAGATCATCATAGTTTATAGGACTATTCCGAGTTCAATACAAGTTCATCTCAATCAATAGCAATTGCTTAAGGCCTATTAACAAAACTCCTAAGAGCAAGTTTTACGAAGGAAATCTTAAGATAAGTGTAAGGTGGGAGCCTGGGTGGCTCAGTGAGTATTGACCCTGACTATCACCCCTGGAGGTGCGAATCCAGAGTGACTTCAGCAAGTTCTCCTAAGCAACCAAATTGGCCCGGTTGCTAGGGAGGGTAGAGTCACATGGGGTAACCTCCTTGTGGTCACTATAATGTGTGGTTCTCGCTCTCGTGGGGCACGTGGTGAGTTGTGCGCGGATGCCACGGAGAATAGCGTGGGCATCCACACGCGCCTCATCTCCACGGTAACGCGCTCAACAAGCCACATGATAAGATGTGCGGCTTGACGTCTCAGACGTGGAGGCAAGTGAGATTCATCCTCCACCTCCCGGATTGTTTGCATGTCACTACACCACCACAAGGACTTAGAGTGCATTGGGAATTGGGCATTCCAAATTGGGGAGAAAAGGGGAGGAAAAAAAATAGATAAGAGTAAGGCGGAATTTACCTCATTGCTACTGTATGGATGATGTCATGTATTTTGAGCATGCTCAGTGTTGGGTGTAATGCATTACTAAGTAATTAATTACTGTAATTAAACGACTTTTTCAATGAATAAAAGTAAATTAAGTGACTACTCTTAATTTTTCAGTCATTTAATTAGTTAGGCCTACTTCTGATTTAATTGTGTTAAATACTGTATAGACTATAGAACAATTCTATATAAAAAAAATAGAGAATTTAAAATCTAAATTTAACATATAATTTATTAGATTTTATAGGATTTATATAAAATAATTAAAAGAACAGTTTCATGTCTATCCTTGTATTCTACACAGTCATTTTGCCAGTTGCCAGGGAATGGAAGAATTATCAAAACCTTTATATCCATTGTAATTATGTTGCTTCGATTCATGGGAGACGTAACTGCATCTTAGCTAAGTTATACCTTTTGTAAAAGGTCACTGTGAACATTATAATATTTATAATAGTATATTATTAAGATGCATTGATTCAATTGTGATTCAGGCGAAACCTTTTTTACAAAGTCAATGTCATAATATTACATAATATTCTAACATATAATTTTAAATGTGGATTGACGACAGCAGGCATGCTTCTATGCATGTGAGTCACTCTTAAGGATTTAGAAGTCCTCCGGATGTCTTTTAAGCTGACGTGGGTTTGGTAGCTACTTTTAGTGTTAAAATTGAATGAGTCCTAAAATTAGGAGTGAGACAGCCCTAATTTTTAAGAGTTGCTCCTCAATTTCCTAGTTAGGAGCTACTTTATGCCTAAAGATGTTTTGTGAGTATGGGCACTGGGTTCCAGTGAGGTGAAGTGAATGGGGCCAATCCATAAACATTATAATACACACTGTTTTAAAGTAAAGTCACAAGACAAAATATTTGTGTAAACATGATTTTAGTGTGATTAAAATAATTTACTAACCTTTTCTGTATAAAGTTATAGCCAATTTTACTTCAAACCCTAAAATGATGATTTAAACAACTTAACAGCTCAAATAGTACACAAGTTTTAACAGAAGATTGCATGTAAGTGCTTTTATAAAATAAGCTTCACATTTCTGTATTTAAACCCTCCAAAAATTGGCCCCATGCTGTCGATTGACCTTGGCTTGTATTGAACCCGGAATATTCCTTTAAAAGTTTATTTAATTCATTTTTAAGATGGAATTTAATATTTTAAGATTCAAAAGCTGGAACTTGGACCAGGATAAATCAGTCTATATATAAAGGCATTTGGAAAATAGCAAAAATAAAACTTTGATATTGGCTCGATAAGCCTTTAAAAATGTTAAACTAGATTCAGAATTACAAGTTTGATGGTTATACAGACATTACAGTAGGCAAATCGGCAGTAAGCTACGTAAATAGTCAGACATGCTGTCAAAAGGATCAATCAGATAATTCGACAGACAGAGCAACTCAAAGCAGATTGTAGGTTTGTTTACATTTGAATTTTTTGACAGTTGGAATTTGAATTTGAATTTACGAACATTCCTTTGGCCTATTGTAACATTCCGTCAATGTAAGTTTATGGGATTTTTTTTCCTGATCATCTATTGTACAAATACCGTAGGTCCTTTGACTCCATTTATTACAAAAAAACAGCATATTATTCCAGAACAGTCTTAATTTAAATTCAAATTTTTAATTTATGAACATTCCATCAATGTAAGTCTATGGGATGGTTTTATATATACATGCAATTACAATGAATGTGGCTAACACCATTCCCTAAACCCTATATTTCCTTAGGGAGGATGTGGCTGCGCCGGAGAGTCGCCCAGGAAGTCGTAACACAAGCTTCCGTTCTATAATGAACTACCGTGCCCATCCAGGCGTTAACTACAGCTCGGTTCAGAATGCAGAGGTCTTGCGGTCTGGATCAGGTCACAGCACCGAACGGAGTAGACTCCAAAGGGAAGCCAGTATGCTTGCTAGTGATCTTAGGCCTCCACTACGATATGACAGCAAATATGGATACCCTGTATAACTGACGACCTGCCAGTGGGACTCTTATGGGGAAGATCAGTGGGAAGATTATACTCACTAAAAACTGTGCAAAACCATTGCAAGGTTTGTGAACCTTAAACCTGCACAGACGGTGAACTGCGTAATAATAATTATTGCATAAGTGATCTACTAATATATGTGTATAGTAGTGTTCATGTATTTTTGTATGATTTTATTATAATTATTTGCATATTTTGGACATTTTTGTTAAAATGAATAAATTTCATTAGATTATTATGGTAATTTGAGGAGTTATTAAACAAAAAAAAAAAAATTTAAACTACCTTGTAAATTTGAAAGTAAAAGATTTAAAAAGTGTGATCTAAGTGATTGCTATGTTACAAAATTATATACAGTATTTGGGCACTTAAGCTATGCTTAATGTATGCATGCATTATATGGCAAAATATCAAAACAAGTGGCATTTATATTCACATGTGTGAACCGACTTTATAAATCCACTAAAAATCATCTTGACACAAGTTGATTAAAAGTCATTGCAAAAATGGCTCAGAAAAATGAGGCCACTTCTAAGTAAAGGTCTAGCATAATATGTTTGCAGAAGCCACTTGGTTTGATATATTGTCATCTAATGCAATGACATTCTGACATTTTCAAATGTCCTAAAATGTCTGAATACTTTTGGGGCCACTGCAGTAGGAACTTTTAGTGAAATGTGGTTAACATTAATGAATGTTTTCGAATTGTGTCTAATAAACCTTTACATTTTAACCTTAGAAGCTTAAAAATAAAACGTTACTCAGTAAATTTCTCATTTATACGTTTACACATTTAATATCAGACTTTAATTATAAAAAATGGCCTATTTGAAACCAAAGTAAACAAACTGTTTGAATGATGTTCAAAACATATTTTCTTGCTTCCCTGAAACACAAAACCACTGTTCATTGAAACTATTCCTTTTAAGTTATAAAAAATAAACCTGGATTTCTTATAAGATGTCTGTAATTTGTTTTTGGTTGCTGGAGAAAACTTCCCCTGTGAATTCATCTGCCCTGACAAGCATTCATTACAAATGAGCACTGTGATGGGAGATGATGGGGAAATAAATAATTTGCTATGTCTGATTTGCAGCTGCCAACTAACAGGTCAATCAATGCACTGCTGTGGTAACTCTGCACAAGAGCGCCCCCTGGCTGCAGTGTCGTTAGAATCTCCCATGACCCAACCTTCTAATCTAAAGAAACTCAAAAATTACAAATTACATTTCTGTCATTATTTGCATGACCCTCCAAACCCATATGAAACACAAAAGGAGAATTCTGAAGAGTCTTCATGCAGCTTTTTTGCATATATGACAGTTTATAGGGACCAATCTGTCAAGCTCTACAAAAGAATCCTGTGTGTGTATGATGACAACCCCAAGTCTCTATGATATTCTGGTCTATAGATATGACTTTAATAAGTTTTGTTTTATTTCTTTTAGATCTCCTTTACTTTCTCACATGCACTCTTCCTATTTTCCTTTAATTGGTCGAGACCAATTTCACTCCATAATCAAAGGTTATTAGGCGAAACATTCTGAGAAAAATGGTCAAGAAAAAATTTATTGGAGCCAAACAGACCATATAAAGGAACAGTACACCCTAAAATGAAAGCATCACTTTGATGCATCGTTTATGTCCGTTGCCTGAGTATGAGCAATAATAATTACATTTATGCATTTGGCAGACACTTTTATCCAAAGCGACTTACAGGGACAATCCCCCCCGGAGCAACCTGGAGTTAAGTGCCTTGCTCAAGGACACAATGGTGGTGACTGTGGGGATCAAACCAACAACCTTCTGATTACCAGATTACAAGTTATGTGCTTTAGACCACTACACCACCACCACTCCATGTAATACTCCACTCCAATAATAGTGATATTTGCTTTAGTTAATAATATAATTATTGTCCTGCAGCATATGCATATGATGTTTTAAATTCAAAACTTATGAATATAATAAAAACAATCTGAATAACAGATTGTTCTCCATATAGAAGCATTAAACCTGTTTGTGTAAGTCAATTAAGAAATAGTGGCTGTGGTGATTTAAATATTGTTTGTTGGACAAAAACACAGTATTATAATGGTTGTACAATGAGTCAGTGAGACAATGTCTTGACTGCGACTCGGTGGCGGATTTAGGCATAAGCGACATGGGCAGCCGCCCGGGGTGGCATCTTGCCGGGGGCAGCACGGGTGCGTGCCAGTCGCTTATTGGGTAAATCTCATTGCGCCGTACATTTTAAATTGTTTTAGATTTTGCTTGGGATTTTCAGGATTTTTCTTTTCGTCACTAAATTACTGATGAAAAGTTGTGTCGTTGTTTTTGTCAACGATAATGAAGACGAAATGAAAAAGGGTGCTTCTCATATCTAAAATTGTGCATCCTCATTTCATTTCCTTGCTTCCTTTCCTTGCCTCCTAGCTCCACAAGCAAACTCTTCATTCATAACTAGAAATAAATAGAAATAAGCTCTTTGGATCTTGAAGATCAAATGAACATATGCCACTCCACTTTCACTCAAGAAGTGCAATCAACGGTAATGAAAAATCCAAGCCTCACTCTCTGCTGATGGGCACTTGCCAGATTAGTCCCTTTGTTGTTCCTGCCTCTTTTCTCCGATCGCGTTCATAATCCACATCACAGTACACAAAAACAAACTTTCTTTCTCCTTACTCAGCTTGCACACCGTAACTTCACCTCTCTCCAGTCTCAAATCTCTCTTCTTTCTCTTTTTTTTTTGTCATGAACCACCATCTTCCTGGTTACTTTTATTGTTGGCTTTATTGTTGACACCTGTAATCTGATGAGCAGCCATTTTAGTTGGTGGTGGTGGATCCTTAAAGGGGCAGCTCGTAGTTCTGCTCTGCCACAAAGTAAAAATGTAATTTTAGAGAAAAAAAATGCAACCTCTGAGTCATGCACACTGTTTGTGAATGCAAAGATTACTCGCTCATCGTGTTAACAGTAGTACTATAAGGACTGATGAACACGTTTGAATTGTTGCAAAAATGTTGGATGGTGCTTGTTGGTAATTCGGGAGATGGGGTCGATTTCAGGGTACATGAACATTTGAAAGCAGCATGTCGAAATTCCCATGATCATGTTGCATTATGCAATCATAATGTCTTTATTTTGGATGAATATTAAACTCACATAAAAAAGTGAATCATTTTAAATGATTGCTTTTGATCTTTTGGCTTTAAATGGCTCTTTTTTTACATTTCATATGCCATTGTATAGAAAGAAAAAAAATTACAGCATGCAGATTTGACACGTAATGAGTGAATGATGACAGACACTTTCATTTTAGGGTGAACTGTTCCTTTAAATGATCTGTTTGTCTCCAATAAATTTTTTCTTGATCATTTTTCTCAGAATGTTTCGCCTAATAACCTTTGATTAACCTCCTGAGTCCTGGTGTCCACATATGTGGACATCTCATTTTTGGTTGTGGGCAGCATAATACTTAATTCTGTGTAACTGGAACATGTTTTTCACAAACGAGGACACTTACACTGCCATCTGGTGGCGTCAGGAGATAATTTTTTTTAACATAAATAATTTCAAAATGGCGGAGAACACAGCCGACATGTCACTCAGCCACTCCAGACCAAAACGTCCACAAGGTAAAAAATCTAATAACATTTCAATGTTGATTCTTGTTAAGTTATGCATAATAGTGTTGTATGATTAAAATGGCATGCACATTTGACAAACTTTTGTAACAGTAAAGATTTACTATGCTGCTAAAGTTGATGTCCACATATGTGGACAACGGGACTTAGTTTAGTTGAAACTGTTTACAAATGTTAGCAAAAGCGCACTCACAATCGCAAGATCGCGCCCGCGCACACACACACACACGATCGCGCGCACGCACACACACACACTCACTCTCTCTCTTGCTCGCGATCGCGCACACACATACATACACAATTGCTCACTCACTCGCGCACACACACACTCTCTTGCTCACTCGCGATCGCGCCCACACACAGACACTCTTGCTCACTCGCGATCGCACACACACGCTCAATCACTCGCACACACACACTCTCTTGCTCACTCGCGATCGCGCCCACACACAGACACACACACACACACACACACACACACTCTCACACTCTCTTGCTCACTCGCGATCGCTCACTCACTCGCGCACACACTCATGCTCGCTCACTCGCGATCGCACACACACGCACACAGTCGCGCATAAGATTGAAAAATTTGGCAAAAACTTAGTTTGGGAAGAATTTGTTAGAAAACATCAATTGCAATAGTTTATAACAGTATATATTGACATTGCATGTGTGTGAAATAATTTTACATTGATTTTTATTTTATTTTCCTCATGATCTCATTTCCAGAGCGTTTTCCTGTGTCAAAGGCACTGGAATTGGTACTGGATTCAATTTCTGGGTACAACTCCGAGGTAGAGGACTTGTTGAACCAGTAGATGACGTTGATTACCATCCTCCACAACAGGAGCCAAGCAGCAGCCAGGAGGAGAGTAGTGGGGATGAAGACCCCATTCCACAGGCCACCCGGGGACGTAAACGTCTCCATGCTGAAACTTGTCGTTCAGACCGTAGCACTGTAGTTTTGCGCACTCCCAGACGTCGGATTCAGCAGGTTGAGTCTGATGGCTCAAACGAGGACCGTGAAGAGCCAACACCAGGACCAAGCTTTGAAGGACAACCCGAGCAAGGACGAGGAGTGCACTGGAGGGCTGCTCCATTGACCCCAAACCTGGCCCAGTTTGAGCCTGAGGAGGAAACTGAGCAGGACAGAGAAGGCTGGACCCCACTGGACTATTTAAACCAGTATATTGATCAAGATTTAATTAAATTGATTGTATACTGCTCCAATGCTACAGCACTAGCTAGGAGTGGGTACCCACTCAGCACATCAGTTGATGAGATTTATAATTTCTTTGGTGCCTCAATTTTGATGTCCTGTGTCCCATACCCACAAATCAGGATGTACTGGTCCAGCGCTTTAAAATTCCAAGCCATCACAGAAAGATTCACACGCGACAGATTTTTCAAATTGAGGCAATCAATAAAGGTGGTCATTGATGATGACATTCCAGAAGACCTGAAGCAATGAGATAAATTTATATTTATCTATTTAAAGATAAAAAGAACATACCTAGTTTGGAGAAGCAGAAGGTTTGGAGTGTTATTAAAAAAAAAGTTCAGAATGTTAAATGTTTCTAAAGAAAAAGAAAAATGTTCAGCTGGGCTCAGGCTGTAAATAAAAGAGCTTTGCACTGTTACACAATGGTGTCTTGATTTTTTTTAATGTGAATTCAGACCCGGTGTCCGCATATGTGGACATCATTTTTTTCAAAAAGTGCTTCATGTTCAAAGATAATATCTGGTTATTATATGTATTGGTCCCTCCTAACCCCAAAAAGCTAGAAAAAATCTAAAATGCACGCCAAACCAAAACTCGGGTCTGAGGAGGTTAAGGGGGAAAATTGGTCTCGACCAATTAAAGGAAAATAAGAAGAGTGCATGTGAGAAAGAAAAGTAGATCTAAAAGAAATAAAACCCATGTACACTGTGTGTTTCATGAACCTGTACACAGTGTAATTTTCCTTATTGGTCGTTTGTAGCAGGAGCCCAACATCCTGTGTGTGTATGATGACAACCCCAAGTCTCTATGATATTCTGGTCTATAGATATGACTTTAATAAGTTTTGTTTTATTTCTTTTAGATCTCCTTTACTTTCTCACATGCACACTTCTTATTTTTCTTTAATTGGTCAAGACCAATTTCACCCCATAATCAAAGGTTATTAGGCGAAACATTCTGAGAAAAATGGTCAAGAAAAAATTTATTGGAGCCAAACAGATCATTTAAAGGAACAGTTCACCCTAAAATGAAAGCATTAGCACAGGTCTTGTCAACACATTGCATGATTTGATGTATCGTTTATGTCCGTTGCCTAAGTATGAGCAATAATAATTACATTTAGGCATTTGGCAGACACTTTTATCCAAAGTGACTTACAGTGCACTTATTACAGGGACAATCCCCCCCGGAGCACCCTGGAGTTAAGTGCCTTGCTCAAGGACACAATGGTGGTGACTGTGGGGATCGAACCAGTGACCTTCTGATTATTGGTTATGTGCTTTAGACCACTACACCACCACCACCACTCCATGTAATACTCCACTCCAATAATAGTGATATTTGCTTTAGTTAATAATATAATTATTGTCCTGCAGCATATGAACATATGCCACTCCACTTTCACTCAAGAAGGGCAATCAACGGTAATGAAAAATCCAAGCCTCACTCTCTGCTGATGGGCACTTGCCAGATTAGTCCCTTTGTTGTTCCTGCCTCTTTTCTCCGATCGCGTTCATAATCCACATCACAGTACACAAAAACAAACTTTCTTTCTCCTTACTCAGCTTGCACACCGTAACTTCACCTCTCTCCAGTCTCAAATCTCTCTTCTTTCTCTTTTTTTTTTGTCATGAACCACCATCTTCCTGGTTACTTTTATTGTTGGCTTTATTGTTGACACCTGTAATCTGATGAGCAGCCATTTTAGTTGGTGGTGGTGGATCCTTAAAGGGGCAGCTCGTAGTTCTGCTCTGCCACAAAGTAAAAATGTAATTTTAGAGAAAAAAAATGCAACCTCTGAGTCATGCACACTGTTTGTGAATGCAAAGATTACTCGCTCATCGTGTTAACAGTAGTACTATAAGGACTGATGAACACGTTTGAATTGTTGCAAAAATGTTGGATGGTGCTTGTCGGTAATTCGGGAGATGGGGTCGATTTCAGGGTACATGAACATTTGAAAGCAGCATGTCGAAATTCCCATGATCATGTTGCATTATGCAATCATAATGTCTTTATATTGGATGAATATTAAACTCACATAAAAAAGTGAATCATTTTAAATGATTGCTTTTGATCTTTTGGCTTTAAATGGCTCTTTTTTTAATGTCCTTTTTGGTTCTGTGCTGTTCAAGTTATAATAGATTACATTTAAGTACCCGTGTTAGTTTTCGCAGTTTTTTTATGTGTCCTAATTTTTGTCCTTTGACACAAAAATCCATTCAATTTCTGTAATTGTGCATCCTCGTTTCCTCGCTCGAGCCCGTGACCAGGAAACTGATCAAAGTCTTCTTGAGGATGCTTGAGCAAGGAAAGACTCATATGCGGAAGACTTTTTGGTCGAAGAGGGTGGAGCTTGGAGGCAAGGAAAGGAAGCAAGGAAATGAAATGAGGATGCACAATTTTAGATATGAGAAGCACCCTTTTTCATTTTGTCTTCATTATCGTTGACAAAAACAACAACACAACTTTTCATCAGTAATTTAGTTGACTAAATATGCATATGCTGCAGGACTATAATTATATTATTAACTAAAGCAAGTATCACTATTATTATTGCTCATACTCAGGCAACGGACATAAATGATACATCAAATCATGCAACGTGTTGACAAACCTGTGCTAATGCTTTTAATAAGTCATATCTAGAGACCAGAACATCATAGAGACTTGGGGTTGTCATCATACACACACACACACAGGATGTTGGTCTCCTGCTACAAACGACCAACAAGGACAATTACACTGTGTACAGGTTCATGAAACACACAGTGTACATGGGTTTTATTTATTTTAGATCTCCTTTACTTTCTCGCATACACTCTTCTTATTTTCCTATAATTGGTTGAGACCAATTATCCCCCATAATCAAAGGTTATTATGCGAAACATTCTGAGAAAAATGGCCCAACCTTCTAATCTAAAGAAACTCAAATTACAAATTACATTTCTGTCATTATTTGCATGACCCTCCAAACCCATATGAAACACAAAAGGAGAATTCTGAAGAGTCTTCATGCAGCTTTTTTGCATATATGACAGTTTATAGGGACCAATCTGTCAAGCTCTACAAAAGAACATAAAAGTAGCCCATACGCCTCGTGCAACGACTGGAATTGAAGTCATTATTCATTCTCAGTTCTCAAAGCAAATTCGCAATGTATGGCAATGGTTAGACATCAAGAGCACCATTGGTGCTTGCGTGTCTCATGACCAGATGTCAAAACTTGGAATATACTACATTTCATATGCCATTGTATAGAAAGAAAAAAATTACAGCATGCAGATTTGACACGTAATGAGTGAACGACGACAGAACTTTCATTTTAGGATGAACTGTTCCTTTATATGGTCTGTTTGGCTCCAATAAATTTTTTCTTGATCATTTTTCTCAGAATGTTTCGCCTAATAACCTTTGATTAAGGGGGAAAATTGGTCTCGACCAATTAAAGGAAAATAAGAAGAGTGCATGTGAGAAAGAAAAGTAGATCTAAAAGAAATAAAACCCATGTACACTGTGTGTTTCATGAACCTGTACACAGTGTAATTTTCCTTATTGGTCGTTTGTAGCAGGAGCCCAACATCCTGTGTGTGTATGATGACAACCCCAAGTCTCTATGATATTCTGGTCTATAGATATGACTTTAATAAGTTTTGTTTTATTTCTTTTAGATCTCCTTTACTTTCTCACATGCACACTTCTTATTTTTCTTTAATTGGTCGAGACCAATTTCACCCCATAATCAAAGGTTATTAGGCGAAACATTCTGAGAAAAATGGTCAAGAAAAAATTTATTGGAGCCAAACAGACCATATAAAAGGAACAGTTCACCCTAAAATGAAAGCATTAGCACAGGTCTTGTCAACACATTGCATGATTTGATGTATCGTTTATGTCCGTTGCCTGAGTATGAGCAATAATAATTACATTTAGGCATTTGGCAGACACTTTTATCCAAAGTGACTTACAGTGCACTTATTACAGGGACAATCCCCCCCGGAGCAACCTGGAGTTAAACGGTTACTTCAGGATTTAGCATTAAGCTTTGTATCAGTAGAAAACCAGTAGTATTTTCTAATTACCGGGCTCCCCCCCCCCCTCATATCCCCCTGAGAGGAGAGATTTATTTATTTTTAGTCTGGAAAAAAATCCTCCGATGACGCAAAATGACGATTTTTGCGTCATCGGAGGATTTTTGGTCCAGAGGCTTAAAACTACAGCCAGTATTCCGCATGTTTTCACCACGCCCATATGGGGCGGGATCTCACTCACAGAATGTGAAGATAGTGTCAGCCATCTTTCGGTAGAAGCTAAGAAAACAGGCTCTTGCTCTGTGTAGAAAGTTTGTATACAAATAGGCTAATCACGATGGCGGAAGGTAGTTTTGAAGTTGAAATGGCAGAAGGGGATTACGAAGATCTGTTGCGAGAATCTGATGCTCGTGGCTACCTGTACGAGCCGCAATACAGCGATGAACAGAGGCTGGAGCAGCTGCTGTAGCAGGGGAGCAAAACTTGCTTGGCAGGCAGGAGGAAGAGTGTGTTAAATTATATTCAGACTCGAGTTGGGGCGGACTGGTGGTGTCAGTGCTCTCGCTGTGCGCCTATGGAAACAGATAGAGAGTCCTATTGCTGTCGCGAATCTCAGCGATACTGGACGAGATCGCTGAATCTGCTGATGAAACTGCACCGATAACATGAGCATGTATAACTGAGCACCCAAGTTTTGTATCACACATGGACAGGGGAGTCCTGGAAACTTATTTTAGGATCCCGAAGATAAATTGGAAACGCCAGCCGAAGCCCGCAGGGACAAACGGACGGCTTAGTGTAAAGTGAGTATTTTGTTTGTTTTTCTTTTTTGTTACTAAGACGTCATGTACAGAGTTTGGACACACGGAATTATAATGTTCTTCCCGCGTAGTCAGTCAATTTATCAACTAACTCACGATTTATAGAGTCACGTTGTATCAAAGCAAGAATAGTTTTATCATATTTTCAGATACTGCCGCCTGTAACCGGTAGGCGTTGTTTGGGAGTGGCCTCGTAAGGGCAGCACAGCAAGTGCATTTTGGGAGTTGTTGTCTTCAGCCACATGTGTAAAAAATACATTTTCTGCCTTTTCTCTGTCTAGAATACTTCAAATTCAAAAATAATTTCACATTTATACTATATAAATGACCAATTTTAAATACACATTCATCTTCCCAGAGGTGAAGTAACCCTTTAAGTGCCTTGCTCAAGGACACAATGGTGGTGACTGTGGGGATCGAACCAGTGACCTTCTGATTATTGGTTATGTGCTTTAGACCACTACACCACCACCACTCCATGTAATACTCCACTCCAATAATAGTGATATTTGCTTTAGTTAATAATATAATTATTGTCCTGCAGCATATGAACATATGCCACTCCACTTTCACTCAAGAAGGGCAATCAACGGTAATGAAAAATCCAAGCCTCACTCTCTGCTGATGGGCACTTGCCAGATTAGTCCCTTTGTTGTTCCTGCCTCTTTTCTCCGATCGCGTTCATAATCCACATCACAGTACACAAAAACAAACTTTCTTTCTCCTTACTCAGCTTGCACACCGTAACTTCACCTCTCTCCAGTCTCAAATCTCTCTTCTTTCTCTTTTTTTTTTGTCATGAACCACCATCTTCCTGGTTACTTTTATTGTTGGCTTTATTGTTGACACCTGTAATCTGATGAGCAGCCATTTTAGTTGGTGGTGGTGGATCCTTAAAGGGGCAGCTCGTAGTTCTGCTCTGCCACAAAGTAAAAATGTAATTTTAGAGAAAAAAAATGCAACCTCTGAGTCATGCACACTGTTTGTGAATGCAAAGATTACTCGCTCATCGTGTTAACAGTAGTACTATAAGGACAGATGAACACGTTTGAATTGTTGCAAAAATGTTGGATGGTGCTTGTTGGTAATTCGGGAGATGGGGTCGATTTCAGGGTACATGAACATTTGAAAGCAGCATGTCGAAATTCCCA
This sequence comes from Moxostoma hubbsi, assembly GCA_032164185.1. Classification (NCBI taxonomy): domain Eukaryota; kingdom Metazoa; phylum Chordata; class Actinopteri; order Cypriniformes; family Catostomidae; genus Moxostoma; species Moxostoma hubbsi. The sequence goes on from JAVLUX010000018.1 coordinate 6,387,146, forward strand.
TGATCATGTTGCATTATGCAATCATAATGTCTTTATTTTGGATGAATATTAAACTCACATAAAAAAGTGAATCATTTTAAATGATTGCTTTTGATCTTTTGGCTTTAAATGGCTCTTTTTTTACATTTCATATGCCATTGTATAGAAAGAAAAAAAATTACAGCATGCAGATTTGACACGTAATGAGTGAATGATGACAGACACTTTCATTTTAGGGTGAACTGTTCCTTTAAATGATCTGTTTGTCTCCAATAAATTTTTTCTTGATCATTTTTCTCAGAATGTTTCGCCTAATAACCTTTGATTAACCTCCTGAGTCCTGGTGTCCACATATGTGGACATCTCATTTTTGGTTGTGGGCAGCATAATACTTAATTCTGTGTAACTGGAACATGTTTTTCACAAACGAGGACACTTACACTGCCATCTGGTGGCGTCAGGAGATAATTTTTTTTAACATAAATAATTTCAAAATGGCGGAGAACACAGCCGACATGTCACTCAGCCACTCCAGACCAAAACGTCCACAAGGTAAAAAATCTAATAACATTTCAATGTTGATTCTTGTTAAGTTATGCATAATAGTGTTGTATGATTAAAATGGCATGCACATTTGACAAACTTTTGTAACAGTAAAGATTTACTATGCTGCTAAAGTTGATGTCCACATATGTGGACAACGGGACTTAGTTTAGTTGAAACTGTTTACAAATGTTAGCAAAAGCGCACTCACAATCGCAAGATCGCGCCCGCGCACACACACACACACGATCGCGCGCACGCACACACACACACTCACTCTCTCTCTTGCTCGCGATCGCGCACACACATACATACACAATTGCTCACTCACTCGCGCACACACACACTCTCTTGCTCACTCGCGATCGCGCACACACACAAACACTCTTGCTCACTCGCGATCGCACACACACGCTCAATCACTCGCACACACACACTCTCTTGCTCACTCGCGATCGCGCCCACACACAGACACACACACGCACACGCACGCACACACACACACACACGCTCAATCACTCGCACACACACACTCTCTTGCTCACTCGCGATCGCGCCCACACACACACACACACACACACTCTCACACTCTCTTGCTCACTCGCGATCGCTCACTCACTCGCGCACACACTCATGCTCGCTCACTCGCGATCGCACACACACGCACACAGTCGCGCATAAGATTGAAAAATTTGGCAAAAACTTAGTTTGGGAAGAATTTGTTAGAAAACATCAATTGCAATAGTTTATAACAGTATATATTGACATTGCATGTGTGTGAAATAATTTTACATTGATTTTTATTTTATTTTCCTCATGATCTCATTTCCAGAGCGTTTTCCTGTGTCAAAGGCACTGGAATTGGTACTGGATTCAATTTCTGGGTACAACTCCGAGGTAGAGGACTTGTTGAACCAGTAGATGACGTTGATTACCATCCTCCACAACAGGAGCCAAGCAGCAGCCAGGAGGAGAGTAGTGGGGATGAAGACCCCATTCCACAGGCCACCCGGGGACGTAAACGTCTCCATGCTGAAACTTGTCGTTCAGACCGTAGCACTGTAGTTTTGCGCACTCCCAGACGTCGGATTCAGCAGGTTGAGTCTGATGGCTCAAACGAGGACCGTGAAGAGCCAACACCAGGACCAAGCTTTGAAGGACAACCCGAGCAAGGACGAGGAGTGCACTGGAGGGCTGCTCCATTGACCCCAAACCTGGCCCAGTTTGAGCCTGAGGAGGAAACTGAGCAGGACAGAGAAGGCTGGACCCCACTGGACTATTTAAACCAGTATATTGATCAAGATTTAATTAAATTGATTGTATACTGCTCCAATGCTACAGCACTAGCTAGGAGTGGGTACCCACTCAGCACATCAGTTGATGAGATTTATAATTTCTTTGGTGCCTCAATTTTGATGTCCTGTGTCCCATACCCACAAATCAGGATGTACTGGTCCAGCGCTTTAAAATTCCAAGCCATCACAGAAAGATTCACACGCGACAGATTTTTCAAATTGAGGCAATCAATAAAGGTGGTCATTGATGATGACATTCCAGAAGACCTGAAGCAATGAGATAAATTTATATTTATCTATTTAAAGATAAAAAGAACATACCTAGTTTGGAGAAGCAGAAGGTTTGGAGTGTTATAAAAAAAAAGTTCAGAATGTTAAATGTTTCTAAAGAAAAAGAAAAATGTTCAGCTGGGCTCAGGCTGTAAATAAAAGAGCTTTGCACTGTTACACAATGGTGTCTTGATTTTTTTTAATGTGAATTCAGACCCGGTGTCCGCATATGTGGACATCATTTTTTTCAAAAAGTGCTTCATGTTCAAAGATAATATCTGGTTATTATATGTATTGGTCCCTCCTAACCCCAAAAAGCTAGAAAAAATCTAAAATGCACGCCAAACCAAAACTCGGGTCTGAGGAGGTTAAGGGGGAAAATTGGTCTCGACCAATTAAAGGAAAATAAGAAGAGTGCATGTGAGAAAGAAAAGTAGATCTAAAAGAAATAAAACCCATGTACACTGTGTGTTTCATGAACCTGTACACAGTGTAATTTTCCTTATTGGTCGTTTGTAGCAGGAGCCCAACATCCTGTGTGTGTATGATGACAACCCCAAGTCTCTATGATATTCTGGTCTATAGATATGACTTTAATAAGTTTTGTTTTATTTCTTTTAGATCTCCTTTACTTTCTCACATGCACACTTCTTATTTTTCTTTAATTGGTCAAGACCAATTTCACCCCATAATCAAAGGTTATTAGGCGAAACATTCTGAGAAAAATGGTCAAGAAAAAATTTATTGGAGCCAAACAGATCATTTAAAGGAACAGTTCACCCTAAAATGAAAGCATCACTTTGATGCATCGTTTATGTCCGTTGCCTGAGTATGAGCAATAATAATTACATTTAGGCATTTGGCAGACACTTTTATCCAAAGTGACTTACAGTGCACTTATTACAGGGACAATCCCCCCCGGAGCACCCTGGAGTTAAGTGCCTTGCTCAAGGACACAATGGTGGTGACTGTGGGGATCGAACCAGTGACCTTCTGATTATTGGTTATGTGCTTTAGACCACTACACCACCACCACCACTCCATGTAATACTCCACTCCAATAATAGTGATATTTGCTTTAGTTAATAATATAATTATTGTCCTGCAGCATATGAACATATGCCACTCCACTTTCACTCAAGAAGGGCAATCAACGGTAATGAAAAATCCAAGCCTCACTCTCTGCTGATGGGCACTTGCCAGATTAGTCCCTTTGTTGTTCCTGCCTCTTTTCTCCGATCGCGTTCATAATCCACATCACAGTACACAAAAACAAACTTTCTTTCTCCTTACTCAGCTTGCACACCGTAACTTCACCTCTCTCCAGTCTCAAATCTCTCTTCTTTCTCTTTTTTTTTTGTCATGAACCACCATCTTCCTGGTTACTTTTATTGTTGGCTTTATTGTTGACACCTGTAATCTGATGAGCAGCCATTTTAGTTGGTGGTGGTGGATCCTTAAAGGGGCAGCTCGTAGTTCTGCTCTGCCACAAAGTAAAAATGTAATTTTAGAGAAAAAAAATGCAACCTCTGAGTCATGCACACTGTTTGTGAATGCAAAGATTACTCGCTCATCGTGTTAACAGTAGTACTATAAGGACTGATGAACACGTTTGAATTGTTGCAAAAATGTTGGATGGTGCTTGTTGGTAATTCGGGAGATGGGGTCGATTTCAGGGTACATGAACATTTGAAAGCAGCATGTCGAAATTCCCATGATCATGTTGCATTATGCAATCATAATGTCTTTATATTGGATGAATATTAAACTCACATAAAAAAGTGAATCATTTTAAATGATTGCTTTTGATCTTTTGGCTTTAAATGGCTCTTTTTTTTAATGTTCTTTTTGGTTCTGTGCTGTTCAAGTTATAATAGATTACATTTAAGTACCTGTGTTAGTTTTCGCAGTTTTTTTTATGTGTCCTAATTTTTGTCCTTTGACAAAAAAATCCATTCAATTTCTGTAATTGTGCATCCTCGTTTCCTCGCTCGAGCCCGTGACCAGGAAACTGATCAAAGTCTTCTTGAGGATGCTTGAGCAAGGAAAGACTCATATGCGGAAGACTTTTTGGTCGAAGAGGGTGGAGCTTGGAGGCAAGGAAAGGAAGCAAGGAAATGAAATGAGGATGCACAATTTTAGATATGAGAAGCACCCTTTTTCATTTTGTCTTCATTATCGTTGACAAAAACAACAACACAACTTTTCATCAGTAATTTAGTTGACTAAATATGCATATGCTGCAGGACTATAATTATATTATTAACTAAAGCAAGTATCACTATTATTATTGCTCATACTCAGGCAACGGACATAAATGATACATCAAATCATGCAACGTGTTGACAAACCTGTGCTAATGCTTTTAATAAGTCATATCTAGAGACCAGAACATCATAGAGACTTGGGGTTGTCATCATACACACACACACACACACAGGATGTTGGTCTCCTGCTACAAACGACCAACAAGGACAATTACACTGTGTACAGGTTCATGAAACACACAGTGTACATGGGTTTTATTTATTTTAGATCTCCTTTACTTTCTCGCATACACTCTTCTTATTTTCCTATAATTGGTTGAGACCAATTATCCCCCATAATCAAAGGTTATTATGCGAAACATTCTGAGAAAAATGGCCCAACCTTCTAATCTAAAGAAACTCAAAAATTACAAATTACATTTCTGTCATTATTTGCATGACCCTCCAAACCCATATGAAACACAAAAGGAGAATTCTGAAGAGTCTTCATGCAGCTTTTTTGCATATATGACAGTTTATAGGGACCAATCTGTCAAGCTCTACAAAAGAACATAAAAGTAGCCCATACGCCTCGTGCAACGACTGGAATTGAAGTCATTATTCATTCTCAGTTCTCAAAGCAAATTCGCAATGTATGGCAATGGTTAGACATCAAGAGCACCATTGGTGCTTGCGTGTCTCATGACCAGATGTCAAAACTTGGAATATACTACATTTCATATGCCATTGTATAGAAAGAAAAAAATTACAGCATGCAGATTTGACACGTAATGAGTGAACGACGACAGAACTTTCATTTTAGGATGAACTGTTCCTTTATATGGTCTGTTTGGCTCCAATAAATTTTTTCTTGATCATTTTTCTCAGAATGTTTCGCCTAATAACCTTTGATTAAGGGGGAAAATTGGTCTCGACCAATTAAAGGAAAATAAGAAGAGTGCATGTGAGAAAGAAAAGTAGATCTAAAAGAAATAAAACCCATGTACACTGTGTGTTTCATGAACCTGTACACAGTGTAATTTTCCTTATTGGTCGTTTGTAGCAGGAGCCCAACATCCTGTGTGTGTATGATGACAACCCCAAGTCTCTATGATATTCTGGTCTATAGATATGACTTTAATAAGTTTTGTTTTATTTCTTTTAGATCTCCTTTACTTTCTCACATGCACACTTCTTATTTTTCTTTAATTGGTCGAGACCAATTTCACCCCATAATCAAAGGTTATTAGGCGAAACATTCTGAGAAAAATGGTCAAGAAAAAATTTATTGGAGCCAAACAGACCATATAAAAGGAACAGTACACCCTAAAATGAAAGCATTAGCACAGGTCTTGTCAACACGTTGCATGATTTGATGTATCGTTTATGTCCGTTGCCTGAGTATGAGCAATAATAATTACATTTAGGCATTTGGCAGACACTTTTATCCAAAGTGACTTACAGTGCACTTATTACAGGGACAATCCCCCCCGGAGCAACCTGGAGTTAAACGGTTACTTCAGGATTTAGCATTAAGCTTTGTATCAGTAGAAAACCAGTAGTATTTTCTAATTACCGGGCTCCCCCCCCCCCTCATATCCCCCTGAGAGGAGAGATTTATTTATTTTTAGTCTGGAAAAAAATCCTCCGATGACGCAAAATGACGATTTTTGCGTCATCGGAGGATTTTTGGTCCAGAGGCTTAAAACTACAGCCAGTATTCCGCATGTTTTCACCACGCCCATATGGGGCGGGATCTCACTCACAGAATGTGAAGATAGTGTCAGCCATCTTTCGGTAGAAGCTAAGAAAACAGGCTCTTGCTCTGTGTAGAAAGTTTGTATACAAATAGGCTAATCACGATGGCGGAAGGTAGTTTTGAAGTTGAAATGGCAGAAGGGGATTACGAAGATCTGTTGCGAGAATCTGATGCTCGTGGCTACCTGTACGAGCCGCAATACAGCGATGAACAGAGGCTGGAGCAGCTGCTGTAGCAGGGGAGCAAAACTTGCTTGGCAGGCAGGAGGAAGAGTGTGTTAAATTATATTCAGACTCGAGTTGGGGCGGACTGGTGGTGTCAGTGCTCTCGCTGTGCGCCTATGGAAACAGATAGAGAGTCCTATTGCTGTCGCGAATCTCAGCGATACTGGACGAGATCGCTGAATCTGCTGATGAAACTGCACCGATAACATGAGCATGTATAACTGAGCACCCAAGTTTTGTATCACACATGGACAGGGGAGTCCTGGAAACTTATTTTAGGATCCCGAAGATAAATTGGAAACGCCAGCCGAAGCCCGCAGGGACAAACGGACGGCTTAGTGTAAAGTGAGTATTTTGTTTGTTTTTCTTTTTTGTTACTAAGACGTCATGTACAGAGTTTGGACACACGGAATTATAATGTTCTTCCCGCGTAGTCAGTCAATTTATCAACTAACTCACGATTTATAGAGTCACGTTGTATCAAAGCAAGAATAGTTTTATCATATTTTCAGATACTGCCGCCTGTAACCGGTAGGCGTTGTTTGGGAGTGGCCTCGTAAGGGCAGCACAGCAAGTGCATTTTGGGAGTTGTTGTCTTCAGCCACATGTGTAAAAAATACATTTTCTGCCTTTTCTCTGTCTAGAATACTTCAAATTCAAAAATAATTTCACATTTATACTATATAAATGACCAATTTTAAATACACATTCATCTTCCCAGAGGTGAAGTAACCCTTTAAGTGCCTTGCTCAAGGACACAATGGTGGTGACTGTGGGGATCGAACCAGTGACCTTCTGATTATTGGTTATGTGCTTTAGACCACTACACCACCACCACTCCATGTAATACTCCACTCCAATAATAGTGATATTTGCTTTAGTTAATAATATAATTATTGTCCTGCAGCATATGAACATATGCCACTCCACTTTCACTCAAGAAGGGCAATCAACGGTAATGAAAAATCCAAGCCTCACTCTCTGCTGATGGGCACTTGCCAGATTAGTCCCTTTGTTGTTCCTGCCTCTTTTCTCCGATCGCGTTCATAATCCACATCACAGTACACAAAAACAAACTTTCTTTCTCCTTACTCAGCTTGCACACCGTAACTTCACCTCTCTCCAGTCTCAAATCTCTCTTCTTTCTCTTTTTTTTTTGTCATGAACCACCATCTTCCTGGTTACTTTTATTGTTGGCTTTATTGTTGACACCTGTAATCTGATGAGCAGCCATTTTAGTTGGTGGTGGTGGATCCTTAAAGGGGCAGCTCGTAGTTCTGCTCTGCCACAAAGTAAAAATGTAATTTTAGAGAAAAAAAATGCAACCTCTGAGTCATGCACACTGTTTGTGAATGCAAAGATTACTCGCTCATCGTGTTAACAGTAGTACTATAAGGACTGATGAACACGTTTGAATTGTTGCAAAAATGTTGGATGGTGCTTGTTGGTAATTCGGGAGATGGGGTCGATTTCAGGGTACATGAACATTTGAAAGCAGCATGTCGAAATTCCCATGATCATGTTGCATTATGCAATCATAATGTCTTTATATTGGATGAATATTAAACTCACATAAAAAAGTGAATCATTTTAAATGATTGCTTTTGATCTTTTGGCTTTAAATGGCTCTTTTTTTTAATGTTCTTTTTGGTTCTGTGCTGTTCAAGTTATAATAGATTACATTTAAGTACCCGTGTTAGTTTTCGCAGTTTTTTTTATGTGTCCTAATTTTTGTCCTTTGACAAAAAAATCCATTCAATTTCTGTAATTGTGCATCCTCGTTTCCTCGCTCGAGCCCGTGACCAGGAAACTGATCAAAGTCTTCTTGAGGATGCTTGAGCAAGGAAAGACTCATATGCGGAAGACTTTTTGGTCGAAGAGGGTGGAGCTTGGAGGCAAGGAAAGGAAGCAAGGAAATGAAATGAGGATGCACAATTTTAGATATGAGAAGCACCCTTTTTCATTTTGTCTTCATTATCGTTGACAAAAACAACAACACAACTTTTCATCAGTAATTTAGTTGACTAAATATGCATATGCTGCAGGACTATAATTATATTATTAACTAAAGCAAGTATCACTATTATTATTGCTCATACTCAGGCAACGGACATAAATGATACATCAAATCATGCAACGTGTTGACAAACCTGTGCTAATGCTTTTAATAAGTCATATCTAGAGACCAGAACATCATAGAGACTTGGGGTTGTCATCATACACACACACACAGGATGTTGGTCTCCTGCTACAAACGACCAATAAGGACAATTACACTGTGTACAGGTTCATGAAACACACAGTGTACATGGGTTTTATTTATTTTAGATCTCCTTTACTTTCTCGCATACACTCTTCTTATTTTCCTATAATTGGTTGAGACCAATTATCCCCCATAATCAAAGGTTATTATGCGAAACATTCTGAGAAAAATGGCCCAACCTTCTAATCTAAAGAAACTCAAATTACAAATTACATTTCCGTTATTATTTGCATGACCCTCCAAACCCATATGAAACACAAAAGGAGAATTCTGAAGAGTCTTCATGCAGCTTTTTTCCATATATGACAGTTTATAGGGACCAATCTGTCAAGCTCTACAAAAGAACATAAAAGTAGCCCATACGCCTCGTGCAACGACTGGAATTGAAGTCATTATTCATTCTCAGTTCTCAAAGCAAATTCGCAATGTATGGCAATGGTTAGACATCAAGAGCACCATTGGTGCTTGCGTGTCTCATGACCAGATGTCAAAACTTGGAATATACTACATTTCATATGCCATTGTATAGAAAGAAAAAAAATTACAGCATGCAGATTTGACACGTAATGAGTGAACGACGACAGAACTTTCATTTTAGGGTGAACTGTTCCTTTATATGGTCTGTTTGTTTCCAATAAATTTTTTCTTGATCATTTTGAGAAAAATGTTTCGCCTAATAACCTTTGATTAAGGGGGAAAATTGGTCTCGACCAATTAAAGGAAAATAAGAAGAGTGCATGTGAGAAAGAAAAGTAGATCTAAAAGAAATAAAACCCATGTACACTGTGTGTTTCATGAACCTGTACACAGTGTAATTTTCCTTATTGGTCGTTTGTAGCAGGAGCCCAACATCCTGTGTGTGTATGATGACAACCCCAAGTCTCTATGATATTCTGGTCTATAGATATGACTTTAATAAGTTTTGTTTTATTTCTTTTAGATCTCCTTTACTTTCTCACATGCACACTTCTTATTTTTCTTTAATTGGTCAAGACCAATTTCACCCCATAATCAAAGGTTATTAGGCGAAACATTCTGAGAAAAATGGTCAAGAAAAAATTTATTGGAGCCAAACAGATCATTTAAAGGAACAGTTCACCCTAAAATGAAAGCATTAGCACAGGTCTTGTCAACACATTGCATGATTTGATGTATCGTTTATGTCCGTTGCCTAAGTATGAGCAATAATAATTACATTTAGGCATTTGGCAGACACTTTTATCCAAAGTGACTTACAGTGCACTTATTACAGGGACAATCCCCCCGGAGCACCCTGGAGTTAAGTGCCTTGCTCAAGGACACAATGGTGGTGACTGTGGGGATCAAACCAACAACCTTCTGATTACCAGATTACAAGTTATGTGCTTTAGACCACTACACCACCACGTAATACTCCACTCCAATAATAGTGATATTTGCTTTAGTTAATAATATAATTATTGTCCTGCAGCATATGAACATATGATGTTTATTCAAAACTTATGAATATAATAAAAACAATCTGAATAACAGATTGTTCTCCATATAGAAGCATTAAACCTGTTTGTGTAAGTCAATTAAGAAATAGTGGCTGTGGTGATTTAAATATTGTTTGTTGGACAAAAACACAGTATTATAATGGTTGTACAATGAGTCAGTGAGACAATGTCTTGACTGCGACTCGGTGGCAGATTTAGGCATAAGCGACATGGGCAGCCGCCCGGGGTGGCATCTTGCCGGGGGCAGCACGGGTGCGTGCCAGTCGCTGATTGGGTAAACCTCATTGCGCCGTACATTTTAAATTGTTTTAGATTTTGCTTGGGATTTTCAGGATTTTTCTTTTCGTCACAAAATTACTGATGAAAAGTTGTGTCGTTGTTTTTGTCAACGATAATGAAGACGAAATGAAAAAGGGTGCTTCTCATATCTAAAATTGTGCATCCTCATTTCTTTTCCTTGCTTCCTTTCTTTGCCTCCTAGCTCCACAAGCAAACTCTTCATTCATAACTAGAAATAAATAGAAATAAGCTCTTTGGATCTTGAAGATCAAATGAACATATGCCACTCCACTTTCACTCAAGAAGTGCAATCAACGGTAATGAAAAATCCAAGCCTCACTCTCTGCTGATGGGCACTTGCCAGATTAGTCCCTTTGTTGTTCCTGCCTCTTTTCTCCGATCGCGTTCATAATCCACATCACAGTACACAAAAACAAACTTTCTTTCTCCTTACTCAGCTTGCACACCGTAACTTCACCTCTCTCCAGTCTCAAATCTCTCTTCTTTCTCTTTTTTTTTTGTCATGAACCACCATCTTCCTGGTTACTTTTATTGTTGGCTTTATTGTTGACACCTGTAATCTGATGAGCAGCCATTTTAGTTGGTGGTGGTGGATCCTTAAAGGGGCAGCTCGTAGTTCTGCTCTGCCACAAAGTAAAAATGTAATTTTAGAGAAAAAAAATGCAACCTCTGAGTCATGCACACTGTTTGTGAATGCAAAGATTACTCGCTCATCGTGTTAACAGTAGTACTATAAGGACTGATGAACACGTTTGAATTGTTGCAAAAATGTTGGATGGTGCTTGTCGGTAATTCGGGAGATGGGGTCGATTTCAGGGTACATGAACATTTGAAAGCAGCATGTCGAAATTCCCATGATCATGTTGCATTATGCAATCATAATGTCTTTATTTTGGATGAATATTAAACTCACATAAAAAAGTGAATCATTTTAAATGATTGCTTTTGATCTTTTGGCTTTAAATGGCTCTTTTTTTAATGTTCTTTTTGGTTCTGTGCTGTTCAAGTTATAATAGATTACATTTAAGTACCCGTGTTAGTTTTCGCAGTTTTTTTATGTGTCCTAATTTTTGTCCTTTGACAAAAAAATCCATTCAATTTCTGTAATTGTGCATCCTCGTTTCCTCGCTCGAGCCCGTGACCAGGAAACTGATCAAAGTCTTCTTGAGGATGCTTGAGCAAGGAAAGACTCATATGCGGAAGACTTTTTGGTCGAAGAGGGTGGAGCTTGGAGGCAAGGAAAGGAAGCAAGGAAATGAAATGAGGATGCACAATTTTAGATATGAGAAGCACCCTTTTTCATTTTGTCTTCATTATCGTTGACAAAAACAACAACACAACTTTTCATCAGTAATTTAGTTGACTAAATATGCATATGCTGCAGGACTATAATTATATTATTAACTAAAGCAAGTATCACTATTATTATTGCTCATACTCAGGCAACGGACATAAATGATACATCAAATCATGCAACGTGTTGACAAACCTGTGCTAATGCTTTTAATAAGTCATATCTAGAGACCAGAACATCGTAGAGACTTGGGGTTGTCATCATACACACACACACAGGATGTTGGTCTCCTGCTACAAACGACCAATAAGGACAATTACACTGTGTACAGGTTCATGAAACACACAGTGTACATGGGTTTTATTTATTTTAGATCTCCTTTACTTTCTCGCATACACTCTTCTTATTTTCCTATAATTGGTTGAGACCAATTATCCCCCATAATCAAAGGTGGTTATGCGAAACATTCTGAGAAAAATGGCCCAACCTTCTAATCTAAAGAAACTCAAATTACAAATTACATTTCCGTTATTATTTGCATGACCCTCCAAACCCATATGAAACACAAAAGGAGAATTCTGAAGAGTCTTCATGCAGCTTTTTTGCATATATGACAGTTTATAGGGACCAATCTGTCAAGCTCTACAAAAGAACATAAAAGTAGCCCATACGCCTCGTGCAACGACTGGAATTGAAGTCATTATTCATTCTCAGTTCTCAAAGCAAATTCGCAATGTATGGCAATGGTTAGACATCAAGAGCACCATTGGTGCTTGCGTGTCTCATGACCAGATGTCAAAACTTGGAATATACTACATTTCATATGCCATTGTATAGAAAGAAAAAAATTACAGCATGCAGATTTGACACGTAATGAGTGAACGACGACAGAACTTTCATTTTAGGATGAACTGTTCCTTTATATGGTCTGTTTGGCTCCAATAAATTTTTTCTTGATCATTTTTCTCAGAATGTTTCGCCTAATAACCTTTGATTAAGGGGGAAAATTGGTCTCAACCAATTAAAGGAAAATAAGAAGAGTGCATGTGAGAAAGAAAAGTAGATCTAAAAGAAATAAAACCCATGTACACTGTGTGTTTCATGAACCTGTACACAGTGTAATTTTCCTTATTGGTCGTTTGTAGCAGGAGCCCAACATCCTGTGTGTGTATGATGACAACCCCAAGTCTCTATGATATTCTGGTCTATAGATATGACTTTAATAAGTTTTGTTTTATTTCTTTTAGATCTCCTTTACTTTCTCACATGCACACTTCTTATTTTTCTTTAATTGGTCGAGACCAATTTCACCCCATAATCAAAGGTTATTAGGCGAAACATTCTGAGAAAAATGGTCAAGAAAAAATTTATTGGAGCCAAACAGACCATATAAAGGAACAGTTCACCCTAAAATGAAAGCATTAGCACAGGTCTTGTCAACACATTGCATGATTTGATGTATCGTTTATGTCCGTTGCCTAAGTATGAGCAATAATAATTACATCTATGCATTTGGCAGACACTTTTATCCAAAGTGACTTACAGTGCACTTATTACAGGGACAATCCCCCCGGAGCACCCTGGAGTTAAGTGCCTTGCTCAAGGACACAATGGTGGTGACTGTGGGGATCAAACCAACAACCTTCTGATTACCAGATTACAAGTTATGTGCTTTAGACCACTACACCACCACGTAATACTCCACTCCAATAATAGTGATATTTGCTTTAGTTAATAATATAATTATTGTCCTGCAGCATATGCATATGATGTTTTAAATTCAAAACTTATGAATATAATAAAAACAATCTGAATAACAGATTGTTCTCCATATAGAAGCATTAAACCTGTTTGTGTAAGTCAATTAAGAAATAGTGGCTGTGGTGATTTAAATATTGTTTGTTGGACAAAAACACAGTATTATAATGGTTGTACAATGAGTCAGTGAGACAATGTCTTGACTGCGACTCGGTGGCAGATTTAGGCATAAGCGACATGGGCAGCCGCCCGGGGTGGCATCTTGCCGGGGGTGGTACGGGTGCGTGCCAGTGGCTGATTGGGTAAATCTCATTGCGCCGTACATTTTAAATTGTTTTAGATTTTGCTTGGGATTTTCAGGATTTTTCATTTCGTCACTAAATTACTGATGAAAAGTTGTGTCGTTGTTTTTGTCAACGATAATAAAGACAAGATGGAAAAAGGGTGCTTCTCAAATCTAAAATTGTGCATTGTATGAGAACGGAGGAATCAAAGCAAGGTGGATTTGTAAAATGAAATGTCCTGCAGCTCAATCACGCGTCAGTTCAGAGTGTGTTTTTGCACAGATTCATAATAAATCAAGATGCACTGTTGAAGTATGTGTCAATTATGGGAGGTGATACATGCATTCAAACTGTCGAGTCCGATGTGAAGGGAGAGGAGAATTAATACGTGCGGCAGGTGCTTCGACCAAAAAAGTCTTCCGCATATGATGCCTCTGTGTTTCCTTGCTCAAGCATCCTCAAGAAGACTTTGATCAGTTTCCTGGTCACGGGCTCGAGCGAGGAAACGAGGATGCACAATTACAGAAATTGAATGGATTTTTTTGCCAAGGGATAAAAATTATGACACATAAAAAACTGCGAAAACTAACACGGGTACTTAAATGTAATATATTATAACATGAACAGCACAGAACCAAAAAGGACATTAAAAAAAGAGCCATTTAAAGCCAAAAGATCAAAAGCAATCATTTAAAATGATTCACTTTTTTATGTGAGTTTAATATTCATCCAATATAAAGACATTATGATTGCATAATGCAACATGATCATGGGAATTTCGACATGCTGCTTTCAAATGTTCATGTACCCTGAAATCGACCCCATCTCCCGAATTACCAACAAGCACCATCCAACATTTTTGCAACAATTCAAACATGTTCATCAGTCCTTATAGTACTACTGTTAACACGATGAGCGAGTAATCTTTGCATTCACATAAACAGTGTGCATGACTCAGAGGTTGCATTTTTTTCTCCAAAATTACATTTTTACTTTACTGACAGTTAGGTTTAGGTTTGGAGTATGAGTAAGGGATGGCAGGGTTAATAAAATATGCATTCTTGTTGACTATTATATCACTCATTTACAACAAAAAATTAGGACTGTCAATCGATTCAAATTTTGTAAAACATTTGCCGATTTTTATTGATTTAATCATACGGTATGCCGAATAATCAAATTATTCGCAATTAATCCGTTCAAAAGTTTGGGGTCTCTTGCCTGAAAAGTTTCCCATGATCTTAAAAAACTTTTGACAAAAATATAACTGTGCCAACCTATTCATCTATTTAACAACAAACTAAAATTTTATTTAAAATGTTTTAATACGTTTTTGAAATGGATGACCAAATAATAAAGATAAGCTGCCAATAAGTGCCCAGCATATAGATGGGAACTCCTTCAATACTGTTTAAAAAGCAAGAGAACATGTCTGCAAATTCTAGGTAAAGTGTGGCCACTTTGAAGATGCTAAAATATAACATTGTTTTGATTTTTTTTTTTTTTTTTTTTTAGTCACAACATAATTCCCATATTTCCATTTCTATTATTCATAGTTGTTTAGTAATTTTTATCATAGTAATTTTTAGAAATAAATCAACCCTAAACTTTTGAACGGTAGTGTAAATATGTAGAGAAATCCCTTCAAATAACAATAATTAAATGTATAATATTTAAATAACTATAAATAAATAATTAAATAATATAAATAATTATACATAATATATATATATATATATATATATATACATAATATATATATATATAATATATATATATATATCTGTGTATATTAATTTATGTGTAAGTGCTCTTCAGTTATTTAAACACTGTAGTCTTCAGCAGTTCTGAACTTTTTGTATTTTGTATTTATTTCTATTATTTATTTTTATATTTGTTAAATTTGTTAAACTAAATTGAATTATAGATTAAGGTGTAGTTCTATTTTTACGCAACCTCTGCTTTGGCAATATTGTATTGTTTACATTCATGCCATTAAAGCCCCTTTGAATTTAATTGAATATTGAAAAAAATATGATAATTAAAATGCATAACATTATTGTGGCAGACAAGTAAAGCATTGATAAGATAATACAGAAATTGTCTTTAAAATCCAATATATTCTTTATTTCCATATTATTGCACATAAACCTATTATTGTCCTACAGTTCAAAGTAATCCAAATTCGCCAATCTGTCTGAGGTAGACTTATTATGAAGGCTTTTCAAAGGACATGTCAGTGCACACCTGTCAGACGGATGCTTTTGGAGCATCTCACTTTGTTTGCGTCATAAAAATGCTGTTTAGGTGGCTCTATCAAGTTAAACATAGTTATCTAAACTATAAAAAAAAAAAAACATCTTGAGATCTGCTTTCAGATTTGCGCTCCATCAAGCTGATTTTGGGCACAAAACACGTACTTATCTTATGCTGTCTTTGAGTGTTATTTGTTCTCTACATAAGCTGCACATTGCCTATAAAATTTTTGCTTACTGCCCCCTGGAGAAAACAGGTGATACTTCAAGCTTGATTTGCTACATTGGTTGGAATATTCCTTATTAAGGTCTGGGGACATGATTAATAAAAAATTTGAACGTGTTGATTTGAATATAGTTATTCACACTGAATCAATGCGTTAAATCGACAGCGCTACTTAAAATACAACTCGCTGTGGACATTTCACCTCAACAACACTTCTAGCTTCTGCTCAATGGGGAGCAGTGTTTTAAATTTTAGTAGGCACCGACAGATTACAACAGCTGTTGTCAAATTCATAGTGTGAAAAGTCTGCCGTAATGAATTGAATGGCATAAATGACTTAAGCGAATTTAACAGATCGGAGTCACAGGGTTATATGACAGTGTTTCTAGTGCATGTTAAATAGCAATATTGCAATTAGGGTGCTGCATGCGTTCAATGTCAGACGAGATATATTTGTCTTGTGAATGAGTTTGGAGTGTTTCTCAGGTCTGGGAGATTTTCTCAGTATGTGTGGTATGTGTGCTAGTCAAATAAAACCTCTATAGATCCAGGGTACATGAATACGGGGAAGGACAAAGGCAGCCAAAGAACCACAAAATTTGGCTTAAATTTACATTGGGCACATCTGAATTCCATAATGACAACACCAGGTTTGAGAAAGTGCCTTTTAATATAAAACATAGAGAAATAAAATTGATGATTGGCCTTTCTCTTATAGAACTTTATAAATGGGTATTTTGACATGCCATTTCAAAGTAATACAAATTAAATATGAAAATGCATTTAAAAAGAACCTATCCTCTTTGTCCATCTGCATTCTCTCAATAGGATGTATTTACCATAATAACTGTTTTTCCATTGTTTTTATGTGAGGGCAAATTTCATTGTAATTGCAGTGTCGGTGTCGGGTTTAGACCCTTTTAACTGGGTACATTTCTTGGTACTTTTATTACCAAGTATGCTTACACGTACAAGGAATTTGTCTTGGTGACAGAAGCTTCCAGTGCACAAACAATAAAACAACAAGACATAAATAATAATAAAACTAAAATAAAGTATGTTAAGAAATACACAATAAGATAATATATATATACTGTACATATGTACAATATACAAATATGAATCTGTTATATACACAGGCAAGGGAATGTAATGTTAGAAGAGGTATGGTATGTTGGAAAAATATAAATAGACTAAGTTGTGTATTGCATATAATTATTGCTCAATGGGGCAGTTTTAGCTGTTCATGAGATGGATAGCCTGAGGGAAAAAAACTGTTCCTGTGCCTGATGGTTCTGGTGCTCAATGCTCTGCAGCGCTGACCAGAAGGCAACAGTTCAAATAGGTAGTGGGCATGGTGAATGGGGTCCAGAGTGATATTCCCAGCACGTTTCCTCACTCTGGAAGTGTGTAGTTCATGAAGGGAGAGCAGGGGGCAACCAATAATCCTCTCAGCAGTCTGAACTAGTCTTCTGATATCTGATTTTGTAGCTGCACCAAACCAGACAGTTACTGAAGTGTAGAGGACAGACTCAATGACTGCTGAGTAGAACTGTATCAGCAGCGCATTTGGCAGGTTGAACTTCCTCAACTGGCGATGTGTGTCTACCACTCCTGGTCCTGTGAGATGGTAGTGCCCAGGAACCTGAATGGCTTCACTGCTGCCACAGTGTTGTTTAGAATGGTGAGCGTGGTCACTGTTGTTTTTTTTTTCCTAAAGTCCACAATCATCTCCACCGTTTTGAGCGTGTTCTGCTCCAGGTTTTTTTGACTACACCAGTGAGCCAGCCGAGTCAACCTGACTGCATCATCCATAGATCTGTTTGCTCGATAAGCAAATTGAAGGGGATCTAGAAAGGGTCCAGTGATGTCCTTCAGGTAGGCTGACACTAGTCTCTCAAATGACTTCATGACCACAGATGTCAGAGCGACGGGTCTGTAGTCATTATGTCCTGTAAACTTGGGTTTCTTTGGGACAGGAATGATGATTGAGCGTTTAAAGCAGCATGCTCCAGTGATCTATTGAAGATTAGTATGAAGATAGTGGCCAGCTGGTTAGCACAGGATTTTAGACAAGTGGGTGAAACACCATCTGGGCCCAATGCTTTCCTTGCCTTTTGTTTTTGGAAGACATGGCACACCTCCTCCTCACAGAGCTTAAGTGCAGGTTGAGTAGCAGGAGGGGGGAGAAAGGGGGTTGCAGGAGGTGTTGATGTTTGTGTGAAGTGAAGGTCAGAGCGGGTGTGGGGTGTGAGATTGGGCCTTTCAAATCTACAATAGAACACATTCAGGTTGTCAGCCAGTAGTTGGTTCCCTACAGTTTTGGGGGATGAAGTCTAATAGTTAGTAAATTGTTTCAGGCCACTCCACTCTGATGCAGGGTCGTTAGCTGAAAACTTGTTTTTCAGCTCATCAGAACAGCTTCTTTCTTAGCCACTCCGATTTCCTTATTCAGTGTGTTCCTGGCCTGATCTTGTAAGATTTCATCCCCACTTCTGTAAGCATCCTCTTTTGCCTCATGAAACTGCCTGAGTTTTGCTGTATACCACGGTTTGTCATTGTTGTATGTTAAATAAGTCCTAGTAGGAATGCACATATCCTCACAGAAACATTCATATGATCTCACAGTATCAGTAGCCTCAAATACACTCCAATCAGTGCAGTCAAAACAGGCCTGTAGTTCCTGCTCTGCTTCATTGGTCCATGTCTTTACAGTCTTTAAAGACAGAGCGATATGTATCCTTTATTGTTATATAGCAATGATCCTGTATATTTCTGTCTCTGGTTGGGCAAGTAATGTGCTGTTTGTATTTGGGCAGTTCACATTTGAGGTTTGTTTTGTTAAAATCCCCAAGCATAATAATAACTGAGTCTGGGTATTGTTGTTTCTTTGATCAGGCTTACACGTGTGGAGGTATATATACACTCACCAGAATAAACTAGGAAAACTCCCGCAGCGAGTAGAAAGGCTTACAGTTAATAAAGAGCACTTCCAAATTAGGACAGCACATCTTCTTTAACATTGTTACATCAGTATACCAACTTACATTGAAGTAAATGTATGATCCACCACCTCTCATCTTCCCCGTTAACTCCATGATGTGATCTGCTCTGAACAGCTGAAAGCCTGGCAGATGTAATGCACTGTCCAGAATGGCTTCATTTAGCCAGGTTTCTGCAGCAGAGTTTGAAAAGTCCTTGTTTGTATAGGTGAGATGTTCGTCCGTTTTTTAGGAAGAGAGCAGAGATTCGCTAGATGAATACTCGGCAGCGCTGTTCGAAAGCCACGCTCATTAACTTGACCAGTGCGCTGGCTCGCTTCCCTCGTCTGCGCCTCTGACTAAAATGTCCACTAAAACATCAGAATAGTCAAAAACAGGGAAAAGATTGTCTAGTATGTTCTGGTGAATGTTCAGCAGTTCATCCCAGGTAAAACTAATTGGAAAAAGATTACTAAACACAGGACAAACAAACAAAAACAACAAAAGAATTGAAGAGCTCCACACCGAGGCTGCCATCCATGGCGCCATCTTGTTAACATTGTTCATTGTAAAATTATTGTATAAAATTTTTTAATAAAGGTATTGTACATTCATTATGCATTTTAATGAAATATAATTTGTTTTGACTTAACAGTTGTGATCCCACATCACAGTAAATAGAGTTAAGGAAAATAAGTTGCACTGCAACCATTCTACCACTCTCACTTCCACTTTTAGCCATATATTAAATCCTGGTCGTTGATAACTCTCATTAACGGAATAGCACAAATGCTCAAAGTAAAAAAAAACATTGCAGCTGGCCACATAAAGCTTTTTAGAAGAAAGCTATGAGACTTGTTGATGGAACATTGAAATGTTCTAACCTCTGAGAACATAATCATCTCACCAGTCCTTCAAGTTGCACTTTTATTTATATACAGTAATTGTGCACATGTGCACGTGTGTCTGTATAGGTGTGTATCTGTATGTAAAAACCAAAACCCCCTTTCAAGCCATATATAGGTCTACTACATGTTCTGGATCGTGGTTAGAATGACTAAACATGCATATACCCTAAATCTGCTTTAAATATGGTCATGGTCAGTGTATGAAAATCAAATCAAATTTGATTTCATAATCTATGTATAAAAGTCAGTCGTTGGTTGTCAGCAGCATTCAGTGCCAACCACAGCAATTCTGCTTTAGATTCTGCTTCCTTGTCAAATGTTCGGAAGAAATAAAAATAAAATGTAGTCTGAGTAC
Organism: Moxostoma hubbsi; assembly: GCA_032164185.1. Taxonomy (NCBI): domain Eukaryota; kingdom Metazoa; phylum Chordata; class Actinopteri; order Cypriniformes; family Catostomidae; genus Moxostoma; species Moxostoma hubbsi. The sequence continues at coordinate 6,407,564 of JAVLUX010000018.1, forward strand.
TGATAGAAGACCATTGTCTGTTATTTGTATCCTTTAAATGCAAGAGGAGCTGGGGCCCAGTGAACATGAGGAAAAATATTTGAGAACACCAAAGCAAGGTACTGCAATATTATGTGAAAGAAATGAAACTTTTATATTAAACTTTCTTTTAGAAATGTTACTATCTGGACTTCAAAGTATTGCTCTTTCATTGCTCAGGAGACTTAAATATGCTCTCTTTTCTTTGAACTTTGTCTCAGATTTTCTCTTAAAATTATTTTGGAGAAATGAAAATAGACACAAATGAAACAAATGTTTATATAGTAGTACTGTAAAAGTAGAGTTATAAAATGAAAGTGGACAACTCTGATGATTTGTTATTTTTTTCCATTATTTATTCACCCTCATTTCTTTCTAAACCATATACTGTTATTTTTTCCATGTAACACAAAGCCAGAATTTTGAAGAATCCTAATGCAAGGATATTTTTCCACACAAGCGAATACAGACTTAAATTGAAATGATTTTTACGGTGCATTTTTTTTTTTTTAGCTTAACAGTAGGGCTGGGTATCGACACAGATTTCTCGATTTGATTCGATTCTGATTCACAAGCTCTCAATTTGATTCAGTTTTGTATTTTGATAGGATTTGATTCTGATTCATTTTTGGGTATATTTCAGTTATAATGTCTACTTTGTTTACATATAAAAGTAATTAAAAAAAATTAACAACACAGCCTAAACTATGCATTGATATTGTTATTTATTTAACAGATATAATAAACACAACCAAAACTGAACAAAACCTTAATGTAAAAGTTAATATCGATCTTGGAATTTTAAGAATTAATATTGTTCAATTGAAGATTCTGTTTAATCTGAAAATCTTTATTTTTACCCAGCCTTACTTAACGGAGTGGTCACTATGAACAACTGTGAATGTTGTTTGGGGAAAAAGCATGAATTTTCTCTTTTTTTTCCACAGAAAAAAAAAATCATATGAAAATAGTTATACCCAATATATATATATATATATATATATATATATATATATATATATATATATATATATATATATATATATATAATTATTATTTTATTTATTTATTGTTGGAGACACAGGTTCCTGATATTATATTACCTTTTGCCACTTAATAGCTCACCCAAATATGAAAATGATGTCACTTCCACACAGATACATCTGAGTTTTCCATTTCTTAACATCATTCTCTCTTTCCTAGTGCGTGTCCTGCATTGGTGCTGAGTCCGCTTAGTGATAGTCCACAAATGCATGTTTGATTTGGCACAAGTTTTACACCAGATGCCCTTCCTGATGCAACACCCAGTGGCTTGGCGATTCTCACTCACACACATGGGGCAATTTAGAGTTTATGTTTTTGGACATGTGTGGGGAAACCAGAGGAAACCTGGAAAAAAACCCACGGGGAGAACATGCAAACTCCACACAGAAAGGCCCTAGTTGAGTCGTGACTCAAATCCAGGACCTTCTTGCTGTGAGGCAACAGTACTACCCACTGAGCCACTGTACTGCCCCATTTCCTAACTTCATTGTTTTCCATTTGGCGAAATGATGAAAATGGGCCTCCCGTTTTTTTTTTTTTTTCCCCCAACATGAAGATGTTACGTTTAAAATGTACATGCATGCATACTGTAGGGAAATATTTGTATTTTAGATGCTGTGACAAGTCACCATTTTATCGCCTTAATTTGATCACCTTTCAAATTTTTTCTAGACGTACAAATAAGATTAAGATTCAACTTTATTGTCATTGTGCAGAGTAAAGGTACAGAGCCAATGAAATGCATTTTTTTTTCGCATATCCCAACTAAGCTGGGGTCAGAGCGCAGGGTCAGCCATGAAACGGCGCCCCTGGAGCAGGTAGGTTCAAGGGGCCTTGCTCAAGGGCCCAACAGTGGTATCTTGACAGTGCTGGGACTTGAACCCCCGACCTTTCGGTCAGTAACCCAGAGCCTTAACCGCTGAGGTACCACTGGCAAAACAGTGTCTCAGTAAAAATGAGGTCATGGAAAAAGTATGATGGTATCTTTAACAGGTAAAAGATGGACAAGGAGGAGGTGGGAACATGGAATATAGTGATGACAGAATTGTCATTTTTGGGTGAGCTATTAAGTGGACAAATTTAATAGATAAAATGTTAGATAAATATTTACATATTGTATATCGTGTCACCATTTCTTTAGAAACGCAAGAACCTCATTAAGACGGAAGAGCAATCATGCTGTCAGCTGGGGACAAAGTCATCTTCTGGCTGTTTACTGGCTTCCTGGGGATCTTCACCATCTTCTTCAACATGTACCTAATGCTAGTGAACCAGAAAAGTTACAGGAAGAATCACAAGCTGAACCCCGCCGACTTCATCATCACCGTCTTCGCCGTGGCGAGCATCACACAGCAGATATCCAGCTACTTATGGCAGACCATGGACAAGATAGACCCGCAGTGCAAATTTAGCATTTTAGCGACCGTCCTGCTGGTGATCACCTTCAGCTTGAAGCTCATCGTCATTTGGACCTTGGCGTTCCTGACTTTCTACTACAGCACTAAACTGGTGGTGCAGCCCGTTCACTGCTATACGCGCATTCAGGAAGCCATTGTCAAGCACGTTCACATAGTCTCTACAGTTATTGTCGTGTGCGGCTTTGCCAATTGCGTTCCTTTGCTGACTGTTATGATCCACTACAACGGCACCTCTGACACAAGCGATTGTGGTTCCCTCATGCCCAGCGATAACAGTGGCCTTGCCTACATCTTCTACTACGTTGTCATCTCAGACATCGTTCCTGGCATAGTGATGGTCAAATGCTGCATTTCAATCTTGTACCACCTGGCCAAACATCTTCGCCACATGAAGGCCAGCACAAACGGCAGTCATGGGCCCAAACTGGGCACTCAAATGCGAGTGATCAAAATGACCATCACCCTGGAGGCCATGTTCCTTTGTTTTTTGGCTGTGGATCTCTATACGCAGTTTACGGTGGTGCTCAAGCGACAGAACACAGTCACGTTAACCATTCTCTTCTCTAGCATCTACACCACGGTCACTGCGTTTGTGCTGATTTATGGTAAGAAAAGCTGCTGGAAGGAGCTGATCACGTCCTATAACCTCTTTCTAGATGAGTACCCAGTTTTGAGCGGTATGAAGGTCACAGAGGTCAAAACAGAACCACATGAAAACAGCCACGGTCACTGACACAAGTGCAGCAAGATTGTTTTGCATGTAGGGTACTTGAAATAAATGTAGTTGTGTAGTGATTTTGCTTCCGTACTTACAGTGCCTTTTGTTATAAAACTTCCAGTCTCGCTGGAAGTGGCCAACCCCTTCTAATTAACAGGTTTGGGTATTTCTATGACTCTCACTCTTTAACGTCTAAGTATTTGATGTTATATCATAATAGTGTTTCATTCTAGTCTCTGGTTGTCCTTGAAGTTTTAGATTGCTTGTATTTACATAAACTTGTCAATAGGTGATGAATAAATAAGAGTAAAATGCGTTTGTTTTTTTGCCTTTTCTGTCTAAAAACTTCTTTGTCGGTTTACACATGCTCAACTTTTCTTTTTCAGTGCAACTGTATACATGAAGTGCATCAAACATATTTTTTTTTTCATGTAAAGTCAGAAAACCTTTCAATAAATGTTTGCATAATGCACTGCTGTGGTTATTAGTAGCAAAGCACTGAAGATGTGTGGGTACCTGTTGTTGGTATTCTTACTGTTATGCTGCCTATCGCACCAATGGGAGTCTATGGCAGCCCATAGAACCATATGGTAAAAACTTGTGAAATTTGGCACATTAATTGGGGAGGGTATCAAACTTCCAAATGGCAATTTTGGGTGGAGTCACTCAAACCCACTAGCACTACCAACAGTCAAAGTTACACTTCTGTATTTGCTGATAACTTTTGAACCGAACCCCCTAGAATCAAAATTATTTTTCCTCCAATTCATTTGGTCATGCCATTGTATTTTGCCTGAAACATACTTTTTCTCATTTTTAACATTTTCATATACAGTGCCCCCCCAAAAAAAATGGTATTTGAACACAACACAACTAAAGTGTATGAATGACATTGCATTAAAGAACAAAATATTAAACTAACCAACATGATCGCACAGGAAGTCGCATGTTGTTTCCAAGAGATCTTAGAACACATTGTGCCACCATACTGACGAGCACCATCTCCTATCAGACATTTTTGCATCGTCTCCAGTATGTTTACCTTATAGTGGCGCGAGAAGAAACTTGAGACACAGGTTTCTGATACCGCGTTGAAACCAGGAAGTAATCGCATTTACATAATCCATGACAGGCATGATTTTTTTTACTGATGACATTTTTACTCCACAGATGGTTAGGTTTAGGTTTGGCGTTACCGTTTATACAATATGCATTCATCTGTATTACAGCCTGTACAGCTGGAAAAAAAAATATCACTTTTGGTGTCCCCTCTGTGGACATTACATTTGGAAAATGGAGCTCTCAAGTGCCCATACACCCAACAACACTTCCCTCTTTGGCCACTAAGGGCAGTGTTTCGAATTTCGGTAAACACGAACCGATTTTAGCTAAAGAAAATTCAACCCACCACTTCCAATTTCACTGTGAGATCTATACATGATGTTTTTAGATTATTTTATATATATATATATATATATATATATATATATATATATATATATATATATATATATATATATATATATATATAAATAATTCAGATTTATTATTTATTTTGAATTATTGAAAAATACATTTAAAAAGCTATTCAAACCAAACAAATACTTCAATATACCTCTTTTTTGATGAACATGTTTTCAATTACTGAGTTTAAATTAATTGTTATATTTTTTACTTGTGGTTTAAATTAAAAAGTGTCGTGTAGTGTAACCGTTTAGAGATAGTTAAAAAAAAAAAATCAAAGTGGCATTAAAAGCTGAAATTCCTGAAAAAATTAAGTTTTCTTAAGTAGTGCAGAGTAATCTTCTATTATTAATATGTATGCTAAACATTAGCAGTCAAACAATTGTGATTTAAAATATTATTAATTTTTGAAAAACATTGTACTGTAGGTAGCAATTTATTATGTTGGAAAAATAAAACATAAACAGAGACGACCCCATAGACACTCATGACTGCGTGTGAAGTATTAAAATATCCAATATTTTGACATTTTTATGAAAAGGTACATTTTGTTCATGTCATGTGGTGTAACCCTGAGAAAACTTCTTGATATTCTTAACTCAAAAGTTAATGATATCTGTAAAAAAAAAAAAAAAAAAAAAAAAAAATTAAAAATACCTTGAAAGCTTTTTTAAATTAATGATTATTCTTTGTACACATGTTTTCAAGGTGCAAGGAAAGTAATACCATTTACTTGGTAACATCACATGACATTTTAAATTCTTTAAATCAGTTTCATGTAGAAAATGCTTTAAATGTTTATTATTATTATTACACAAAGATTACTTAAAAAAAACTTGATGTGTGTTTTATATAGTTTAAAAAAAATTATTGGACATTTTTAGTACCTCTTGTAGAGAGGTACTGTATGTGGTGGACTAGATCAAAAGAAACTCAAGTAGCCTATGTGAGAAAACACTGCCTGTGATTCAAACCATATTTGCCCAGTTTTAACCCTCTTTGATAGAAGCCATCCATTTCCCCATTCCCAATGCAGTGATGTGGTTATAATAGTTTGTTTTGAAATAAAGCTATATTGTTATATAGCAATGAATAGGTATGGGTTTACTTGTTAAATCCATATTCTGATGCAATCCACTGTTCCAAATACAGACAGACCCCAAAATCTGTTTAATGCCTGCAAGTAGAATATTTCACCTTTTTACTAATGGAGATAATTGAACCGGTACTGTAAATTGCAAGTAGGAAAAGCTGCAGGCCTGAGATCTCCCAATAGGGCCGGAATCTCCAAAAGAGGGCAGGGTTACTCCAAAAGGGGTGTCACTTCTACTCATCTTAAATTGTTTGGAGCTACGCATTTAAAATCCAAAATATGTATTAATCATTGGTAATCAGAATAGTTACATTCAAAAAGTATTTTGATTACTGAAGAGATTACTTTGCATTTTATTGTCATTTGTTTCATTTCTTGTTTAGACTATTCAGTTGGAATACATTTATACATATAAAAGATGCAATCTGAGGAGCTTTCGAACAGCAGTGAAACAAGTTCACAAGTTCAAAATAAAAGTTCATACTTTAACAGCTTAATAGTGGCTACATCAGGTTTCTACAGCTTAACAAGAAACTAACAGAGACATAAATCCAGAAAATACATGATTACATGCCTTGTCAATGTTTTTATGAGGTTAGGGTATTACAAAATTACAAATTTATTAAAAAGAAAAAACTGAAATATCACATTGACATAAGTATACAGACCTTTAAATCAGTCCTTGGTTGAAGCACTTTTGGCAGCGATTACAGCCGCGTGTTTTTGGGTATGATGCGACAAGCTTTGCAGATTTGGATTTGGGAATTTTCTGCCATTCTTCTCTTCATCTTCTGCCATTCCTCTCAAGCTATGTCAGGTTGGATGAGGATCGTTCATGTCTCTCCAGAGATGTTTGATTGGGTTCAAGTCTGGGCTCTGGCTTGGCCACTAAAGGACATTCACCGAGTTGTCCCTAAACCACTCTTGCGTTGTCTTGGCTGTGTGCTTGGGGTCATTGTGCTGTTGGAAGGAGAACATTTGGCCCAGTCTGAGGTCCTGAGCATTCCTTTGTCTTCCAAAAGGAGGTTAATATGTGGTCCAAAGTCTTAAACTATTAGTGGTTTCTATTTTGCACTTTTCTAACATGGTCGATGTTACAAATTTTCTTATTTGATTTTTCACATAAGACACATAAGTGCAGAATCCTAAATATTTCTTCAATTTACATCTTAACATTTCTCCATTTAATTTGTATTTTTTTTTTTTAGGTTTAAATAGAATAAATTTTAAATGCCAGATTTACAATGTGTTCTCAGATATTTTGACCTCACTATATAGAAAATAAAAATGAATTCAGAAAGCATATTTGCATATTTCAACACTTCACAGAGCCATGGCCGCATGCCGATCTCGTGGATCCTTCACTTTGATCGGCTCATATATCACACATCACAACAGAGAAAGGTGTACATCTCAAACAGAAAGATCTGTTCGCAGGAGCAAAAAACTCATTCTCTAATCTCTAGCTGGAGGATCGGAAAAAAGCTTTGATCTGCTGCTGTGCCAACTTGCACCCAAGACCTCTATTTCAGTCCAATAAAAGAACAGACGTCAAGTGTACAATGTCATCCTTAGGCACAGTAAACTCACTTAGATGACCAGTTATTACCTAACAGGCAGGGGCCAGAGACACTCAAGGAGGACATAACAATTTAAAGGTGAAGGGTGCCATTTTTGTTCCACCACATGTAATTGCAAAAATAATGACTGATTTCATATAGGTTTTCCCAACCACTCCCGCCATCTGCCATTGGTCGAACAAATAGGCAGTCATGCCCAGTCATGCCATTGGTTGAGCTAGAATTTGGACATATTAGGCTTGTGGGGATACCCAAACAAATAGCAATGTTTTGAAAGAGCTACAGAGACAGTGTTTACACTTTTCTGGGAAATCAACCCACAAATAGCTTACTTACATATTAAACTGGGATATGAGTATTTAAACAATAAATTATATTAAAATTAAATTCAATCTCTTTAAATACAGGTAGAAAATACAGTGACCCAAAAAAGTATTTTAACACTTAAGCCACACTTAAAAATGTGTAGATTACCAGTATAATTAATGTATGTTTATCTATTAAAGTTAAGAAAAATCCAAAAGTGATTATGTTAGCTGAGAACTATATACAGTTTCGACTTTTTCAGCAAATTAATTAACTGATTTTATCCACAAGTGCTAGAACTTGTATAGAAAAATCTAAGCAACAGTTCTGATTGTTTAAAATATAATCTGCATATATTTTTAAATTATCCAGTTTATTTCAGTTTTAATTAAATAAAATTTACATAAAAAAAAAAAAAGTTCATTTACTAAAAATGAATTAGACAATGAAACATTTAGTCTCTATTTTTGAGACACTAGTAAACAGTTTTATTCAGCGTTTGTTTTGGCACTTTTATTTAAATTGAAGTAAATAATTAACACCATTTTGGATTGGTTGTTTTTCATTGGTTATCACTGTATTATCCTTGCCCAAAACACCCCATTCTGATGGGAAAACTATAAATAACAACGCTCTTAAAAACAGATTCATTTACTAAACTGAATAAAAAAGAAAACAAATTGTTCAGATTTTGAATGATCCATGTAGGCTAGAATACTTAAAGATTCAATTTTTGTTTAAAAAAAAAATAAAAAAATCAGTAACACAAACAATTTAACAATTTCAAGTTTAAATAATTCTGTAAAGACTCCAATATTTACACCTGCAATCCCTTTTAAAAAACATTGTTCTGGTTTTTTCTACAATTTTGCTAACCTTCTACGCATCACATTTGTTCTGATAATTTCATGGTTTAATACAGAACTATGTTGAAAACTGACAAACCCAATGTACAGTAGTTGTTAACATGTGAACTGTAACTGTGCAGATCCTGTCATGTACAAACCAACAAATTCACAACTGGAGTGTTGCACTCAAAATCAATACAAACAGTAATTTAACATATCTGAATGTGCAGTTGTAGTTCTAGCACAAAAAAATAAAGTAACACAAGAAAAAACATCAAATAAAGGGAAAAACAAATACAGTGTATACTTTCCATACAGTGCACGCATTATGAAATGTGACATTTAGACTTGAGGTAATTTAAAAAGCAAACTTTAAGTAAGACTAGTTGTAACCAAGATCGTCTAGACTGTTTCAAAGTATAATGCAGTTCCAAACTGAAATGTACCCTTGCAGAATGCAGAACTCAACCATGCTGTACCTAGATCATATTGAAGGTGCTTGAGTGTTGACAACTCCATTATGAGTGATGTGCAAAGTGAATATGTGCATGGAAGTAAAAGCATTACATTTCTTGCTTCAGTAGCCACAATAACTTTAAATATCTCTATTTATAAGGCACAAATACAGATTCGGATAAACTAATGCTGTCCAATGGAAGTGATGCCAATATTAACATTCAACAAACAAACTTTTGGTCAAATTTCTGCCCAGCAGAGAAGAATAAATTCCTATTAGAGGTTTATTTCCACACATGAAGAGAAATGATGTCATATCATGGTGAGACAGCAGTTTTGCTACAAAAATGAATGATCATATTGAATTATTACACCCAGATATACATGATGAGAACAATAAACTCTCAAACTTTCAAAAAGAGGAACAGGTACCGTTTCTCCATAAACCAAACCCTTGTAAATCACAAAGATTTGAGACATGGGTACTGCTGGAATCTGCTTCTGGACCAGAGGAGAATCAGAGTGTCTTTATTGTGGACTGCTCTCATAGTTGGAAAACATGGACTTGCGTGTTTTGGGTGGGGGAGGCGGTGGCTTGTTTTCAACTTTCATTGGTAACGGAGGTGTCAACTACAGATTAAATAAAAGAGGAAAATTATATTTGGCTTACCATCTTTTACTCTTACTTTTGTTTTAGAATATTAATGATTAACCCTCGATATTGGCATTATGTGGTCATACTGGTCGACTGAAGCATAAAAATTCCCTCTTACCTCGGAGGTAGAGTTGTACATGTTCTCGCTTTCATGGGGGTGTTTCTTGGGGGGCCTGGGAGGAGGGGTGCTTCTGATGTCAGGCATGCTGTAGTCACTCTCGTTTGGAAGACACGTATAACCTAAGGGAGAATTATCAACATTTCTTTATTTTATATTTCTTTAGCATTTTGAGTTTTATTCACTTCTTTATATTATATATAGGTTATTATAGGGGTGTTTCTTAAACTTTGGACACTCTTAGTATTTTGTGGATTTCTAGAAATTAAAGTCTTGATCAAATTTATAGTCATGAAGACTCCCACTATGGAGGACAAAAACTGCACCAAATGCACCAAATAATGCAAAAATAATAGCGTTTACAATTTGTGTCTGTTCCTCACAAAAATGATGAATGGCTTTGGAAAAATTGGAATGTCATTTTTTTTATTGCTTTTATGATCCTTTTATGGTGCATTTGAGTAATTTTTGGAGCTTGTCGTGATGTGATCAGAATACTTTATTTTATGAAATGCAAAAATTGATTGTTCAATTGATAAAGCTGATTCTGATTTTTATATTTTATATTTAAATATTTATATTTTCTTTTATTCATTAATCATCTATTTTTGTATTCCGTATTTATTTTTCCTTCATTTCCAGCATGCATTATAAATGAAATATAGAGAAATATAATTAAAATACAACTTAAAATTTTGCATTTCCTTTAATATTAATATTTAGTAGGGCCCGAGCACCGATGGTGCATGGACCCTTCTGTTCTTCTAGGAATTTTAAATTTTTTCCCCAAATAAATCGCATTTTTAAGGGGCTAAACATACTCTAAAACACATGACACTTTGCACATGCCACAATGCCACAATGAAGTGGTGAAAATGTACATCTGATATGTGTTTCAGAATTAGGTGTGGAAAAATGGCTCAATAGCGCCACCTACAAACATTCAACGATGTGTGCTTGACGCTACGTTTCACCTAAACGTATGAAAATCGGTACAAATATGTAACATACCAATACCTACAAAAAAGTCTCTTGGACCCTTGCCCTAAACTCAAGGAAGTCAGCCATTTAGATTTTTCTCTTCAATTATTGCTCAGTTTTTGCCATTTCCAGGCCTCATACTTTAATGAACTCCTCCTAGAGATTTCATCAGATCTACTTCATATTTGGATATTTTAATCTAAAGGTCTTGGTGATGCTAAATTGTGAAGCTTTTGCGCTTTTAATGCACGGTGTGGCTGTGATGGTCTGACAAATTTTGATGTTTCACCATGAAACAGGAAGTTGTTATAACTCATATATACAATGTCCAATCTGCACCAAACTTCACATGTTTGATAATAGACCCAGCCTGAATACATCTATGTGCCAATATTCAGTTATAGTCATAGCGCCACCTACTGGCAACAGGAAATGACATGTTTTAAACTGTGATACACTCTTAACAACATTTAAGTGCTAAAAAATGCTAAAAGAATTGGAGTGACATTCCCTTGGCACAGCAGCCCCAACGTGCACCAGGGTGCAAGGACCAGTTCATCGCTGCTTGCAGCTTTAATTTTGTTTTTGTTTTTTTGCATTGATCAGAGCAATTATATATTTATTCAATTATTTGTATCTTTCTTCATACATTTCATTTAGATATTTATGCATTTATTATGTTTGTCCTTCATATGCCACCAGTGTCATTTCCATCATCCAGTATATTGTTTAATGTAATTCTGTGGTGGAAATGAAACTGATGGAAATTAAATTTTTATTTAATGTTTATTTGGAATAAAATGGCCAACTCTATTGTCTTGCGAAGGTTTATTTCATTGCTTACATTTTATGTACCCTAAATATGCACAATTATATAACATTTTCACACTTTTTTAATCTCTTGAATGCTCTTCACTGAACTTGATTAACAAGCAAATTAACTTTCGAAAAAAACTTTATTGGGGGCAAAAATTTTTGTGTAGTGGAAATGTAGCCACAATTGTGGGATAATTGTTAAAAAAAAAAAAAAAAAAAACTTTTTAAATTACAGACATTATTCACACAATAAATATTTAAAAAATTATATTTATTTCACTCTTTGTTTAGATTAGCTTAGTTTTAAATGTGTAATAATTTGTATTTTATAATGGTTTTTCATAGATTAATATTGGAAGTCTGGGTTTGGGACAAGGCTAAACAAGTTAAATCTCTACGTAAAAGGCATTTGAAAAGTACCACAAAAAAAAAAAAAAAGATGAAGACCTGGTAAAAAGTTGATTTTTTTATGATACCTTCATATTACAAAGAGGAAAAAGTCAACCCCTGGGTCATGAAAATGGCAGAAGTTGAAGAAACCCCCATATACTACACACACCGATCAGCCACAATCAGTGCTTGAAGTGGAAAAAAAAGTGCAGGTTCTCTTCTTGTTAGTATTAAACCTGATTCTGTCAAATATACTCTGAGACTGTATACTGTTCGCAATATATGTTTATTTAAAAATAAGTAAATAATCTTGGGGATATGAACTGAACTGGGGCCAAATTTTTCTATCCGTATTTACCTTAACTAATGATTTTATTATAACTAACATGTTAACGTAAAAACAAAACGGTTAATAATGTGTTTATTTACATGAAAATAGTTATTTAATTACGTTAAAAGAGGTATTTAAATAAAAAATTTAAGGTCTGGCTGAAAATTCCTTCTTGAGATCTGGTTGAAGAACAAATTTTTTTATTAGATTTACTTTGAAAATAAAGAATATTTGGATCTGCTAAAGTCTGTATCTTTGTCAATATCAACACATATAATAGAACACAAAATAAAATTAGCTTAAAAATGAAAAAGAGTATTATGTCTGTTTTCCCTTTTTCAAATTTTTATTATCCTCCCATTCAATGAGGGCAAAATTTGCCTTCCTTATCCTGCACACATTCATTTGCATACAGAAGCCAGATACTTGTGCATATAATAATCTTTAGAAACTGTGAACAAACAGATTTGATGATGTTCAGGATTGTGAACGCTGACACACATCTGTACGTAGAACTTAAACACTGTCAGGATATATGCATAGGCAAGTTCAATGGCAATTCACATAATCTTTTTACAAGCACTACAGAAAAGAATGGAGAATAAAAGAACATTTTACTATATATTTTCTTTTCTTTGAAGGTTTTGCCTCTTGTGAAGGTTGTGCATATGAGCTGACATCACAGCTTTTTTTTAAGTCTGTATTTTTGACTGTACCCAGTAGCTAAGCAATTTGCATAAATACATTTGAGTGAATATGACGTGGTAAAATGTACTCATCCAAAATCTTGCTGGTTCATGTTTTGGAGAGAAGTGTCTTTTGTTTTTAAACTAGGGATCTTTTATTAGTGGTCGACCATATTATCAGTGGGGTTTTTTAATGGCCGATTCCGACATCCAGAGAGCGGGGTGGCCAATAGGCAGATACAATGCCAATATATTGCACAATTTAATGTAGTAAATAAACACAATTGCTAAAACAACTTATTTAGCACTATATTTACAAAATTTCATACAAAACTAAAAATAAATTATATTGTATTTTATATGGTAGATAGTAGTTTCTTCAGATTTCGGTTTAGTCATCAAATTTTAGTAGTCTTTTTGCACATGAAGAAATTGTTAATATATAAGAAAGAAGGAAATAACAGTACAGACAGTAGTCCAGCAACCATGGATGGCATGTCCACGTTACAATCGCATTTACTCAAAAAATACAGAATCAAACCAACTGTACATACAGTGATAGTGAATAAGACATTTACTTATAGCACACGTGACATGCTTTTACCTTGGGCCACATCTGAAGAAGTAGGCAGCAGACTTGCTAGCTTGCTTCATAATCAGTTAATGGCTTAACGGACAGCTGTTTTGACTGAATGGAACTCTTAAAGAAACTGGTCTATGAACAGTTTGAAAAGCACCTCCATATACAGCCTCTGTAGGCAGCATTTTACTGGTTTCGGATGCAGCCTTGAAGTCACACCCTTCCACCGTAAGCAGGGCTGGACTGACAATCTGACATACTAGGCATTTCCCCGGTGGGCCGACGCACTTTGGGGCCAAAAATGAGTCGCTGCGTTATGCAGAACGGAGCACAAAACGCCACCGCGATATGCAGAAAGGACAGCGAACTCCCAGTCCCCCCACCCCCAACTGGCCCAACTTTTAGGCCAGTTGCCATGTAAAATCCAGGGCCGATTTCTCTTCCCAGTCCAGCCCTGATTGTAAGCATCCAGCTTGAGCAACAGTCTCCTGACAGTTTAAACAGCCTGGATTGCCTGTTTGGATTGTCACAGGCCAGACCTTCATGATTTGTGAATGAGAGGAACTTTTGATCCTGATGTTTTTTATTCTGGCAGATGGAATATTGGCTTCAGAGGAAGATATTAGAGCAGCACTCGACAGGAAGGAAACTCTGGAGGTTCGTGAATTATATCTGTTTAAACAAGGTATCTGCATATTTCCATTGATTTAGAATTATGACTAAAATGTTACGACTTTTACTTCCTCTAGATAGTCAAGTTTGATCATCTTCTCAACGCTTCGCCAAGGCCTGCGATGAGCCAGGCGGGGTCAATCCAAGGACCTCACTAAACCATCCAATCGGATGTAGCGACAGGCAGTGTGTACAAAGGGCAGGGACTTAATCAACGCTAGCTTATGACCCGCGCTTACTTGGAATTCCTTGTTGATGGGAAATAGTTGCAATCCCCAGTCATGAGTGAGGTTCAGCAGGTTACCCGCACCTCTCGACGCAGGGTAGACACACGCTGATCCACCCATTATGGCGCGCATGCAGCCCTGGACATCTAAGGGCATCAAAGAACTGTTATTGCTCCATCTCGCGTGACTGACCGTCACTTGTCCCTCTAAGAAGTTGGATACTGACAGCTGGGGGCTCGCCTCCCTGTCTCACCGGGTAAGTGACGAAACGATAAGATTAGATTTATTTTTTTAAGATTAGATTTATTGATTTTTTATATTGATTATAAAATAAAGTTAAAGGTGACATGGAACTGCAGAGGAGAGACTGATAAAATATGTGATTCAGAAGATTTATGAGCGCTCCACAGGATGCTGGTTCTGCTGTGTGAGGTTTATTAAATCTGTTTTAACGAGATATGGACATATTTGCATATGGTATATGATATTAGTTTTATAGATATTTGTCTTTTTAACATTAGACAAGACAGTTAAAAGTTACAGGGACATATTGAGGAGAGAGGGAGAATGAAACAGACGAGCACTTTAACATTATGTGCTCAAACGCGTCTGCCACGGCTCTGATATGCAGACTGTATAAATGAGACTGTGTTGCACACCAGCCTATTATTGTTGTAAAACAATAGCACGTAACAACAAAATCAACCGTGACTGCTCGTTTACATGTCTCAGTCACTTCACATGCAAGCAGGTGATTTTCGGCACCCTCAATAAAAAAAAATAAAAATTATAATTTACGCCCAAATGGGAAAATGTATTGATAATTTAAAAAAGTCTGAAAATCGGCCAAATTATCGGCCTCTGCGATATATATCGGTCGACCACTAATTATTATTTGGTTACCATGAACATATATTATATATCAATTTGCTCAAAGAGCAGATATTTAATTGCAATTTCATCAGAATAATTTGGAAGGTCCGATAAAAGCGACTGGCGGGCCGCATCATATCACTGACTTACATTAAAGACATTACATCGTACCGGGAGACTCTTCTAAGTGGTGGTATGCAAGAAAAAAACTACTTTATTTTAAGATATTTTCTTTCATCACATTCCCAGTGGGTCAGATGTTTACATACACTTTGTTAGTATTTGGTAGCATTGCCTTTAAACTGTTTAACTTGAGTCAAACATTTTGGGTAGTCTTCCACAAATTTCTCACAATAAGTTTTTTTGGCCCATTCCGCCTTCCAGAACTGGTGCAACTGAGTAAGGTTTGTAGGTTTGTAGGCTTGTAGGATTTGTGTTCTTCAGCTTGCAAGCCTCACCCTTTTCCACCAAACATAACAATGGTCCTTCTGGCCAAACAGCTACATTTTGTTTCATCAGACAAGAGGACATTTCTCCAAAAAGTAAGATCTATGTCCCCATGTGCACTTGCAAACTGTAGTCTGGCTTTTTATGGTGGTTTTGGAGCAGTGGCTTCTTCCTTGTGAAGCAGCCTTTCAGGTTATGTCGATATAGGATTCGTCTTACTGTGGATATAGATACTTGTCTTCCTGCTTCCTCCAGCATCTTCACAAGGTCCTTTGCCGTTGTTCTGGGATTAATTTGCACTTTCCGCATCAAGCTACATTCATTTCTAGGAGACAGAATGCGTCTCATTCCAGAGTGGTATGATGGCTGCATGGTCTCATGGTGTTTATACTTGCTTACTACTGTTTGTGCAGATGAACGTGGTACCTAAAAGGTGTTTGAAAATTGCTCCCAAGGATGAACTAGAATTGTGGTCCACAATTTTTTTTTCTGAGCTCTTGGCCGATTTCTTTTGATTTTAACATGATGTCAAGCAGAGGCACTGAGTTTGAAGGTAGGCCTTAAAATACACCCACAGGTACACCTCCAACTCAGTACACCTCCTATCAGAATCTAATTGGCTAATTGGCTAAAGGCTTGATATCATTTTGGAATTTGGAATCTGGAATTTGCCAAGCTGCTTAACATCTGACCCACAGGAATTGTGATATAGTCAATTAAAGTGAAACAATCTGTCTTTAAGATTCTCACTTCTCACTTCTCTCTGGGAGTTTTCCAAACTCCCTGAAAACTGCAGCTGTCAAGCCCCTCTTGAAAAAGAGCAATCTGGATAAGACCATATTAAGCAACTATAGACCGATCTCAAATCTTCCTTTCATAGGCAAGATCATTGAAAAAGTTGTCTTCAATCAACTGAACAAATTCTTGAACTCGAATGGATACATTGACAATTTTCAATCTGGTGTCCGATCACATCACAGCACAGAGACAGCGCTCATAAAGATAATAAACGATATTCACTTAAATACTGATACAGGCAAATTATCAGTACTGGTACTACTTTACCTCAGTGCTGCATTTGACACTGTCGATCACAACATACTTCTGGAAAGGCTGGAAAACTGGGTGGGGCTTTCTGGGATGGTCCTAAAATGGTTCAGGTCATACTTAGAAGGGAGAGGTTATTATGTGAGTATAGGAGACCATAAGTCTGAGTGGACGCCCATGACATGCGGAGTCCCTCAAGGCTCAATTCTTGCTCCACTCCTGTTCAACCTGTATATGCTCCCAATTAGCCAAATAATGAGAAAGAACCAAATGGCTTACCACAGCTATGCAGATGACACACAGATCTACTTAGCCCTATCACCTAACGATTACATCAATTGTATTGATGAAGTAAACAGTTGGATGTGCCAAAACTTTCTTCAGTTAAACAAAAGACAAAACTGAAGTCATTGCGTTTGGAAACAAAGATGAAGTTCTCAAGGTGAATGCATACCTTGACGCTAGGGGTCAAACAACTAAAAATCAAGTCAGGAATCTTGGTGTGTCTCTAGAGTCAGACCTTAGTTTCAGTAGTCATGTCAAAGCAATAACTAAATCAGCATATTATCATCTGAAAAATATTGCAAGAATTAGATGCTTTGTTTCCAGTCAAGACCTAGAGAAACTTCTGCATGCTTTCATCACCAGCAGGGTGGATTATTGTAATGGAGTCCTCACGGGCCTTCCCAAGAAGACCATAAGACAGTTGCAGCTCATACAGAACGCTGCTGCCAGAATTCTGAGCAAAACCAGAAAATATGAACATATCACACCAGTCCTCAGGTCTTTACACTGGCTCCCAGTTACATTTAGGATTGATTTTATAGTATTATTACTGGTATATAAATCACTCAATGGGCTAGGACCTCAATATATTGCAGACATGCTCACTGAATATAAACCCAACAGATCACTCAGATCATTAGAATCACATCAGCTAGAAATACCAAGGGTTCACTCTAAGCAAGGAGAGTCTGCTTTTAGCTATTATGCCAGCCGCAGCTGGAACCAGGTTCCAGAAGAGATCAGATGTGCTCCTACAGTAGTCACATTCAAATCCAGACTCAAAACACATCTGTTTAGCTGTGCATTTACTGAATGAGCACTGTGCCACTGTGTGTCCGACTGTTTGTACTGTGTTTTATTAGATTTTTTTTTATTATTCTAAACTGTTTTAATTATTCTTATTTTATTATTCTTTTTTTTTCTTTCTACTATGTAAAGCACTTTGAATTACCATTGTGTATGAAATGTGCTATATAAATAAACTTGCCTTGCCTTTAAAAATTGCTGGAAAAATGACATGTGTCGTGCACAGAGTAGATGTCCTAAACGACTTGCCAAAACTATAGTTTGCTAATATTACATCTGTGGAGTGCTTAAAAAATGTGTATTAATGACTTCAACCTAAGTGTATGTAAACTTCTGACTTGAATTGTATATACATATATATATATAAAAAATCAGATCTTTGGGTGTGTGTGTGTGTGTGTGTGTGTGTGTGTACTCACTGGAGCTGCGTGGTGTGTGTGGTGAGGCAGGCAGAGGGCTGAGTTGGTTGTGTAAACTTAGAATTGATGATTCTCCATGAAAAAGTGACAGTGTGAGTCTCCGGTCGCCTATATTCAGACTCTTAGGCCTCGGCTGCTTCTCTGGAGGAATCTGCACTTATACAAACACACACACACACACAACCATTATGATTTATCATAATATCTAAATAATATTACATTAATCCACATTTAAAAATGTTGAAATCAACAAAAAGAAACTGTGTTCATGTTGACATCTAATAATAATAAAAAAGACATTTTATTTTTGGGTGAACTATCCCTTTAACTGACAACCATGTAGAAAAACACTCGGCTTAAAAAAAAGAAAAGAGCTAAAAGCTCTCGGCACCTCGTCTCTGTCAGCAGCTCGCTCCGGTAAGACCTGCGACCTGCTCATGCTCCACTCCTTCCTGTTTTTCTTACTGATCCGATTATCTTCCTCTGAGCGAGACAGAACAGACACCCTGCTGTCACTCACGCGGGAGAGCAGTGAACTGAAAGAGAAAGAGACCTGTCATCTCCTGCACACCTGTGAAGCAAATCCTCCATGTATGTATTGTGTATTTGAACAATGGCTTTCTGGTTATATATTAGATTCATAATCTCGAATTTCAATAGCATGTCGTTATTCTTGAAGGTGATGCGTGTTATTTTTTCTTCTGCAGAGACAGGGTTGTATGCTTACTTTTTTAGGTGTTAGCACTGGTGAAATTGAATTAAAAAGTAATTAGCTCAAATTAAAATGTATTAGCACAGAAGAGTGCGATCAAAATTGGAATTATTATAGGGGCACGTGTCTTAATGTGGAGTGGCGTGCTATTACTCTTCTAAGCATTAAGACATACACTTTTCACCTGGTGGAAACAGGCAAAAAATTAAACAACTCGAATTGTATGAAGGACCTTTATGGAGAAAGAAATCTGCCAAAATAATAAATAAAACATAAATAAATATCTACATATTTATGCATACATAAGTATCTGAAATAATTAAATGGGTGAGGAGATATAAAAACAATGAAATACATAAAATAAAAAAATAAATGCACTGATCAATGCAACCATAATACAATAAAAAAATAAAAAAATAATAATAATTGGTTGGGGAAATGTTAAACGGAATGCAAAATGTAAAGTTTTTTTGAATTAAGATTTTTAATTCTACATTTATACATTTCTTTAATCGTGCATGTTGCATGAAGGAAAAATAAATACGGAATTACTTATAGAAATAAATGAACAATTAAAGAATAAAAAAAAAGATAAAAATCAACTTTCAATGTTGCATTTCCCCAACCATTTTATATTGTATTATTTTAGCATTAATTTATTTGTATATCTCCTCACACATAATTATTTATATATTTATTTATGCACAAATAAATGGATGTATTTATTTATATATTCATTATTTTTGTCCTCCATTGTCCCCCACTTTATTGTCTTTTCAGCATTAAAACATCTTATAAGAACAGAAATCTAAATGTTAAGATACAAATATAAAAGGAAGGTCAGTGAGCCCAAAATGATTTTTCAAAATTAATTTGCAACATTAAATTTAAATTAGAAGAACTTTTAGTACACAACTTCTTAAAGACAGAATAACATAGAAAAGGGCCATAATATAGAACATAGACAAATTCTTAATTTAAACACAGCCTAAACACTTTCAAACGACACTTTAATGAGATTAAGTAAATATGTGATGAAAAAAATCCAGTATTGTTATTAGGCCCCCGTGTCTTCTAAAGTCATACAATATCTTTATGTGAGGAACAGACACATTTTTAAGTTGCTATTCACTGAAAATCTTGACATCCGCCCTTGATCTTCTTGGCGCATTCATGAGAGAAGTTGAGATGTCTGACACAAATGAAACATTCTTTTTCAGTCAGATCTTTTCAAAGAATTGACCCAGATAACAAAACTGATCGGAATAATTTGTTCATGGATCAGACAGATTCGGCTCTTGAGGTCAGTGGGCCATTGATTTGGGCGCACCGGATGGGAAGATTATCAGTGAATAACGACTTAAAATTCAGTCTGATTCTCGCATAAAGCTATAATATAGCTTCAAAAGACTTGAAATATAGTGCAAAAGTCTTAAGAACACCTTTAATTGTCATTTTACATTGTGTTGTGTCCTTTTCGCAGCTTGAAAGGCCCAATCCCTATTTATTGTAATTGCATGGAAAAGATTGACCAGAAAGACAGACAGACATTTGTTTGTTTTTTTGGGTTAACTATTCTTGATGTATGAAAAGCATCTATTTGAGAGCTTGACACAGGAATCTTACCGAGAACATTTTCACAGTATACACACTTGAATGACATCAAACACAGGCTGAGAAGACAAGAAATACGGAAACTGTACTTGTCTTGTGCTTTCTAACTCATAATAATGATTTCACAAAAAGAAAAAGCTTCAAAGCAATTGTTTAAGAAAGCAAGAAGAAACAATAGCACAGAAAGAATAATATAATCCTGGGTGGTAAATGACTCATTTTGAATCAAATTTGGCTGAAGAATTGGCTTATTATATACGCTAATAGACTGAACTTAGTAATTAGTATTAAGTAGCCACCCAGAACACCCCAGCAACCTACTAGAAACTCCATAGCAACAACCCAGAACACCCCCAGCATCATGGAGTTGATACCATGGATGGCAACGGCAAGCACAACTCAAATTACAATTACTTCTGAAAATGTAGTAATCTAGTTTAACCCATACATGCATACCTCGGGTCTTTAGAGACCTGGGACCTCATTCCACGGCATGTGCCTCATCCATTTTTTGGAGTTGTGCCCACAACTCTTTAGTATTCCTAAATCTATCTCTTATAAATAGCATGACACAAAAATAAATAAATAAATAAAATATATAATAGTTTAAGTATCAAAAGTGTATAGGGTCTCTTTTTGTTTTTGCACTTCCATAAATTAGATTTTTTTATAATTATTTCATATCTATTTATGTTTACTATCACAGGATATCTATCTTCTTTGTGTATTACAAGAAAAATGAGTACTATATTCATACAAATAAATACTATTTCATGTTGACATTCTGTGCAACAGTGAATTATCAATACTATATACGTATACACATACATAATATCCATATTATTTCTTACTCAATGGGCACTGATAATTCAGTGATTGACTTGATTTACATTTGACATTGCTATTTGATGAAGAAACAACATCGCAGTAAACTATAGCAAGTACAACACATGAACAGTATGGTATGACTATTGTCATTTGGGTGTACTAGTGAAATAATATAAGTTGTGCATCTGTTTAGACTCAACAAGTGCCTGAGAAACTACACATAAGTTACACATACATTACACATGTGTAGGTAGTGCATAATGTGTAGCTCAATATGTTTTTGGCAGCCAGTTGCATCTCATGAAATTTCAGTGTGAAAATAATGAATCCTGTTCTAGATTTGTCCTGATTTGTTGCATTATCTCTTTAATTTATGGAAAATAAAACAGCAAAATATATATTTTATTTTATTGTTTCCTAATTGTCTTGAAAATATTTTACAAATTTGACACTATCTGGACATTTTGTACATACATGTTTTTATAGATATAAGTCTCTGAAGACCTGAATATGTAAGAGTGTTTGGGAAAAATAAAAAGGGTTAAATAATGTATTCCCTATACTTATTATTTATTTATTTTATTTTCCTTTTGAGCTATTGCCACTTTTATTATTTAGAGGGCAGTAAAGAATTGTCAGGAAATGACCCATGCCTGATTTTAATTGTATTTAATTTTTTCAGATTTAAAGAATATTTTATATTTTTAAAATAATTTTTATTTTGACCAATGTGGTAATCAAGCACTTGACAAGACTTGACAAGAATTCACTAAACAATTAGCTAAAAGAACCTATAACATTTGGGGGTGAAACAGCATTAAAGTCATATTTTGTCTGCCAGCCGAAAACAGAATTAAATTGGTAAAAGGAATAATTCTGTGACCTTGCCATGGAATTGTGTCTTGTGACAAATTAGCATTCAGAGGGCTGCGGAAAAGAGAGAGATTCGTTTTAAGAATAAGAGAACAGAATTGTGTGAGTACTGACGACTGGGAGACCGGTCTAGAGGAGTTCCCATCGGAGGAGCCTGAGCCGCTGGAGTGTCCAGAGGAGGCGTTTGAGATGGTGGACATCCGTCTGAGCGTGGATGACATGATGTACGGCATCACCACTGACCCCACACGACTCTTCTTTTTTTCTGTCAGGGAGCAGGGCTGAAGGTACAAACAAAAACTCATTTATTTTTATATCATGATGAGGACCTGCCATAGACCACTGAGCTGTTCAGTCATGATGTCAGTTTGTAGGTCAACCTTGGAAATTTCAAATGGGTTTTTAGAAAAGCGATTAAAAATATATGTGCATTAAAGTTCCTGCATAAGGACTACAATGGTTGACCAATTTGTCAGCCACATAAGCTCACATATACACCGATCAGCCACAACATTATAACCACCTGCCTAATATTGTGTAGGTCCCTATAGTGTCGAAAAAAAAGCACCAAACCACATCTCAGAACAGTATTCTGAGATTCTATTCTGCACTGCAGCCACACAATTGGCTGATTAGATAATCACATGGATTTTTGCTGGTGTCCGATGGGCTGGTTTGAGTATTTTTGTAACTGCTGATCTCTTGGGATTTTCACACAAAACAGTTGCAAGAATTTACTCCGAATGGTGCCAAAAAAAAAAAAAACATCTAGTGAGAGGCAGTTCTGTGAACAGCTTGTTGATGAGAGAGGTCAACAGAGAATAGCCAGAGTGGTTTGAACGGACAAAGTCTCCGGTAACTCGGATAACTACTTTGTATAATTGTGGTGAGAAGAACAGCATCTCTGAATGCTATTCTGAGATGCGGGTTGGTGCTGTTTTGGCGGCACAAGGGGTACCTACACAATATAAGCCAGGTGGTTTTAATGTTGTGGCTGATCAGTGTATATGGGTTATAGATGGGTTATATGCCAATATCTAATACTTAGGGTTAGGGGTTTGCAATAACACAAAAGTGATGCTTGCCTTTGCAAACAGATTACTTAAGCAGATTACTCACGTCATTGGTTGAGTCAGAACTTGACATATCGGACCACACAAACAGAGACACAGAGTTTATACTCTTTACACTCTCAACCTAACAATGGCTTACTTATAGTTGTCTCTGCATTATAAACTAGGAGAAAGTACTTCAACATGCAACAAACTTATACATAAACCTATAACCCACTTTACGAAGATACTAGGTTTTCAAACGTAGGTTTTTCACAGTTACTATCTTTGTGGGGACACAGAATACCTGAAAATATAGCAGAAACGTGACACACAGACACAGATCAAATTAAACCCATAAAGCACACACATAAAGCCCTTTCCTTTTTCCCAATGTGGTCTAAATCCTCCAAAAAACAAAAGTTTTCTTTGAAAACTCCTAAGTTACTGTTAGATAATGATCAGAACTAATTATTCTGGAAAATTTCCCCCCAGAAGTGTCTAAGCCTTGTCCCTGTTCTTACAAAACCCTTTGTAGAGTTGTATCTGTCAGACACATTCAATCCCAGACTCACTAGGGTAATGACGCCATAGAGCTTCTCTACTTTAGCACGCAGATCCTGGAAGCAGGCCACGAGTCTGTTGTGCAGGGGTTTGAGCTGCTCCGTTGATTTCTCCCCGTGGATCCGTATCCCCTCATCAAGCAGTGGGATCTAACACATGTAGCAGATATTAAAGCGTTTCTGACATTAAATAATGATACACTTGTAGAACGACAGCACCAACGTACAGCAGTACAAAGAGCCACATTAATGAAGGATTAAACTGATGTGTGGTCGTCTGTGAAAAAGGGCACTACTATACAATATTAGGTGGTATATAAGCAATTCGTTCAGTTAAATCTCCTGCAAAAAAACAACTGTAGGTGATAATAAACAATCAGCTGTTCATTATCACAAAATATTCCCAGACAGGGTGAACGGGTCTTGAATCACCCAGGAGTTGATTTTGAGATAATAACTGACTGAATGTACCTAATCCTACTTGTTAAACTTCTACTCACCAAATAAGCAAATAGACATGAGTTAATAATATAAGCTGAAAAAAAGTTTGATATCTGAATAAAGAGACCTCAGAGGTGCTATGAGAGATATGAAACTAGTACAGCTATGTAGGATATCGCTTGCCTGGGATAACATTTAATAATACAGTTTAGCATCAATAGTGTGTAGTGTATGTATGTGTGTGTGTGTGTGTATATATGTATGTATATATATATATATATATATATATGTATACTTTTGAGATATGAAGGCCATTTCATTCACTACTATCTACATTTATAAGTATCACTTATACTGTATAGATACAGTATAAGCCTTGTGTGAACAGTTTAACACAATATAGATCTGAAAAATGAGTGTGACCTGCAGTGCGATAAGGTGTTTTAAGACTTCAATGAGCTCCAGGTGGTCTGGGTTCTTCTTCATGTAGGCCTCAGTGAAAAACGCCTGAGGGGCAGAACAAAAATTTCAATTAAGATCAGCCAATGCTCCAGCAGACTGCCAGAAGGTGTGCATACATTTGTGCGTTATCAGGTGGATGGCTTGATTTGGACTTGATTTCAGTGGTTAAAAATGTATAAAAGAAGTGTAAGGAGAAATAGAGGAGAAAGACAAGCAGGATGAAGACAAACCTTCTCATAGTTGGAAAAGCCACCCATGACAGCCGGGTCGACAATCCCGTTGAGCATCATGGAGAGGGGGTGTACCGACAGAGAACGGTCGCATGCCTGCTGCTGTACCAGATTACTCAGCTTCTCATTGGCCAGCTCCATGGTTTCTATGGCGTTATCCAAAGGGCTGATTTCTTCCTACAAAAGTGATCGAGTCGACACAACAGTTGATATAAGCTAATTAGGATCATACTTCTATGAGAAAAGCACTGAAGCACATAAAACTTTTCCAACAAGAAACAGCAGCACAAAAGACCAAGGAGATTTACTAAGAAGTAAATAAGGTACATTTTGATTTCATGTTGACTTTAAAATACTGTACACATATATATATATTTATAGATAAGAAATTAAATGCCAAAATTCACTAAACAGCTGTGAGTTTATGGTAAGAGAATGAGGGAGAACATAAGTATTAGACTGGCTTACCACAGACATAGATTTCACTTCAAACCATTTGAGGATTCCTGGGAATCGGTATGCCGTGATGAAGGTGGTCCTTTCAATCCACATGGTCTGTGAGGTCAAAAGCAGAGAGACAAATTTACAAAGATGGGTTCCAAGATCTCGCAGGTTAATAATCTCCATTTAAAAATAATTATACCGAATTGAATTACATTTTCACAATAATTATCAAAATTATTGCCAACAATGGCCATTCTACAGAGTTAGCTAGCGGCCACAAGGCAACCACTTTATATTAAAAGTGTTAATAGTTATCAAATGTATTATTATTAGGGCTGTCAATCGATTCAAATTTTTAATCAAATTAATTACACGTTGTCCCGATTAATCGCGATTAATAGCATATACAATTATTTGCTGAGAAAGCCCCTCATATAACAATAATTCAATATATAATGATGAAATAATTATACATAGTTATCTTTAAATATTAAAAAATTATATACATTTTATATATATAAAATAAAAAATATTCAGATAATTAAAATGCTTTCCATTCCTGTAGCAGAAGAGTTAATCATTGATAAGACAATACAAAAAGCTGCTTTATAATACAATGTATTGTTTACTCCCATATTACTGATCATAAGACAATCATTGACACACAGTTCACAGCAATCCATTTCACAAGTGAATTTGTCAATCAGTTGGAGATTTATTATGAGGGCTTGTTTAAGGACCCGTCAATGTACACCTGCATCAGACTTTTTTTTTTTTAGAAACAAGCCAGGGGTCATAGTACACAATACTACAGATATATTTTACAATAATGCCAGGACATTATATTCATTACATAGTTCAATGGTTTTTAATGGTTTTCAATGCTTTGGAGTTGTTGGAGGTACAAAGAGTATTTAAATAATATTTCAAGTCTTTACAAAAAAAGTGCAAATAGAGACTTTATAGACATAAATTTACACTTGTGTATATAAAAAAATAAACAGATTAATCTGAAAATATTATCTTAAGTTATCAAAACTGTGAAAACCAAATAAAATGTCTTTATAAAGCAAAGAAAAACTAGTTACGTACATATAGAGGTACGTACAAACAAAATTTTCTCCAAAATACTACAGCGTGGACACATTCCCAAAATATGTGAGGGCAGATTTATCTACAGGATTACAGAAGGAGCAAAGTGGATCCATTTCAGGGAGCAAGTTTCTTAAATAAAGATTCACTGGGTAAAAATGGTGTAACAGTTTAAAGGACACCTCCTTAACCTTGTTGGTAATTAAATATTTGTGAGGTAAAGACCATACGACCTGCGTCAGACATGCTTGTGTCGCTTCTCGAGTGTGTTGCGTCATAAAAATAAAATGTTTATGTCACTGTGTCGAGTTAAATATAGTTTAATACTCAATCTTTAAACATCTTGAGATCCCTTAGATCGCATTTGCGCTCCTTCAAGTGTTTTGAACACAAGAACATAACGCATGTTTGTGTTGTGCGTCCGCTGAAGGGTTGTTAATGTTTTGTTCACTGTATAAACTGTGCGTTGCTCACACAGCTGAAGTTTCACTTACTGCCCTCTGGAGTAAACAGGTGGTACTACAAGCTTGCATTTCTCAGGAATTTCTCAGGAAACATTGTGATTAAATGCGTTCATTTTTTAACGCGTTATTTTTTGTAAAATTAATCGCACATTATTAGCGCGTTGAATCGACAGCCCTAATTATTATCAGAGGTATTGTTATCAGAAATGTATTAATATGGGAGATAAAGTCTGATATTTTATTTGACACCTTTTGACCCATTTACTTTCCACCCCAGAAAAAAAAAAAGGTACTATTTTCATTGAATTATTATTACTGGATTAGTATTTTTACTAACCTGATCTTGGCTGATCCCAATTTTAACAAAAAACATGTAGGCCGATACAATCTTGCCTGTTTGAACGCTTGCCATCAGATCACTCCCAGAATATAAATTTTATTGAACATTAATGGATTTGGTCAATTATTGGATGTATAGCAAGGCTACATTACAAGATAATTAAATGAATAAAAATAAATATTCTGATAGGACAATTTTATATAAATTGTTATATTCACCCTCTATACAATAAAACCCTCTTTATACCAACTGTGATAGAGCATTTCAAATTAATTTGCAACACTTTACAACAAGGTTATATTTGTTAGCATTAATTAATCCAGGAGGTATCATGAAGCAACAATGAACAATATTTTCTATTACATTTATTAACCCTTGTTAATGTTAATTTATGAAAATATCAATGTTCATGTTAGTTCATAAAGCATCAACTAATTTTAACAGACTGAATACAACACTCAAAAAAAAAAACATATACATACATATATATATATACATATATATATATATTAGTATATCGAAATGAATATGCTGTAAAAGTATTGTTCATTGTTAGTTCATGTTAACTCATGTAGTTCCTAAATACCACTACCAAATACAACCTTGTGTTACAAAAGTGTTAAAAACACTCAGAAATAACTTAAAATTTCACTTGCCTTTTATTTCATAATCTTGCATCATTATATATTCTTTACAAAAATAAGCTTTGCGCTTCTTCACAGTTCTGTCTGTTTTATTTAGTTGTCAGTAGCATTTGAATTAGGAAAATTTACTGGCTATGAATGTATCCAATTTGTGTCATTATGGCAATAGAATAGTTTTTAGCAGTTTTTTTCCTTTCCTGATATTTTCTGAGGTCACAAATGATTATAATGAAAACCATCAATTACTCCCTCAAATGCTTTGTTGTAATATGTTATTTGTTTAAAATGCAGAACTTGATATTTGCTTTACAGATTCAGCTGAGAGGCGACAATATGTATAAATGATGTCAAAAATGTGACAAAATGTCCATCCATCCATCCATCCAAAACATCAGAGGATTAATGAAGGCTTTTTCCTATAATAAATCAAAACTCACGGCAAACTCATTGTCAGGATCTTTTTCTCCTTTCCTAAATGGTCTTGAATACTGGAACTTGTCCACCTCGTTCGTCCGATAGTAACTGAGAAAAGACAGCATAGACTATCAATAGCCATCAGAAGCCTTCAAAAGATAATTGCATCTATGTGAACTACTGCAGTTAATCCAAAGACATTAATCATTAATCTTACAGTTCTTACAAATTTTTTGTTTAAACACTGACCCTTAACACTTCCTTAATTTATTCATTTTAAACAATGACCTGCACTGCACATAAATAAGTAATATTGGCATTATATTCACGCTCTTTGCCAGAGGGGAACTGGCCCACACAGTGAGTCAGGTTTCTCCCAAGGTTATTTTTCTCCATTAACCAACATCTTATGGAGTGTGTGTTCCTTGCCACAGTTGCCTTCGGCTTGCTCACTGGGGTTGTAAATGCAATTATTAATTATTTATTTTTATACAAAATGTACAATCATATTTAATCAAACTAGAAAATGATGACCAAGACTTTATAGATATTACAGTTTAATTGACTGTTAAAGCATGATTTTCTGTAATGCTGCTTTAAAAAGATATTGAGTAAAAATGGCATGACAGCAGGTAAACTAGATATGAATTTTCTAAAGGGAAAACCAGTACTTGCAAAGCAACAAAAGAATTGGGTTAAATTTGTAGGTAAGTTTAGGTTTTAGTCCTACCTAAATAACATGCCGCATAAGGGCTTCTATA
The DNA here is from genome assembly GCA_032164185.1 of Moxostoma hubbsi. NCBI lineage: Eukaryota > Metazoa > Chordata > Actinopteri > Cypriniformes > Catostomidae > Moxostoma > Moxostoma hubbsi. Next base: position 6,436,777 of record JAVLUX010000018.1, read on the forward strand.
AATGGATGCATGAAAAATTATAAATTACAGTTCAGTATGCAAATACAGTTCAGTGTGAAAATACACTATATGATGACAGAATTGTAATTTTTGGTGTGCTCTCTCTTTAATACTTAGGGTTAAGGGTTTAGAACCAAGTCCTAACCACACTGTTGGTTAAACCAGACCGCTACCTTGTAAGAACTGTAATAAGATCTACGTGCACATAATTTTTTAGACATTTCAATCACGACAGCTGTGCTGACTCATACTTGAGGATTTGTTCAGGAAGCCCCTTGTCCTTGAACTGCAGAGGTAAGTTGAGCACTGGCTTCACTGTGAAACACTGAATATCTGTGGAGAATCAATTAAGGCTAGAATACCGAAAACATTCTGGACCTATGAAATATCTGACCAGGTGTCATCTGCAAACAAATGATAATACAGCTTTTCTCAAAACTAATTTCACTTTTCTGAGCAATGTTTCAATGACTGTGGTCAAGGTGGTGTTTAGTGGATGAATGAATAATGTAGTTTTAATGTAGTTTTTAATTAATAAAATAATGATAAATGTATAAAAATATACACTCACCTAAAGGATTATTAGGAACACCATACTAATACTGTGTTTGACCCCCTTTCGCCTTCAGAACTGCCTTAATTCTACGTGGCATTGATTCAACAAGGTGCTGAAAGCATTCTTTAGAAATGTTGGCCCATATTGATAGGATAGCATCTTGCAGTTGATGGAGATTTGTGGGATGCACATCCAGGGCACGAAGCTCCCGTTCCACCACATCCCAAAGATGCTCTATTGGGTTGAGATCTGGTGACTGTGGGGGCCATTTTAGTACAGTGAACTCATTGTCATGTTCAAGAAACCAATTTGAAATTATTCGAGCTTTGTGACATGGTGCATTATCCTGCTGGAAGTAGCCATCAGAGGATGGGTACATGGTGGCCATAAAGGGATGGACATGGTCAGAAACAATGCTCAGGTAGGCCGTGGCATTTAAACGATGCCCAGTTGGCACTAAGAGGCCTAAAGTGTGCCAAGAAAACATCCCCCACACCATTACACCACCACCACCAGCCTGCACAGTGGTAACAAGGCATGATGGATCCATGTTCTCATTCGGTTTACGCCAAATTCTGACTCAACAGAAATCGAGACTCATCAGACCAGGCAACATTTTTCCAGTCTTCAACTGTCCAATTTTGGTGAGCTCTTGCAAATTGTAGCCTCTTTTTCCTATTTGTAGTGGAGATGAGTGGTACCCGGTGGGGTCTTCTGCTGTTGTAGCCCATCCGCCTCAAGGTTGTGCGTGTTGTGGCTTCACAAATGCTTTGCTGCATACCTCGGTTGTAACGAGTGGTTATTTCAGTCAAAGTTGCTCTTCTATCAGCTTGAATCAGTCGGCCCATTCTCCTCTGACCTCTAGCATCAACAAGGCATTTTCGCCCACAGGACTACCGCATACTGGATGTTTTTCCCTTTTCACACCATTCTTTGTAAACCCTAGAAATGGTTGTGCGTGAAAATCCCAGTAACTGAGCAGATTGTGAAATACTCAGACCGGCCCGTCTGGCACCAACAACCATGCCACGCTCAAAATTGCTTAAATCACCTTTCTTTCCCATTCTGACATTCAGTTTGGAGTTCAGGAGATTGTCTTGACCAGGACCACACCCCTAAATGCATTGAAGCAACTGCCATGTGATTGGTTGATTAGATAATTGCATTAATGAGAAATTGAACAGGTGTTCCTAATAATCCTTTAGGTGAGTGTATATATACATACAAAAATTGTGGATAGTGTAACAACAGAAGTGAATGGGGCCAGTCCATAAACATTCAAACATACATACAAACTGTTTCAAACATATAGCCACAAAACAAACATTATAAATGTTAACATGATTTTGGCGTTATAAAATCGCTTACTAACCTTATTTGAGTAAAGTTTTATCCAATAATAGGATTACATGGTTTCATTGTCATGACAACAAAGTTGTAATATTGGATATACTGTAAGGTTACACTGATAAGGTAGTAAGAAATTTCGCTTAATTAACATCATGTTAACGTTTCTGTCTTGTGGCTAAACTTTAGTGTATTTTAACGTTTATAGACTGGCCCAATTCACTTCCATTGTGAGTGCCTAATTGTTTAATTTTTAATAAACGAGGGGCCAGAACAAGTCAGAATTATTCTTAGTGGTAATTATGGTAAAAATTATGCTACAAATGCTGTTGATTGAGCTTAACTTTAACCCAGAACATTAATTTAAAGTGAGCAAAATGACAAACTTTTGGTTCATTTCTTCATTAAACTATTATTTATATTGTCAAGCCAGTTCTCGCATCCTCCTTTCCCTTAATCTGCTTTACACTGGTGCTGAAACCCGGGAAGGAGGAGGGATACGCAATAGTGTTCTCGCCACTACCATCCACAAACCAAAAGACACAAACACACACACATATGGTCAGCTGCCCGTAAACATTCTCTCTCTGTCGCACCACCATCCGCACTCGGCCTTTATCCCTCTCGGAGGCTTAATTAGCCTGATAAGGGTCACCCGGTGGTGAGCAGCATCACGACCCGGCCTCCTCCCTGTCACAGTGCGTATATTGCATAGCTGAAATATTTAGTTGCAATTGTATAAGCAACCAACTTTGCACATGTGGATGACAGTGTATTTAAGCCCCAACTGAAGAGTATTTCTGACCCAAGCAAAACTCAACACATTTCTTTTAACCTTCCATTTTAAAGACTAAACCACATAAAAACCTTAGCTCTACATCTTCAACTGAATTCAGCCCACCAAGAGCTTTTGCATAACTTTGTGCTTGTCTTCTTCCAGCCTATAAACAACAGTAGCTTGTTTATTAAATTAAGAGTCAAGGATACGCTGTCCGGGTGAGTTACAGATGTTGTCACCAGGGGGCGATGTGCTGGTCATCTTCACAGCATTGGGAAACTGTGACATCAGTTTTAGGCTAAAGTCCTCCAGCCACTCGTACTCTTTACCACGGTAAATGAACATTTTGTTCTGTTTTGGACAGATGGTGTTCAGTTGGAGGATGGATTATTTTTAGCATCATATGAAATAAGAAACATAGTAAGACTGAATATATTATATGCAAAATAAAACTTGATAACACCAAAGTGCAGAAATATATCAGCTTTGGTTCTGGAAGTATTTTACCAATTTTTTTTCTTCATGGAGATTTCAAAATATTATTTAGCAAACAGTTCTAAGTCTTGAACTAAACCAACCAATTTCCATGCTAACAGTGATGGAACTGATGGATCTTCCTTTGGGATTATGGACTAAGATGAAATAACAATGACTTACGGCATCTACAGAAATGTATATCTTCACTTAACCTCAAAGTACATGTTAGGTCTGTATTTAAAGGTTTATTTAAAAAAAAAATCTATTTCTCTATTGAGAAAATAAATAGGTATTTGACTTAGGACTCCTACTGTTGGGCTCTATAGGTCATTCATATCTTATATATGTCATACACATCTCATAGCTAATAAATGTTATTTCCTTATTTAAGCAATTTTCATGGCTTAAAATCAGGTACAATAATTCAGGCCTTTATATTCTTTAAATGCACTTGTAAGAGTGTGGCACCAAACTGACTGTAAAAACCCTTTCTTGTTAAAACCCAATTACTCAGAGAGCTCTTTGGGGAGTGTTTTATATCTGTTTTAGTTTAGTGCTGTTGAAATGCCAAAGAGCAAACTGGCCCAGCCTGCATGTTTGCGTCACTGATTTATCCATAGTTTTCAATTTTACACCACACAAACAATAGTTAATTTGATATTATTGCACCAAGTGGGGAAATAATTCTCAAACTTGCCATTTGAAGATTGTATCCAGTTCCATTAAAGCCATTAAAAAGGCAAAATTGGGCAAAAGTGGCCCAATTTACTCACCCTGAGGAAGGAAGGGAAACCCTGACCATGATATCCCACTGCGAAATATTCAGGCTGAGGTCTCATAGCATGCATGATGTTCTCATAATACTGTGCCTGCTGTTTCTGTGTAGAAAATCAGATATTACATTTACGGCATTAAAACTTCAAAGCATTAATAGGAAGTAGTGATGCACGATTTGGGGAAAATGTCATATTGCGATTATTGAGGTTAATATTGCGATATGCGATTGCGATATAATAAACAAATGGTATCATGAGTCAACTTGCTTGTTTATCAAGAAAAATGCATAAATAGATTACTGATAATGCTGAAATGTGTATTTTTCAACTCAAACATACAAACTAGCAACAACAACAACTATAAATGCAGTGTTTTCAAATTAAAATAATACTTTTAGAAAATTAAATAAAATCCAAATCCTCTTTTTAATCTTTTTTTATCTTGTTCAGTGTGTGGATAATTTTTCTTGCCAAGCAGTGTGTTATGGAGTCTGTGATTTCTTTACATCTCTGTGAAGACTTTTCATATAGTACTAATCTGGACTTTCACCATCATCCATTCATCATACTTTTCTCTGTGCTGTTTCAGGTGCTGATATATATTTGTCGTGTTGCCACGTGATGTAGTAACTTTAACTTAGCAAATTTTGCACAGTACCTCTCTATGCTCGGCGTCGGTTATATTAAAGCCAAAATATCGCCATATAACCAGGGTTTTTCCTGGCTCAAAATGAGGCAGAGGTGGTACCATACTCATCAAAAAAGTGACGTTAAAAACACGTAAACGTTGGCTTTGCATTAATACACTACTAATGACCTGGCAACTGAATACTAGTGTTAATATTGTCATCTGTTTTTTTTATTTAGTCTTAGTCTTAAATAAAAAGGACATTTGACACAGGATTTTTATCATATTTAGTCAACCTTATCCTATTTTTTGTTTGTTTTTTTTAGTCAAGTTTTAGTTGACAACTATAAAAAATTTAGTTTTAGTCAATGAAAACTGTTGACATTTTAGTCACTGAACACTGTGTGTGTGTGTGAAAGTGGGAGTGAGAGACAAGCATCTCCGTGTTAGAGTGCGCATCAACCGGCGGAACTTTAAATCTCCCGGTCTTGACTCCCGCTCAGATATGGTCTCTTCTGCAACTGGTTGAAGCAGCTCTGACCGCACAGAGAAGGACAGTTTTGGAGTTTGTGCTTATTTACATGTCACGCTCCCATATTATATGAACTTTCATTATTGATGAAATAAAGACATATCGCCAAGCTGTGCTTCTATGTTATTTTTTCTGACCACCAGTTCAGTGTCGGTCTGCTCGGCATCAATCTTCACCTGATTTCGACGCTGCACCCTGGAAACTCACATGACCGCACGTGCCACTCCCTAAACTGAGACTGACTGGTCATCTTTTTATTAGCGGTGTAGAAAATGGGCAAACAGCTCTTGGAGAGTATGGGCTGTCACGTCCACACATGCACTTATTTAATAAAATCGCAGCATTTAGCCATCATATAATCACACAAGATGACATCACGATTGCGATATGATTACTCGGGCAGCACTAATAGGAAGGGACCCCCCTCACAAAATACAATAAAATAATATTATATCATCATTTACTCATACTCATGACACTGCAATCCTGTATGACTTTCCTTCTTTGGTAGATCACTAAAGGAATGCAATGAAAGTGAATGATGACTGGTGCTGTCAAGCTCCCGAATGGATTAACAAAGTTTGAAGTCAGCTGCTAGAGTGCAAACTTCACAGAGACGAAGGCAGAACTGAGATGATAGTGTGTAACTGCTACAGAAGCTGTTATCTCACCACTATTTCCTTCCTCCTCTAGCCTGAAAATTGCCATGTTTATTTCCTGAGCAGAGTGATGGCCACTACCCAGTAGACACTAGACAGGGTTATGGATTATCAGCCGAGAACATGAATAAATATGCAGCGTGTGAATTGAGATGAGACTGATGTTTGTGTCACTAAAATGTTGGCACATCACAGAGCATCTCATGTCTTGGCAGAAGCACATGGGAGGTTGCTCTGTGGCCTGTCAATGCGTCACCTTCAGATCACATTAACAAAGAAACAGGAGGGAATTCTGTAATGTCCGTCTTACCAGTAGCTGACTGAGCTCCAAGAAATCAAACATTTGGTCCTCGTGAAGTTTAACAAGCTGCTTGGCCATCTCGATGGCCTTCTCCCACATCTGTGAACAAACAAACAGCCTCAAGCTCTGGGTAATAAATGAAAAGGTAGGTTAATGTAACACATATGCTATTTTTGTTGTTTCTCCTTTCCTGATACAAAATATGTGTGTAAATACCAATATCTGACTATTTAGGACAACATATTCTGATACCGATAACAATAGTTTGGTGGTTCTGCTTTTTTATACTACCTTGTTTCAAGTCGCTACCAATTAATTAAATTGGAAATATATATAGACATTTTTGGAATGCTCTTAACTTACCAAGATGTTCCCGGTGATACATTGGTGCAACTCTATTGAAAAATGCAATTTCTAATGTAAAGTACAATATTTGACACACTAGTGGCACCACATCAAATCTCTATGATATTCTTGTTCCTATATATGGCTTGTGTCTCTCCTTCAATGCAAGTCTATGGGAAGTCTTTGCACATTAAGCTGAGGTAAAATAAATCATTTTAACACCAGAAAAATTGCACACTTCACCTTAAAGTGGTAAACAAATGCATTCTATAGCTCTTTTTTTGCTCTTTACAGTGTGTGAATGGCATATAAGAGCCTTTAAACTCAAGCTGATTAATTTAGATGCTAAATACATACTTTGCCCTTGTCCAAATAGCACATGATGTCATGAAAAAGTCTTTCCTTCAGCTCCTGTTGGGTCCAACCCTGAGCTCCGTCCCGTGGGATCAGGTGGGGTGCACATGGCTTGTCTGACCACTAGAGAGAGAAGAGATAGTTAGATTGCAAAATTCTGTAATTCTAATTACACTAATGCATTAGCATGGCACTGCTAATCACCAAACTATGGTGCAACTTTGAGCTGCACACTGAAAAAGAGAAGAAATAACAACAATATAAAAAAACTAAGGAATTACCAATAAAATAAAAAATTCTAAACTGTTTAATTTTCACAACAATTTCAGCTTTTAATAAAACTTTATAATTTAATTAATAATTACATTTTTCTTGTTTACTGTCTCCGGATGGTTACACAACTTACAAATTTTAACTTTAACCCCAAGAAAAAATATAAAAATGGCAAAAACATGTACATCATAGTATAGTCTACAAATGTGAAATGCATTGTAAATGTATTTATTTATTTATTTATTATAAATAACTTAAAGATCCGGACAAAATAATGAGCGATTGACTCACAAAAAAAGATATTTAGTGTATTTTGAGTAAATAAGTGTGTAAAATAGTTGTTTATATAATTTTAGTATATTTGAGTGTTTCATTTGGTATGATTAAATTCTATTATATATACTGGCATAATATCAGCCATCAGCCACCCTGTTCCATGAATATTGGTATCAGCCATTAAAAAAAAACCTTATCAGTCCACCCCTATAGATAAGGAAATAAGACCAAAGCAGCAGTAAAACTGTTGTATTGTATATTATACTAATGTAATCTTTCTGCATGAATCTCTGGCAAAAGTGGCCCTAGTTTTATGAAACGTGCAGCTCAGGCTAATAATTTAAGACCAGACCTCCAACAGTTCTGCGTGCAACAGCAGGGTGTAGGCAGCTTCTGTGTAGTTCTCACAGTCCAGATGAAGGTCACGCAGCTTGTACAAATACCTAATGACAGGACACAAAACATATGGACAACAATTCATATGTGGGTTTGTGTGCTACTAGTCACTAACCTTCAATCATCTGGCACACTTACCGGATATAAATATCCTCCCTTTTCTTTTCTTTGTAAAAGTTCTGTAGATATGGAAGAGAAGACACAGAGATTTGACATTATTAAAGTATTTTTTTTTAAAATTAGCTTGTTTTATTAGGAATATGACCAGTATATGAAGTGTTTCTGATGTATAAGACCAGTATTTAGTATATTGTGTTTTGGATGTATAAGAACAGTATATGTTTGTGTTTTTTGGTTCTTAACTACTTAACTAGTATGACTTCATTGGTCAATCGGTTTCAAAGGAAATACTGTACCATGCTAAGTTTTGCTAGTCAACCTCATGGCTATGCTGGTCCATCAGCAACACCAGCATCAAACCAGCATAAACCAGCTTGGACTTTATTCTGTTCTTTTCAGCAGGATGAGAAAATTGTATTAAGTATTTTTTTAACAGTGAGTTTGAGTTCTAATTCTCACCAGGACATTGACAGTGCAACTCATGCGGAGTTCAGGGCTTTCATCGTGGTTGATGGTGCGGTAGGCCAGCAAGTTCTCCAGTAGACTGCTCAAGAGCAGAGCCAACGCCTCACCGGGCTGAGACAGGTACATGTGCCTCCGACAGTGCTCCAACAGACTGAAGACAACACACACACACACACACACACACACACAGAGAGAGATAAAAATAAACATACACAAAAAAAGCATATACACAGTATCTAACATAAAAATACCGGAATACAAACAAACAAGCTGTGTCTCTTGTCTTGATCAGTGATCGATACATACTGACATTTTTCAATGGTTCATGAATCATCCAATGATTTAAACTGAGAAGTAAATGAAGAAAAAACTATGGATGATTAAGGCAGAATTCTTAACAGCTATACTGTATTACAACAACAGCTATAACATTCAGAATGAATAATCGTTTCAAAAAGTATTGTACTACAATATTTGTTGTCACATGACCTCACCACGTTCAGTTATTATTTTGGAAATAAACAATTATTGTGCCTTTTTAAATACAATTTTGAATAAAATATCTTAACTTTTGGCAGTGCAATCAAATAATTAACAGAAAGAAGTGTAGTATGCTATTCCAAACACAACACATTGAGACAGATCCGCATTTTAAGTGTCACTAATGGTCTTTTCTGACCATAGTGAAAAGTAAATCTGGAATCAAATGCACTGGGGCTGAATACGCTGTTTCATACGAGACAGAGGCAGCACAAGATCTTACGTTTTCTCCAGAAGAATTTTGTATTGTTCATCGCCGCGGCCTCCTTCGACCTCCTGGTCTAGTTTTGTGATTAGCTCATTCTCAAACTGCAAAGTACATAAATACTTAATCAAACTTCCTCCAGCGGTATTGCATTTAATTTGCTATTTACATCTAGTTTTATCCAAAAACTAACAGTGCACACTTTACAGGGATAATTCATCCAGGGGAATTCAACCTGATTTATCAACTGCCTTGATTAAGGGCACAATGGTGATAAACAAATGGATCAATGTTAGCTAGGTTCAACATACAAACTTATCAGCCCAGATTTTTGGTTTGTTTACAACTGAAACACCAGGCGATAATTATCAAAGCTTGATGATTATAAATACATAGCACACACAGTAGGGCTACGCCAGTACAATTATATATCAATTTGTATCCCAATTGTTTTTCTCACAACACTGCATACTTTCTATTCTTTACAATACTTCAGATGCATTTAGATTTGTATCTATCATATTAATTTGTGTGAACATACAGTATCTCACAAAAGTGAGTACACCCCTCACATTTTTGTAAATATTTGATTATATCTTTTTGTGTGACAACACTGAAGAAATGACACTTTGCTACAATGTAAAGTAGTGAGTGTACAGCTTGTATAACAGTGTAAATTTGCTGTCCCCTCAAATAAACTCAACACACAGCCATTAATGTCTAAACCGCTGGAAACAAAAGTGAGAACACCCCTAAGTAAAAATGTCCAAATTGGGCCCAATTAGCCATTTTCCCTCCCCGGTGTCATGTGTCTCGTTAGTGTTACAAGGTCTCAAGTGTGACCCTCATACTGGTCACTGGAAGTTCAACATGGCACCTCATGGCAAAGAACTCTCTGAGGATCTGAAAAAAATAATTGTTGCTCTACATAAAGATGGCCGAGGCTATAAGAAGATTGCCAAGACGCTGACATTGAGCTATAGCATGGTGGCAAAGACCATACAGCGGTTTAACAGGACAGGTTCCACTCAGAACAGGCCTCGCCATGGTTGACCAAAGAAGTTGAGTGCACATGCTCAGCATCATATCCAGAGGTTGTCTTTGGGAAATAGACGTATGAGTGCTGCCAGCATTGCTGCAGAGGTTAAAGGGGTGGGGGGGTCAGCCTGTCAGTGCTCAGACCATACGCTGCACACTGCATCAAACTGGTCTGCATTGCTGTCGTCCCAGAAGGAAGATGATGCACAAGAAAGCCCACAAACAGCTTGCTGAAGACAAGCAGACGGAGGACATGGATTACTGGAACCATGTCCTGTGGTCTGATGAGACCAAGATAAACTTATTTGGTTCAGATGGTGTCAATCGTGTGTCACGGAAACCAGGTGAGGAGTTCAAAGACAAGTGTCTTGCATACAGTCAAGCATGGTGGTGGGAGTGTCATGGTCTGGTGCTGCATGAGTGCGGCCGGCACTGGGGAGCAACATTTCATTGAGGGAATCATGAAAGCCAACATGTACTGTGACATACTGAAGCAGAGCATGATCCCCTCCCTTCGGAGACTGGGCTGCAGGGCAGTATTCCAGCATGATAAGGACCCCAAACACACCTCCAAGATGACAACTGCCTTGCTAAAGAAGCTGAGGGTGAAGGTGATGGACTGGCCAAGCATGTCTCAAGGCCTAAACCCTATTGAGCATCTGTGGGGCATCCTCAAACGTAAGGTGGAGTAGCACAAGGTCTCTAACATCCACCAGCTATGTGACGTCGTCATGCAGGAGTGGAAGTGGCAACCTGTGAAGCTCTAGTGAACTACCAAGAGGGTTAAAGCAGTGCTGGAAAATAATGGTGGCCACACAAAATATTGACATTTTGGGCCCAATTTGGACATTTTCACAAAGGGTGTACTCACTTTTGTTGCCAGCGGTTTAGACATTAATGGCTGTGTGTTGAGTTATTTTGAGGGGCCAGCAAATTGACACTGTTATACAAGCTGTACACTCACTACTTTACATTGTAGCTAAGTGTCATTTCTTCAGTGTTGTCGCATGAAAAGATATAATCAAATATTTACAAAAATGTGAGGGGTGTACTCACTTTTGTGAGACACTATACATACAATTTCCAACAGTATATTAAAAAATAAAGTTTATGAAAAAGCAGGTCATTAACCAGCATTTTTTATGTGGTCAGAGCAGCTTTTATTAAGTGCATTTTTCCACAACTTCCAGTCCTAGTTCACACACATATGTTAACTGAACAAAAATATGTTTGCTACTTTTTAATACTGAGTAAAATATTGTTAATTTCCCTTGACTCAATTTCGGTGCTGCATTTAATTTTGACCAAAACAGAGTATATTATAAGGCAGCATGATTTGTCTGCCTACAGTCTTTGCGTCAGGAGGACACCTATGATGCCTACATGTGTTGCCTAGGTAGACAGCAAAGTAGGTTTTTGAACATAGTTTGTACTTTCCCATCCCCCCTAAAGCCCTAATTAACTGTTATGCTTTAAGTTAATGAATCTACAATCATAAGAGCACTGGCACAAATAAATCCCTCACATTCAGAAAGGTGTGGTTGGCACTACAATGGTATTCACACTGCATCATGTCGAAGAAAATAGGGATGGTGGCTTTCCTCAGGTCAGGCTCAGGGACTAACGTTGCCTCCAGGATCGGTCCCACCATTGCAGGGATAAACTTCATCTTATGTGGACCTGGAAGTCATAAAAACATCCAATGATGTTCAAAAACTCTTCTTTGATTATTAAAACATCAGTGTAATAGGTTGTTTAAACATTTCCTCAAGCACTTCACCTCAGCCATTAAAGAAAAACAGGACTGTAGTTATGTTATTCTGTATAAAACCAATTTTATCAACACATGGTTTCTTGGTATATTCTGTAAAATAACTTCCTGCACTCCTCCACGTACATAATTTTCTCTAAGAGGTAAAGGAAAAAGCTTTTACCAAGATTGTACCACATATCTCCAAGCTTAAAGCCGATGCTTTTCCGCATGTCCCCGTACCTGTACATAAAAATGTATATACAAAACACAATTATATTAAGACACTTCAACCTTAAAATATTGTGACTTATGAACCGCAGGTTTCTTACTCACTTGTTGAGAATTTTGTTTCGTTTCTCGAGAGAGAACGACTCCAGCTGCAATGACTTGTGGGTAAGGAAAGCAACAATCAAGTGAAAGTAGTTGCTCCAAAGCTAATGGAAAAAAACAGCAAAAACCATCACAACAAAATTATTTCATTGGTAAATGGACTTGAAAACAACATGCAAAATGTTGCAGGACTATTTATGAGCTTAAGTTTGATACTTAGGGTCAGGGATTTAGAAAAATAATTATTTAACGATTAACTATTTTCAAGAGCCATTGTTCATTCTACTATTCTATTCTACTAACACAGTGCAAGTAGCAACTTGGATTTTCTGCCTAAAATAATGGATCCTGCTTTAAAACTTTTGTTGTGTTTTGGCCACAGACCACAGCTGAGAAAGCCACATCCATGCTTTGATTATTTAGGCAATAAATTTGTATTAATATACAACAATGTGTTTGCTTTTAAAAAAGCCTGAGGTCTAACAGGCGAAATATTCTCCCTGCAAGCATGAGCAATGGATGAATGGTAACCAAGCAACAGAAAATTAAGGCGATTGGGAAATATCTGTAACACTGTTGCAAACTACCCAACAGTTAGATTGCTAGAAGTTTCCAGTGAGTACAAAATCCATATGCTTCCACAAAAAGCATCACAGATGAGTATCATAAAAGCATCATACATAAGAGCAAACATCAAAAGGAAATCTGTTCATATACCAAAAGTGCCCTTACGTTTATCCAAACTGTTAAATATTTATAGAAAAACACATTTCATGGCTTTCTTGCATAGACATCATTAATGCTGTGATCAAACCAACCACTTCTGCACAACCACACAGAAAAAACATAAGGGGTCATATCATAAATTTTTATTAAGGTTGCGAAAGTTACGCATTCATTTATGTAATTAATAGTTGACTGTTAAACGTAAAAAAAAAAAAAAAAAAAAAAAACAATTAATGCAGTTTTATGAAACTTCACTTGTGTTTTTCCCTGCTAAAATAGGCATATACTGTATACATTTCCAGGTGGTACACATTTGACTTGACAAAAGCAAAGAAACTGATTGTGTGGAGGAGTGCACGCTTATACGTTAAGCGCAATGCATGTAACAGGCATAATAAACACAGGAGCGGATTTACTGTATGGAAAATGGAGACTTCACCCGCAAGTGGTGAGCCAGGTTTGGGAGAGAAATAGGCAAGCTGCAGTATCGCATTGCCTGAATACACTCACTCACTGTCATCTGAACCAGTGTCAATAGCGAATCTGCGTGAGAGTCCCAGTGTGTGCGCAACAGAGACTGAACAGCAGCCAGAGAAAATAATACTTTTGAGATTTTAAACTTCAGCAAATTAAACTTTAGAATTCAGTCTGTATGTATAGTGTCTAATAATGCATTGGTAATGTACACTTAAAGGTGGAATCATTAAAAACTCCTAAAGACATGAATTGTAATTTTGCGATATATGTAGGAAATCATGACCACTCACATTAAAATGAAGACTCCAGTCATATCAGTAACCTTATAAAAGCTGTTTTATTCTACATGGAGAGGGTCCACACAGGGGGGCGGCCATGTTAGAATCACATGACCAGCCGAATACTACTCGCTTAATCTCAGTAACCGTCCTGTTATTTGACACTTTCACTCATTGATTTAAGTAATCATGTCAGACTGTGAATACTACATTTCTGCAATAACATCTGCAACTGAAAACTATTGACTTTAAATGATGCTGCATCCAAGCCACTAGGTGTCAGTGTAAGACCAAGATGACAAACAGACAAGTTAATGAGTGCACCTTTAAGTTTATCTTGTCAATAAAGCCTGGTATAAATTTAATCTGCCCATTTGATCCTATTATTAAAAAGTCGACAAAATATTTTATAGAAATAATGGAAAAATATTTTGCCCAACTTTTAATTACAGCTTTTCCACTGATTTAATGACACTTGTTTTAAAGATGTATACCTGTAAAAATGTAACCGCAAAAGAAAAAAAAGCTGAACATTTTAGCGTACATATTTAAAATAAATAAAATAAATCATGACTAACCAATTTCTTACAAGTTCTTGGAGACTATATATTTTTAATTTTATTGTAATGTACGTTCTAATGTGCCATGTTCCAAATTTAATCGAGATTAATCACAGAAAAATGTGTGATTAATTAGTAAAAAAAAAATTCTAATTTGATTCACAGCACTAATTTTTATGTTTTAGCCTTTTTCTTTTTCTTTTTTTTTGTACCAAAAAATCACCCCACAAATGTATTTTTTCATAATATAGTTCTGTGAAATGGTCTGCACTCCGAGTGTTTTGAACGCAAGAACGTAACGCATGTTTGCGTTGTTCTGCTACTGAAGTGTTTTCTTCACTGTATAAACTGTGTGTTGCTCATACAGCTGAAATTTCACGTACTGCCCTCTGGTGTAAACAGGTGGTACTGCAAGCTTGCATTTCTCAGGAATCTTCCTTATTATGGTCCGTGGCCATGCGATGTGTGTTATTTTTTGTAACGTGTTAAATCGACAGCCATAATAAGAATATACACATTTATATAATATAATGTTTTATAACATGGGTCTCAGGATTATTACATTATAATTGAACAATGGCACAATATATCAGTCTGAATATATCAATATACAGGGATTAAGACATATCAGATTGGACATCCGGGTATTGCAAGTCATCTCTCCTACTTCTCATATCACTTAACTCTACAAGTAAGCTAATAAAATTATTTAAACACAAATTAATGTTTCATCTCCATTAATTTATTTATTTGGCAAGTAGTATTGTAATAATCTGGATAATGAGCAGTCAGGCAGTCATTTTTAAGGCTTAAAGGAAATCATATTCCTATTTTACTGTGTTTCCATGTTAAATATGGATAAATGATTTCTCAAGATGTACGTATATTAAGCACACTATAAGAAGTATGACAAATTGTATGACAATGAATCATCATAAAGCCTTAAAACAGACACTTAAATCATTAAATTGCAATTGTTTGTCTGACAATAGTAAGCAACATTTATAATCATGATGACCATAGCAACAGATATTAATCTTGCCCCTAGGAGCCCTCCATTATTGTAACACACCAGATTCAACTCGTCCATTCATTGGTAGATTATACCATGACCTGAACTGGTGAGTCATAGTTGTGAGATGCCCAATATCTGCAATGCTGGAAGGTGCCCATGAGCAACATTAAAAACTGTATTTTAAGGTGTTAGCAGGGTTTCTGGCAATATAATCTTGGCCTTGCTTTAAGCATGATTGTGTACTTGAAACCTCCTTTACAAGGCATCATCAAACTGACCTGAAAGTGGAAGTGAGCGGCATCCATAAAGTACTTATTGAGAACATCAGAGTACTGGTCTATCGCCCGCAGAAAGACCTTCATTTGGAGAAGATTCATGATCATCCAGTCGGAAGGAAACACATTCCCCATCAGGTTCTTGAACATGATGAAAGTCTCCATTAGAAAGTCCTAGTGAAGAGACAAGAAAAAAACTGAACCTACTTTTAAAAGGAAAAGTTCACCAAAAAGCTAATTCTGTCCTCATCCTGAATACTCAACCTAATGGTCTTCCAAACCATATGACTTGTTCTGACTGAGCTCTTTATCCATTTAATTAAAGTGAAAGTGGACAGGGTCTGTTAAGCTCCAAAATGAACAAAAAGCTGACTGAAATCTGTCATTATTCCCAGATAATCTTTTTACCTTTGCCAAAGCTCTGAAATGTACTACAAAAGAGATATGGATGACACAAATGGTGTGTCCATGCCAATTGACGCCAATGATGCCTAACGCCACTGATTCTCTTTGCATGTCTAATATTCTTTTATTATATTTTTTATATTACAATAATATTAAGCAGAGAGGATTTTCAATGAAAAAAATGAATAAATGTACAATATATCACACAAGTGGTATGGACCACGCTTATTCTTTCACATCCTTTTTGAGGCTTGAAAGCTCAAGCCCCCATTTACAACCCCAATTCCAAAAAAGCTGGGACAAGCAATTTAAGACTAATAACAACTTGACGAGATAAAATAACAAGGCAAGGTGAAACAGGAGATGTTAAACAGGTGAGGCCTTCAAGAACAGCCTACAAAAACAACCTAGTCCTTCAAGATCAAGGATCATTCAATGCTTGTCAATTTGCCAACTGATGCTTCAGCAAATTAACTGAAATTTGGCATTTCATACTCTACAGTGCACAATATAGTTAAAAGATTCAAGGAATCTGGTCAAATCTCAGTGCATAAAGGGAAAGATGAATACTACTTCTGAATGCTCATGATCTCTGATCCCTCAGACATCACTGTCTTAAAAAAACATCACTCATCTGTAATGGATATCATGATCATGGGCTTGGGATTACTTTAGTTCACTTTTGTTAGTCAACACCATTCACTGCTGCATCCACAGATGCAAGTTAAGACCTTACTATGCAAATCACAAGCCATACATCAACACTGTCCAGAAGCGCTGCCAACTTCTCTGGGTTTGGTCTAATCTTAGATGGAAAGTAGAACAGTGGAACTGTGTTTTTTGGTCCGAAGAGTCCACATTTCAAATAAAACAGAGACGTCGTGTTCTCCAGGCCAAAGTGTAAAAGGACCATCCAAGCCGTTATCAGTGTCAGGTTCAAAAGCCAATGTCTGTATGGGTCAGGGGTGTGTCAGTGCCAATGGCATGGGTAGATATGTAAAAAGTTTGTAGGAGCTTATACTACCATCCAGCACCATCTTTTCCAGGGACATCCTGGAATTTTCAGCAGGACAACTTCAAACCACATACTGGTCGAATAAGCACAGTGTGGGTGCTAGATTGGCCAGCCTGCAGTCCTGACCATCTCCAAATAAGAACATGTGGTGCATTATGAAGTGCAAAATACGGCAACGAAGACCCCGTACAATTGTGCAGCTGAAGACCTTCATAATGGATGAATGGTGGAGAATTCCACTTTTTAAATTTAACAAACTTGTGTCTTCAGTGCATAAATGCTTAATAAGTGTTTTTAGAAGAAATGGTGATGTTTCACAGTGGTAAACACTCGACTGTCCCAACTTTTTTGGAGCATGTTGCATCTGATTTTCAATTATTATACATTCAAAATAAACTATGAAATTCACAAGGTAAAACATCATATAATGTTTAGTTGTATATAATATATAGCAAAGGGTGAATATAATTTACAAATCACTCTTTTTTTTTAATTATCATTTCTCATACTGTCCCAACTTTTTCAGAATTGGGGTTGTAATATCATACATATTTGGAACTGATAAGAGGGTGAGTAAATGATGACAGAATTAAAATTTTTGGGTGAACTATCCCTTTAAATCTATGTACATGTGTGCCGAGTAATTCTATGATTAGATACAGAACCAGCAAATAACATTTGTGCTACACACTGATAACAGATGCTAATTTGAACCAGTGCTTTGAATACGCTTATCTCGTTCCACAATTAAACACTGACTCACTTCAACAGGCGACAAAGAACAGAGCCGCACATGTGGCATAAGTTAGCTATTTAAAAGGTGGATTATTTATAACCTAAATCTTAAATCTTTAAGTGTGGAAGGCTCTTTCTGCATCTGTGATGATGAATGGGCCACACGGAAACAGTAGAAGACTCACGATAATGTCCTGTCTGGTTTTGAAGGTGCTGATGTATTGCGCATAGTGTGCGTCTTCCATTTGTTTCAGAATAGCAGTCATGCACGCTAGGTAGTGGCTCTGTGGTCATAGGAAGAGAAAAAATAATCAATAACTTCAACTGTGTTGCCTATGCTGGAGAAAAATAAAAACATAATGCCACAGGCCTGGGCAAAGAAATAAACAACAAGTTCAGTGGTCCAGAATTTTAGGGTGAATCTCACAAAACCTGTCATAATTCACCCCGAACCAAAAGAATAATATAAGAATTATATTTTGCTGTGCTGAGTGACTCCAGACAGGTCTCCTAAGCAACCAAATTGGCCCGGCACAACATTCTTTCTCATTGGGACACGTGGTGAGTTGAGCGTGGATGCCGCGGTGGATGGCATGAAGCCTCCACACGTGCTATATCTCCGTGGCAACGTGCTCAACAAGCCACGTGATAAGATGCGCGGGTTGACGGTCTCAGACAGCTGGGATTCGTCCTCCGCCACCCCAATTGAGGCACTACGTGACCACGAGGACTTAAAAGCGCATTGGGAATTGGGCATTCCAAATTGGGTGAAAAAGGGGAAGGAATCTAATGAGAATTATCATTGAGAAAAAAAGTATACATATTATAAACGTACTCGAAAGAAAAATGTCCACACACATTACAGTAACGACAATTTGCGAGGAAAATTGGCTAAATTGGCCTTGACAAAAAATCTTAATGGTCATTTTTTATATGATAAACACATTTTTTTATGTTTTGTGAGATTCAGCCTTTAGTGCTACGCTGTAGAAATAAAACCAACACTGACAAGAAGGTAAGCTGATTTAGCTCTGCCAAATCATTTCAGAACTTTTAATTTGTGGCATGCTGGTATCTTACTATGAAAGACGAGTCTGAACTCAGGCTGATGACAGTGCGGTTGACCCTCCGCAAGAGACGGTCCACAATTAACTTCACATGACCGGACGTGGGACCCTGAAATTATAATAAAAAAACCTTGGAACAGAGAGAATTGGATAAAGGGATACATAAAATAAATGGATGAATAATTACTTATTGAACCCAGTACTAATTAATAAACTATTCAGGCAGAAACAGTGTTGTGGTTTAAAATTACCTTGTTATGCAAGTTTGCAACGTATGGTAACTGCTGCAGCATTGAGCTACTTTCAAGTTTCAAATATATGACCTGAAATGACTGCTTGTCTGAATACTTAATCTGCTTTCAACTGAAATGTCAACAGGTGCTGTAGCTCTTGAAAGTCCTCTCATATCAACAAGCCAGTGAAATACATCATGGCTGACAGATGGGGTTGTCTATACAGTGGCGAAAAAAAAAGTATGTGAACCCTTTGGAATTAGCTGGTTTTCTGCAAAAATGTGATCTCATCTTCATCAAAGTCACAAGTATATACAAACACAATGTGCTTAAGCTAAAAACACACAAACATTTATAATCTTACATGTCGTTATTGAACACATTAAACTTTCACAGTGCAGTGGAAAAAGTGAATGAAACCTTGTATTTAATAAATGGTTTATCCTCCTTTGGCAGCAATAACATCCACCAAGCATTTCCGGTAGATGTGGCCACACAACATTCAGAAGGAATTTTGGACCATTCTTCCTTACAGAACTGGCTCTTAGGATGTCTGGTGTGAACGACTCTCTTGAGGTCATTCCACAGCATCTCTGTTGAGTTAAGGTACGGACTCAGACTAGGCCATTCCAAAAGGTGTATTTCCTTTTTTTGAAGCCAATCTGTAGTGGATCTACTTCGATGTTATGGTCATTGTCCTGCTGCATCACCCAACTTCTTTTGAGCTTCAGCTGGCACACAGCCACTCTGACATTATCCTGTAGGATATCTTAATAATCTTTGTAATTAATTATTTCCTTGATGATGGCAAGCAGTCCAGGCCCCAAAGCAGCCCCAAATTATCACGCTCCCTCCATCGTACTTCACCTTTGGAATTATGTTTTCATGTTGGTATGCGGTGCCCTTTTTATGCCATACGAAGTGCTGTGTGTTCTTCGAAAACAATCCAACCTTAGTTTCATCAGCCCACTAAACAGCTTCCTTTGTGGTGTCCTGCCATGGACACCATGCCTGTCCAATGATTCCTTCAAGTCTTTAGCTTTCACTCTAGGGTTCTTCTTTACCTCACTGAGCATTCTAAGGTGTGCCAAGTTCATCTTGGCTGGACAGCCACTTCTAGGGAAAGTAGCGACAGTCCTAAATTGCCTCCATTTATAGACAATTTGTCTAACTGTGGACAGATGAATATCTAATCTCTTTGAGATAACATTGTAATTCTTTCCAGCTTTATGCAAAGCAACCATTCTTGATCGTAGATCATCTGAGATCTCTTTTTTGCGAGGCATGTCCATGTCAGCAGATGCTTACGGTGAATAGCAAACTTAAAATATCTGAGTGAAGTCAAAGTAGCTCTACCCCACACCTCCAATCTCGTTTCATTAATTGGATGCAAGGTTTGCAAACTCCTGACTCTATTTAGCCTTTGCTGACATCATTATTCTAGGGGTTCACATACTTTATCTAACCTACACTCTCACTTAAAACAGATTGTGTTTGTTCATTATTGTAATTTATATGAAGATAAAAACAGATTTTAAGACAAATTTATACATAAATGTAGGTAAATTCAAAGGGTTCACATACTTTTTCTTGCCACTGTATCCATACAGAAAAGCAGATCACTCACAGTCTCACATAGTCAGTTTTAGAGGTGGCTAAGTCATAAATCTCATACAATGACGAGAGCACTTGCCATTTTGTATGCATCCAAGTTTACTGCATTTAGCAGTCCATTACAATGAGTGCTTCAAAGGAAGAACCAGTATTTTGCCAAAGTTTGCACGGTTTGTAGTATTGAATCTTTGCAAAAAATTGTGTAAAAGCCAACCAATCAAATTTGGAAGTTCCAAATTTTTGTGCAATTAAGCACCACGGTGCCTGCCCACTTTTTCAGCTGTATTGGTTACGGAAGTATTTTTCCCATGAATTTCTTCCATAGTGATTTCATAAAATCCTTTTTAAAAGAGTTGTAAGCCATAAACCAAACCAACCAGTTCTAAGGTGAATCACAACATTACAAATTTTGAGTTGCAAATTTTTTTTTACAAATTGTACAAAAAACAAGGAAGAAACTAGGTCCCTCGTAACTTCAGCTCTTGTTAGAAATGTTTTACCACATTTTATGGTCCCCAGATATGCGGTTGTTATTCAAAAATATCTGACTGCAAGGTGTAAATAAAATTGGTTAAACAGCTCATGGTAGGGCTGTCTTTAAAGGTTTACAAGTTACTGTTAAAAATCAATTCGCCTATGGAAAAAAAATGAATGGGATTTTTACTTCTGAAACCCGACTGTTGCGCTCTAAATGAACCAGACAGTTTGTAAATGGTACATGCGCTGAGGCTGAGACTAGATCTAGGTTCAGGTCTTGTTAGGGATGTTTTACCACATTTTTGCGGTCAAGCATGTCCAGTACAGTGCTCAGCAGCTGTACACAGGCCTCAAGATCGGGTTTATTGGAGTGATCGTCCAGCTGCCCACTCAGCTGGTCTGTGATCAGGGGCAACAAAACATCTCGACAGTCTAGAAGCACAAGAGAGACTATAAGCAGTTAGGAATGGCACAGCTGTCTTGAGCTCCATGCTGCTCGCTGTGAGTGGAATCAATGAGGAAAATTATATGTTGGCCTGAACAAGAGTGACAATTGAAGTCTCACCTGGCTGTTTGAAAAGGTTGCTTTCGACAACTTTCACCAGACAGCCAAGCTTCTGTCTGACCATCTGAAAATCTGGGATACTCTCGATGAACTTTGCCAGCTGAACACTTTTAGAAAGAGAGAGAAAGTAAAGAGGGAAAGAAAGCCTGGGGGGAACTACATATAATCTCCTCTCACAATCATCAGTTTCTGAAGAATTTCTCAAAGTCTCTCTCTCAAAAAAATAAATAAGAGCTGACACAGTTTTTAACTTACTGAAGTGCAAACATCTGTGATATACTACCTTCAATTTCCTACATTGGTCTAACTTCAAATAGTAGACATTTACGAGGAAATGTGAGAGATGTTGTCCCCTTTACCTAAGCTCTACAGCATCAAACACTTTCTGTAAGTCATCAATGATGGTAGGAAGATATTTCAAGATTGCACCCTGTGAAAAAAAAATGAAAGAGACCAACTAAGACCACAGAATTGTCTACATATAAACAAGATTTCATTTACTTGGCTTCAGCTTGTCAATATTAGGTAGATGGCACTTTCCATGAATAAGGTACAAATAGATGTCCCATTACTTTTAAAGCAATAAATGCACTAATCCCATGTTCATTAGAGAGAGAGCTATCAGATATTTTAGATAAACTAACATACAGTAACTACAAATCTAGAATATTTGTCAACCACTACTGTATGCTATTTTAATTTAGGCTAAATCTGTAAATCTTACTTGTAACTGTTACCCATTTTGGATGTTTTCTTTGTTGCTTTTTTCAATATTTGACTAAATCTTATTACATTTTATGTTTTTTAAAGCTAAAAAAACAATGAAATCACTCAAATCTGGACCTACTACCAAGTATACATACAAATACATACAAATGTGTTTATTAATTTTTACATGAACATTGACAATAATATATTTTTGGATGGACACTTTAAAAAAAAAAAAAAAACTAGCAACCTGCCTTTATCTTAACACCTTCATCCAGAGGTCTGTCCATCAGATTGCTGATAGACAGAAAGAGGGTGCGAATGGAGTCAAGAAACTGCTCTCCATCTTCACTTTTTCCATAAAACCTGTCAAATGACAAAGAAAAAACAATCAACAATGTACAAATCTTTCAAATATGTCTCATATACCTTCATGTGTACGTGGGTTCACATGCGCGCACATTGTATTTTGGCCTCGCTATATGCAAAGCATAATTTAATTTAAACCGACTAAATACTGTTCACAGCATTTTAGATTGTCTTTTAAGGGTTCAACAACTGACACAAAGTCACATGACACAACAGCAGGGCGTCTATTTCAGTGAATTACTTCTAAGGGCGCAGAGCCAACAAAAAAGAGCAACAAAAGTGCCTCTGGTAAGATCCTATTTAAGTTGTTTCATTGAAACCTGTTTGGGTTTAAAGAGTAGAGTCTCTAGTTTGGCTTGTTATGCCACTTTAAAAAAAATAATTAATCTTTACTTGTTTATTAGGTGCTACTACTTAAATCATAGAAGGTAATGGAAAATGCACACAGCAGTCATGCTCGGGTCTCAGGAGGATACACACAGTAGGGACATAATGAAATTAAAGAAACATGTAATGCTTGTAATCATACACTGCCTGGCCAAAAAAAAGTTGCATACTCTAATATTTAGTTGGACGGCCTTTAACTTTAATTCCGGCATGCATTCATCAACATCCTTATGCAACGTCACAACATTTATTTCCATCCAGAGTTGCACTGATTTTGGGTCGAGATCTTGTATTGATGACGGGAGAGTCGAACCACTCCGTAAAGTCTTCTCCAGCACATCCCAAAGACATTCAATGGGGTAAAGGTTAGGACTATGTGGTGGCCAATTCAGGTGTGAAAATGATTCCTCATGCTCCCTGAACCACTCTTTCACAATCTGAGCCCCGATGAATCTTGGCATTGTCATCCTGGAATATGCCGTCATGGAAGATAAAAGCCATTGATGGGATAACCTGGTAATTCAGTAGATTCAGGTAGTCAGCTGACTTCAATTTATTGCTGCACAACGTTGCAGAGCCTAGACCTGACTAGTTGAAGCAACCCCAGATCCTTGTACAGTGGGAACTATTCATGATGGGTGCATCGCTTCATGCGCTTCCCTTCTTACCCTGATGCGCCCATCGTATTGGAATAGGGTCAATCTGGACTAATCCAACCACATGACCCTTTTCCATTGCTCCACATTCCAATCTTTATGCTCCCTAGCAAATTGAAGGCATTTTTTCTAGTTAGCCTCACTAACAAGTGGCTTTCTTGTGACCACACCGTTGTTTAGTCACAATCCTATAGGTTCTCTTTGCACGGTGCATGTGGAAATGCTTTTTCTTTCACTATTAAACATAGCCAAGAGTTCTACGATTTTTTTACGATGTGACTTCAAGAGTTTTAATGATCTCTGATCATGATCATTCAAGATTTTTTTTCTGACCACATTTCTTCCGCAAAGCTGACGGTTCACCACTATCCTTCAAGGTTTTATTAATGTGTTGGACAGTTCTTAACCCAATTCCAGTGATTTCAGCAATCTCCTTGGTTGTTTCCTTTGCTTGATGTAGGCCAATAATGTTCCCCTTCTGAAACACAGTAACATCTTTTCTATGAACACAGGATACATCTTCCGTCATGGTTGTTTAAGAAATGAGAAGCTACACGCTGCATCAGATAGGGTTAAAAGAATTGTTGCCAGCTGAACCATATTAATCACTGCAATTATGATCCAATCATAGGCTCTTAAGTTTCTTCTTATTGATATCCAAACAGTGACTTTATTTTTGGCTAGGCAGTTTATTACACAGTAAAGCAGGGTGTTTTCTGAAAAAGTTTCCAGATTAAAATAGGGCTTTGATCCCATATGTTTTAGCTTTAATTGCCATAATGCATGTTTAGAAATGTCCTTGGAAATTCCTTTGCCCAATAACAGGAGTGAAAATCTTCATTGTTATATCAAGGACAAGTTCAATCAAGACATTTTTGAGAGCAAATGCTAAGATTATAACCCACCTCAGATAGAGAACCCGAGACTGTACAATGAAACGAAAAAGGTACTTGAAGGCTTTTAAGGCAGCGTAGAGTAGCTCTGTATAAGCTGGGTCTTCAGCGTGGCCCACAAAATAATTCAACACTTTGGTCAACTTTCTGTGAAAGGAAAAAAGAAGAGGTGACATTTGAGAGTTCAACAGGACAGGTGTGTATGGAGAACAGGTGAGAGATGAAGAGCATGTGAGATGGCAAGGTGATAATTACATGTGGACAGAAATGTCAGAGTTAAAATAAAATGCATGAACTGTGACACAGGTGTGAGAAAGCAAAACAAGAGAGGACTTCTTACTGGTATGCCAGAGTTGCGCTGAAGTGTTTGTTTACGTAGGTCTCCAAAACTGGATTAAAGTGCTGAAACTTTATATCGCCGATCAGTGAGATGATGAAGACCTAGACGAATAAAAAGCAGAATTTTATATAGGTTTAGCTGTTTACTTGCCTGGCAACTCATATAATACTTCTAACATTTAATGACAGCAGGTAATCAAAACTGATCCATTTACTTCACTAATAAATGTTCTTGGTCTAATTGCGCATGACTCAACAGCATAATGTTTGTTTTCATAATCTTTAATTGAATACCGTTTCATATTGTCTTTAAAGAGGACATTTCTTTAATCAATTATGATCTGCTTTGAAGTACTGGTTCAGAACTGAATGATGCTGACTAATATTCTCTCAAATTGAATTATATAATCAATACTTGCCAGGGCATTAAAAACTAGAGTGTCATAGGTTTCCTCATCTGAGGTTTCCATCATGATATTAAACAGAGCATCCAGTGTGTCCTGCAGGAACTAGAGACACATAAAACAAAATCATCAGCTTGTAGGGCAGCATTTTCAGGGGGCCGGCTTTGTGTATTCTCATACTTTAAATAATCTTACTTTAATAATCTCCCCTCCGTCCACATCCATGAGTTTCTGAAGAATTTCTCCAAGTCTCAAAGTATTCGATCTCCAGTTGAGAAGGCCCAGAAGGTCAACTGGGTCAGAGGAAATGTAAAAAGTTAAGCAGTTCAATTACTACAAGAACTTCACTGTCTCGTATTTTTAGGTATTTCTCTGTAAGAAATAGTTAACCAAAAATGCTACTCACCGTATGTTCCATTTTTTTTACGTTTTCCCAAGCCATACGACAGTTTTGTGTCAGAAACAGACCGATATTTAAGTTGCTATTCACTGAAATCTTGCTCTCTGCACAATTGGTGTACCAATGTAGTTTTTGTTATGACGCTTCAATTTCAGTCTGTTTTGCACACAAAACTTTTGTGTGGCTTTAGAAGACTACGAATCTATAAGTCATATGGTCTACATGTGTTTTTAAGGAATTTTTGGAGCTTGACAGCCTACTTTGGTTGAATGAAAAAGAGGAGGTTGAACATTCTGCTAAACTTCTCCATTCCTCTTCCAAAGCAGAAAAATTCATATGGGTTTCAAACAACATTCTGTAAATATTTTAGTCTATGTCAGTGATATTAAACTACTGAAGGAATACAACCCTGGCAGGTCTCACCATTTTGTGTAAGCTTTGTTGAGCAGGTAAGTGTGACAATCTGAAAGCTGTCCTTGGTGATAGGAATTACACCTGCATGATGAAAGGGTTTTCCTGTCTGTCTCTCTTTCTCTTCTACCTCAGCATATGAGCCAGGCAGACTTAAATATGTCTTGGGATCTTCAGCTTTCTTCATGTCCACCTGAAGGACACGAGGAATAGAATAATTATTTTTTTGTTGGTGGAGGAGTAAGACCATATTGCATGGAACAACAACCAATTTCTGGTGTAAAAGGGAGTACACAAGAGCCTTTATCTCAAGGTCACATGCCATGTTGAGCTTCAATGACTGAAAAGGCCTTTCAAAAACAAAATGACTGAAAGACCAAGGTGTCTTTGGTTATCTTCTACCCTGAAGGTACAAAAAGTCTCTTCACTTCCTTAAACAAAGGGGAAAAAACTTTACAAAACAGTTTAAATTCAAATAACTTGGACATTAAATGAAAACTCTGCATTGGTAACTTTTTCTTTCTTGAAAATATTCACTTATTGCTGCCTTAAAGTTTAAAATGTACTAAAGACCCATCTAAAGACCCATTTCTTTCTTGAGCACTTGACCTGATCCTTCTAGTGCTAAACTAAATGTATTCATTTAGCAGACAAAAATGATCTACAAATAAGGAATACAGCAATTGTGATTCATGCTAAGGGGGAAATATAATGAGAAGTTCTGCAATGCAAAGTTTCAAATTGCTCATAGTAGTGCAAGTTGGAAGGAAGTTGAGAGACAGTGGTAAAAAAATAGATTGAGATTTTAGTTTAGCACTAGAAGGATCGGGTCAAGTGCTCAAGAAAGAGATGGGTCTTTAGAGGTTTCTTGAAAATAGAGCTGCTCGGGTTGAGTTTGGAAGGGGGAAGCGAAAGTCTGATAAAGTGATTTTGTGCCTAGGTGAAATGGCATCATGAGTGTAAAAAGGGGGCGCAGAACCAGTGACTGTTCTGAATGCAAGCATCAGTGCCTTGAATTTGTTGAGAGCAACCACTGGTAGCCAGTGCACTTCGATGAAAATAGATATTAGCCCCTTTCACACATGCAACCAAGTAAATTACAGGAAAATCACTGGGTAGCCTTTACTAGTAAATGTAATGTGCTGTTCACACTACTTTCATATTTTTTCCATTTTGCTACCATTCACACATCAGCACCAAATGCCTTTAAACTATGTGACATTGTCGGAAATGACCTCAACATGGCTGCATACTTTGAAAACATGCCGAGGTATGATTTTGTAGCTGAACACATGTTGTCGGTAATGTTGGTGGGGGGGTTTTTTGGCTAATGTTTTCATTTATGCGCCTGCTCAAGACTCAACGACACCATATCCGATGACTTCAAATGAGACTGTTGAACTACAGAGAACAAAATGCTGTTGCTTGCATCCGAAGGCAGAGTTACTATCTGCGGCTAAAAAGCACAGTAATGTCACACACAACATTAAATCCACCTGCCTAATATTGTGTAGGTCTCCTTCATGCTACCAAAACAGCACCAACCCGCATCTCAGAATAGCAATCTGAGATGATATTCTTCTCACCACAATTGTACAGAGTGGTTATCAGATTTTCCGTAGACTTTGCCGGTTTGAACCAGTCTGGACATTCTTCGTTGACCTCTCTCATCAACAAGTCATTTCCATCCACAGAACTGGATGTTTTTTGCTTTTGGCATCATTCTGAGTGAACTCTAGAGACTGTTGTGTGTGTAAATCCCAGGAGATCAGCAGTTACAGAAATACTCAAACCAGCCCATCTGGCACCAACAATCATGCCTCGGTCCAAATTACTGAGATCACATTTTATTCCCCATTCTGATGGTTGATGTGAACATTAACTGAAGCTCCTGACCCGTATATGAATGATTTTATGCACTGCACTGCTGCCACATGATTGGCTGATTAGACAATCACATGAATGATTGTTGGTGCCAGCTCAGCTGGTTTGAGTATTTCTGTAACTGCTGATCTTCTGGGATTTTCACATACAACAGTGTCTAGAATTTACTCTGAATGGTGCCAAAAACAAAAAGCATCCAGTGATTGGCAGCTCTGAGAATGGAAACGCATTGTTGATGAGAGAGGTCAAAGTCTCCGGTAACTCGGATAATTACTCTGTACAATTGTGGTGAGAAGAATAGCATCTCAGACTGCTATTGTGAGATACAGGTTGGCGCGGTTTTGGCGGCATGAGGGGAACCTACACAATATTTAGCAGGTGCTTTTAATGTTGTGGCTGATCGTTGTATACTTATTTTGCTACACAGAGGTCTGCGCGAAGAACGTGGGTTCATCAGAAAATACATGAGTATCGCTAACTGTTCCTTTCAGCTGTTGGGAAATTAATTCATCCGCTCAAATGAAGAGAAGTGCACTAGTTTCACTCTCTGATCAAATTGAATGTTTCTTACTTCAGAGTCACCGGTGTTAAACGGCGCAGAGTAATTGCATCATCTCCTTCAGATCTTTCTTACATCAGCGCACCCTGACCTCATATGATCCAAACCGGTAATCTTATGGCTCTGTTCACACATACCATCAATATGGAAATTTATAGGTAATGATACAACTTCGCATTAAGGAAAATTGCCAGGGCAAAATTTACCAGCATTTTCAAAAAGGTTGCGTTCACACATGACCTCTAAACTGGCAATTGTAGGAAATTTTCAGGAAAAGGCTGTATGTGTGAAGGTGACTATTGACAAAACCAAATGCGCAGCTGCATTCTGGATCAATTACAGAGGTTAGATTGTACAGGAAGGGAGTCCTGTCTGAAGAGCATTGCAGTAGTCCAATCTAGATATGACAAGAGCTTGGACAAGCAGTTGTGATGCATGCTCCGATAGGAAAGGTCTGATCATGCTAACGTTGTACAGTGCAAATATGTATGATCATTCTTTGCGATGTGGTCTGTGAAATTCAACTGATCGTCAAACACAAGATATACATGTTAATAACTCTGAATATTTATTAAAAATCAAACTGGAAAATACTCCATTTGGTTAAGTAAACGCCCCCCTAAACTAATACTTTGTTTGAACCACCTTTTGCTTGAATTACAGCTATGAGTCTTTTTGAATATGTCTTTAACTTTGCACACCTAGACTGTAATATTCGCACATACTTCCTTGCAGAATTGTTCAATCTCAGACTAATTGCCTGGTGAATGTCTATGGACTGCACTCTTCAAGTCATTCCATAGATTCTCCATAGGATTTAGGTCAAGGCTTTGGCAAGCACATTCACTTCCTTGTCCTTTAGCCACTGTATTGTTGCTGTGGCCTTATGCTAAACCGTTAACATCTTCACATTTTCAAACTCCTAGCAGAGGGCTGCAGGTTCTTCTCAAGAATCTGTCTGTATTTTGCCTTGTCCATTTTCCCTTTTATCCTGACAAGTGCTCCAGACCCTGCTGAAGAGAAACACCCCTATAACATGATACTACCACCACCATGCTTTATTGTGGGCATGGTGTTATTTGGGAGACATTTCGTTTTGCATTCGGGCCAAAAAGGTACATTTTGGTCTCATCTGACCACAGCAGCTTTTGTCAATGTAACTATTTTGAGGAGTGCTTTTATTCCCATAAAGACCCGATTTGTGAAGAGCTTATTATATTGTGGCCACATGCACACACTGACAAGTTTTTGCCATAAAGGTCTGAAGCTCCTTCAAATTTGCCAGAGGCCTCTCGGTAGCTTTCTGATCGGTCTCTTTTTTTTACCCGGTCATCCAGATTTGAGGGATGGCTGATCTATGCAGGGTGGTGCCATACACTTTCCTTTTTCTAGTAATGGGCTATAATGTGCTCAGAGGGATAGTCAAAGCCTTTGAATTATTTTTATATTAATTCCGTAACTTGTGCTTTTGTCACTTCAATTGATCACAGTTGTAAGCCAATTAGCTAAATTATTTATCTAGAAGGTGGTTGGTTATACCACAGCACGTACTTTTATTACATTGATTTTTTTTATAACTTGGATATTGTGGGTTTCATTGTGTAAATAAAGCTGGAAAAAGTCTAATTGTATGATTGTACATTTTAGGCTGTAAGGCAACAAAAGGCAAATATTTTGAAACCTTTGACATGCCCACCTTGTAGACGATGAGATCATGTTTTCCATCTGGAAGAGTGGTGCCATCTAACTTCATCAGGTGTACAAGCGCCATGCCAAATGGCTTCTCTGACTTATCTCTAGCTGAAGAGATGTAAACAGACAAATTTTCAATGATAGAAACAAACTTGCCAGGAAATGACCTAAAAATACATTACTGCATGAATGAGAGACAAAAGAGAAAGCTCAAAAGTTCTCAAAACGGTTCTAGCTACGTTAATGGAAGGATACTTTAGAGTCAACATGAAACAGCATTCACAACCCACTTCTGTTTCACACAGAAATGTAACATCACAACATATTCAACAAGAAAAAAAAAATAGGTGATTTGTCATCAAGAATTGGTGAAAAGTAAAAAGTTGGTGAAAAGTTGGTGAAAAGTAAAAAGTTTGTATGCAAAAAAAAAAAAAAAAAAAACGTTTGAAAAAAAAATATAGAGAGAGAAACAAAGTGCTTGGTGATATCAACCAAAAAGGCGGAGCAAGTTATTACATTTTGATGAAAGATTATGAGGACAAACATTTCTTTGTTTGGACTTATGTGCAATTGATTGCATCTTGTCACTTTGTCACTGCAAGTGTGTGAACTACCCCTAAGACTAGGACTGTATGCAAGAGGAATATTCTGGGTTCAATAAAAGTAAAGCTCAATCAAAAGAATTTGTGGCGTAATATTAAGACAAAATATTAAAATAAATGTAAAATAAAATACAAAATAAATTTAAAAAGAGCAAAAAACGAGGTTACAGTGAGACACTTACAATGGAAGTGAATGGGGCCAATATTTTGAGGGTTTTTGCAGTAATGCCATCATGGCAATGAAGTTGTAAAACTGGATATAACTTTACACAGATAAGTGGCTTTATCACACTAAAATAATGTTTTCAAGCATATATTTTATGTTGTGTGTCTTTACTTTTGAAACAGTGAACATTTTAAAGTTTAGGAATTGGCCCAATTCACTTTTGTAAGTGCCTTACTGCAACGCACATTTTAAAGAACCGGATGGACAAGTCGGCATATATTTTTGTAGTAATCAACATTGTCACAAATGCTTTCGACTGAAAATGTATTGAACACAAAATATTCCTTTTAGAAATACATTTTGATTTCATATGAACTTTAAAGTACTTTTGAAAACAAAATAGGGAACTTATCTATGAACTCACAATCCTGAGATGACCTGTGCCTAAAGGTCAGCCTTAAGTGACACCGACACACATCTTCAATGGGAATGGCCACCTGACAGTCAGAAGAGAATGAAGGTATTAAAAGTGCTGGTGAAAATATTAGCTGGAGGTACATTTAGGATTTAAAATCCTTCTAGACAAAATTCACGGAATCGATGACAATGATCAGGCAATCAACAGTCTGTAAATTAAAAAGTAAGTAAAGAGATGAAGATTTCATATTTTTTACACAAAGAAAATGGCAAAAAAACAAAAAGGCAAGCAAAATTGCAAACCGTTAAACAGACAAGTCGCCACAAATGTAAGCTGTCAAAACAGCCATTATTTCCAACTATTGCCTCAATACTTGACACATGGATGTCTCTTCAACTGTGCAAAACATGATAAATGGCAGTTTAAAGCCAAGACATTTTTGCTTCATATCCTGAGCATAGAGTTTTTGCTTTGTTTTTGTCCTGGTATTGTACCTTAACCGTCTCATTCCAGCAGGGCTGCTTGACCTGATAGTAGATAACAGACTTATATTCAGTGATCCCTTCATAGCCAGCTCCAGGAAATATAGCTTTCTGAAGAGAGATATAGAAAGAGTAAGATTAAACAACATCTATCTGTGTGTGGTGGTGGCGTAGTGGGCTAAAGCACATAACTGTTAATCAGAAGGTTGCTGGTTTGATCCCCACAGCCACCACCATTGTGTCCTTGAGCAAGGCACTTAACTCCAGGTCTCTGGGGGGATTGTCCCTGTAATAAGTGCACTTTAAGTCGCTTTGGATAGAAGCGTCTGCCAAATGAATAAATGAAATTAAATCTTTTAAGAAATTGATTTTTCTTTTTTCTTTTTTTTGCATTTCATCAACAATAAGTGTTGTCTGCAAGTGAAAAACAGTTCAATGTTAAAGGTGAAGTGTGTAACTTCTGCACCACTAGCATCCCCAAACGGAATTGCAAAAACAATGACTGTTTTCAAACAGGTTTCCTGATCAATCCCTCATTCTGAAATTGATCGAAAAAACAGATAGTCCCCTCCCAAACTCACACCATTAGTTGAGCCAATGCTGCTCTGTCGGGCAAGTTGGTATGCTCAAACAAACAGAGCAGTTTTGGTGTCACCACAAAGCACAGTGTTTATACTAAGTTGGAATAGAAGTATTTACAGTAAACAGAAAAAATACACATATCACCTTAAACAAGACGCAAGTGGCATTACATAAATAGCACATATAAAATAAGTCATAAAAGCTGGCAGTACACGGTTCAAAGTTGAAAAACAGTGCTGCATGTGTAGTTCCAACACAAGAGTAAACTTAAATGGGAAAAATGCCAAAATTTTACAGTAGGTTGTGGACAGTGGTTTAAACTGTAAACACAGATCAGATATGCACATTACAGGTTATAATATAATTTGGCAAAAACAATGTTGCAAAACGCTTTCTGTGCCATGTGTTTGGACATTTAAAAACAGCAGCCGTTTTATAAAAGAAAAAGATCTGTGAGCTGTTTGTATGCCAGCAACAGTTCTGCTGTCAAAACACATAGATAAACAGAGCGAATGAGAGCACAGCATGCTAAATGGTGAAAGAGAAAACCATTAGTCAATGTAAACAGGAGCTCAGGGCAAAGCAACCAGTGAGAGAGTGTCATTTTTATTCAATATCATTCATATTTAAATGACTTCTATGTGGTATTTCCTAAAATGTTCAGGTTTAGTACCATGTAAAGTAACTTGATACACTAACAAAGAAGTATCAAAAAGTACTGTGGCATGTTTTTCAGGAAATGGTACCATGGTTATATCATGATTTTTGGACATGCTCAGGGACGGATTACCGACCGGGACAATGGGGACAGTACCCAGGGAACATTGACTGCCCGGGGGGGGACCTGGGCTTTAAAGTTGTGCGATCTAGTTTGGTGATCCTCCTGCTTGAAAACCCTTTTGGGCATGAACAACGAACATCCGTATTATGACATATTCTGACTTAAACAGGACATTGGTACAGGACTTGATTTTAACCACTGGGAATTGACAGGATCATGAAAAGTGGGTGTTACAAAACAGAATGAAGCCAGACCTGAATGCTGCCTATATGTTAGTATAAATTAACCATTTTACATTATGGAATTTCTTTACCTCCATTGGATTTCCTTCTTCATCCAACACGCTCAATATAACTTCAACGTTTTTAGGTGTCTTCTTCTTGCCGCGATCAAACTCTCCTTGTAGCAGTGTCACATATATGTCGTTCCTCACGTAACCTGTATGGATGGACATAATATTAACTGCACTTCTGCTCCACAACTGTATTTAAATAATAATGGCCATTAGATTATCTGGGTGAAGAGAAGACTTTAAATGGATTTACTAAAGTTCTTCTGGGGGTTATAGCACTGCTATTACGAGGATATCTGAGAGATGTGTAGACCAACCTGGAAGGATAATTTCAGGAAAGCCCATTTTCCTGACTATAGCTGTTGTACGATTCACAAAATGAGGGTAATCCTTTTGAACCTGGAAGACATCACCTGGGAGCAGCTTTAGGGTCACAAACAGGCCTGAAAACAAAAATATGTTGTAAGAACCTACACGTTGCCTTATAAGAACTGTTTCAAACAACCAATAAAAAGTGAATTACAGTTCATATTAGGCAGTACTGTGTTAATAATCCCAAATCATTCTGATTATGAGTTTTATCTAAGCCACTAACCCTAAATACTAAACATCTTAGGTGTGCCATTTATTACTTTTAAAGAAATTAGAGAATAAAGTTTGAGAATCTCCCATGTAATTACGGTGATGTAAGAAATGTAACATTAGCAATCATTGTAATTTTTGAATACTGAACTGTAATAAATCTTTTCTTTTTTGCATTTAACCACCAAAAGAGCGCAACAGTGCCCGTCCACTTGTTCAGCTGTCCTGATTCCGGAAGTATCTTTCACATACATTTTTCCCGTAAGGATTTCATAAAATCCTTCATAAAAATGTTCTGAGCCATGAACAAAATCAAACCAGCCCCGAGGTGAATCACAACATTACAAACATTAATTCAAAGCAAAACAGTACAAAATGACAAAGGTGCAAGACTGTGTACTTACCGTGTTTTATAAGGGAATGAACTACAGTACCATCAAGCATTCGGATGATGTACTTAAAAACAATGGAAAAATATGAAACTTTTGATTTAAAGTTGCTGATTATAAGCATATAAGCCAAATGTTTTAATTTTTTTGCTAAATATTCATATATATATATGCAAATACAAGTAAATTGACTGTGTATAAAAGTACTAAATTGCTATTAAATGTAATTCTTTTAAAATGAAGGTGAAATACATGGACTGATGGCTGCAGCAAAAGCATATGGCGTGATTACTAACCTCTGTCTTTAAAGGTTTATATGTTATCATTAAAAATCTATTCCCCTATGTAAAAAATGTATGGGATTTTTACTTCCAGAACCAGACTGTTGCACTCTATAGTCGCCTTAACACTGTAAAGACGGTGTTGCGTTATGTGTTGAATCCCGTATGCAACTGAAAGCCATCAAGACATCATGCTGCGTTTCATTTACACAGAACCAAATTGTTACCCCTAAACTTAATTCAAACTTTAACACTCCTCTTTTGCTGCCTTGCAAGCACTGGTATTTTCTTCAGGATGTGCAAATCTAGTTTTAAGTTTAAAATTTTGTGTAAAGCATTCATGCAAAAATGCATCACCGTGGTTGAATAAGGAATGGATTTTTCTACGGATCTGTATTAAAAAATAATTATGAATAAATTAATAAAAAACAACAACATATTTACATGTACCTGAAATCCCAGAGAGTTATAACAGTCAGTAAGTTACAACCAACCCCAGTCATTTCAATTCTATGTGAAACGTGCTTTGAAATGAGACGTTTTACATTTCGTGAACATTAAAATTCACAACTTGAAACATTGTGAGACATTCTGTCTCCATGTGAAATAGTGTGACTATATGAAAACAGTGCGTTCCTAATTTTATACTTCAAACGTGCCAAACAAATTCAATAAGGTCACATTACTCCCCAGAGGTATATAAACACAAGATCAAAGATACATTTTTGGGCCACAGTGTCTGGCTTTACCCTGTCCTTTGTGGTTGACCTCTCGTGTAGCAATGACCTTGTTGAAGACCGCAACGAGTGGCTCATTCTCGCCGATGACACGAGACGGTATTAGAGGAGACATGATTAGCTGCCTCTGACGGATGTACGTTTCCATGGCAATCCTAAGAAAAGAGAGAGAGAAAAGGAAGAAGGAATTTAAAATAAAACAAAATAACAAAATTACAGCCTAGGGAAAACAAAACTATTAAAAGTGTATGATGCCATAAATGAACAACAATGTATGGAAAATAACATCAAAAGAAATACTATAAGCATGCAAATAAAGCATCACACTTACTGTTGAAAAGGGATGAAATACTGTTTATCGTCATCATCAGTTTTCCCGTGGGCAATATCAGTGATATCCATGACTGTGGACACAAAGAAAAAGGATGTAAGCACTGATTCATTTAATATAGTTATTTTATTATGAGTCTCATTCTCTTTTAAAAGTATCTGATATTCACAAGCCCTTTTCTAATAAATATAACAACAGTACCGCTGTGCTATTCAGTATGCAGAGATCAAATATGTGCCACAAATGTTCATTTGGCCTTCATCGTGCATGTTTCAATGTTGATCAGAGATTTTTCTTAACAAATAGGACTCTCAATGACAAAACAAATCCTAAAAATACTCTAAATCTTGCACTTTCCAGATCAGATGATATAAATCTAGAAAACATAATTTTTTGTAAACATGCAGTCTACAGACAACCGTCATTCTTGTTGTCAGTTGTCACATTTGAGAGTTCCTGAAATGTTTTTTTTTTGACATGTTCAAAAATAAGCACCATGTCTTGGATGCACAAAAGAAAGCCCTTCTTCCAGCTCTTACGAAGAGAAGCAGAATCAAATTGTGCACTTAAACATGCCTACGACAAGGTACAACTGTGCCATCTACACCTAGCTTTATGAAACCTATGACTGAATGATGAAACCTATGACTGAATGATGAAATGTATGTCTTTGTAGTTTACTAAGCTCCAACGCAGGTATTGAACCTGACGTGATACAGCATCAAAAAGGAAAAAACGCTTGAAACAAAAAGAGATATTATATTATGCAAATTTATATTTGCCCTTGAGTCACCTACACAGATTACAATAGCTTGATATGAACATCTATTAATTTTTATGTGAACAGAGGAGAGTGAAAAGAATGGGTCGAAGGACATTGAAGAGTTCACACGCAAGCCCTTTTCTAAGAAATATAACAACAGTACCGCTGTGCCTTTCAGCTATTTGAATGAAAGAAACTGAAATATAATACAAAGTGATTTCAACTGAAAGCAGGAAACAGAAATTTTATGACAGCGTGCGAGATATGAGAGATACAAGCTGCAAGATTTGAAATCTTGTGTGCACCCTACTGTGGAAAAGTAAAGCTTATCAAAAGCAACAAGGCAATGCTTAAAAAATACTTTATTTTCTTAGTTTTGGGACACAGTAATATGAGGCAGGATTAAATGTGACAAACAAATTAGCAAAAGTGCTGTTTACTAAAAATACCAAGGATAATGTTGGCAGTTTATTAGCAATTCACTCGATAAAATGAAACACTTGTGCACACATACTTATTTTTACCATCTGCAGGGTTAAAGTTCAACCAAAGAAAATAGTGTTGACCCATCCCTCAGTTTAAAAATGAACAAAATGTGCACTACCAATAATGCACTCATAATGTAAGGCCTAACAGGCGAGCTACCCAAAGAGAGCTTAAAAGCAGAAATGTGAAACTTGCTTTGTTGTGAAAGCACTTACAAGCACTCATCTGTACAACATGTTTTTTTTGAGCTGCAATGCTGTCTAAATCATCCATATGCAGTGGGACTATGTGTCTAGGTAGGTGAACTCATCATTTACTCACCCTCATGCCATCACAGATATGCATGATTTCCTTTCTTCTCTTGAACACAAAGATTTATAGAAGATTATTTCAGATCAGACTCAGTAGGTCCATGCAATGGTGTATTGGTCCCAAAATTGTAAAGCTCTAAAAAGCACATAAAAGCAGCATAAAAGTAATCCATACTTCAACTATATCTTCATAAGCAATATTATAGGTGTGAGTGAGAAACAGATCAATATTTAAGTCCTTTTTCCCTATAAATTCTCCATCCTGCCCAGTAGGTGGCGATATGCTAGAGGAATGTGAATCGGCAAAAATAAAAGAAGAAAAATTTGAAAGTGAAAGTGGAGATTGATAATAAAAAAAGTACATATTGATCTATTTCTCACCCACACCTTCTGAAGACATGGATTTAACCACTGGAGCAATATAAATATATTTTATGGTGCCATTATGTGCTTTTTTGAGCTGCAAAATTTTGGCACCCGTTCACTTGCATTGTGAGGGCATACAGAGCTAAAATATTCTTCTAAAAATGTCTGTGTTCAGCAGAAGAAAGTAAATCACATCTGGAATGGCATGAGAAGGCATGAGAGTGATTTTTTTGGGCGAACTATCCCTTCAAGATTTTATGTTTGGGGTTTGTTCAAATCC
Organism: Moxostoma hubbsi; assembly: GCA_032164185.1. Classification (NCBI taxonomy): domain Eukaryota; kingdom Metazoa; phylum Chordata; class Actinopteri; order Cypriniformes; family Catostomidae; genus Moxostoma; species Moxostoma hubbsi. The sequence goes on from JAVLUX010000018.1 coordinate 6,474,919, forward strand.
TTACCCTAATTATGAGCAATAACAGTAGTGATGCTTACCTTAGCCAGCGAAACTAATGACACAGATCATTGCTTTAAAGGTGACGTATGTAATTTGTAATAGGGCTGCATGATATATTGTTTCAGCATCGATATCGCAATGTGCGCATCTGCAATAGACACATCGCAGAACGTGCAATAGACACATCACAGAACGTGCGATGTAGTAAGGTAAACATATATCAGACTACAATATTTTTATAAAAAATTTTCAAAAGGAAAACTAGCATTATTTCTGTCTGATATGACGGAATTTACTCTGATTTATGGGTTCTTGGATACACCGAGTATATTATAATTTTTTTTAAACACTGAGTTCGTTGCTGCACGTAATTGACATGCAGACTCTGCTTGCGCATGACAAAATGATGAGCGAGGAACAGGCAAAAAAACACCCAAATGGAGAATTTGGTTGCAAAAAGAAATGCATGGTCAGTTATATGGAAATATTTCGGCTACAGACAGGATTATGTTGACAAAAAAACAGGTACTTTGTCGAGAGCGCCTTGCAATTGTTGCCACAACACGAGGCAACACGACCAATTTGCACCACAAACACCACACGGAAGTTATTTGTTTTATAAACATTTCTTTTATGTTGTATTTTTGTAAACTTTGCACTTTATTTTTCAAATGGTTTAAATTAAAAGATGTTTATTGTTTACTTTTCTATTTTCAAAAAAGAGGTTTGTAATTTAATTTGTAATGTAATAAAATGTTAAATGACTTATTTTGTCATTTCACATTAATTTCCTATTGTGATAATGAAACTTCCTCAGTGTAAAGCCTCCTGTAATCTCCTGTATACCTTCTAGACACCACACTTCTTCATTCACAAATGAGCCCCTTTATTTTAGGGTAAGCAACATGCATTATTAATATCTTAACATGTTGGATCACTGACTTTAGGCTGATTTGATAGAAGTGTATTTCATGAATACAATATAACCATGGTGAATTATACGGTGTATTAATTATCATAATAAAATAAACTACCCAAAATAAGTCAAAAAGTAATTTTCAGTTTTTATTTTTAATTTATATTTATATTTTTATATTTACCATTAAGTTGCAGTTCCCTACAAAATCACCCCAATTATTCTAGAATAATTAATTCTACTCAAATAGAGCTATTCAAGTCATCACGTATTTTTTCATATCGCAATATATAATCGCAGAAAAACAAAATATCGCAATGTCAGTTTTTTCCAATAGCGTGCAGCCCTAATTTGTAATGTAATGTTAAAATACAGTGACAACAATGCAGTAAGTAAGCCATTTGTAGGTTGATTTTCCTGAAAAGTGTAAACACTGTGGCTCTGAGGCTCAATCAAAACATTGCTCAGTTTGTTTGAGCACCCCAACCAACCCTTTATACATTACCTTAACCAACTGTGTGAGTTTGGGGCAGGACTATCTGTTTTTCTAACAAATAGCAGATGGAGGGGAGTGTTCAGAAAAGCCTTTGATTATTTTTGCAATGCTAACAGACTTGTGTATGAAATTCAACTCTTTAAAAGTTCTAATTCTGCTATATATTTAAATACATTCCAGATATAGAACCTTTAAACAGCCATTCACACTTGGCAGACTTGTAAAGTGTGTAATCCAGACTAAAACTATTAATTAAAAAAAAAAAATCTAATGTCCATGCTGTGAGCTCAGAACCTGCTACTCCAAATGGCCTCCTCAGTCCTCCTGTATGTTTCTTCCCCTCCTTCAACTCCATGCAACCCACACGGATAATCTGACAAACCAGGAACAGGCGCTGTCTAATGAGGTCACTGCTACTCAGGTCCTGGACACAGTGAGGTCATAGTGAATGAACATGAGGAAGCATTTAAAATTGTTTCATGGGCAGATCATCGAGTTAGAACAAAATCAAGTTTTTTTTTTTTGTTTGTTTGTTTTAGATGTATGAGATTATAAAAGAAAATCTAGGAGAAAAATACAAGAAATATGATGAAAAATATTCTTATCTCTGTTACCGTGAAAAGCGCTGGTAGGTTGTTGAGTTTTTCAATCTCTTTCGGCATTCCTGTGCTGTCCCACCGTACCAGAAAGTTTTCGCTGGGAGCACAACAAAAAAATGTCACAAACAACTTTCCAAAAAGTTCAAACAACATTTACTAATTGTAAAACAGACTAAGTTTATACAACAAGTATGTGATAAACTTCATTAAAGACAAACCATAAAAAAACACAAATATATAGATTTGTATTTTCCCTGAGGTCCACTTGTTACCTCAGATTTTCTTGCCCCAAATACATTAATAACTTCAGTTTTTCATCACCCTCCCAGGTGTCTCGAGATATATTAAAAGTTGAAGTTCTTTTTTACTTTACACACACACCTTGTTTACACAAATTATTTTAGACCCCATTTAGACCTGTATTTATTCATGTGATTGGATCACCAGAAACGCATCTTAATACCAGGTGGAAATGGGGTCTAAAAACAGCACTAAAATGTCCGTCTAGTGCAAAACAATTGAAAAACAGCACAAACTGACACAAAAACACATTAAATGTGATTGATCTCTAAAACTTCTATGTAAATGCCCTCCTCACATATGAAATGAGTAACAAACTGCACTTTTGCAATCGGGTCAAATCTAGTTCACACTGTCCCATAATCAACAACAGTCTATTTTCAGAATGGTGGTGGCGTAGTGGGCTAAAGCACATAACTGTTAATCAGAAGGTTGCTGGGTTGATCCCCACAGCCACCACCATTGTGTCCTTGAGCAAGGCACTTAACTCCAGGTTGCTATGGGTGGATTGTCCCTGTAATAGGTGCACTGTAAGTCACTTTGGATAGAAGCGTCTGCCAAATGCATAAATGTAAACATTTTCAAGGTCTGCATTACATTGTGACCAGAGCACATAAAAATATGTGCTATAATGTGCTGCTCAAAACTTTAAAATTAGACTGAAAAGATCAGGGAGCTTGTTAAAAATAAATGTTTGTTGCTCTTCCTAATGTTGAAACTCTTGATAGATGTTCAGAGCTGTAGGTGCTACACACAGCCAGAAAGAGCACAAAGTTTGTTTAGAAGGCGACATTTCGCAACTCCGAATTGGCATCATTGGTGTTTAAAATGGACGGATGGTCATGTGTTGATGTACAGTATTCTTCGAACGTATAGAACCATTCTAGCTGATAAAAGTGTCAAGTCTTTTTTACTTGGGAGAAGGTTCTGAGTTCTAAAAGTTACAATATGCTTTTATAACAATTATCTCTTATTTCTAAAATTCCTCATCATATGAACAGTTTAAAAAGGTAAAGGCTTTTGGACCTCAGAAAATAAGTTATATCACTGAATACAATAAAGTTAATTTACTATGTGCTTTTATATTTCTTTTGAAAAGCTCTTTAGCTGATATTAGGGCTGAAACGATTAGTCGACATTATCGACAACGTCGACAATAAAAAATTGACAAAAATCGTCAATGTCGAATAGTTGTCTGATTTCATTTAACACAACATGAGATCTTTTGAAACTCTAATGATGACGTGGGAGAGCAGCACTTCAGCTCGCACTTGACTGAGGAGAGGAAGAAAGAGCGGCTCAAATTCCAGACGCACTCCAAACTTTCCAAACAGATTAAGGTGATGCAGATCGCAGAGTATTATAATGCAAAAATGCTAAATAAGTAAATACAGAAGCAGTGTCATCGTGAAATAAAGCGAGCCGTACCCGGTGTTCCACTTGAGCAAAACTTGCCTGTCAGAGCATCTAAAAAGGAAACGCTGCACCGTTATATACTGTATTTAATGCATCCTTTATTAAAGTTCAAATAATAAGGAAGCGGGCTGTATAAATAAGCACAAACTCCGAAACTGGCATTTGTCTGAGTGGTCAGAGCCGCTATATGAGTCGCGTGAAAAACAGCACAAGATAGTTTCAAACTTCTCCCGGCTGATACACAGTCTGGCGCAGAGACGCTCATCACTGGCGCACGCTTGCTGCAGCTGGATTATAACGTGATGCTCAAGACATAATTAATTATAATATGAGTGTCATGGTGTGAATCTTATGGTGAAGAAAATCGGCGATACGCAGCTCTATAAAGAAAAAGTTTGTTTTTTGTGAGTTAAAGATGGATCGAAACCAAGTGAACAGAAAGGTGAGAGGGTCTTAGCCCATTATACAATGCAAAACATTATTTTATTTGTCTTTTTTGGTTTGTTTTACAATATAAATATCTAAAACTCCTTATGTACATTTACTTTAGCAGCTATACAGCAGAAGAAAAAATATTTTATCTCAGAATTTTGAATATAATATCATTTTAATCATTTTAATATTTCAATATTTTAAAATATTGAAAAAATCCAGATATATTTACCTGAGAAGCAACATATAAGATATTTAGACTTGCTTTTAGAGCATTTATGTTGAATATGTGTATATTTTATCTTTATTACACAGGCAGAAGTATGAACAAGTGAAAAAATACACTTATCAAAATACCTTTATATTTAAGATACATCCTCTTAAAGCAAGTCTAAATATCTTATATTTTGTTTCTCAATTAAATGTATCTTGTTTTAAGGATTTTTAGACAATGTTAAATGTAATACAAGACAAAAACACTTGATAACAATAGGATGTTTTTTTGCAGTGAATTTTTTTTTATTAATTAAATCATAAAAATCCAAGTAGTTTTTCCCCTTTGATTCAGTGAATGTCATTTAGAGGTATTTTTAAAGATTTTTTTTTTCCTCTTTTATTGTTAGTAAGCACCTTTAGTACAACCTTTTAAGTCAGGCCACAAGCTGAATAATCGGTTAAGAGCTAATGATTAATCTTTGCAATAATCACCTGAACAGTTGAATAATCATTCTAATAATCGTTAGATTATTAGTCGATTATCAAAATAATCGTTAGTTGCAGCCCTAGCTGATATGCAAAACACTTGGATTAGTTTAAAGTCTTTTGCAGGAAAGAGTAAATGAATTTCAGCACAAGATTTGTCTTCAGCACTGTTGCACACAAAGCAACTCTCCAATGGTTAACGAAAGAAATTAACACATTGTTTATAGTCCTCTCTTTTGTATAACAATATTATCACCATTGAAACTGCCAGATGCAAACTAGATAAAAAAAATTTAAAAAAAACTTAGCAAAGCATTCAGTTCTGCTTTTTAGAGAAACCAAAAGGAGGAAACTCACCTAATAAATTCAGACTTGTCAGGATCGTATAATGACATGAAGAGCTCTGCATCCTCGCCGATGTTGCACACAAAGTTTTTGAGATTCATTAGGAGACTGTACGTGTGCACGCAGTTGGAGAGGGTCAGATGCCGTTTCTCCAGGTTTTGAAGACGCATCTACCAAAACAGAGAACACAGAGACAGCATTCAGGATAAAAAACACAAAGCGTGGACAGTTTGAAAAAAGTTCTGAAACTAGAGTGGAAAGTCAATGAATGTTGTTCAAAAATCATTAAAACATTAAAACTACAACTATATGGGGCCTGGGTAGCTCCGCGAGTATTGACGCTGACTACCACCCCTGGAGTCACGAGTTTGAATCCAGGCCATGCCGAGTGACTCCAGCCAGGTCTCCTAAGCAACCAAATTGGCCCGGCTGCTAGGGAGGGTGGAGCCACATGGGGTGACCTCCTCGTGGTCGCGATTAGTGGTTCTTGCTCTCAATGGGGCGCATGGTAAGTTGTGCATGGATGGCAGAGAATTGCATGAGCCTCCACATGCAGCGAGTCTCTGCAATGTCATGCACTGCGATAAGAACGTGGATTGACTGTTTCAGAAGTGGAGGAAACTGAGACTTGTCCTCTGCCACCCGGATTGAGGTGAGTAACCACGCCACCACAAGCGCCTACTAAGTAGTAGGAATTGGGCATTCCAAATTGGGAGAAAAAGGGGAGAAAATACATATATACTTCAACTATACAAGTATTTATGGGCATGTGATTTGAGTGTTAATATGTATGTAGAAAGTTTTGTCTTTCTATCAGAATGATGGTTGCTGGGTCAAAAACCTTAATGTTCTCACACCAAGACCATTTTTTGGTTTTTTGAGAAATCCTCATGATTATGAGGTCATTTACATATATACACCTATTAAGTACTCAGCAGCTTGGCTTGCCCTGATGAACAACATCTCTGGTACATGGAGGTTAGCAAATCATTACAGAGATAATTTACAGCATGTTTATTTTAAGTAAAACTAAATTATGGCTAGTTTGGGGGCAAAAACCTTAACGAACAGTAAAAAGAAGAGGAAATCCGGGGGAAATAAAGGCTACAAAAGTACAGAATATGACCTTTCAACCATAAACTACGAAGTGATTTACCTTCTCCTCCTGTATCCTCTCATCAATACTGCGGGATGCTGACTCATGTGCTCTGAACAGGCTAACCGTGCTGGTGCGCTCCGGGTCTAATGTGTTTCCTGCTTCATCACGAACCACCAAATCAAGACCCAGTATTCTGTGAAACAGCAGCAGTTGGATTTCACCACCATACTAACACAACCTTATGTGTTATCATCCTCAACATATGGAGTTATGCCATATATGTTAACTGCATTCTATACAGTTTTATTTAAGTTTAGTTATAAACCTGTATGACATTCTGCCATTAAAACACAATAGAAGAATTTCTGTAAAATATCCAGGCAGCTATTTTCCATGTTATGAAACCGAAAGGGAATTTGGGCTGTCAAGCTCGAAATAAAAAAAACACCACAAAAGTGGTCTATAAAACTTGTGCTCTATTTTCTAAGCCTTCTGAAGCTATATGATCGCTTTAGATCACAAACAGACCGAAATTTAAGTCATTATTCACTAAAGACCTTGCCCTCCACTAACGACATCACGATACGACCTTGTGCGATTATTAAACCGCATAGATCTGCGACTTAATTAAATAAATAGTCTGCTTGTGCTTCTGGCTTTAAAGTTTATGTGCAGTGCTCTGTCACATCTATATTGTGTTTAGTGCATTTTACAGTGTTTTCAGAGCAGTTCAGTGCTCCACAACTCCATCCCGTTCTCAGAGTAACAGATGTGTTCCGAGTTCGGTTCCGTTTGCTTACGTGCACTAAGTGTGTTATATTTAAAATGCTCCAGATTAACTTTAATTTCACTTTTGCTTAATCCCAATTATGTCTGGCTACTACAAGTTAATATAAAAATAATACACTCCGTGGCACCGGGTATTTGTGGGCAGAGATGATGTTAAAATGAGGAGCACATTATACAGCAGCTGTAAATGTGAACTCAGCAACTGTACACACAAACGTCATGCATGTCACCAAAATAAAAGACAAAAAGACTATTTGGTTTAACTGAACCATTGCTTAACACAGAAATGCCACGTGCAAGTTTAAAAATTTTTACAACAGTACTACAAAATATTACTGAATAATAATCTGTTTTACATTTTAACATTACAATAATTAATTATTCAAATTGACTTGGTTTTCAAATAATGATGATGAATAGTGGAACACTAATACAAAGTGGACAAAAACAGGTACAATGTGAATATGAATGAGTGTTTTTTTTCTCTATTTCATTCCTTAATGTGGTTATTTATTTGTTTGTTTGTGGCTGAATTGAAAAAAAGGTCCAAGTATAGTTTTTTTTAAGAGGGCTCAAGTGTGAACCTTCGAAGAGTAGCCTTATTATTTGCAGTAGAATATGGGCAAAAGGAATCACTTACTAGTTTTTATTATCGTACTGCAGTTCAAATCGCAAAATTTTTCAATATAAATCGCAATGTAACTTTGTCTAAATCATGCAGCCATACCCTTCACCGCAGCTCCCTAAACAAACCCAATATTGCTTTTTAAGGTTTAGAATCACATGAGGGGGAGTAAATAATGTATTTTTATTTATGGGTGATCTATTACTATAAATGAGTTCAATCCAATATTTACAATTGTGGATGTAAGTAAATCAGATATTCTGAAAAGTTTCTGTTGATGTCTGTTTTGTGAAACGACTCTAGATAAGATTACGTGAAGCTGTATCGTACCTGTTTCCATAATCGATTTTGGCTGTGACTTTCTTCTTGAGTTCCACAAGGTCATCGTTTGGAAGTGTGCCTGACACGATCTGCAAATGGTACTCCATCAGGCTGTAGGCCATCTGCTGAACACTCCGGAACAGCGTCGTCTTGTTGCTCTGTTACAGAGACGAATAGGTGATTAAAAATTATAACATTGCTTACAAAACAGTTGCAATGGATTTGCCTTTGTTGAACAAACACATAAGAAGCTGTGTGTTGGCCAGTAAGATGAACTCAAACAACCTGCAAAGAGGACACACCTGGGTTCACTTACCACATAAAGTTTGTGCCATATCTGCGTCCATTCTCGCAGTGTCGTGCCAAGCTCTTGTACCAAGGGCAAATCTATAGGTACTACAATCTCTTGTTTGCTATACATCAAAAGAAGGAAATTAGAAGAAAATATGATTCAGTAATGTTGTCAGAATTTCATGCAGTTCTATATTATACAAATAAAACAGAAAGTTGGGGCAGGACATACTGTATCGAATGTTAAATAAAGTCCCTTTATTTAAATAGACAATAGCTATTAATTGGTCTTTCACCTATGAAGAGCTAACGCCAATGGCAGATGACTGGCATTGTATATTCTTTTGACAGTCTGCTACATGTTAAATGAACTGCTGAGTGACAGACAATTAGCCACAAATGAATTACATTGCAACATTAACATATGATCTGCCTCTTACCCGGTTCCCTCAACTTTAGCTTCTTTCAGATGAATATAGCTGGCAGGGAAAATGCCCTTTGAAATAAGACAACGAAAAGCAGCACTTGTAAGAACCCACGCAATTCATGCAGAATGTCATGTAATGATTACATTATCAGTTTATCAGTAGAATGATAATTATCCCAACACCTTTTGTGATTTCTGTCGTAGCGTGTATCCTCTGTACCACCCTGGTAGAAGGAGAGATAGAGAGAGATCTTTGAGACAGATGAAAGCACATGGCAAATGTTGTATCTATATTATTGAGAAGAAAGAATAATGCAGATGATCTGTTATTCTAGAGATATAATGTATTTCACTGATCATTCCCAGGATGTATATACATAAAAAAGGGTTCTTATGTAAATAACATAAGCAGGTTTTATATTCTTAAAATATCATGGAAAACAGGATTGTTCATGCTTTTCTGTACTTTGACATACTCTGAAATTGACAATGCAAAGTCAACCATAGTCAACCATAACAGAGCTCATTCACATATAGAAGTCTTAAAGATATAGTAGCAAAAATAATGTTTAATTCTACCCTGTTACTACAGTTAATGTAGTTATGTAGGAAATATTGATTTTCTGATGCATCGCAATCTTAATTTGAACATTCACATCTCATGATTGATATTTTACTCTCTCCGCAACCCTCCAAAACACTTGCATACGCAACCACATTTTCTGCCATGCGACTAAAACATTTCTGTGATAAGCCACTGGCTGGTAGATGTTCTGATATCACTCACCAGTAAATTAAGAGCATAGTGTTGAAGAAGTTCAACACCAAGATCATTTTGGTCTGACTAGTTCCATGTAATGTGTGTCCAAAGATGAAGTCAACGCAACCAATTTGTCATTGCATAAAATTTTTAATACCCTTCTTGTTCTTTACAGTAAGTTGTTGATCAAAAACATAAAAAAAAATAAAGAGTTAATTCTAATCACGCATAGCATGGATGCTGTCAAGAAGTAATTCGACTCCACTCTCGTTAATATGCACTCAAGTCAACCAAAAAACAGAGAAGCTCTATACTGAACTGCCGCTATTCTTAAAGAGACAGTAACGGTTTTTAGCGCATGTTCTATAAATCAATTTAAATACTTAAGAAATAGTACAATTTATGCATGTAAACAAGTAACTATATGCATATATATTCATATACTTTTGCAATTTCAAGACTCATGTATTCCATTTTTTGATGGAATACATTTATTTGCACTTTTTTTAAAAAAAGCTAAAATGATGAAAAGCTAATGATAAAATATAATTTTTAAAAACATTATTTTGCAATGTACCTAGTTAGAAGATCTCATGTATAATTAACTGCATTAGATGGAGAAGAATTATTTTGTATGCAAGCAAAATGGACATTACTACTGCAATATACCCAAATGAATCAATATCAAATCAAATCGAATTGGGCACTTAAATTGGAATCAAAATCAAATTGTGAAATCTGCATTAATACATGGATTAATATCTGTTTTAGTTCATTTTGTAGGTCGCTTTGGATAAAACACTTCTGCTAAATGAATAAATGTCAAGGTAAATAAATGTAAATACCCAGCCCTATGTATAATTAAGTTTTACTCTACACAAGAGCAATATTTAGCTGATGAATAAAGTTTAGGGCACAACTAGAAAAATGAATGTTACATAGCTATTCAGGTTGGAGTCCAAAAACCCAGAGGAGAATTCGTCATGGGTTCCCTCTGGATTTTCCTATGGGTTTTTATAATGGGGTTTTTGAACTTATGAGAAAAATAAGGTTGTGATAAACATTACTTGACAATACGTGGACGTTTTTTTTTTTTTTCAACATAAATTACACAGTCATACCTCAAATGTGAATTTTGAAGCCATGCTGAATTGCATTTATGTTTTTTTTAGCACGGCAACTTCAAAATTCACGTTTCAGGTGTGTGTGTGTGTGTGTGTGTGTGTGTGTGTGTGTGTGTGTATAATTTATGTTGAAGAACAAAACGTCCATACATCATCAAGTAATATTTACCACTGACCTTATTTTACTCATAAGGTGAAAAAAATTTAAACATTAAAGATCCATATGAAAATCCCAAAGGCAACCCATGGCAAATTAGACTTCTGGGTTCACCTACAAATTGTTGTCACTGCTGAACAGCTCTATTGTAATCATTTCAATTACTTTTCCGTGACTTCAATCATTTTCATAACTTTCCATATAGGGCCTTAAATATAAATATACCAAAGTAAAGTTTGTTCTGAATCAAAATCTAAAAGGATATTAAAATAGCTTTGTTGTGCTAAGTAGCATTAAGGCGTGGCCAGCGCCAGGTAGGCTATTTAAACTGTTAGATACGTAGTCATTCAGGAGAAGCGATCTATCTACAGGAGTCTGCAGTTGTATGTAAGTGTGTTTATTTCATTGTTTTTATCATCGTTAGAGTGGTATTCATTGCTAGATCAGGTGCTGTCTGTTTACTGTCTTTAACACGGGTCGCTTAAACGTGTGTTTATGTGTGTGAGCGCTATTTTTTGCTTTGACTTGTCCCATAGTTTTAGCTGCTAGATTTAGTATTGGTTATCCAGTGTGTCGTTTTAGTGTCTGCAAACAGTGCTTCACTTGTTTTAGAGTATTATTTATTGTTAGAGTGTTGCATAATTTATTTGCGGTGTACGGAAGTGACGTCTGTTCCAGCACTTGTCACCTGCGTGCCCCTCAGTTTCGGTTTCGGCTGACCAAGTGACTAGCTTTGTTGTGCTAAGTAGCATTAAGGCGTGGCTGCTTTTCCCATTGAACGGCAAAAAGTGTATTTATTTGACTGAATGTTGCGGAAGTGGTAGCCCTCGTGTTTAGCCCTCCTCGTGTGAAGACCTACTTGGGTAAAGACCAGCGAGTCTACCTGTGCGAGTCCACCGACAAGGCGCCCTTCACCAAAGCACTTAAGTATTTTGTATTTTATTTATTCTCTTTTATTATTCTACTTATACATACATACTAACATGTCTAGCTCACTAATAACACATGCATTCAAGCACATCCCTGTTATCTGTTGTAGACCGTTCACAAGATACAGATGCAAGACTAAACGCAACCCACACAACCTACGGCCACTTTGCACTTCAAGTCCTGCTCCACTCTCGTTCTCAGTGGGACTCTGGAACTGCCAGTCTGCTGTGAACAAAGCTGCCTTCATTCCAGCTTTCGCCACACAGTCCACCCTCAGCATCCTGGCGCTGACGGAGACATGGATACGTCCTGAGGATACAGCAACACCTGCTGCACTCTCCAACAACTTCTCCTTCTCTCACACCCCTCGACATACCGGCAGGGGTGGGGGAACAGGTTTGCTCATTCATAATAACTGGACTTTTTCTCCACAGGGTTCACTATGTAACAATACATCCTTTGAATTCCATGCCATTACTACAATGCAACCCACAAAAATACATGTTGTTGTCATCTATCGCCCTCCAGGTCAGCTGACAAGCTTTCTTGAGGAGTTGGATGTCCTGCTGTCCTCTTTGCCAGAGGATGGTAGGCCACTTGTGGTCCTTGGCGATTTCAACATACACCAAGACAAGCCCCAGGCCACTGAACTGAATGCTCTTCTGGCCTCATTTGACTTGGAAAGACTACACACCACAGCAACTCACAGATCGGGCAACCAGCTGGATGTCGTTTTTACACGTAACTGTATTACCTCAAATATTCTTGTTACTCCATTACATGTCTCTGATCATTACTTTGTTCAATTTAACATGACTCTCCCATCCATTGTAAAACCAACTCCACCTTTGGTTTCCTTTCGCCGTAACCTCCGTTCCCTCTCACCCTTTCGCCTATCCAATGATGTCTCTGCCTCTCTTCCCACAATAAATGTATTTTCCACGCTCAATGTAAACACTGCCACAGACACACTTAGCTCTACCCTAACAACCTGTCTAGACAACATCTGTCCTCTCTCCTCTAGACCAGCACGTACTACACCACCCAGCCCCTGGCTGTCTGACGTAGTTCGTGAACATCGGACTGATCTCAGGGCAGCCGAGAGGAGATGGCGGAAATCTAAAGATCCAGCCGATCTAGGTAAATATCAACTTCTGCTTGCAACTTTTTCAGATAATGTTAAAGCTGCAAAAACTTCATATTACCAGACCAAGATCAATAGCACCACAGACACTCGTAGATTGTTTAGAACATTTAACTCGCTTCTCTGCCCCTCCAACACACATCACTTACAGCAGATATCTTCGCCACATTTTTTACTAATAAGGTTAAAGCCATCAGCAATACATTCACAGCACCACACCCTGTCAAACACCCAACTCCTGTATGCAACTCTTCTGTCTCTATGTTCTCTCCTCTAACTGACACTGAGGTCTCTAAACTCCTCCTCTCCAACCACCCCACCACCTGTTCTCTTGACCCCATTCCATCACACCTTCTCCAGGCCATCTCTCCGTCCATCCTACCTGCACTTACACACATAATTAACGCATCTCTTCTTGAAGGCACTTTTCCCACTACATTTAAGCAGGCTAGAGTAACCCCACTGCTGAAAAAAACCTGCACTTAACCCCACACAGATAGAACACTACAGACCAGTCTCTCTCATCCCATTCATGGCAAAAACACTTGAAAGGGCAGTTTTCAATCAGATCTCTGCCTATCTCTCACAGAACAAGCTGCTGGATGACAATCAGTCAGGCTTCAAAAGTGGTCACTCCACTGAGACTTCCCTGCTGTCTGTCACAGAGTCGCTGAGACTGGCGAAAGCTGAATCCAGATCATCCGTTCTGATTCTGCTGGACCTTTCTGCAGCCTTTGACACAGTCAACCATCAGATCCTACTTTCCACCCTCTCTAAACTGGGCATCACCGGAAATGTGCTTGATTGGTTCAACTCCTATCTCTCAGGTAGGTCTTTTAAGGTAGCCTGGAGAGGTGAGGTATCCAAGCCACATCAGTTACTTACTGGGGTACCTCAGGGACCAGTGCTTGGGCCACTTCTCTTCTCCATATACACAACGTCATTAGGACCCATCATCCAGTCACATGGTTTCTCTTACCACTGCTACGCTGATGATACGCAACTTTACTTGTCTTTCCAGCCCAACGACACCACAGTGACCGCTCGAATCGCTGCCTGTCTGGCAGACATCTCAGCCTGGATGAAGGAACACCACCTGCAACTCAACCCAGCCAAGAATGAACTCCTTGTCTTTCCAGCCAACCCTGATGTTGAACACAACATCACTGTGCAGCTGGGTCCAACTACAGTGTTGCCTTCCAAAACGGTCAGAAATCTAGGGGTAACCATTGATGACAAGCTAAATTTCACAGACCACATCTCAAAGACTGCAAGATCATGTAGATTTACACTCTACAATATCAGGAAGATAAGACCTTTCCTCTCTGAACATGCCACACAACTGCTTGTTCAGTCACTTGTCATAACAAGACTGGACTACTGTAATGCTCTCTTTGCAGGCCTTCCTGCATGTGCTATTAGACTTCTGCAAATGATCCAGAATGCAGCAGCACGTCTGGTCTTTAATGAACCAAAGAGAGCACATGTTACACCACTCTTTGTCTCTCTCCACTGGCTGCTGGTTCATGCACGTATTAAATTCAAGGCCCTGATGCTGGCATACAGAACAATCACTGGGTCTGCTCCAGCATACCTAAAAACATTTATGCAGAGCTACACTCCCACCAGAAGCCTGCGGTCGGCAAATGAGCGGCGCCTTGTTGTACCAAAACAAAGAGGCACCAAAACACTTTTCCGGACTTTCAGCTTTATCATACCACGTTGGTGGAATGACCTCCCCAACTCAATCCGTGAAGCTGACTCACTCTCTATATTCAAAAAACGGCTAAAAACACATCTTTTCCAAGAGTATTTAACCAGCCGCTAAAAAAAAAAAAAAAAATTCTAAATGTATTAACAATTCTTGTTGCACTTATATCGGTTTTGTATACTATTGTGATGATACTGAAACTTTGTAGTATGGCACTTTTCGTACCACTGTCTCCTTAAGATGATTCGCTTATGTTCTTCCTCTTTTGTAAGTCGCTATGGATAAAAGCGTCTGCCAAATGAATAAATGTAAATGTAAATAAATGTAAATCTTTAACACTTCTGGAGGTATAGGCACTCCCCCTTTCGAAAAACCTTTTTGGACACAAACAACTGTCTTATAATGCAACAAGGGGTGCTGTAGTCAACTGATAGACCTAAATCTGTGTATTAATAAAATAATGACACTGCCACCTTTCTAAGGTTATTTATTCATTTACCTGTAGTTTTAGGCGAAATTGTCATTTTCACCCAGTTTCCACCAGGTATTAAGATGCGTTTCGGGTGAACCGATCACATGTGGTAAACCCTAAAACATTTTGTGATCGGATCACAAAAAATTCAATCTAAGCATTTGAGGTATAAACGCAAATCCGTCCTGTATGTGTTCCGGCAGCAGTGGAAGTGTCACCCCACACCTGTCAATCAACTGCTGTGCTAAAACAAGAGTTTAAACTTTGGCGTTTACGAGCGTCTTTAAAAGGAAATAACCATCCGATCTGAAAATTTGAAAAAGCGGATACAGTCACGAGAGCTTCACTGATCTTCTTTAGTGTGTTTGATATCATTACTGATGAGAAGCACGAAGGTAATCTACTAAAATAATTGTTAAAGTTTTTTTTTTCCTCGCTTTCTTTATCTTTACTGAATTTGTAGCGCTTTAATATCATGCACTAACTCACTGAGAGAGTGATTGATGTATGACATCATGAAACAGAGACCCTAGATATGGAATACTTTTCTAATAACTTTTAAGATGTTTGTTAAGAGGTTTGGAAAAGCTTTAAAAATCCCTGATTTTCTATTACCGTGGAAACCCTGGAGGTTTAAGTGATCGGATTACAAAATGTTTTGGACCTGCTTTACACCTGTATTTAGCCATGTTTGCTTATGATCGCCCAAAATGTAGCTATGTTCATCTCAGTTGTAAGCAGTAGTAAAGGTCAGAGAGAGGGGATTGGTCATAAAAAACTTAGTATCTGACCCCTTTCAATCATCTAATAAAATACGGTTCTTCATTTAATTATCCAGGACTTGTGTGAAGTGTTTGCATTCCAACATCTATCAAAGCTTCAGAAGAACTCTAGGGTATCCCAGATTAAGGTGTTCAGCGCAAGTGGGAACATGCTATAAAAAAGCACAGCTGGATGGGTCATGACATGTTGTAGCGCACTCACCTTCAAATGTCTCTAGTATGTGTACTGTGTCTCCCACCTGAAGACTCAACTCCAGCTCTCCTTTGGAGTCATAGTTATAGATGGCTAAAATGAAAAAAAAGAGGGTTGCAGACCACACAAAGCAGAGGTAAACCAAAAAATTACAATGCAGCCGTCTGTTCCCGCAAGTTCTTAAGTGGAGAGTTCTTGAGTTCTGCAAGAAAACAGCCACTTGTCTCGTCTGACATACATCAGTACGACTCAGATCTACAAACTAATAGCCAAATATTCCATAAACCCAAACTTACAATGAGATCATAATAGCAAAACTTGAAAATGAGTGGTGTTTGACATAATACTTGGTTTCTAGGGTGTTTCTGGTCTGGAAAGCTTCTTACTGGACCAAGTCAAATCATCTTTGATTTGACGGTCTCTAGATATGACTCGGGTGATGGGTTCCTTCTTAAATAGAAGTCTAATGGATTTTTCTGCCTGCTTTATCATTCATCAGGTGAATATTGTAATTCTGATAACTTAGAAAAGTAATAACACACCTCAACAAGAAAATTCATTTGGCATGAAATCAAAACCATAGATTGTTCAAATACCTCACCCAAAAATTAACAATTATAATACTAATACTTGCCTTAGCGAACACCACTAATAGTGCATATCTGAGTCCACACCATGCTGTTAGAGATAATAGTTGAGTTTGAAATATACACAATATGATCTGGCACAAAAAGCAACAGAAAAATAGCTATTTCCTGGAATGTGAACATTCTGACAGGCACGGAGTGATTGCCTCATATCCTAGTAGAAATATTTTTGGACTGTTGAACTGACGCTGAACCTAAAAGAGTCCATGTCTACACTACAATAATAAAGGCATGAGTTTCACTGATCCTCATTCCTTCTAGTCATATTAGATTACATTAAAGATACCAAACCATCTATGAATCACGATTAACTGATCCATTATAATGGACTTTTTAATGGATTATAATGGATTCGTACTTTATAAAAATCCATTATGAATTATTAGATGTTTAAAAACATGATAATCTAAACCCAGAGTGAAATGAACAAAAGAAATTAAAAATGTTTTGTGTGAAAATGATTTCTGTCAATATTTCAAAAATAACGACTTGTTCCAGAGTTGTGGTGTCATTTCCACCACACCAAACAATTTTGCCGCTATTCTTTTCAAAAGTTAGGAGTACTTGTTTACCAAGTCAGCAAACGTGTAACTGAAGAGGAGAGCTTTATCGATACAATAAAATATTGTTATATCGTGTTATTGCATCAATACTTTAGATCCATGTATTGATATCTATGTTCAACTATTTGTGTATTCATATCATGTAAACACAGTTGGTGCACTGTTACTTCCAAATCAATTTAATGAGCTCACCATCAGCTCATGACAAAAACATGAAGTTTCGAGCTGCGTAGTCTTCATCAGACATTAGTATATAGTTGAAATATATGCAAATGAATTGGAATTTGATTCATAATTGAATCAAATTATGATATCGTGATGTATCGCAAAATATCGTATCGTATCGTGAGGTGCCAGGCAATACTGAGCCCTATTGAAGATGATGCTTGAGATGAATATGAGACAGGAGATGCTTTAAGAAACAAAGAAAAATCAAGGTAAAGAATTTTCCAATCAAGCTGCAATTTTGCAAAGTGTCAAAACATTTATATTGTTTTTATTTAGAACACAAAAAAACGTTAGCTATAAAATTAGCAAGACAAAGAAATTAGTTATTACATTTAAAAACGTAAAAATACGTAGAAATAATTTTCGTCACCGTCATTTCCACCACTGAATTCTATTATAAACAATACAGAAATTGAGATGTGCTGGAAATAAAATTGTGGTAATAACATTTTTTACAGCTAAATGGAATGCTGTAATTGACACTTTTTACAATTATAGTATTACGACGGCTGTAATTGTAAACTATTATTTTTTCGATTAATTGTGCAGCTCTAAGTGAGTGTTTAAAACAATTTTTTACGAGACTTTACTTTCTAAAAGTCCACATGGCTAAAAGTGCCTAAAGTTGAAGAAACACTCTTATATTTGTAAAATAATGCCATTATTATTCATTTATTTTTGGTAAAACCAGTTTCATTGCAATTTGCATGAAGGTTTAAATAAAAAAAAGTATGATAATACTACCTTTAATTTGGACATCGTTTTAAGTTAAATGATAATTCTTTGTTTTTTATCAGCGGCCGTTGAACCATTTTTCCATAAAAAATTGCATGTTGTGATGTTTATAGTTATCTACCAAAAATGTGAGAATGTTTTAAAGTAAATATATATGTCGCCCACCCCTAACTGATGCATTTTTTTTTTTATTTGAATTAGAAGTGTGTGTGTGTGTGTATATATATATATATATATATATATATCTTTTGTACCAGGCATTGTAATATCCTGCATTGTGTAGGAGCACAACACCATAAAATCTGCACCACACTGACTCTCAGCCCAAGGGGGAAAATGGCTCAGGCCTTGTTCAGGCATGTACATTGTTCAGTTCAAATAAATACTCGCAGATAACCCGAAATGCTTGAGGCTATGTTTCATGACATGCATTCACTGGAGCACTGCAGATCTCTTCCGCACACAACTGATAAGTCTGTCCACTTCTTTTTCTCACCAAAGTTAGGCAACTCCTTTCTGTTATCTACAATTGTTTTTGTGCGGTACTAGCTCATTACAAGACATATTCTGCACACAATGAAGAAAATAAGCACACCATTATAATTCATAACTTCCACAAAATGTAAAATCAGCTTAGGAGTAATTCGCTCCTCTCATAAACGCTGATCTGGTTTGGTCAATTTAATCATTCACAATACAGATGCAAGACATCTTCCTGTCTACACCTAAACAAATATAGACCTAGCAAAGGAGTGTCAAACGTAAAGAGGAATTTCATCACCCCTGGCTACATTTATTACGCTCAGTTGGAAACAATTCGTCATCAAAAAATTAATTCTTCTATCCCAGCTCAATATATAGAGATTTGTGGGTTGACTTCCCTGAAAAGTGTAAACACTGTAGCCTGACACAGCAACATTGGTTTAACCAATGGCATGAGTTTGGGGCAGAACTATCTGTTTGCCAACAAGGGCTGCAATTAATGATTATTTTGTTAATCGACTAATCTAATGATTATTTAGAACGATTATTTGAGTATTTGGGTGATTATTGCAACGACTAATCATTAGCTCTTAACCGATTATTCAGCTTGTGTCTCAAGTTAAAAGGCTGTATTAAACATGCTTGCTAACAATAAAGAGAACAAAATCATCTTTTAAAAATACCTCTTAAATGGTATTCACCGAATTACAAGGAAAAAAACTTAGATTTTTTTTTTGTTTAATTTAGACTAAAAAACTCACAGCAAGTATAAATATCTTACATGTTGCTTCTCAGGTAAATATTTAAAAATATTTTAATAATAAATACTGTATTAAAGTAGCATTTATAATTTTGTTTTTGACACACAATCTATTTTTTCTTATATGTCAAAATGTCACATGTTAATATGAGTGTATTGTCTCTCTCCACATGGAATGTGAATGGGTTGGGGCACCACATAAAAAGAAGGAAGGTTATTTCTCTTCTTATGCGTAAGAAATATGATAAAGTGTTGCTTCAAGAAACGCATCTTTCCCCACCGGAAGCTGAAATTTTGGGAAGATATGGGGTGGACGTGTTTTCTTTAGTGCTGGAACAAATAAAAGCAGGGGAGTCATTACACTGATAAGTAAACATCTGCAATTCAAATGTCTCAAACAGACTGAAGATAAATTAGGAAGAGTCATTATTGTTTTAGCTGAAATTCAGGGGCAAAGTCTTATTTTAACGTTGACAGTAAGGGCTTTTTTGTAGATCTTGAAGGAATTTTGCAAGCCGCTGGCATCCCTCGTGATATAATATTGGGAGGAGACTAATCTTTTGATGGACTCAGTTCTCGATCATAGTGCAGCAAAAGTGTGCAAGCCCCCTAGAGCAACATTGACACTTCACAGAATGTGTAAAAATCTTGGTTTTACAGATATTTGGAGACTTTGAGCACATCTGGTAGGGACTATAAACTTTTTTCATCAGTCCATAAGATTTACTCTAAATTATATATTTTGTTTTTATATCTAAGTCCCTCATTTCATCTGTTGTTAATTGCTCAATTGGAAACATTTTAGTCTCAGATCACACCCTCTTTTTTTGCCACATACAGAGAAAAATAAATCATATAGTTGGTGTTTTAATGTATCCCTTTTGCAAAATCCTTAATTCCAACAAATGTTAAAGGCTGGAATAAGTGTTTATATATAGACCAACTGGTCCACAGCATCCTCTGTGGGTGTGGCTTGGGAGGCTAAGGTGGTTCTTATGGGCCAGATCATATAGCATGCCTCATTCATCAAAAAATCCAAAGCACAAGAACTCGTGGAACAGGAAGGGAATATTAAAAGTGCTGAGGCAGAGCTGAAGCGCCATGTGTCATCTAATGGCCTCAGAGAATTTATCCGATTGAAATGCAGATATACTACTAATTTGTTGCAGAATTTGGAGTTTTGGCTATTCAGGGTATGACAGTCATACTTTGAGTCGGAGGACAAGGCACAAAAACTTCTGGCTAGATATATAGAACAGAGAGTGTCTTTTTCTACAATTCCCTCAGTGAAATCTGCGAGTGGTGAAATATTTACCTGAGCCATTGATATTAATAATGCTTTGAAAGAATTCTATCTTGATCTCTATAGTTCCAGGTCTTTGTCTACTGATGAGGATATTAGAAACTTTGTGGAACCGTAAGAACTTCCTAAACTGACAGTTGAGCAAAAACATTCTCTTTATTCTGAGATGCCTTGGAGGAGCTTGGTGAGGTCATTAATGCTCTGGGGTCAGATGGCTTTGCCGCTAAGTTTTTTAGATCTTATGCTACAGAATTGGCTCCACTTTGGCTAGAAGTTTATATGGAATCATTAAAGAATGGAAAGCTTCTGCCAACCATGACGCAAGCCCGGATCACTCTGATTCTAAAAAGGACAAATATCCAAGCGAGTTACCATCCAATTTCCCTGATCAAGCTAGATCTAAAAATATTGTCAAAAATGTTGGCTAACCAATTAAGTTATGACATCTCTTATACATATTTATCAGGTTGGGTTTATTCAGGCCTGTAGCTCTTCTGATAACATTATGCTTTTCATCAATATCATGTGGTCAGTGTTGAATTATCAGACTCAGGTATGATGATATGGTAAAATGGGATTATCTTTTTAAGATTTTGGAAATGTACAGGTTCGGGAATACTTTTATTGGATGGATTAAGTTACTTTATAGACACCCGGTAGCGGCGGTACTAACAAATTAATTTCAGATTATTTCACCCAGCAGGGTTATCCTCTTTCCCCATTATTGTTCTGTCTTGCCCTGGCACCATTAGCTGCCACAATAAGAAAGGAGGATGATTTTCCAGGGGTGGTGGTGGTATGTGCGCGCATAAGCTTTTTCTTTACACAGATGATATTTTGTTAATCATCTCTGACCTTACTAGATCTATGCCTTGCCACCACATAATTATTCATTCCTTTTCTAAGTACTCAGGATACAGAGTTAATTGGCCTAAATCCGAAGCTTTGGCTCTGACAGCATACTGCCCGGTAACAGCTTTTTTGCCAGATGCCTTACAGTGGCCCAAACAGGGCATTAAATATTTGGGTATTTTATTCCCAGCAAATTTGTGTGATTTAGTTAAGAGTTCATTTTGTCAAGATGAAACCATTGTATTCCAAAAATAAACTACCTGCTGCAATCTCTCCCTATAGATGTCCTCCTCTCTTATTTCAAGCAATTTGATAGCATAGTGAAAGTCCTTCATTTGGAATGGTAAATGCCCCAGATTACATTTCAGTAAGTTGCATAGGCCGATTGACAAAGGTGTGATAGGCCTACACAAGATTTTGTTTTATTATTATTAATTCTGTTTCAGACATTTGGCTCATTGGTCGCTTCAACCTGAGAGAGCCTCTCTCTGGTTTTGTATTGAACAGGAAGTTCTTGCCACTATTTTGTCATTTCAAAGCCTTTCTATCAAGTTACACCCTGTTATCTTTACAGTTAAATTACCCGTGTCCAGGAAAGTGTTCAGAGTGTTTAATTCGGACATTTATTTAAATGTTGCTTCGAGCATATGGCTGAACCCAATGTTAATAAAGTTATGCATTAATAAGTCCCCTTTCTGCTGGACAGAGTGGAATTTGAGGGAGGTTAATATGCTTGGTGACCTATATGAGAGTGGAGTGTTGAGATTGTTGAGTGATGAGAACATCAGGTTTACATCTAGAGATGCAAGGGTGCGCCTTATGCAATTTAAGATTCTACATCAATTCTGGTCTTAAAGACACACCCACCTGCTGGCGATGCCAATCAGAAGATGGGGTCACACCCCAAGGTTATTGGTGGTGTGTTAAGATCCAAGAATTTTGGTTGAAGGTTCAGAGTTTTATATGTGACGTATTGGGCACTCAAATTTCATTTTGCCCCAGACTCTGTATCTTAAGACTATGGAGCGGTCATTAATATAGGGGATAAGTACAAAAACAATTGGGTTCTAACCAGTGTCATGATCAGTAGACAGGTCATCCTTAGGTGATGGAAGTCGGCTGAAGCGCCCTCATTTTAGGAGTGGTACACAGAGATGGGCAGGGTAGCGGCATTTGAGATGGCACGTAGAAGGCTAGGCAACTGGGATTTGTACAACAGGAAATGGGGCAGCTATTTAGCCTTTTTGGAAGGCTGTAGGGGAGGGGCAGTAGAGAGAGACTAGTGGCTTTGGATGTGTGTGATGCAACCTTTTTGTTTTTTGCTTTTGAAAGTATGCTTATTATTTTTTTTGTTTGTTTGTTTGTTTGTTTCAAGTAGTTTCTGCTGTTTTATTGTCTATTTGTGTGTCTGTCAGTTGGCTTTTGACCACTGAGGTGCTTGTATGTGTCGGGTGGGGGTGTTAACGTTCAGGGGAAAACGTTTTGATTTCATGTGGTTTGCTTCTGCATTTTCTGTTGTGTCTATTTGTTTTGCTGCATGGAATCAATAACAAAAAAAAATTATATATAAAAATGAGTTTTATATTATTTTGGAAAACAAGCCCAAAAAAAATTTTTTGTTGCAGTGTATAATGGGCAAAGACTACATTCTGTCATTTCTCTAATAGAATGGTTTCTCGTAAATATTCTTCACGATAAGATACACACCATGCCACTTACAGTTTTTTAGGATTCAATACGTCACGAGCCATCATGTTATAATCTAGCTGCAACAAATATACGTGAGGAACGAGCGTCCTCACACCAGAGATTGCAGTTTCAATCTCCCCCCCTTAGATTGGTTCACTTCACGCGACTCATAAAATCGGCATTTACTGCACAGAGAAATGCCAGTTTTGGAGTTTGTTTATTTACATGACCTGCTTCCTTATTTTTTAATTTTAATAAAAGATCCAATAAAGATATAATGCTGGGGTGTTTCCTTTTCAGATGCCCTGACATGCAAGTTTGTGCAATGCCAGATCCGGCTTCGCTATGTTTCACGATGACACTGATTCTATTTAGTATTTTTGCATTATAATTCCCTCATACTTTGCAATCTACATCACCTTTAGGCTGTTTGGAAAGTTTGCAGTGCATCTGGACTGTAAGCTGTGTTTTCTTCCTCTTCTCAATCAGGCACGAGCTGCAGTACTGCTCTCACGCATCATAATTAGTGTAGACTCATAGAGTCAAATGAGATTAAATGACTATTCGACAACAAAAATGTTTTTTTTTTGGTCACGACTTATCATTTTAGCCCTATTGCCAACCAATGGCAGATGGGGGTTGGGTGTTCGGAAAGCCTGTTTGAATGAAAACAATCATTATTTTTGCTATCCCATTTGGTGACGCTAGTGTCGCAGAAATTACACACTTGAGCTTTACAAAAACTGTCGGCCAGTCAATGCAAAGTCCAGGCTTCACACACAATGCTCCAATTCACACACTAGGCATTATTTGAGGGTGTGATTTGTTTTCTGGGCCAAATGGTGTCAGAGGTGTCACAGTGATGAAAGCCAGTGCATGCTGGGATGTGAGCTGTGCCAACAGGCTCCACTCTGACCGGCCTTTGTGTACTATGACATCACTGTCAGACAGAGCATACATTAGCACACTGGTACTTGACATTTTGCCATGAGCCTTTTTATACTCTTTCCTTAGACACTGCAACTGCATCCGGCATAAGATTTAAAGGAATAGTTCAGCCAAAAATGAAATTTCTGCCATCATTTACTCCTCCTCCTTTGAAATACGAAAGGAGATGTTAGGCAAAATGTTAGCCGCAGTCACCACTTACCAATGAAAGTGAATGGTGAAGGAAGGCCCCGATATATTTCATACAGAATCTAAAACAAAAACAAAACTTTAAAACTGGACAAAAAAAAGGGTGTTTTTGCGTTCGTTTCGGTGGTTCATAACAGCTCATCTGGGCAAACGTTTAAGAAAACTTCTAACCGGCTGCTAAATGCCTTCTTGCTACCATTGGTCCACATCATCAGTAGGTGTGACCTGAAGTTCCACCAACTACTTTGTTTATGTTGTTCAGTCAGTCAAAATCAGTCCACAGGAACACAGTTCATGTTATTTGTGCAAGGGATTTTTTTTCTCGTTTAATTAGTCTACAAAAGGAATTAAACCTACTCAGATAATCTTTCACACATCTGTAAAAAGTAAGATACTGTATGCCTCTTCCACCACTGTTTTGTCTGTTTTCTGAACATTAACGCTCTTTTATACGTCCATCTTTGCAGTAGTATCAGTGTCATCATAAATTACAATAACAGAGCGTACATATTATGGCTGCGTGTTAGCATCATAAATTCAGAATGTAAACAAGACATATTAAACATTTTCTACTGCATATATATTATTTTAAATCATCACTGAGTGGTTAAAACAGCTTATTTTACTGACCTCATGTGAATTCTACTCATAGGATCAACACATAAGGTTTTACATGTAGCATCCTCATATTTTAATGCTCCATGCCTCCCACAGCAGTGTTGCCTGAGTCTGAATGTTCGCAAAGAGCATGCATTTCCTCGACTGTTTAGAGCTACTTTTTACCCCTGAACGAAGAACTTCTCTGGACGTCTTGAAGATGTCATTCTGCATAACATGTCCTTTTATGTTCCATGGGAGAGAAAAAGTCATAAGGGTTTGTAATAATATAAGGGTGAGTAGTTATGTCAGAATATTCATTTTTGAGTGAACTATCCTGTGGTGGGGGGGGTTGGTTGAGCGCTGGCTTGTGAATTGAGAGCGAGATCAGGAGATGAGAACGGTAAGGATCATCAATGGCAATGATTGTCTCTAACAGCTGTTTGTCATTGCAGTGAGAGTGGAGACGGGCTTTGAGAGTGGAGGCGGGCTTTAAGAGCGAGCCAGACTCCAGTGAGTGAGCTGCCACGCATATTCTGAGACTAATTGCGCTGAAAAGTGAGTTTCTTTTTGTGAAAATAAATTACCTTTTTGAGTTGGATCTCGCCATCTCCTGCTTCCTCCTTTCTATTAAGTAGAGACCTTTTAGATATCCCTTTAAAATTGTTAACCTGTAGAGCAACCAGGCCATTTCAGAGAGTAGTTGTGTGGTCATAATTTTCTAGGGCAAATCGCCTTGTGGTTATGGTGTGAGGCAGAAATTGTACTGATGTCATGGTTGTGGAAAATAACACCCATCTATCTATTAGTACAGATTTTATTCTAAAATCTTGGTGTTGAGTCCATGCCGACATTTTCCGTCAACTACCCACCTATTACTTAAAAAAAAAAATGTATATGAAGTATTTTTTTTAACAATCCCTTACCATAAGGAAAGGACATTTCATGAGATTATATTTATAGACAAATTAACATTTTAAAAGAATATCTCAGCTCTGTAGATCCATACAATGCAAGTGAATGGTGACCAGAACTTTGAACCTCCAAAAAGCACATAAAGACAGCATAACAATTATCCATAAAACTCCAGTGGCTTAATCCATGTCTTCAGAAGCGATCAAAATGGTTTTGGGTCAGAACAGACCCAAACACTGTACATCTTGCCATTGCAGTCTCTGGGCACGATCATGATATCAAACTTGATTACACTTCCTGGTGCACGACGCATGCGAAGAGCGCTAGATGGAATGAGGAAGCTAAATCGAGCTTGAAAAGACTGAAGATGTCACAACTTAAAGTGACAAAGGAGTTACATTTTGGTCTGTTCTGACCCAAAACCAACTGGACAAGACTTCAGACATCACCACAGGAGTCATGTGGATTACTTTTATGCTGCCTTTATTTGCTTTTTGGAGCTTCAAAGTTTTGTCACCATTCACTTTGTGTGAACCTACAGAGCTGAGATATTCTTCTAAAAATCTTTGTGTTCTGCAGAAAAGAAGTCACACATCTGAGATGGCATGAGGATGAGTAAATGATGAGAGAATTTAAATTTTTGGGTGAACTTTCCTTTTAAGTGTCCTGATATTATTGAACTGGGGTATAATATGACTAGGGCATTTTTTTGGCAAGTTTCATAAGAATCACCACACCAACACAAATTCCTCAAATGTAGGCTATGTAAGGGCCAGGAAAACAACAAAAAGAGTGAGCCAGACTGTTTGATGTCTGACCAAAAGATTGCATATCCCTTAAGTACCTTTTACCACAACAATCGGTTCTGTGTGCGTTAAACTAGCCAGCTGACCACTCTGGGAAGAAACACTAAGTTCAGTATTTCACAGAGGCCCTAGAACAAATAGATATTATTTCAAATGTGTCACAATCTATGCATTTTCAAAATATATGTTTGAATATTAAAAATACTTGCTGTCATCGATTACAACATCAACTCATTAACAAACCACAACTTGCATTTAGGGCAAGTCCTTAATCTACCAGGAGTGACAGTGAACCACCAATTCAAACAGTATACAGGTATTTTACTGTTGTTTGTGAGTTGTCAAGGGCATTTGCAAAACTATGCGCCATTCAACGTCAACAGAGATAATAATAAAAAAAAGGGAAAAAAGAAGAAGGAAAAGAAAAAAAAAAAAAAAAAAAAAAAAAGAGTTCATTCTGTTTGAATTTATGGGGTGTGTGCTTCCATGTGCACAGATAAATGTTCCTGCAAGGCAAATGGTTTTTATGACAGTGATTACTCTATTCAAACGCAATGTTTGCAGCTCTGTTAGTCTATTACATATAGGCAAAGTATTGTCATAATGTGTATTGTTTACAATGTTTTTTTTGTCCTGTTTGGCCTGAAGTGACTTCATTGTCTATGTATATGCCTGGAATGACAATAAACCAAACTACACTGAAGTAAAGCAAATATTAGTCTGCGGCACCAAAGTTCTGTTACAAAAAATTTTCTGCTCATTAAATTGAATCTGAATAGTTTTTTATAATGACTGAATACATTCAAACATGACTCTCAGGTAGGTAGGTAGGTAGGTAGGTGTAGGTGTGTGTGTGTGTGTGTGTGTGTGTGTGTGTGTGTGTGTGTGTGTGTGTGTGTGTGTGTGTGTGTGTGTGTGTGTGTGTGTGTGTTCAGGTAAAGGTGCGGCTAAACTCCGCAGAAACACTCAACGCAAGTTTCCCCTC
This sequence comes from Moxostoma hubbsi, assembly GCA_032164185.1. Classification (NCBI taxonomy): domain Eukaryota; kingdom Metazoa; phylum Chordata; class Actinopteri; order Cypriniformes; family Catostomidae; genus Moxostoma; species Moxostoma hubbsi. Next base: position 6,502,650 of record JAVLUX010000018.1, read on the forward strand.
AGTGGAACATTAACTTTAAAACTAAAAGACCCACAAGCACGTTTAAAGTTACTCACCCACTCCATATTTCTCTCTCTTATTGGGAATCCAGCGCGTCATGACAGGAAAACTAGTGTGAAATGAAGTAAATCATATGAATAATTGTAGTCGTGTGTGGAGTGAGAACTCTGCTGGCTGCACATCACAGTTCCGGTGTGTTACGCAAAGAATCGCGCGCGCGCGCCCGCGTGTGTGTGTGTGTGTGTGTGTGTGTGTGTGTGTGTGTGTGTGTGTGTGTGTGTGTGTGTGAGAGAGAGAGAGAGAGAGAGAGAGAGAGAGAGAGAGAGATGAATGTAAAATGTAAAGTATATCATTTTAATAATATTCTTTTTTCATATATCTGTTTATTTCAATGTATTTTTATTTGTGTTTATTTAAATGTAGAATGTATCATTCTAAAATTAAAAGTTCCCAATTCTAATAATATGTATTTGTTTGATAGTTTTTATATGTGTATTTATAATTATCTATTTATTTTTTTATGTAAAAAGTCATTTTAAAGACCATTCTAATATAAAAACAATATATATATTTAATTTTTTTTTTTTTAGGTTTATTAAGATGTTGCAATAGCTGTTTATGCTTGCTTTTGTTTATTCTTTGTACACTACTTATGTCTGTATTTATTGTTCCTCATGCATTTCTTGTTTTTCACTATGTGCTACTGTATTATCGTCAATAGTGTGTCTCTAAATGGGAAACCACATCTTGTTTTTTTATTTATCTGCCCTGCTAAAGAAAGAAAAGGCAATAAAAGTTACAATGACCGTCTTTACTTCTGTTGCTCAATGGTAAAAAAAAAACAAAAAAAAAAAAAACGGAAATGTCAGACTGCTTAATTATTTTTGCTTTTAATCATTTCAGCCATTAAATTAAACCTTTTTCCTTCAATAAGTGTTCCGGACAGTTACACCACATTGACATGTTTTACCTCAAAAAAATATCATCATTATTTTAATTCATTTTAAAACATGGCCATCATAGAAAAGTTTTCAAGCCAATCTTATGAATCTTATGAAGTTTTTTTTTTTTTTTTTAATAAATAAATGGGTCCGGACATAAACAATGAGTCAGTGACATTTTAATATTGAGTAAAACAACAACAAAAAAAATGTAATATCCCAAACATAATTTGCCATGATTTTGATAAACAGTAAAATAATAACTAACTTTTTTATAATACCCCAGACATTTCCTAGTTTATTTGGGAGAGAATAAAAATTACCATCTCTTTTTTTTCTTCTTTTGTTTTAAGCAGGTGGCCTTATTCATTGCTTGTATTGATATTGCATGGACGGTGAACTGAGCCATGGAGAGAAGGAATGTTTGGAATCTGCTATTGTTACAACAACTGCTCTCTCTCTCTCTCTCCCTCTCTCTCTCTCTCTCTCTCTCTCTCTCTCTCTCTCCCTCTCTCTCCCTCTCTCTCTCTCTCTCTCTCAATCTCTCTCTCTCTCTCTCCCTCTCTCTCCCTCTCTCTCTCTCTCTCTCTCTCTCTCTCTCTCTCTCTCTCTCGCTCTCTCTCTCTCAGTGTGTGTGTTTGTATAGTAGTGTGTAGGTTTTTTGGAGGCTGTGGTTGTATGAAGGATTTATCACAATCTGCAATGTATTGTGGGGATGTTTTGTAACTTTATCTGCAGTACCACAAAAACGAGGTAAAAAACAAAAAAACAACAATCACAGTAACTGCATTCATGTTGGGTCAGGGTGGTGTATCTTTCCCACCCCTTTGATTTCTGCAGGACCCCAGCTGCTTACGTGTGGATTTAACTAAATTGCCCTCTCCACCATATTTGGACAAAACAAGTTCCATGATGCCTCTTCAATCACAGATCCCTTCTGCTGCTAACTAAATGTTTTGAGAGAAAGCCATTCTGTTCTTCTGTTTGTTTGTTTGTTTTTTGGTGAGTGTAATTAATTTTAATGTTGTTATTATCAGTGTTCATTTTACATTTGACATTTGGCTCTCCCATCTTTAGTGGAATCTAATAAACTGCACAACCTTAATAATTCAACTTACCAGACAGAGTTAATACAAATGTGTTAATCAGAGATGCGTGAGCTATATTTGCTGATTAATAAAAAAAAAGGACACAATGTTTTTAGAATATTCAATCACATAAAATGCTCTGAATTTTTGGTCTTTTTGACTTCAAGGCCACATTGCTACAGAATAGTCAACTAACTACAGATTCCTGAGAAAATAATGTTCCCACAGCAGAGAAGTTCAGATGTAAACAATATAATTTCTACGGAGAATGCATTAGACCAAAGACAGAATGTCAAATGAAGAGACATGTCTCACAGGATCTTCAAAAGTGCCCAGGGCTTGATTGTCTTTGTTTTGAGAAGAAATAGAGAGCCATCAAGTGTTGAGTCTGAGTCAGTACATTCTTCACAGAGTTTTATTCGAGTCGTTTTTTCATTCTTTATTTTTATTTTCATTTTGACCTTGAAGTGATACATTTCTACTTTTACACACTGTGCTCAAGATTGAACATTTCATTTTATTTTATTTTATTTATGTATTTTATCACTTCAACATCTTCATTTTGGAGTTTAACTATAATCTACTGAAAGTCTGGACTTATGGTTTTGTGTGAAATTAATGGAATCTAAAGGTCTTGACCAGTCAACACTACAGTATGCTACCATGACAGTCAGTGGCAGATTTAGGCATGGGTGACATAATTAGTAAATCATTTCTAAAGTCACAATTTAGAAAAGTACAACTGTAGAAAATGAGAGCAAAGATCAATGATCCATTCTTTAAGTAACTGTGAAAAAAGAAAAATGGAAGTTTCAAACCGTTTTTCTGTTTTTGCATTTGGATTGGTATACTGAAAAAAAAAATAATTGTAAAGCGTTACACGGACACTTGGGGAGGGAAAAAGGTATTTATTATTTTATTTTTACAGTAAATTGTGGATGTGGCTGGCAATCCTGATCCAGAGTTGGGCTCTTAATTGTCCAGTAGGTGGAGACAGTGTTGTATTTTTTGTTTACCCTCTAATATCAATGCAGCCTGACAGTTTTTAAAATCAAAAACATTATAGAAGATTTATATGGCCTGCAATATTTAATTGTGTGTGAGCCAGGTATATTTGGAAATGTGTGTGTTTTTTTTTTTTTTAATCAAATCAGAGAGTAAAGTTTTGAAAACACTTTGGTAAAATGGATTCACAAAGCTACAAAATCTTTTGAAATTAAGCTTAACGGAATTTTTGGTGAACTATTCCTTTAATTCAGCTAAAATTAAAGGAATTGTTTTGATAGCATAAGCTATCAAAACAAACTGTTTTGTAAATAAAAGAATGCATCCTTCTCTGAATATAGCATTAATTGCAGAACAGAAGATTTAGCAAAGACTGTCTAAGACTGTCATACATCATGGGTATCAAGACTGATATGATAATATAGTATATAAATATATCATATATTGTAACTAGAAAAGAAGTTTGTGGGCAAACTTTAGGTTGGCTAGAAAAAGCCTGGTCTGAAAGTTAGATAGATAGATAGATAGATAGATAGATAGATAGATAGATAGATAGATAGATAGATAGATAGATAGATAGATAGATAGATAGATAGATAGATAGATAGATAGATAGATAGATAGATAGATAGATAGATAGATAGATAGATAGATAGATAGATGGATGGATGGTTAGATGGATGGTTAGATGGATGGTTGGATGGAAGTTTTAGATAGATAGATAGATAGATAGATAGATAGATAGATAGATAGATAGATAGATAGATAGATAGATAGATAGATAGATAGATAGATAGATAGATAGATAGATAGACAGACAGACAGACAGACAGACAGACAGACAGACAACCCAACATCTCATTTGGGTTAGTCTATACAATGTTCTGGTGTGGAGAAAAGTATTTTGCTACTCGGTTGATGGGGTTATCCCATCTGGTTGCTAGGCAGTTACCAGAGTGATACTAACAAGGCTGCTTGCTGACCTGAGTCATACGAATCAAAAATAAAGTCTCTATGATATTCTGATCCAGAGATATGTATCTAAGATACTGTTCTGAATCAAATAAGCCAAAGTTGAAGTCTCTACGATGTTGTGGTGCAGAGATATGTGTTTTGCTATATGGTTGCTAGGGTAAGACCATCTGGTTGCTATTCAGTTACCAGGGTGATCCTAAAAAGGCTGCTTGCTGGACTTATTGTAATGAGTCAAACCTGAAGATGACCTTCTGATCTGGAGATATCATCTAAGCCATTTTGAATGGAAGTCAATGGATTTTGGTTGCTAGCGTGCACTTAATGTTTGCTAGGTTGTATGCATTTGCTAGGGTGTTATAGTGATGGAGTGAACAAAAGAATAAAAAGAATGGAGTGATGTAAAGATAGAAAAGAAAGTGATGGAGAGATAGATAGAAAGTATGAGTGGTAAATTAGATAGAGCAGATAAAGGCATATTAAAGGCCTTCTGTGTGTCTGTACACTTTTGAATTTTTGACAGTTGGTGTTTGAACAGTCTGAACATTGCATCAATGTAAGTGAATTGTTACAGCATAACATTTTGAAATTCCGCAATTTGTAAAATTGTGTATTGTGTATTGTGTATTGTAACAGTGTAAAATTTCTGCAATGTGGTTTAATCTCATCTGAATTTCCACAAACATTGTTTAATCCTCCACACAGAATTTTTTTTAGCCTATTTTTTAAGAATTACACATTTCAATTTCATAACAAAATTTCATTAAATTGAATTGTTTAATTTTTAAAAAAATTAGTTCTCTATTTTTTTTCCAAAATGATTTGCCCTTTATTTTTCTGATTCTCTGTCCTCTGAATCTCGTCTGGCCATCCGATCATCACAGATTTAATTAACAGCTTTTATCCACTCTCATCATTTCAGACACAGACACATTCTGTGCAGTAGCTGGCTCCCGTCTGTCTTCTGTCTTCACCTTCTATATTGCCCTGTTAGATATCTCATCCCTGCTGAAAAGAATAGCTTAGACCGGCATGAATTTCCATGCTCATCCATGCTGGTTTATGCTGGACTGGTTTGTTTGTCCAACCAAAGGTAATGTGCAATTAATAACCTGTGTTCAGTGTGAATGTTCAGGATGACATACTTCACCTTTAGGAAGCCTGTTGGGGACACCAGCAAATCAACATCACATGCTCAGAATCAGCATTTCAGCAAGGATCTCATGCATAGTTTTCCTTCATGTCCAACTCCTCCATATCAATGTCTTCACAGGCTGTGCAACAGGATTTTAGCATTTCTGTTGAAACATCTAAGTGTTTGTTTTTTTCCAACAATCCATGCTTAGTGTTTTCTCAGCAGACTCAAATGCTTTGTCCTAATTTTTCTATCGAGGTCATCAGTTTTGTTCCATCTATAATCATGTTTTCAGCATTTTGTCAATGTTTTCTTTCACTGATAATTTAGCTTATGGGAACCAAGGGGGTTTCATTGCTCAGGGGTTGCTTTTCATTGCTTATGAGACTAAATGGAGTTCTGAGTATCAATTGTGTTTCAGATGTGATTCCTAAAGTTATCAAATAAAAAACAAAAATTTGTCAATTTTTTGACATATACATTAAAAGTATAGAGCTGTAAGCTTGTGCAAAATGTGCATAGCTCATATAATTTGGTTTTTCTGAAGAAACAAAAGAACATTTTTATACATTGATATTTGACTTTAATGGCAGACTTTGGTGCTTTATGTGTGAACATTGAGATCTCTTCTGAAACTCTAGAGGAGACGTGGAATTCCTAGGGTCTTTTTCATTTCATTTGTGAAGAAAAAACGTAGAGCAATGGCAATATGGATCACTTTGTTCATCAAAGCAAAAATATGGTTCCTCACATGGCAGGCACTCAAAGATGAAGAGAGAGACTTGAGTCTTAAAACATCATGTCAGTTCAAGTGTTATGAGTACTATGAATAGCTTTAACTTGAACCACTGCCAGAGCAAGTACATTGTCTTTGAACTGTTTTTCTTAAACTGCACAAAGAATGTTTTGATATAATTTTCTACATGGCGTCTAATACTGTTTTGACAATTGCGAGAAACGAATAGAACAAAGATACATTTGTTCTTAAAGACCTGCATATGTAGGTTAAGGAAAAGAGCTTATATCTGAGTAACAGAGCAAAATAATAGAACGAAAGACAAGTCAAATATTGTAGTTGAATGCCTTATTGAAAGTAAAGGACAGACATGGTTTCTAGATTAAATTCTCCTCTCCTCAAAGGCTGATCCCCCCACCCCTTCCCTCCCTCTTTTCCTGCCATTAAACTGGATTGATCAGCATTGCAGGGCATATCCAATCCGTAAGTGCTTGCGTGACCAAGGCCAGCTCTTTTGGCCAGAGCAGCATCTTTCTGCTAAAACGTCTCTGGTAAAGTCAAAGGCTCAGCAATTCAACCTTAAATCTTGTCAAGGAAATGCAGCGTTTCTGGGCTTTGGAAGTGCTGATGGCATTGATACGGCTCCATAGATGTGACCGCTGTGTCTTATTCCTCCAAAATTATGACAACCATCTGCATTTGGAATCCCAAACTGGAATTGATTAGAATTCCAAATTCCATTCATTTATTAAAGCGATGGTCGATTTGCTGAATGCTAAATAATGTTAAATATTGATTCACCTGTCCCTTTTGTCTATGGCTGAGTCTACTGAAGTGCTTTCTGTCCACTTAGTGAAGGGCAAATTCCTCACAATCCAGTACGACTGTATAAATATCTTAAATATATATTTTCTGAAGAACATATTAGTGGTGCTAAAGTCATGCAAAAGTTGTCGTCACAATGCTAGGATGTTATGGGGAGTTCTTACGTGATAGCTAGGGTATTATGAGTGGTTGCTAAGGCATTACTATGTCATTGTATAGGTGTTCATGTGGTTGCTATGCTAATGGCCCAAGTGAAAAGAGTCCACCGCAAGTCTCTATTATTTTGGTTTCTAGATGTGACTCAGGTCCCTCCTTCGATGTAAATCTATGGGAGTTTTCATCTGTTTTATCGTTGTGAAAATGAAAACAAATTGAAGGTATTATTCATGTCCAAAGCATCCAGAACAACTTATATGACAAAGTTTATTGGCAGAGGTTTAGAATAATCCCCAAACCTAATCAATCATTTTGATTAAAAAATATTTCAATTATTTTTCACCATGTCCAACTCCTCTTCATTGAAATGGGTCATTGTTACTTTAATGCGTTTCACTGCTATTAACGCCACACTACAAATTGCTGCACTTGCAAATACTGGCATATGCTTTCCTGCAGAGCATTCCTGAGTACTTCAGCAGAGAGATAATATGATACAAGAGCTTGGCAGAATAAAGCAAATGAACTTAATGAACTTTAGAATAGAAGCCAGTGCCAATCCCCTCCAAAACTACAGACGCTGTGCTGCCGTAGAGTGAACCACTGCAGCACAATTAGATCAAATATAGGATGCAATTCATCAGCGTCAGTCGGTGCTCTGAGGTGCATTGTAGTCTGTCTATGGTTTGGATATGGGCGCTGTTGTGGGGTGGGGTGTGGTCTGGGTGCAATGCAGTGCTGGACTGACCCACGTCATGGTGGGACCACCTCTCCTCATCTGTACTGTAACTGCGTCTGCCATTATCTGAGAGAGAGAGAGAGAGAGAGAGAGAGAGAGAGAGAGAGAAATTAATAAAAAGGAGTTAAACACTGCAGATTCTGGGTGTTGCCTTTTAGGTCCTGAAGAGAGGGTAAAGGTCAGGTGACAGCGATGGAGCTAAACTGTGTATAGACATAATGCAGCATCTATTGCACCATGTGCATTGTTTTAAAGGGACAGTCAACACAAAAATGAAAATTATGTAATCAATAACTCGCCCTCTTGTTTTTAACCTGTATCACTTTCTTTTCTCTGTTTAACACAAAAGGAGATGTTAGGTTGTATGTTCGTCTCTGTCACCATAAGGAATGTCAATCGTTAGGAATTTAACAAATCCAGTTCTGATTCCTCTTAATTATTCAAGTTCCTTTACGGTTTCATAAATTATTCTTTATTTGAGGAAGAAATGTTACTTCCCTCAGCAGTCTGTTACCATATTATCTTTTGTGCTGTAGATTCAAAAGAACCGACTCATAAGAGTCATTCGTTCATGAATCGGACTACAATGGTCACGCTGTACATTTTGTGCTGTAGATTGAAAAGAACCAGTACATACGAGTCATTCATTCGGGAATCGGACTACAGCTGTATGTTATGCGGTGAAGATAAAAAAAAGTAGCTCATAAGAGTCAGTCGTTCGGGAATCGGACTACACTTGCACACTGTATGTTTCGTGGGGGTGGCGTAGTGGGCTAAAGCACATAACTGTTAATCAGAAGGTCACCGATTCGATCCCCACAGCCACCACCATTGTGTCCTTGAGCATTTGGCACTTAACTCCAGGTTGACTCCAGGTTGCTCCAGGGGGATTGTCCCTGTAATAAGTGCACTGTAAGTCCCTTTGGATAAAAGCGTCTGCCAAATGCATAAATGTAAACGTAAAAGAACCGGCTCATAAGAGTAATTCGTTCAGCAATTGGACTACAATAGTAACCTTGCAAAATTCACGATGTAGATTCAAAAGAAAATCTTCTTTCACACAGTGAAAGTGAATGGTGACTGAGGCTGTAATTCTGCCTAAAGTCTCAGGTAAATGTGCACATAGTCGAACGCTGAGCCTTTCAAAGTATACTCATTTGACCACAAGCGAATATGAATGTGTTCGACGCATGCGCACTACGACTGCTTTGTGCTACACTTTATTACTATAAAATGCAAGCGCATGCATGATGATGTGCACAGATGTGTCCTTGTGTCAAGAAAATCTGCGAAGACTGCTTCGTAACGCATACTGTGTGCAATACTATCCAGAATGTGGAAAACCAATGTATACTTTGGCCTGAACCTTAAACTCTCCTTTTGTTTTTCCAGAGAAAATAGAAAGTCATACAGGATTGGAACAACTACAGGGTAAGTGCATGACAGAACTTTAATTTTTGTGTGAACTGTCCCTTTAATAATCCACATGCACCAAGATATTACTATTTTAATGGGGACACCGTAACATCATATTATAGCAGAGAGAGACAGATGACTCTGTCCCAGAGAGACAATAAAATCTGCCACAGATGTAGAGGTTGGTAATCATTTTAGCTCAACAGCCTGAGATGTGTGTGTGTATTCCAGCCACACACAGATTCTTGCAAGATTTATGTCCACTGCAGTAATGAAGTTACAGTCAGTGGGTTCTTTGGCAGAAACATTAGGCAAACACCTAAGCAGAGTTCTGCGGTGGGGTTTCATACTACAGTCTTGCCTCCGATACCACTGCTGTCCGCTGAAACATTTTGTCTGTACAAAGAACAGCTATAATTTTTCCTTGTTTTCTCAATATTTGTATTCCCAAATGTAATAGAATATTTTTTGAGTTCACTGAATGTTCACTGAGCATTGAATTTGTGTGCATGCATCAGTATATTGCAAAATGTTCTAATTGTTATAATTTTATGGGTAATTTTGGCATCATTTCAGTGGCAGCTATGGAAATATTCAATCTCCCATAACCCATTACACCTCGTTTAATTGTGTGCACATTCATAAATGTGATGTGCAATGAACCAGTAGGAGGCGCTCTGCATGTGTACATGACAGATGAACAGTGGTATAAAGAAGGCAGATATGGGCTACTGTATGTTCGGAATGGAATACTAGCTTACACTTTGTACACTTTATTGTATGCTGCCTGCAATTTCTTTACAAATAGAATGTGAAACTAAACCAATAATCATTTCATGCAGTAGTATGCTGCATTCCAGTGTGCTCTGTTGTGGGTACATCACATTTTGTGCAAATGTAGTGTCATATGGGTATGGGTTAGAGTTAGGGTTAGGGTTAGCAGCTGCATACTACAGTTTTAAAAGTTTATCGTTGTATGTTTTAAATGCTATTTTAAAATATAGGCAGTGTATACTGTGCAGTATGCAGCAACTGAAAGCAGTAGCATACTACTGTTTGAAACGTCCATCCTTGCATACTGCTACACTGGTTCACATACTATTTAAAAAAAAATAATAGGCAGTGTATATGGTGCATTAAGCAGTAGCATACTACTACTATTTAAAATGTCTATCATTGCATACTGCATACTGGTTTTCATACTATTTTTTTTTTTAAATAGTTTGCAGTATATACTGTGCAGTATGCAGTAAGCGTAAGCAGTTGTATACTACAGTTTGATATGTTTGTTATTGCATCTTGCTTTACACACCATTTTTAAAAATAGTAGGCAGTGTATACGGTGCAGTATGCAGTAACAGTTAGCAGTAGCATACTACTATTTGAAACACCTATTGTTGCATGCTGCATACTGTTTTGCATGCTATGTTTGTTGTTGCATCTTGCTTTACACACCATTTTTAAAAATAGTAGTATGCAGTAACCTTTAAGCAGTAGCATACTACTGTTTGAAACGTCTATGGTTGCATACTGCATTCTGTTTTACATGCTATTTAAAAAAAAATTGTAGGCAGTATATACTGTGCAGTATGCAGTAACAGTCAGCAGTTACATACTACAGTCTGACACATTTATCGTTGCACCCTACTTTACATAGCATCTTTTAAACAGTAGGCAGTGTATACGGTGCAGTATGCAGTAACAGTTAGCAGTAGCATACTACTATTTGAAACACCAATTGTTGCATGCTGCATACTGTTTTGCATGCTATTTAAAAAAAAATAGTAAGCAGTATAAACTGTGCAGTATGCATAAAGCAGTTGCATACTACAGTTTGACGTTTGTTTTTCATTAGATGCTAATTCCATGATGGCTGTTTTTATTTAATTTTTTCGTGAAAAATCAGTTAGAATGAACAAACGTTTATCATTCAGTTGACTTGAATGTGTCATAAATTAGCCTGTATTGCATTATGCATATCGATCTTATTTACATTGCAAAATAAACACAGAAATGGGATGACCGGATGTTTTCCAATTTGTTTTGCAAACATTTTCATTCCTGGATATGTGCTGTTGGAAATGTTTATCCCTGCATACTGCAATAATGGTTAACATACTATTTTAAAAGTATAGTATGCGGCGTATAGGGTGCAGTATACAGTAACAGTAAGCAATAGCATACTACTATTTGAAACATCTTTCAATGCATACTAATATCCATGCCATTTTTAAAAATAGAAGGCAGTTTATAGTGTGCATGGAGTGGAGTAACAGTAAGCAGTAGCATACTACTATTTGAAATGTTTATCGCTGCATAATGCATATTGGTTTGCATACTATTTTTTAAAATAGTAGGCAAAGTGTAGTGTTCAGTAACAGTAGCGGTAGCATACTATTTGAAAAGTTTGTCATTCCATACTGCTTTATATACCATTTTCAAAAATAGTAAGCAGTGTACAGTATGCAGTATGCAGTAACATTAAGCAGATGTATACTACTGTTTGAAATGTTTATCGTTGCATACTGCTTTACATAGCATTTTCGAAAGTAGTAGACAGTGTACAGTGTGCAGTATGCAGCAACATAATCAGTTCCATGCTACTGTTTACAATGTTTATCGCTGCACACTACGTTGCATACCATTTTTAAAAATAGAAGGCAGTTTATAGTGTGCATGGAGTGGAGTAACAGTAAGCAGAAGCCTACTACTATTAGAAATGTCTATCATTGCATACTGCATATTGGTTTACATACTATTTTTTGTTTCAATAGTAGGCAAAGTATAGTGCTCAGTAGCAGTAGCAGTAGCAGTAGCATGCAACTGTTTGAAATGTTTATCGTTGCATACTGCTTTACATACCATTTTCTAAAATAGCAAGCCGTGTACAGTGAGCAGTATGCAGGAACAGTAAGCAGTTCCATAAAACTGTTTGTAATATTTATTGTTGCATACTGCTTTCATTAAATTTTTAAGGATAGTAGGCAGTGTGTGTAGCCAATCCATACACATTAAAATACTTACCGTTTTAAAAGTACATCCATAAACAATATGTGCGTTAACATGATTTTAGTGTGATAAAAACTGCATTCTAACCTAATCAGTGTAAAGTTATATCCAATTTTACTATTTAGTTTCCATGCCAACCAGGGCTGGACCAGTACAACCCCCCCCCCCACACACACACTTTTCGTTCAACATCAAACAAAAGGAAGGACGAGTAAAAAATATTTTTTTTGGTAATCAAAATTATGCCACAAATGATGCTGTCAAATGAGCTTAACTTGCATTGAATATTCCTTTAACATAATCAGTCACAAATTTCCTTACATTTGTGACCTAGAAATAGTGCTCATCAGTGCACATCATAACTTATAACGTCTTTGTTTTAAAAGGCTCAAAATGTTCTATTTATTTCTTAGTTTAAATAATAATAATAAAAAAGAAATCTTAGAAATTCAATGTGGTCTCAGACTTTTGGACCCCTCTGTTTGTGGGCACAACAAGAGAGAATGATGTGTTATTGTCCTATACTTTCCTTCCCAGACTGATCACGTCAGCTTTATCTACTAAACACAGACTCTGGGCTGCACTGAAGCAAAGTAACACATTCAGTGTTTCCATCCTGTCTGACCCTGTAAATAAGACATCTGCCTCCTCTGTGATGGAGCATTTAGCCAGGGCTGCTGTGTGCTGCAGAGGGGTGGAGCCCTTGATTTACACCCAGTAATGTGTAGAGGACTGAAGGGCTGAATACTTAAAGGAGGAGGGATGTGACTCTGCAGGAAAAAACAGTGATGTCAGCCAGCGCTAATGCTCACAGTACCAGAGAGGTGCTGACAAGTGACGAGAGATGCTGACAGCCAGAGTAAGGATATGTTCGGTGCTGTTGGGTTTGAACAAGACAAGCAATACAATGTGAGCAAAACACTGCTAATAGCTTAAATATCAGAGTACTTTAATGTCATGAATATTTTGCATTTAGCATTGCAAAAGGATCAGTAAACAATACAAACGTTAACTAAGGTGTTAATAAAAATAAAGGTCATTTTCAATCAGGTCCTATTAATAATCATTAAAAAATGCTTAGGTAGGCCTCTAATGGGTGAACAATAAACAATATTTTTACATCATTTATTCATTTTGGTTTGTTGATTTATACATTTTTCATTTTTAGTTCAAGTAGTTGAAGTAATGATGGCTTTTGTATGACAAATTGCATATGTTCCTCATTTTTAAGTCGTTTATTGGAAAAAGTATCTGCTAAATGACTATATAATGCATTAACGAATGCTAAACGAATATTCTGGGTTCAATATATGTTAACCTGATTTGACAATATCGGTATGTTGTCATAATGTTGATTACCACAGAAAATATTTTCTACTCATCCCTCTTTTATTAAAGAAACATTTACTTACATTAAGGAACTTATGCATTCAAATACACTGTTTCAAAAGTATAGCCTAAATGTTCTATGTTTTAAAATGACTTTATGTGACAAAATGTCTGTTTTACATGATTTAGGTGTGATAAATTCACTTAGGGTTTACCAGTGTTGCATGATCATGGCAACTAAGTTGTAATATTGGATATAAGTTTGCAGATAAGGTTAGTAAGCGATTTTATCACAATAAGCGATAAAATCATGCTAACATGACCAGTATAATGTTTACATCTTGTGGCTATTCTTTTGAAACAATGTGTATTTTAATGTTAATAGAATGGTCCTATTAACTTCCACTCACTGTAACCCAGATGTATTTTTTATTTTATTATAAAGAGATCAGTTGAAAATATTTTTTTTTGTAATCAATTGCACTAACTAATGTATTTCACCAATGTTAATGAATATGATCTCATTGTAATGTGTTACCGAAATAGAAATATCCATTATAAAATACAGTATAATAAAGTTCTGTACATATATTCAGGTTTGGGAAGTAACACAACACATGTAACGGGATTACGTATTAAAAATACAAAATATTAGTAACTGTATTCCACTACAGTTATCATTTAAATGGATGGTAATCTGAATTCAGTTACTTTTAAAAAGTAATTTGATTACTGAAAAGATTACTTAGCATTTTATTATATGCTTGTGACCATAATTCCATATTTCTTCATTGTGCTGCGCAGTGGGATCCGGTAAAAGTCGACAACATTTTTATTTCTATTTATAAATCTTGAAAAGGTGATACTGCTGTTTACTTACCATAGCTAAAATGTAATTTTTCTTTCAATAAAGTTATTTAAGTATCTTTTAAGTGACATGGCTTCATTTTGCTAAAGTCTATTAGCGATAAAGGGGGAGAACAGGAATAAAAACACTGGGTCAGTTATCCGTACATCATGTCAATTATATTTATAACATCATCCATTCGGATACACTTATAATGAATAATTAAACTGGAAATGCACATAGGACGATAATATTCATGACACCCAGACTGAATAAAGGTATGTGATAATTGTAACGTTGTAATAAATAAAAAGCACTATAATGTGAATATAGTATATATTTAATGTGTATATACTAATGTTATTTAATAAACAACACATCATGAGATCATGAAGCACAGACTTGATTCACATGGCCAGACTACAATGTAAATATTAATCTTATTCACAAATGTCTCAGTTGCTGTCTGTGTATTCTTCATGAGTTAAAAGCTGCTCTTACATTCATACAGATGAGATCATCACAGACGTCTTTGTAATATTGTGACCAAATCAGAGCAGAAAACAACACAAACAGTTGTAACTTCTGAGATATATGATATATATGTTTATGGAGTTGGAATTGGAATTAAGCACAACACCTGATGGTGTCAGACTCGCCACCGTATGGAGGTAAATCGTGGAAAATATATTTAAATGTTTAAAAATATATTTAGAAAAATATATAGATTTTTACGTATCTTAGTGCCTTCCTGGGCCTACGTCCCACAAATATATTTTTTTTTCTGTAAAAAATGTTTTCTCTCAAAATATTATTTTTACTGTCTACATTTGTTTACAAATACTGTCTACAAATGTTTTCTTTCTCTCTAAAAAAACTTTGTATATATATATATATATATATATATACACACACACAAAAACCCTAACTAAAAACGAGAACATAAACATGAACTTGACAAAAACATGACTTGACTAGAACAAAAACCTGACTTGACATAAACTTGACTTGGCTCGAACAAAACAACAAAGTTACATTCACAATACCTCACTAGAGATAATGGCAAACATGAGGGCTTAAATACACCAACATGGGTAACAAGACAACCAATGAACAGACAGAACTATAAACAAGATAACAAGACTATTAAACTAAACCAATGACAAACTAGAACTGATAACAAAGTAATCAAACAATGGATGTGGACTGGCGAGACAGGGCATGGGAACAGGGCGTGGACCATGGGAACAAGGCAAAACCAATGGAAAGTTGGGGCTCTGGTGTGTCAGTAACGCGGCCTGGAGTTGACTCTGGCCTGGTGGTGACACGGCCTGGAGCTGAATCTGGAGTGGCGGTGACGCAGAGCTGATTCTGGCAAGGCGGTGACGCGGACTGGAGCTGGCTCTGGCATGGCGGTGACGCGGACTGGAGCTGACTCTGGCATGGCGGTGACGCAGCCTGGAGCTGACTCTGGCATGGCGGTGACGCGGCCTGGAGCTGACTCTGGCATGGCGGGGACACGGCCTGGAGCTGACTCTGGCATGGCGGTGACTCTGGCATGGCGGTGACGCGGCCTGGAGCTGACTCTGGCATGGCGGGGACGCAGCCTGGAGCTGACTCTGGCATGGTGGTGACGTGGCCTGGAGCTGACTCTGGCATGGCGGTGACGTGGCCTGGAGCTGACTCTGGCATGGCGGTGACGCGGCCTGGAGCTGACTCTGGCATGGCGGTGATGTGGCCTGGAGCTGACTCTGGCATGGCGGTGACACGGCCTGGAGCTGACTCTGGCATGGCGGTGACGCGGCCTGGAGCTGACTCTGGCATGGCGGTGACACGGCCTGGAGCTGACTCTGGCATGGCGTGGCCTGGAGCTGACTCTGGCATGGCATGGCCTGGAGCTTACTCTGTCGAAGCTGCCATGACTTAGGGCAAAGTTGTGGAAGGCGGATCTGTGGGATGCTCGAAACTAAGAGTCCTGGATGACTGGGAAATGCTGATTGACAACGCTGGCCCTGGGATGCACGAGATTGACAACGCTGGCCCTGGGATGGACGAGATTGACAACGCTGGGCCACTGGCTCATCGACCATGACGTGGGACACTGGCTCATCGACCATGACGTGGGAAACTGGCTCGGCATCCACGTCGTGGAACTTTGGCTTGGCATTCGTCTCCCCCACAGTGAATGTGGAACAATGATCTGCAGGGCAAGGTCGATATATTGTCCCAGATTGAGGGGACTGTGACCGCCAGGCATCAAAATTGAGATTGGCTCACTCAATCCAAAATGGAAACAGTCTTTGAGGGCAACCTCATTAAAGCAAACCTCGCTGGCCAGAGAGCAGAAGTCCCCCACATATTCTTCCAGGGATCGATTCCCCTGACGTAGGTGCAGGAGCCAAACTGCTGGGTTCATAATGGATGG
Organism: Moxostoma hubbsi; assembly: GCA_032164185.1. NCBI lineage: Eukaryota > Metazoa > Chordata > Actinopteri > Cypriniformes > Catostomidae > Moxostoma > Moxostoma hubbsi. Next base: position 6,519,273 of record JAVLUX010000018.1, read on the forward strand.
TGAGGTATTCTGTAACGATGCTGGACACAGGCAGAGACGATGATGTGAAGTGAAGAACCCAAGTGCAGTTTATTTCCAAACGTGAATGTCCAAAAACCCTAACTAAAAATGTGAACATAAACATGAACTAGACTTGACAAAACATGACATGACATAAACTTGACTTGGCTGGACTGGACTTGACTTGACTTGACTTGACTAGAACAAAAACCTGACTTGACATAAACTTGACTTGGCTTGGTTCGAACAAAATAACAAAGTTACATTCACAATACCTCACAAGAGATAATGGCAAACATGAGGGCTTAAATATGCAAATATGGGTAACAAGACAACCAATGAACAGACAGAACTATAAACAAGATAACAAGACTATTAAACTAAACCAATGACAAACTAGAACTGAGTGGTGGTGGCGTAGTGGCTAGAGCACAGGGCTGCTAATCAGAAGGTTGCTGGTTCGAACCCCACGATACCACCATTGTGTCCTTGAGCAAGACACTTAACTCCAGGTTGCTCTGGGGGGATTATCCCTGTAATAAGTGCACTGTAAGTCGCTTTGGATAAAAGAGTCTGCCAAATGCATAAATGTAAATGTAAGAGGGAAAACACATGACAAGATCACATGAGGGAACAGAAACCACATGAAATGACAACAGAAGATTTTCCAAAAAAAAATACATGGAAACATGAACCAACAGAATAAACATGACATGGAATCTCTACACCTGTTACCAGACACAATTTTATTTTTCTATCAAGAAAATATTATTGATATAATTTTCCCCCTATAGTTTGATCTTTTAATATTAGGGAGAGATGTACAGCAAAAATCTTATTCTTGAAGAGAATTTTTGTGTGGTTTTCCTGTACAACTTATCTAAAAAGTCTACATATATTTACAAGATACATTTACTTTTTCTTGTTTTAGAAGCAACTCTGCAGATAAGTATTTTGTCTTATTGTACTGGCATCTACAGTTCTGAAGAGTAATACAGAGTATTTAGGTTATGTTACTGACCTTGAGTAATCTATTGGAATGCATTAATAATGACATTTAACAGCATGTATTCGGTAATCTGTAGAGGTATACGTTTTAAAAGTAACCCTCCCAACTGTGCAGATATGTGAATGCATTTTATTATTATGCTATGCTCAATTTTGTCAAAAACACTCACCAACTCCTAGTAGTGTCCAGACTGTTGTTGGGAATCTGAGGCATAGTAATTTATGAGAATCAAAATTTAAGGTAAAAACTATGTGAATATATAAGGCAGAGTGTTTGTCTTAACTCTTGTAATTGGTCACCATTTCTTTAAAGTTTTTCACCATTTCTTACTACTGTTTTGACTTTACTAGTTCTTCTTAAATAGTTCTGTTGTGTCTTTGTAACTGACTGTAAAAGATCACACAGATGCTCGGCTCAATCAATATAATTATTCAATTGAACTCAACTCAATGCAATTCAAGTCAATTCAAATGGAATTTTAACAACACAAAGCAGCTGTTTAAAGAACATTATAGAACTTTACAAACCCCCAACTAGCAAGACAAAGACAACTGTGGGGATAAATTAAATTTATAATCAATTTAATCTATTCATCCATTCAACCCTCTATCTGTTTACGTAACACCATTGCTAATCTGTATTATATTTGCCCTTACATTCATATATCACATCCTATCTGTGTTTCCTAGTCCTATTCCCATTTGTTTAGTGCAGTAATTGAGCTCTGTTGTTCATCTGCATGGCCTTGTATCGGTTGATACTGTTTCCTACACCTGAGTCAGCATCTCTGTACCTCGCTATTGGCTCACAGCATGGGTTGAAATATCAACCAGCACCCAAAAGCATGACTGTGCAATTTTATTGGTGGCAAAAAGCAACTTTGTTTAGGCCTCACAATTACACTCGAACGTATAATGTTCCACTGCAGCAGGCGATTCCCTAAATCACGAAAATCAACACGGACATATGAGATGGATGAATTACAAATGCTATTATACTGTATAGATAACTGGCTCCACATACTATAAAAGCTTAAATAGATAGTTCACCCAAAATTAAAATATAATAACTTCATGTTGTTTCAAACATATATGATCTCTTTTCTGTGGAGCAGATAAAATGCAGGATTGTTAGACAGGATTTTAGGTGCATACAGTCAGTAATTAACAGCCTAACATCTCTTTTTGTGCTCCACAAAAGAAAGAAAGTCATACAGATTTGAAACGACATGAGGGTGAGCAAATAACAAATCTGTCCCTTTTAAGTGAAAAGAATGGATGGATGGATGGATGGATGGATGGATGGATGGATGGACGGATGGACGGATGGACGGACGGACGGACGGACGGACGGACGGATGGATGGATGGATGGATGGATCATCAAAATCCTCCATCACTAAGAACATTATTGGTGTTTCGTCTCTAGGTTTTTCATTTTTATTTTCCATTGATTCTGTGCTCACGTAAGAGCCTTTCTTAACCTTTGACATCTCTTGAGTATTTCCCATCATGGCCATTATGTTTCTTTTGGTCTTTACATGACATTGCCATTATCTAGTTAAATGGATGTCATGTTGTTCCAAACCCATATCACTTTTCTTCTTCAGAGGAACACAAAAGGAAATGTTCGGCAGAATGACAACCTGAAGTGAACATTCACTTTTATTATATACAAAAACATACTTGGCTAACACAATGTCTATTGCATTCCATGCAGAAAAGAATCAGATTTAATATTCTCATTAATGCTTTTAAAAACAAGGCTCTTTGTCGTTTATATTAAAATAAATCCTATATGATCTGACAGACTATTCTGAAAATTTACTGGATTTTAATCTTACTGGAATACAAATTGAAAATGTTGCTGAAATAAAATTTTTAGGAGTAACAATAGATAATAAACTAACCTGGAAGACTCACATTAGACACATAAAAACCAAAGTCTCCAAAAGCCTTGCAATAATAAATAAAGCCAAACATATCCTTGATGAGAATACACTCCGTACCTTGTATTGTTCACTGATCTTACCATACTTAACCTATTGTGTTGAAGTATGGGTAAATAATTATAATACTTCTTTACAGTCACTATTCACCTTACAAAAAAGGGCTATTCGCTCCATACATAAGGTAGAATATATGGGACATACAAATCCACTTTTTCTCAAATCAAAACTATTTAAATTACAGGACCTAGTTAAATTTAAAACGGCACAACTCTCATTTAAAGCATTTCATAACTTGTTACCGGCTAACATTCAAAAGTTATATAAACAGAGTGAGCAATTGTACAGTTTGAGGAGTTTTGGAAATGTTTTAATACCAAAGGTCTAAACTACTAGGAGGAGTTTTTGTGTGTCTGTATGTGGGGTCAAACTGTGGAATAATCTAGGCCCTGAATACAAACTATGTAAAAGCCTTAATCAATTTAATGCTCTTTACAAACAGAAGGTTATGTCAGAGTACAAGGAGAAAGGGGTTTAATCTAGCAGTGTGGTATTCATGTTGTGTGATCTTACTCTGTTGGTATTCTGATTAATTACCATTGCTGGTATTACAATAATTGCATTAATAAATCCATGTATACATAGACGGTGTCATCTTACCTTGTAGGTATACTGATTACCATTGTTGGTATTATTGTGATTGTATATATGTATTCTTAACTATGTATTATGATTACCATAGTTGGTATAAGTAAGGAAGCAGCTACCTTTGTTTTCTCTTTTTTCTTTTTCTTTTCCTGTTAACTGTAACTAACCGGGGTGGGTTTAAATAAGTGTGACTTCTGCCCACTCCATTTCGAGCAATAGATGGATTTATATTGTTTAAGTTTGGTGTATTTAAATTGTCTTATTGCGTAAAAAATATGTTGTTTTATTGCCTAGTTTTGTTTAAACAAATATGTTGTCTTATTGCATAGTTTTGTGATATTATGTTGCTCGAAATAAATCAAATAATAATAAATAATAAATAATAATAATAATAATAATAATAATAATAATAATAAAATAATCTTGATATTTTGCTGCATTATTGAGCCGTTCTGACAAAAGGGGCGTAATCCCCAATGCATCAACTGCAGCTGGTAACTGATTTGATCTTCTTGGCATATCAATGAATAGACGAGTGTCAGTCTCAAGATAAACAAGATATTTCATACATAGTTCACAAGTAATTCATTGTAGAAATTACTCAATTAAAAGGTAAATGTTCAAAAAAAAAAAAAAAAGAATGAAAATAAACATTTACAAAGATTAGCAAACTATTACTACTAAATTTGTTTTATTTCATCAGCAAACTCACTTTTTATCAACTTGATACTAATTAGTACAAACATTTGACTCAGGGTGTAACTGCATATTCTTGGAAAGTCTAAATTCATAAAGAAGTGTAGAAATAGCTAAAAACACAATAAAATTATCATTACATGATTATGAATTAATAAATTGATGGTAAATCCAATAATAGGCCGATGATGATGATGATGATGATGATGATGATGATAATGCATAAATATTAAATATTAGATGACTGCATGCATAATAAGAAATATTTCACTTTACCAAGGACCTTGTATTTAATTTGAAAAGACTTCGACTATTGTGAGACATTGAGGTGAATTGCTGAACATCCCAACAACGACCAGAGTTCCTCACGTCATCGATTTTTAAAGGGGAGGGGGGTGCTCTTGCCTCGTTGACAAAGTAATCCTGCGTATAAATACAACGGGACAGTAAGCAGCTGTGCCCTCACTACACCACCAACTCACAAGCACCTTTCACCATGGACATGAGAATGACCTCTTCGCGCAGAAGGGCTCTGGAGAATCGGACTATCCGTCCTCCATCGTCCGCAATGCGCTCGCACTCCTGGACTAAAAGCAGTCCTGGTTCTTCCCTCTCATTCAAAAGAGCCACAAATATCCCCGTTACCAGGTCGTACAACCCCGCGCTGCTCGCGTCTCCTGAGGGTTTCGAACTGAGCGCGGCGCTGAATGGAGACCCGGTGCGCAGTAACGAAAAGGAGCAACTCCATGGGCTAAACGACCGCTTCGCGAGTTACATCGACAAAGTGCGATTCTTAGAGGGGCAAAACAAGCAGTTGGAAGCCGAAATCCAGGCGCTGAAGCAACAGAAGGAGTCCCAGTCCCTGCAGAGCGATGCCTACGACCGAGAGCTCCAAGACCTGCGCAGCGCCCTGGAGCAGCTGCACAAAGAGAGAGCGCAAATCATGCTGGACACCGACCACATTGACGAGGATCTCCAGCGACTCCGAGAGCGATACGAAGATGAAGCCCGGTACAGGGAGCACATGGAAACCGCCGTTCGAAGCATGAAGAAAGACAAAGACGACTCGGTTCTGATGAAACTGGAGTTGGAGAGGAAAGTCCAGTCTCTTGTGGACGAGATGGACTTCTTGCGCCAGAACCACGAGGCGGAGATAAGCGAGCTTCTGGCTCAGCTTCAAGCCGCGCAGGTGCCGGTGGTGGAGATGAGGGATCTCCAGAAGACCGATATCACCTCTGCTCTCCGGGAGATCCGCGCGCAGCTGGACGGGTTTTCCTCCAAGAACCTCCAGCAGGCGGAGGAGGTGTTCAAGTGCCGCTACGCCATGCTGTCGGACGCCGCGGAACAGAACAAGGATGCTATAAAGTCCGTACGGGATGAGGTCGCAGATTACCGCCGTCAGATTCAAGCCAAGAACATTGAACTTGAAGCACTTCGTGGCACCAAAGATTCTCTGGAGAGGCAACTGGATGATATCGAGGACCGCCACAACAGCGACGTTGCAAGTTATCAGGTTTGTTTGTGGAATTTTATGGAATTTTTATTCGGAAGTTTTCAAAGTAAAATTATTAATGTAATTAATAAGTGAAAAATGCAACAATAATTATTTATTTTTTTTAAACTATAATATTTTCATATAAAAATATTTTGCAAATTAATTATTAAATATATTAAATATGTTTTTGTAATATCATTTATAATAATTATTATAAATAATTAAAATGTTTAAATATTAAACCAATTATGTAATTAACAAATATAATAAATACTTACATTAAATTATATATTTAACTAATTAAAAAGTGCTCTCAATGTTTTGTTATTTTTCCCCCCTTGGTATTTTGTCTATTTGTTGAGTTGTGTCTTAGATGGAAGGAAATGCACATGTTTGTTGTGTTTCAGAACCTTATTTTACAACACAACCTTTATTTTACAAGTGTGTTGTGTGCGTAATAAAAAAGTTTGCACATTTATGTTGTAGGCTGCTGCTGCTGCAGAATTTACTTTTTTAGTTTGTTGAGTTAGTTTATCTGTGCCAAATCTGCTACAAAATAATATTTGGTTGCGTAAAGGTCAATCTAGTGTACTGGATGGGTCCTATGTGAACATGTACCCCAGCCTAGTTTCTCAAAAAGTAAACAGATTACCTTTTTACACAATACTTATTAAGTGTAAAGTATTTCCTTGTTGTATAATTGTTTGAAGCTGAATTGTGATTTTTAAGTGGAAATTGATGCCATTGTTAATTAATTCTTTATTAGGAGATGATCCGCCAACTGGAAAATGACTTGAAGGGAACAAAGTGGGAAATGACTCGTCATCTCCAGGAATATCAAGATCTGCTCAACGTCAAGATGGCACTGGATGCTGAAATAGCAGCTTACAGGTAGTGTTGCATACAAATAGGGTCATTTTTAATGGCTCACACTGTTCTTTGGAATGTGATTTGTTTGATGTATGACACATCCTTCATTTCCTCTTTCAAATGTAGGAAACTGCTGGAAGGCGAGGAGACGCGCTTCCGCAGCACTTCTGGAAGTATTTCTAGTGCTTCCTTCGCGTACAGCCAGCCCAAAACCTCTAAAGTCAAGCATAAAATAGTGGAGGAGATCATTGAGGAGACCAAAGGAGAGAGTGACATCGATGATGACCTTGCAGAAGTGGCAAGAGAGGTGGCAAAAGAAGCTGGTGCGGAAAAGGAGGAAGAGGAAGAGGGGAAGGAAGAGGAGGAGATTGTTGCGGCCAGTCAAGCCAAAGTGAGTTCTAGCGCTCCTGAGGGTGAAGAGGAAGAGAAAGGAGGGGACGAGGAAGAAATAGCAGAAGAGGGAGAAGCTGCTGAGGAGGTAGAGGCTGTAGCAGATGAGGAGGAAGAGGAAGGAGGGGAAGAGGAAGCAGAGGAGGGGGAAGAGGAAGGAGGGGAAGAGGAAGCAGAGGAGGGAGAAGAGGAACAGGGACAGGAAGTTGAAGTGATTGCAGAGACCGAGCTGTGTGGCGAGAAATCTCCAACATCAGATAAAGAAGAGAAAGAGAGCAGTGATAAAGATGAGGAAGGAAAAGAAGATGAAGAGGGGGATAAAGCAGGAGAGGAAGAGGGTAAAGAACAAGCCAAAGATCATGAGGAAAAGGAAGAAGCCGATGAAAAAGACAACGAGGAAGAGGAAACCAAATCTGAAGGAGACGAAGAGAAGAAAGACGACTCTGGAGAAGAAACAAAAGCTGAATCAGAAAAAAGTGACAAAGAAGTGATTGGAGAGAAGCAGGAACCAAAAAGCCCAGCAGACGAGAAGCAGGAAAAGGGAAAAGAAGTGGCTGTTACCAATGGTGACCAGACAAGCTCTGCCAAAGACAAAGCCAGCCCAAAAGAAGAGGTTCAAATCAGTACAGTGGAGACCGTTACCAATGGAGACAAGGAAACAACCAAACCAGACATAGAGAAAGAGAAACAAGAAGAAGAAAAGCCACAGGAGAAAAAGAAAGTTACCAAAAAGGTGGAGAAAGTGACCCCACAGGCAAAGAAGGACATCAAAGGGAAAGACTGATCCTTAAATTACCTCAACACAAGGAAACTAGTTCTATCCAATTGTTAGAAATTCTTCTATTTGATGCAAAATGTGAAAACCAACTTGAACGCCGTTTGATGCAGCTACTAAAATAAATGCATGCGTGTTATATGATTGACTTGCATGTCTGGGAGGACGTGCTGAGCCATGCTGAGCTGTTTTGTCAGAAATCATAGCGCATTTGATTTAAAATGCAAGTACATTATGCTGCTAATGACTTGAATGATGTGTAGTCTGTTTATGAAAGATTTTACAGTGATTTGAAATTCCTCAGCAGTTATCCAGCAATAATGGTGCTACTACAACATCGACATTTGCAAGCTCACTTCCAGCAGAATGATATCTTTCTAGTATATTTCTTGCCTTAAGACATAATGCACTAAATCAATGATAAGAGTCGGTTTGTTAATGTTCGGTTAGTTCATGTAAAACACAAGAACTGTTAACAATGATACTGTGAACGCTAAAGGTGCTTCAATTTGCAATATCAATATCACCTCAATCAATAAAAACTTTCATAAAGTCCTGACAGAGTTGTGTGTCTCAGGTCTTGTAATTGGTCACCATTTCTTTCAAGTTTTTCACCATTTATTATTACTGTTTTGACTTTACTAGTTCTTCTTAAATAGTTCTGTTGTGTCTTTGTAACTGACTGTAAAAGATCACACAGATGCTCGGCTCAATCAATATAATTATTCAATTGAACTCAACTCAATGAAATTCAAGTCAATTCAAATGGAATTTTAACAACACAAAGCAGCTGTTTAAAGAACATTATAGAACTTTACAAACCCCCAACTAGCAAGACAAAGACAACTGTGGGGATAAATTAAATGTATAATAAATGTAATCTATTCATCCATCCAACCCTCTATATGTTTACATAGCACCATTGCTAATCTGGATTACAATTGACCTTACATTCATATATCACATCCTATCTGTGTTTCCTAGTCCTATTCCCATTTGTTTAGTGCAGTAATTGAGCTCTGTTGTATTCATCTGCATGGCCTTGTATCGGTTGATACTGTTTCCTACACCTGAGTCAGCATCTCTGTACCTCGCTATTGGCTCACAGCATGGGTTGAAATATCAACCAGCACCCAAAAGCATGACTGTGCAATTTTATTGGTGGCAAAAATCATCTTTGTTTAGGCCTCACAATTACACTCGAACGTATAATGTTCCACTGCAGCAGGCGATTCCCTAAATCACGAAAATCAACACGGACATATGAGATGGATGAATTACAAATGCTGATATACTGTATAGATAACTGGCTCTACATACTATAAATATAAAAGCTTAAATAGATAGTTCACCCAAAATTAAAATATAATAACTTCATGTTGTTTCAAGCATATATGATCTCTTTTCTGTGGAGCAGATAAAATGCAGGATTGTTAGACAGGATTTTAGGTGCATACAGTCAGTAATTAACAGCCTAACATCTCTTTTTGTGCTCCACAAAAGAAAGAAAGTCATACAGATTTGAAACGACATGAGGGTGAGCAAATAACAGATCTGTCCCTTTTAGGTGAAAAGAATGGATGGATGGATGGATGGATGGATGGATGGATGGATGGATGGATGGATGGACCGACAGATGGACGGATGGATGGATGGATGGACGGATGGACGGACGGATGGACGATGGATGAATGGATGGAAGGATGGACGGATGGATGGACGGACGGACGGACGGACGGACGGATGGATGGATGGATGGATGGATGGATCATCAAAATCCTCCATCACTAAGAACATTATTGGTGTTTCGTCTCTAGGTTTTTCATTTTTATTTTCCATTGATTCTGTGCTCACGTAAGAGCCTTTCTTAACCTTTGACATCTCTTGAGTATTTCCCATCATGGCCATTATGTTTCTTTTGGTCTTTACATGACATTGCCATTATCTAGTTAAATGGATGTCATGTTGTTCCAAACCCATATCACTTTTCTTCTTCAGAGGAACACAAAAGGAAATGTTCGGCAGAATGACAACCTGAAGTGAACATTCACTTTTATCATATACAAAAACATACTTGGCTAACACTATGTCTATTGCATTCCAGAAAAGAAACATATTAAATTATTCTCATTAATGCTTTTAAAAACAATGCTCTTTGTCTTTTATATTCAAATAAATCCTATATGATCTGACAGACTATTCTGAAAATTTACTGGATTTTTAATCTTGATATTTTGCTGCATTATTGAGCCGTTCTGACAAAAGGGGCGTAATCCCCAATGCATCAACTGCAGCTGGTAACTGACTTGTTCTTCTTGGCATATCAATGAATAGACGAGTGTCAGTCTCAAGATAAACAAGATATTTCATACATAGTTCACAAGTAATTCATTGTAGAAATTACTCAACTAAAAGGTAAATGTTCAAAAAAAAAGAATGAAAATAAACATTTACAAAGATTTGCAAACTATTACTACTAAATTGTGTTATTTCATCAGTAAACTCACTTTTTATCAACTTGATACTAATTATTACAAACATTTGACTCAGGGTGTAACTGCATATTCTTGGAAAGTCTAAATTCATAAAGAAGTGTAGAAATACTGTGGCTAAAAACACAATAAAATTATCATTACATGATTATGAATTAGTAAATTAATGGTAAATCCAATAATAGGCCGATGATGATGATGATGATGATGATGATGATGATAATAATGCATAAATATTAAATATTAGATTAAACTGTAACACTTTACAATAAGGTTCGGTTTGTTAACTTTACTAAATGCATTTGGTCCCATGAACAAGATTGAATTCATTGTTTATAATTCATGTACAGTTTTATGAGTTCATATTATTTGGAGGACTAAATTTAATATTTGTATAAAATTATTTGCCACACTGCAAGACCATTTAATTGAGCAAAAAGTTAAATGTTGATTACAAATGATGAAAAACATATTCCTTGCAGCATACATTTATTATTTGTAATTTGTTGTAATGTTTATTGTACAGCCTGTGAATAGTTGCATTTAAATTGCAAGTGAAATAAACTGCATGCATAATAAGAAATATTTAACTTTACCAAGGACCTTGTATTTAATTTGAAAAGACTTCGACTATTGTGAGACATTGAGGTGAATTGCTGAACATCCCAACAACGACCAGAGTTCCTCACGTCATCGATTTTTAAAGGGGAGGGGGGTGCTCTTGCCTCGTTGACAAAGTAATCCTGCGTATAAATACAACGGGACAGTAAGCAGCTGTGCCCTCACTACACCACCAACTCACAAGCACCTTTCACCATGGACATGAGAATGACCTCTTCGCGCAGAAGGGCTCTGGAGAATCGGACTATCCGTCCTCCATCGTCCGCAATGCGCTCGCACTCCTGGACTAAAAGCAGTCCTGGTTCTTCCCTCTCATTCAAAAGAGCCACAAATATCCCCGTTACCAGGTCGTACAACCCCGCGCTGCTCGCGTCTCCTGAGGGTTTCGAACTGAGCGCGGCGCTGAATGGAGACCCGGTGCGCAGTAACGAAAAGGAGCAACTCCATGGGCTAAACGACCGCTTCGCGAGTTACATCGACAAAGTGCGATTCTTAGAGGTGCAAAACAAGCAGTTGGAAGCCGAAATCCAGGCGCTGAAGCAACAGAAAGAGTCCCAGTCCCTGCAGAGCGATGCCTATGACCGAGAGCTCCAAGACCTGCGCAGCGCCCTGGAGCAGCTGCACAAAGAGAGAGCGCAAATCATGCTGGACACCGACCACATTGACGAGGATCTCCAGCGACTCCGAGAGCGATACGAAGATGAAGCCCGGTACAGGGAGCACATGGAAACCGCCGTTCGAAGCATGAAGAAAGACAAAGACGACTCGGTTCTGATGAAACTGGAGTTGGAGAGGAAAGTCCAGTCTCTTGTGGACGAGATGGACTTCTTGCGCCAGAACCACGAGGCGGAGATAAGCGAGCTTCTGGCTCAGCTTCAAGCCGCGCAGGTGCCGGTGGTGGAGATGAGGGATCTCCAGAAGACCGATATCACCTCTGCTCTCCGGGAGATCCGCGCGCAGCTGGACGGGTTTTCCTCCAAGAACCTCCAGCAGGCGGAGGAGGTGTTCAAGTGCCGCTACGCCATGCTGTCGGACGCCGCGGAACAGAACAAGGATGCTATAAAGTCCGTACGGGATGAGGTCGCAGATTACCGCCGTCAGATTCAAGCCAAGAACATTGAACTTGAAGCACTTCGTGGCACCAAAGATTCTCTGGAGAGGCAACTGGATGATATCGAGGACCGCCACAACAGCGACGTTGCAAGTTATCAGGTTTGTTTGTGGAATTTTATGGAATTTTTATTCGGAAGTTTTCAAAGTAAAATTATTAATGTAATTAATAAGTGAAAAATGCAACAATAATTATTTTTTTTTAAACTATAATATTTTCATATAAAAATATTTTGCAAATTAATTATTAAATATATTAAATATGTTTTTGTAATATCATTTATAATAATTATTATAAATAATTAAAATGTTTAAATATTAAACCAATTATGTAATTAACAAATATAATAAATACTTACATTAAATTATATATTTAACTAATTAAAAAGTGCTCTCAATGTTTTGTTATTTTTCCCCCCTTGGTATTTTGTCTATTTGTTGAGTTGTGTCTTAGATGGAAGGAAATGCACATGTTTGTTGTGTTTCAGAACCTTATTTTACAACACAACCTTTATTTTACAAGTGTGTTGTGTGCGTAATAAAAAAGTTTGCACATTTATGTTGTAGGCTGCTGGTGCTGCAGAATTTACTTTTTTAGTTTGTTGAGTTAGTTTATCTGTGCCAAATCTGCTACAAAATAATATTTGGTTGCGTAAAGGTCAATCTAGTGTACTGGATGGGTCCTATGTGAACATGTACCCCAGCCTAGTTTCTCAAAAAGTAAACAGATTACCTTTTTACACAATACTTATTAAGTGTAAAGTATTTCCTTGTTGTATAATTGTTTGAAGCTGAATTGTGATTTTTAAGTGGAAATTGATGCCATTGTTAATTAATTCTTTATTAGGAGATGATCCGCCAACTGGAAAATGACTTGAAGGGAACAAAGTGGGAAATGACTCGTCATCTCCAGGAATATCAAGATCTGCTCAACGTCAAGATGGCACTGGATGCTGAAATAGCAGCTTACAGGTAGTGTTGCATACAAATAGGGTCATTTTTAATGGCTCACACTGTTCTTTGGAATGTGATTTGTTTGATGTATGACACATCCTTCATTTCCTCTTTCAAATGTAGGAAACTGCTGGAAGGCGAGGAGACGCGCTTCCGCAGCACTTCTGGAAGTATTTCTAGTGCTTCCTTCGCGTACAGCCAGCCCAAAACCTCTAAAGTCAAGCATAAAATAGTGGAGGAGATCATTGAGGAGACCAAAGGAGAGAGTGACATCGATGATGACCTTGCAGAAGTGGCAAGAGAGGTGGCAAAAGAAGCTGGTGAGGAAAAGGAGGAAGAGGAAGAGGGGAAGGAAGAGGAGGAGATTGTTGCGGCCAGTCAAGCCAAAGTGAGTTCTAGCGCTCCTGAGGGTGAAGAGGAAGAGAAAGGAGGGGACGAGGAAGAAATAGCAGAAGAGGGAGAAGCTGCTGAGGAGGTAGAGGCTGTAGCAGATGAGGAGGAAGAGGAAGGAGGGGAAGAGGAAGCAGAGGAGGGGGAAGAGGAAGGAGGGGAAGAGGAAGCAGAGGAGGGAGAAGAGGAACAGGGACAGGAAGTTGAAGTGATTGCAGAGACCGAGCTGTGTGGCGAGAAATCTCCAACATCAGATAAAGAAGAGAAAGAGAGCAGTGATAAAGATGAGGAAGGAAAAGAAGATGAAGAGGGGGATAAAGCAGGAGAGGAAGAGGGTAAAGAACAAGCCAAAGATCATGAGGAAAAGGAAGAAGCCGATGAAAAAGACAACGAGGAAGAGGAAACCAAATCTGAAGGAGACGAAGAGAAGAAAGACGACTCTGGAGAAGAAACAAAAGCTGAATCAGAAAAAAGTGACAAAGAAGTGATTGGAGAGAAGCAGGAACCAAAAAGCCCAGCAGACGAGAAGCAGGAAAAGGGAAAAGAAGTGGCTGTTACCAATGGTGACCAGACAAGCTCTGCCAAAGACAAAGCCAGCCCAAAAGAAGAGGTTCAAATCAGTACAGTGGAGACCGTTACCAATGGAGACAAGGAAACAACCAAACCAGACATAGAGAAAGAGAAACAAGAAGAAGAAAAGCCACAGGAGAAAAAGAAAGTTACCAAAAAGGTGGAGAAAGTGACCCCACAGGCAAAGAAGGACATCAAAGGGAAAGACTGATCCTTAAATTACCTCAACACAAGGAAACTAGTTCTATCCAATTGTTAGAAATTCTTCTATTTGATGCAAAATGTGAAAACCAACTTGAACGCCGTTTGATGCAGCTACTAAAATAAATGCATGCGTGTTATATGATTGACTTGCATGTCTGGGAGGACGTGCTGAGCCATGCTGAGCTGTTTTGTCAGAAATCATAGCGCGTTTGATTTAAAATGCAAGTACATTATGCTGCTAATGACTTGAATGATGTGTAGTCTGTTTATGAAAGATTTTACAGTGATTTGAAATTCCTCAGCAGTTATCCAGCAATAATGGTGCTACTACAACATCGACATTTGCAAGCTCACTTCCAGCAGAATGATATCTTTCTAGTATATTTCTTGCCTTAAGACATAATGCACTAAATCAATGATAAGAGTCGGTTTGTTAATGTTCGGTTAGTTCATGTAAAACACAAGAACTGTTAACAATGATACTGTGAACGCTAAAGGTGCTTCAATTTGCAATATCAATATCACCTCAATCAATAAAAACTTTCATAAAGTCCTGACAGAGTTGTGTGTCTCAGGTCTTGTAATTGGTCACCATTTCTTTAAAGTTTTTCACCATTTCTTACTACTGTTTTGACTTTACTAGTTCTTCTTAAATAGTTCTGTTGTGTCTTTGTAACTGACTGTAAAAGATCACACAGATGCTCGGCTCAATCAATATAATTATTCAATTGAACTCAACTCAATGAAATTCAAGTCAATTCAAATGGAATTTTAACAACACAAAGCAGCTGTTTAAAGAACATTATAGAACTTTACAAACCCCCAACTAGCAAGACAAAGACAACTGTGGGGATAAATTAAATGTATAATAAATGTAATCTATTCATCCATCCAACCCTCTATATGTTTACATAGCACCATTGCTAATCTGGATTACAATTGACCTTACATTCATATATCACATCCTATCTGTGTTTCCTAGTCCTATTCCCATTTGTTTAGTGCAGTAATTGAGCTCTGTTGTATTCATCTGCATGGCCTTGTATCGGTTGATACTGTTTCCTACACCTGAGTCAGCATCTCTGTACCTCGCTATTGGCTCACAGCATGGGTTGAAATATCAACCAGCACCCAAAAGCATGACTGTGCAATTTTATTGGTGGCAAAAATCATCTTTGTTTAGGCCTCACAATTACACTCGAACGTATAATGTTCCACTGCAGCAGGCGATTCCCTAAATCACGAAAATCAACACGGACATATGAGATGGATGAATTACAAATGCTGATATACTGTATAGATAACTGGCTCCACATACTATAAATATAAAAGCTTAAATAGATAGTTCACCCAAAATTAAAATATAATAACTTCATGTTGTTTCAAGCATATATGATCTCTTTTCTGTGGAGCAGATAAAATGCAGGATTGTTAGACAGGATTTTAGGTGCATACAGTCCGAAATTAACAGCCTAACATCTCTTTTTGTGCTCCACAAAAGAAAGAAAGTCATACAGATTTGAAACGACATGAGGGTGAGCAAATAACAAATCTGTCCCTTTTAGGTGAAAAGAATGGATGGATGGATGGATGGATGGATGGATGGATGGATGGATGGATGGATGGACGGACAGATGGACGGATGGATGGATGGATGGACGGATGGACGGATGGACGGACGGATGGACGGATGGATGGATGGATGGACGGATGGACGGACGGATGGACGATGGATGAATGGATGGAAGGATGGACGGATGGATGGACGGACTGACGGACGGACGGACGGACGGATGGATGGATGGATGGATCATCAAAATCCTCCATCACTAAGAACATTATTGGTGTTTCGTCTCTAGGTTTTTCATTTTTATTTTCCATTGATTCTGTGCTCACGTAAGAGCCTTTCTTAACCTTTGACATCTCTTGAGTATTTCCCATCATGGCCATTATGTTTCTTTTGGTCTTTACATGACATTGCCATTATCTAGTTAAATGGATGTCATGTTGTTCCAAACCCATATCACTTTTCTTCTTCAGAGGAACACAAAAGGAGATGTTCGGCAGAATGACAACCTGAAGTGAACATTCACTTTTATTGGATACAAAAACATACTTGGCTAACACAATGTCTATTGCATTCCATGGAGAAAAGAAACATATTAAATTATTCTCATTAATGCTTTTAAAAACAAGGCTCTTTGTCTTTTGTCATGTTGTATATTAAAATAAATCCTATATGATCTGACAGACTATTCTGAAAATTTACTGGATTTTTAATCTTGATATTTTGCTGCATTATTGAGCCGTTCTGACAAAAGGGGCGTAATCCCCAATGCATCAACTGCAGCTGGTAACTGATTTGATCTTCTTGGCATATCAATGAATAGACGAGTGTCAGTCTCAAGATAAACAAGATATTTCATACATAGTTCACAAGTAATTCATTGTAGAAATTACTCAATTAAAAGGTAAATGTTCAAAAAAAAAGAATGAAAATAAACATTTACAAAGATTTGCAAACTATTACTGTGTTATTTCATCAGTAAACTCACTTTTTATCAACTTGATACTAATTATTACAAACATTTGACTCAGGGTGTAACTGCATATTCTTGGAAAGTCTAAATTCATAAAGAAGTGTAGAAATAGCTAAAAACACAATAAAATTATCATTACATGATTATGAATTAGTAAATTAATGGTAAATCCAATAATAGGCCGATGATGATGATGATTATAATAATGCATAAACATTAAATATTAGATTAAACTGTAACACTTTACAATAAGGTTCGGTTTGTTAACTTTACTAAATGCATTTGGTCCCATGAACAAGATTGAATTCATTGTTTATAATTCATGTACCGTTTTATGAGTTCATATTATTTGGAGGACTAAATTTAATATTTGTATAAAATTATTTGCCACACTGCAAGACCATTTAATTGAGCAAAAAGTTAAATGTTGATTACAAATGATGAAAAACATATTCCTTGCAGCATACATTTATTATTTGTAATTTGTTGTAATGTTTATTGTACAGCCTGTGAATAGTTGCATTTAAATTGCAAGTGAAATAAACTGCATGCATAATAAGAAATATTTAACTTTACCAAGGACCTTGTATTTAATTTGAAAAGACTTCGACTATTGTGAGACATTGAGGTGAATTGCTGAACATCCCAACAACGACCAGAGTTCCTCACGTCATCGATTTTTAAAGGGGAGGGGGGTGCTCTTGCCTCGTTGACAAAGTAATCCTGCGTATAAATACAACGGGACAGTAAGCAGCTGTGCCCTCACTACACCACCAACTCACAAGCACCTTTCACCATGGACATGAGAATGACCTCTTCGCGCAGAAGGGCTCTGGAGAATCGGACTATCCGTCCTCCATCGTCCGCAATGCGCTCGCACTCCTGGACTAAAAGCAGTCCTGGTTCTTCCCTCTCATTCAAAAGAGCCACAAATATCCCCGTTACCAGGTCGTACAACCCCGCGCTGCTCGCGTCTCCTGAGGGTTTCGAACTGAGCGCGGCGCTGAATGGAGACCCGGTGCGCAGTAACGAAAAGGAGCAACTCCATGGGCTAAACGACCGCTTCGCGAGTTACATCGACAAAGTGCGATTCTTAGAGGGGCAAAACAAGCAGTTGGAAGCCGAAATCCAGGCGCTGAAGCAACAGAAGGAGTCCCAGTCCCTGCAGAGCGATGCCTACGACCGAGAGCTCCAAGACCTGCGCAGCGCCCTGGAGCAGCTGCACAAAGAGAGAGCGCAAATCATGCTGGACACCGACCACATTGACGAGGATCTCCAGCGACTCCGAGAGCGATACGAAGATGAAGCCCGGTACAGGGAGCACATGGAAACCGCCGTTCGAAGCATGAAGAAAGACAAAGACGACTCGGTTCTGATGAAACTGGAGTTGGAGAGGAAAGTCCAGTCTCTTGTGGACGAGATGGACTTCTTGCGCCAGAACCACGAGGCGGAGATAAGCGAGCTTCTGGCTCAGCTTCAAGCCGCGCAGGTGCCGGTGGTGGAGATGAGGGATCTCCAGAAGACCGATATCACCTCTGCTCTCCGGGAGATCCGCGCGCAGCTGGACGGGTTTTCCTCCAAGAACCTCCAGCAGGCGGAGGAGGTGTTCAAGTGCCGCTACGCCATGCTGTCGGACGCCGCGGAACAGAACAAGGATGCTATAAAGTCCGTACGGGATGAGGTCGCAGATTACCGCCGTCAGATTCAAGCCAAGAACATTGAACTTGAAGCACTTCGTGGCACCAAAGATTCTCTGGAGAGGCAACTGGATGATATCGAGGACCGCCACAACAGCGACGTTGCAAGTTATCAGGTTTGTTTGTGGAATTTTATGGAATTTTTATTCGGAAGTTTTCAAAGTAAAATTATTAATGTAATTAATAAGTGAAAAATGCAACAATAATTATTTTTTTTTAAACTATAATATTTTCATATAAAAATATTTTGCAAATTAATTATTAAATATATTAAATATGTTTTTGTAATATCATTTATAATAATTATTATAAATAATTAAAATGTTTAAATATTAAACCAATTATGTAATTAACAAATATAATAAATACTTACATTAAATTATACACCGAACTAATTAAAAAGTGCTCTCAATGTTTTATTTTTCCCCCCTTGTGTTGGCACATTTTTCAAGAAATGCAAAGTTTTCTAGTAATGTTTCGATTAGTTTGGTATTTTGTCTATTTGTTGAGTTGTGTCTTAGATGGAAGGAAATGCACATGTTTGTTGTGTTTCAGAACCTTATTTTACAACACAACCTTTATTTTACAAGTGTGTTGTGTGCGTAATAAAAAAGTTTGCACATTTATGTTGTAGGCTGCTGCTGCTGCAGAATTTACTTTTTTAGTTTGTTGAGTTAGTTTATCTGTGCCAAATCTGCTACAAAATAATATTTGGTTGCGTAAAGGTCAATCTAGTGTACTGGATGGGTCCTATGTGAACATGTACCCCAGCCTAGTTTCTCAAAAAGTAAACAGATTACCTTTTTACACAATACTTATTAAGTGTAAAGTATTTCCTTGTTGTATAATTGTTATGTTTGAAGCTGGATTGTGATTTTTAAGTGGAAATTGGTGCCATTGTAAATGAATTCTTTATTAGGAGATGATCCGCCAACTGGAAAATGACTTGAAGGGAACAAAGTGGGAAATGACTCGTCATCTCCAGGAATATCAAGATCTGCTCAACGTCAAGATGGCACTGGATGCTGAAATAGCAGCTTACAGGTAGTGTTGCATACAAATAGGATCATTTTTAATGGCTCACACTGTTCTTTGGAATGTGATTTGTTTGATGTATGACACATCCTTCATTTCCTCTTTCAAATGTAGGAAACTGCTGGAAGGCGAGGAGACGCGCTTCCGCAGCACTTCTGGAAGTATTTCTAGTGCTTCCTTTGCGTACAGCCAGCCCAAAACCTCTAAAGTCAAGCATAAAATAGTGGAGGAGATCATTGAGGAGACCAAAGGAGAGAGTGACATCGATGATGACCTTGCAGAAGTGGCAAGAGAGGTGGCAAAAGAAGCTGGTAAGGAAAAGGAGGAAGAGGAAGAGGGGAAGGAAGAGGAGGAGATTGTTGCGGCCAGTCAAGCCAAAGTTAGTTCTAGCGTTCCTGAGGGTGAAGAGGAAGAGAAAGGAGGGGACGAGGAAGAAATAGCAGAAGAGGGAGAAGCTGCTGAGGAGGTAGAGGCTGTAGCAGATGAGGAGGAAGAGGAAGGAGGGGAAGAGGAAGCAGAGGAGGGGGAAGAGGAAGGAGGGGAAGAGGAAGCAGAGGAGGGAGAAGAGGAACAGGGACAGGAAGTTGAAGTGATTGCAGAGACCGAGCTGTGTGGCGAGAAATCTCCAACATCAGATAAAGAAGAGAAAGAGAGCAGTGATAAAGATGAGGAAGGAAAAGAAGATGAAGAGGGGGATAAAGCAGGAGAGGTAGAGGGTAAAGAACAAGCCAAAGATCATGAGGAAAAGGAAGAAGCCGATGAAAAAGACAACGAGGAAGAGGAAACCAAATCTGAAGGAGACGAAGAGAAGAAAGACGACTCTGGAGAAGAAACAAAAGCTGAATCAGAAAAAAGTGACAAAGAAGTGATTGGAGAGAAGCAGGAACCAAAAAGCCCAGCAGACGAGAAGCAGGAAAAGGGAAAAGAAGTGGCTGTTACCAATGGTGACCAGACAAGCTCTGCCAAAGACAAAGCCAGCCCAAAAGAAGAGGTTCAAATCAGTACAGTGGAGACCGTTACCAATGGAGACAAGGAAACAACCAAACCAGACATAGAGAAAGAGAAACAAGAAGAAGAAAAGCCACAGGAGAAAAAGAAAGTTACCAAAAAGGTGGAGAAAGTGACCCCACAGGCAAAGAAGGACATCAAAGGGAAAGACTGATCCTTAAATTACCTCAACACAAGGAAACTAGTTCTATCCAATTGTTAGAAATTCTTCTATTTGATGCAAAATATGAAAACCAACTTGAACGCCGTTTGATGCAGCGACTAAAATAAATGCATGCGTGTTATATGATTGACTTGCATGTCTGGGAGGACGTGCTGAGCCATGCTGAGCTGTTTTGTCAGATATCATAGCGCGTTTGATTTAAAATGCAAGTACATTATGCTGCTAATGACTTGAATGATGTGTAGTCTGTTTATGAAAGATTTTACAGTGATTTGAAATTCCTCAGCAGTTATCCAGCAATAATGGTGCTACTACAACATCGACATTTGCAAGCTCACTTCCAGCAGAATGATATCTTTCTAGTATATTTCTTGCCTTAAGACATAATGCACTAAATCAATGATAAGAGTCGGTTTGTTAATGTTCGGTTAGTTCATGTAAAACACAAGAACTGTTAACAATGATACTGTGAACGCTAAAGGTGCTTCAATTTGCAATATCAATATCACCTCAATCAATAAAAACTTTCCTAAAGTCCTGAAAGATTTGCTTCTGTTTTTGTAGATGTTTGAATGTTATGCTACTGTACATACAGTATGCATTGCTTTAGCTTGTGTCTAAGATACATATTTACAGCAAATATTTAAAGAAACAAATGGTAACCACATGAAAGCATTTGCCATTTTTAGTTGATGAAAGTAAAGTTTCAAACGCATACAATACGTTGTCGCTAGTTTTAGTGCATTAGCCAACATTTATATCTAAAAAAAATACATATTCAAACAACGTGGGGTGATGGTAAAACATACAACTCATGTTTGTAAGGTGCTAGTCTTTACAGAAGGTTTGGTAGCTGCCATATTTGCCATTATTACAATTGTTTTATCATGCTAGCATCCAACTGCCTGCTAACTCCACCCCTTTGAGCAAAGACCCTTGCCTTTCTTTCATATGGCCAAATGCATAGAATGACAACTGGGTTATAAAAGTGGCACATAGATAAAGAAACCACTGTTTCATCCCTTGGTGCACATTAATCACTTTTATTTCAGACATGACTGCCTGTTAACGTGTGTGGATGGCAGTGTGTAGCTCTGAATCAGGATAATGGAGAACATGTGCTGCACTCAGCTGATTAGAGCTTGAGCAAGGACCTCTGGCTCATGACATAACTGCATTTGTGCAAAAGGATGTTGCAGTGGGGACGGTAATTGGATGTTCATCCTTGAAAACACAAATTCGGCTATTCAAGATCACAAATGATAAATCAATGCAGATTTGTGCTGAGCATCACTCAAGTTAGCTGGGTCTTGTTTAGGAGAAAATCTGGGAATACTGCAACTGTGCAATAGAATAATTAGCATAATTTAATAATTAGGCAGTCATTTAGATTAGTAGGTATTCATTTAACAAGGTTTGGCTGGTTAGCATGGCCCAGTTAGCCCCTGCTGCTAAATCCCTTTACTACACCATCTAGTTCCAAAAAGCATATTTCTCCAATAATAGCCACATATTCTGATTAAGTAAAACTAAATGTAAGCAACATAACAGTAGGGCCAATATATTGGTAATATTTCACTTTAGTATAGTAGATGTTGCACTAGTGCCTGCTTATTTAGAGGACTCAGAAGGATGAAACTAAGTGCCTATGACCAAAGATGCTATATGTTCATGCGCCAACCAAGCAACTACCATTGAGATGATTGGGAGTGCTAACTGATAGCTATTCCAACATATTTATGACCTTCTTGGTTCAAACCCACAACCTTTTTGTTACCTGCCCAGATACTTAACCACTATGCAAGAACAATCATATGCACATGAGAATTGCAAGCCTCGGTTTCTTTGGATTCTGCTTTGTTCTATTGTTCAAGTGCTGAATGGTCACAAAATGGTCTCATGACATCACTTCAGTGAATCACTTTAACATAGCTCTGAGGTTTCTTCCATTATATCTATTACAGCTATCATGAATAAATAATCAATTTTCAGTGCTATACAGGAGTAATATTGGCCAGTAGTGTACCAGAGGTAGAACAGAGGCTGTGTGGATTAGTATACTACCATAGTTCCCCTTCTATTTCTGCAGTTGCACATTTTCTGTATGCGTAGAATACCCGGATAACCTACAGTACATTTACCACCATGTGTGGTACAACAGAGCTTGCTGCTTGGAATTCTGTAAACCATTTCTGAGTATATATGTGAATCCTTGTTTTTTTTTTTTTTTTTTTTTTAATGCTTTTAGTATATTTATGAAAAAAGTAAAAAAAATAAAAATAAAAATAAAAAAAAAATATATATATATATATATATATTTTTTATTATTTTTATTTATTTATTTTTTTTAAACATGCTTTGAGGGGCCCTCTGGTGGCTCGGGGGCCCTAAGTTGCCACTTGTTCCACTTATAGCTAGTATACTACAATGCAAAGTTTTCTTTCTTCTGCAGAATGCAAACGAATATTTTTAAAAGATTATTTCAGATCTGTAGTGCCATACAATGCAAGAGAATTGTGACCAGAACTTTCAAACTCCAAAAATCACATAAAGGCAACATAAAAAATAATCTATATGACACCAGTGGTTAAATCTATGTCTTAGAAAGCAATATAATAGGTTTCGTTGAGAAACAGAGCAATATTGAAATAATATTTTACTATAAATCTTCACTTTTACTTGAATGTGAAAGAGATTTATAGTTAAAAAAAAAATTGAAATTTTGATCTGTTTCTCACTTAAAATTATTGCATCGCTTTTGAAGACATACATTAAATATTGTATAGATTATGTTTATGCTGCATTTATGTGATTTTTGGAGCTTCAAAGTTCTAGCCACCATTTACTTGCATTGAAAGCACCTACAAAGCTGAGATATTCTTCTAAAAATATGTTCACAAGTCTTCTTCACAAATAATTTTGGTGTCCTGCAGAAGAAAGTCACACATCTGGGATGGAATAAGGGGGAGTAAATGATGAGAGAATTTACATTTTTGGGTGAACTATTCCTTAATGCAAACTACTGTCTGATGCATTTGTTTTCCAGTAATGACTATGGCTGGATTCAGAATGGAATACTACTATACTACTCTTACTATTTCTGGCATATACAGCAGAAATAGTGAAATTTGAACTCACCAAATGTTCGGAACTACTGAGCAATATCACATGACCTCCTCATTATGTTTCATGTGAGTGGTGTCCAGTTATCATCTTGGGAATTAAAATGGTGTTATTTAGCATTTTTAAATCAATTTTGTGTAAAACATCAAAATACATGTAATAAATTGGGCATCTGGTTCATTCGTCACACTTGAAATGCAGAGTTGAGTCAAGGATACAGCATCTGATGCAGTGTGCTCTGGTTGTACTGCATGTGAAAATTAGCATATTGTGCCCAGTAAACATACTATATACTACAGAAATAGTAAGTTCAGTATGTTAGCATGCTATTCCGCATGCTAACATTTTAGCCAATGTTGCAGCTAGCAACTACCTTGCATACTACTTTTAAAAAATCGTAGGCAGCACACAGTGCTCTTTAAAGTAAGCGATATTCCATTCTACACATAAAAACATAAGACATTGAGTATCACACCAGGATATTGAGTGTTGACAAGTTTTTATTGGTTGGCAACAAGCCTGTCTTTGAGGGTCTGGTCTAAGGCATTTTGAATACTAAGCACACTTAGTTGAAGGCAGTTCATAGTTTCAAACTGATAAATGCTGAAGGCATACTAACACAATGCTAAAATAATTAAACACATTTTTTACATCTTACTAACTATATAAACAAACAAACAACCAGCATAAGGGACCTGCAATCACATCTTCCTGCCAAGCGCATAGAAAAGGCATGTGTCCATGCATACTCTGGTTTTCAGCGTTATAGGACTTGCTGTGATGTCTGCATGTGTAATATACTGTATACTGTATGTACGAGGTTTGATCACCTCTAGCTAGCACCAGGGATTTTGGTTGCATCTGATTACTATTCTTTTGGCTGGCTTTTCTTGGCTTGGCTCTCTTTTTCAGCTCCTTTCTTTTCCTCCTCTTTTCCATTGTCATCCTTCTCTGCCTCTTCTGCATCCTCTCCTTCGTCTTTATCACCCTCTTCACCGTCTCCTTCTTCTTCCTCCTCCTCTTTTCCTTCTTCCTTATCCTGTTCTCCTTCCTCCTCTCCTCCCTCTTCATCTCCTTCTTCACCTGTAAAAGAGAAAACAACAGAGTGCATTTGTCACTATTGCAGATAAGGGTGATCAGATTAAGGATACGTGATCTTTGGGCATACTATAATGAGTCAAACCGAATCTTTAACTCTCATGTTGATACTGAAATCCAACACAAAGTAAACGTTTTTCTTGAACAAAATTCAGCTTTTAATGTTTTCAAGATGACTGGCAATGGAAATAGTTCGTACCAACTGTAGAATGTCAATAAAGGAAACACTTTCAATTAAAATACTTGACAGATTCTCAAAATCACTCTTTCTACGTGCCATGAGCCTCAAATAAATTGTCCTTACCCTCCTCTTTTTCTTCACCTCTTTCTTCTACCTCTTCCTCCTCCTCTTCTTTCTCTGGACTCGCTCCAGCCTCTTGTGCCTGGCTGGCTTCTACAATCTCATTTGTCATGGCAGAGTAGCTCATCAGTCTGGTCCCCAAAAGATAGGGGGCACCAGATGTCCGACTGGCCTGCACAGAGAACACGGGACGACCGAAAGAAGGAGTGGCGGCGATGGAGGGAGAAAACACACTTGACATGCCACCAATACCCCCTACGTTGAAGCGGGTTTCTTCTCCTTCTAGAAGCTTCCTGTAGGGGAGGAATGACAACAGGTGTAGATCAAGGTTCTGAGTTTATATTTTGAAATTTGATTCTGAATTTCTGTCTAGTTTTAGTTAAACTTATGTGTGTAATTTGTTTGATTATAAAATTAATTCTCGTATCCCATCTTAATACAGTAGAGTAAGCTTGAAGTCAATTATTTGTAGGTTGATTTCACCTAAAAGTGTAACACTGTGGCTCTGAGGCGCTATTATAACATTCCTCTGTTGTTTTGAGCGGCCAGTACAGCCCAACACAGAAACATTGTATAAACCAATGGCTTAAGTTTGGGGCGGGACTATCTGTTTGCACTACCAATGAAAGATGAGGTAGTTTTCTGGAAATTGTTGAGAAACAGCATTTATTTTTGCAATTCCGTATGGTAACGCTGGTGTAACAAAAATTGCACACTTCAGATTTAATGTTAATTTTTTCTAAAAAAAATGTTTTTTGTTTGTATCTTTGCAAAATGACTAGCATTAATCCAGATTTTATTTCATTTTATTAGTTTTAGTTTTCATTCTCAAATTTTTCCATCTGTCTAGGACCACAAACATACAGTTTTATTAGAAAATCCAACAAAAAAAACTGTTGTTTGTTGTTTTACATGTCAGTCAGAAAATTAGCTTAATTCTAATTGGGTGGTCCTATTTGCCAGAATACCAAAATAGTCTTTTGTCAGGTTTGGGAGATGAGACCATTTAACATTGCAAATACAAAAAGTTAAACCATTATTTCTGTAAATATATTGTATTTGTCCATATTTGAATGCACATTTATAGTTTCAGGGTTGTTTATATATATATATAATATATATATATATATATATAAAATTTATATTATTTATATATTAAAACACATTCTTCTATCAAGAAGGATATAGATGCATGCATAGCTCCAAAAGGGGGCAGGAGCCCCAAAACCTCCAGCAAAGATATAGGCAGCCCCTAACCTAACCCTTTCCCTTACATTAACCGCAGCTGTTGGCGCAACCCCCTTTTGGAGTAACCACACCCCTTCTGGAGTACATTTACATTTATGCATTTGACTTACAGTGCACTTATTACAAGGACAATCCCCCCGGAGCAATCTGGAGTTAAGTGCCTTGCTCAAGGACACAATGGTGGCGACCGTGGGGGTCGAACCAGCAACCTTCTGATTAACAGTTATGTGCTTTAGCCCACTACACCACCACCACTCCTATAACCCCACCCTCTTTTGGAGACTCCACCTCATTTGAAGTTCTCCGGCCTGCAGCAATACCTCCTTGCTTTAATCACAACTTAATATGCAGAGACAACTATAAGTAAGTCAATTATAAGTTAATTTTCTCAAAATCTGTCAACACTGTCTCTTTGGTGCTATTACAATTCCTATACTTGATTTGAGAGACCCACTTTGACCCACCCCCATTAAATTGAATTACTGAATGAATACTATTGAAATTAAGCACAATGTTTTTTTCTCTAAAATGATTGATATCACATACCTGTAAGCAGCAATCTCAATCTCCAAGGCCATTTTCACATTGAGGAGGTCTTGATATTCTTTAAGGTAATGAGCCATTTCACTCTTCATGGACCTTAGCTCATTCTCCAGGTCACCGATGGTATCCTGCACAAACAGAAAATTATTAAAATACAACTATACGAGTGCTATACTGCATATGGTCTTTTATTGAGGATGTATAGTTAACAACTGACCTGTAGGGCGGCGATCTCAGCACTCTGCTTCTCCTCCACCTCTTGCAGCTGTCTCTCTAGAGATTGATTCTGGCCCTGGCAGGCCTCAATCTCCAGGTCTCGGGTTTTCAGTAGGCGACGATACTCTCCAGCCTCATCCTTTGCGGTGCGGATGTTCTCGGTATGTTTGGCCGTATCTTTCGTCATGGTGTTGACTTTCCCAAGGAACCACTCCTCGGCTGCCTGGATGTTCTGCTGGGCCAGGCGCTCATACTGGCCTCGGATGTCTCTGAGAGCCACAGAAAGATCCGGCTTGGCCACCTCCATCTCCACCGACACCTGGGCACTGTACTGCACCTGAGCTTGCAGCTCGGCAATCTCACCTTCATGGATCCTCTTCAAGAAGGCCAGCTCATCTAACAGAGTATCTGCCCTTTTCTCAAGCTCAGAGCGGGCAAGCGCTGCTTCATCCGCTCCCTTCCTGGCATCCATCAACCGGCCTTCTGCCTCCTCACGGGCTAGAACTTCGTCTTCGTAGTGACTCTGCAACTCTTTCAGTGCATCTTCCAGATGGTCATGCCTGTCTTGAGCAGCTTGGCGCTCCCAACGGGCCTCATCAACAGCTGCGCTGAGTTCCCTCGCCTCCTGCTCATATAGCGCCCTCAGATTGGTGGGCTCACAGTGCCTTTGACGCAACAAGAGCAGCTCACCCTCCAGGGCCCGGTTCTGCAGCTCGAGACCGTGCACACGCTCAATGAAGCTCACAAAGCGGTCATTGAGGTCCTGAAGCTGGGCCCTCTCCTGAGTCCGCACAGTCTTGAACTCTGAGCTCAGCTGAGATGCCTGGCTCAATTCCAGGTCTGCTGAGGCAGCAGAACGCTGCAGAGCTGCAGTAGAGGAGAGAGCCGAGGAGCGGGATGGTGATGCATAAGTCGTGTAGATGGGACGGGAGTGACTGCTTCCTCCCCCGAAACTAGTCCCGCTGCGCACTGCCACCCGTCTGCGCTGCACAGATGGGAAATAGGGGTTGTAACTGATGGAGCTCATGGTCGTTGAGGAGAGAAGAGAGCAGAGAAGGATGCCACAGTGCTGATGCTGCTGTGAAGGGCGTTCTGCGAGGATGTAGCAGCACTGGCAGGGCTTTTTATAGCAGCAGGCAAGACTCTGACGCAGGGCTTTTTTTCTGACAGCAAAAATCGATTACATTCCCGTCCAGGATGGGATGGGCTCTTGGGTGTGGTGGAGGGGGAATAAAAGAAATGGATTGGCAATGGGATGTGAGTTAAAGAGGAAATCAAAGAAAAAGGGCAGTGATGACAGAGATTTTAAGAGCTTGTGATGAAAAAAAAACCCATTACTGATCATGCATGGGTTCTTTCTTTTTTCTTTTTTTTTTTTTGTACATGTCTAACAGGGGAGTCGTTAACATTTTTTCGTAATCAACAGAATCTTTCTTTCTAATTAGCAGTTGTCATTAGCTTTTAACATCAAAGCACTATGTTATCTCTTTGAGTGAACAGTCTCAGATGATATGCAAAAGTCAATGGATAAATGATACTGAGCCTATATATTACTTATCTTAAAATGGTCCTGGAAAATCTTTGCAATAGCCTGTAGAGATATGTATTTGTATAATGAACCCAGTCACTGCACTGAAGGCAAATCTAATAAATACTAGACAAAAAAAGATGTAAATGCTTCTCTCTAGTGGTAATAAAAGGTATTGTTAAATAAGACACATTCACATCCCTTGAAACTAAATATGACATTTAAAATATATACTGTATGCCCAACCAATACATTTTTGTTATTTATGTTACTCATATAGAGATGCATTTAGATACTTGTAGATCTTAGGCAACTTAATATGTGCTTTAAATTTTATTTACAAACAGGTTACAAGCATTTCTCAATATTGGAAAACAAAAACTCTGTATAACTTTCTTTTAAAAGGGATGTTATGCTGCAATGTAGTTCACTTACCACGCATAATTGTTCCATACAATAAAAGTGAATGGCGGCTGAGGCTGTCATTTTGCCTTAAATGCCATTTGGCGTTTTGTGTTCCACGGAAGAGAAGAAAGTCATACAGGTTTGGGACAACCTGAGGATAAGTAAACAATGACAGAATACAAGACAAAATCAATGTAAAATCTGAATAAATGTAAAGTAAAAAAATATAATGATTAAAATTTAAGGAATAATGTACAGTTAGTCAGCTATTGCAAAATAAACCCAAACAGGGTGATCAGGACCCTGATGTGTTACAGCCTTGTATCATCCTGAAGGGGTTTATTTTGCGATTATGACCATCTGACTGTATGTTACATGGCTACATGATATACAAGTAAATAATTGGACATGACATATTGATTTGCATTGAAATTATGTTATTACATGAGAAAAACGATGAGTCTCTGGAAACAGCTCAATCAGATTTGAAATTCCAGAAGGCCATGTAATAAATATATATAAACGCAAGTAAATGAATCAAAATATGACTATATAAATAAAATAATATAATGAAATAAATATTACACTGCAAAAAACTTCTCTAACTGAGGCAAGTCTATTTTCCGCTTACAACGATACATCATGTTTTCTACCATGAATAGGAGCCTTGATCTAACTAGCTAAAGTAAGTTAAAAGGGATGGAAAAAACAAGGAAATATATTCAAATCTATAGCGTCATTGTAAATAACAGAAAAAATGAAAGCATACTGTAATATTCTGAACTTAATACTTTCTTTTCAGTTCAAAAAGATGATAATGCCATTAGCATTGTTTATATGCATATACTTTTTGCGTTGTTTAAGCACTCCATTTACTCCAGGAATTATGCAAACATACCCCAAAAATCTGTGCTTAGCACAAATTGTACAGGCCGGTCAATTCTGAATGCTATGTTGCGGAGGATGCAACTGATGACCACAATCTGTCTGGGACTGAAAGTGTGCTTGTCTACATACTGTTTGGATATATGCCTTGTTAGAACACACTTCTCCATCATTTGATGTATTTCTGCTGCAATGATCAATAGAAAGAGTATGCAAACATCTGCAGTTTGTAATAGTGCATTAATTGTGCCAGACAAATAGCGCTGACTTTTGTAAATAAGGCGCATTCTATAACAAGTAGCATTGCCAACTTTCACACACTTTCAGGCTCTATCACATGCTCTCACTCTACCCAAGTAAATATCATGCCAAATAACAAGAAAACGTAATTCAGTATAAAATAAAACATAGCAACAAATCTTCAATTTGGATTTTTCCATCAGCATGATACATGAATATTTGGGCCAATGTTGTGATATACTTTCTGAAAAACATAGGAAATGTTAAATGATTCAAGCAGCCTCTATTTAGCCTGATTAATGCAAAGCCTTATTTGCCCTGTCCCAAATGGCACACTTCATTTGGACTTGTGGACTTGTGTGTCCCTGTTTAAGCTTTTCTGGCCATAGCGTTTAGTTACTACTATGTGTGTGTAATATATATATATATATATATATATATATATATATATATATATATATATATATATATATATATATATATATATATATATATATATATATATTACACACACACACACACACACACACACACACACACACATATACACTACCGTTCAAAAGTTTGGGGTCACTTACTCATTCTTTATTTATTTATTTATTTCACATTTTAGAATAATAGTAGTCAGCAAAACTATGGAATAATAGAAATGGAAATATGGGAATTATTTTGTGACCAAAAAATCCAAAATAAATCCAAAACTATGTAATATTTTAGCATCTTCAAAGTAGTCACCCTTTGCCTAGATTTTGCAGACATGTACTCGTGACATTTTCTCAACCAACTTCTTGAGGAATCACCCCGGGATGCTTTTTAAACAGTATTGAAGGAGTTCCCATCTATGTTGGGCACTTATTGGCTTCTTTTCTTCATATTTTGATCCAAGTCATCCATTTCAAAAACTTTTTTTTTTTTTAGGAAATTTTAGATTTGTAATTAAATAAATGTATATGTTTTGGCAGAATAATATTTTGTCTACAAAGTTAATTTCAAACTTTTAAGCATACACCTTCAGATCAAAAGATTTTTAAGATCATGAGAAACATTTCAGACAAGTGACCCCAAACTTTTGAACGGTAGTGTATATATATATATATATTTACACACACACACACATATACATATATATATATATATATACACTCACCTAAAGGATTATTAGGAACACCATACTAATGCTGTGTTTGACCCCCTTTCGCCTTCAGAACTGCCTTAATTCTACGTGGCATTGATTCAACAAGGTGCTGAAAGCATTCTTTAGAAATGTTGGCCCATATTGATAGGATAGCATCTTGCAGTTGATGGAGATTTGTGGGATGCACATCCAGGGCACGAAGCTCCCGTTCCACCACATCCCAAAGATGCTCTATTGGGTTGAGATCTGGTGACTGTGGGGGCCATTTTAGTACAGTGAACTCATTGTCATGTTCAAGAAACCAATTTGAAATGATTCGAGCTTTGTGACATGGTGCATTATCCTGCTGGAAGTAGCCATCAGAGGATGGGTACATGGTGGCCATAAAGGGATGGACATGGTCAGAAACAATGCTCAGGTAGGCCGTGGCATTTAAACGATGCCCAATTGGCACTAAGGGGCCTAAAGTGTGCCAAGAAAACATCCCCCACACCATTACACCACCACCACCAGCCTGCACAGTGGTAACAAGGCATGATGGATCCATGTTCTCATTCTGTTTACGCCAAATTCTGACTCTACCATCTGAATGTCTCAACAGAAATCGAGACTCATCAGACCAGGCAACATTTTTCCAGTCTTCAACTGTCCAATTTTGGTGAGCTCTTGCAAATTGTAGCCTCTTTTTCCTATTTGTAGTGGAGATGAGTGGTACCCGGTGGGGTCTTCTGCTGCTGTAGCCCATCCGCCTCAAGGTTGTGCGTGTTGTGGCTTCACAAATGCTTTGCTGCATACCTCGGTTGTAACGAGTGGTTATTTCAGTCAAAGTTGCTCTTCTATCAGCTTGAATCAGTCGGCCCATTCTCCTCTGACCTCTAGCATCAACAAGGCATTTTCGCCCACAGGACTGCCGCATACTGGATGTTTTTCCCTTTTCACACCATTCTTTGTAAACCCTAGAAATGGTTGTGCGTGAAAATCCCAGTAACTGAGCAGATTGTGAAATACTCAGACCGGCCCGTCTGGCACCAACAACCATGCCACGCTCAAAATTGCTTAAATCACCTTTCTTTCCCATTCTGACATTCAGTTTGGAGTTCAGGAGATTGTCTTGACCAGGACCACACCCCTAAATGCATTGAAGCAACTGCAATGTGATTGGTTGATTAGATAATTGCATTAATGAGAAATTGAACAGGTGTTCCTAATAATCCTTTAGGTGTGTGTGTATATATATATATATATATATATATTTACACACACACATATATATATATATATATATATTTACACACACACATATATATATATATATATATATTTACACACACACATATATATATATATATATATTTACACACACACATATATATATATATATTTACACACATACACACACACACACATATATATATATATATATATTTACACACACACATATATATATATATATATATATATTTACACACACATATATATATATATATTTACACACACACATATATATATATATATATATTTACACACACACATATATATATATATATTTACACACATACACACACACACACATATATATATATATATATATATATATATATATATATATTTACACACATACACACACACACACATATATATATATATATATATATATATATATATATATATATATATATATATATATATATATATATATTTACACACACACATATATATATATATACATGTTGGTGCCAGATGGGCTGGTTTGTGACTCTTTATCCAGAAGCTCTACAAGAGACCTACAGATTCTTTCTTCACCATCATGCCTGTGAAATACATGATATAAAAAATGGAAACTTCTGTCTCCCCCTAACATCTTTTGAAAGTCATACAGGTTTGGAACAATATTAGGATGAGTAAATTATGTCATTGTTTTCATTAGATGGTTGGAGGGTTAAACTATCAATTTACATGTTTAAGAAGACATTCTGCTTGCAATTTTTTTGTAAACGCGGTTGAGATCCTGACCTGAGAATTTTCTCCTTCTTCTGTTCCCAGGATGCACATCACAGAATCTATCAGTGGCTGGTTCTCATACACTATCCTCCTGAAACCATGTAAGAATGGCTTGTTCTCTTCCCTTTGTCTGGCAGCCTCTTGAAGCTCTAAACTAACAAATATAAATCATGTTAGCATTCAGTAAAACATAACAAAAGCAATATTACATAATGCATCAGAGAATTGGTGGTATTTTTGGGCTACTGAATGATAGAATACATTACCAAACCAGTTCTGCAGCATTTGCATTTGTAAGTTCATCCATCAGTTGCACAATATAATGAATATTTACTGTATATATATATATATATATATATATATATATATATATATATGTATGATCATTTATCACTTAATGTCATACAAAATCCAATAAATGTAAAAAAGCTAAATAAATATCTGGTGTGACCACCTTTGCTTTCAAAACCAATTCTCCTAGGTACACCTGGACACAGATCTTATGATTGTTGGCAGATAAGGTGCTCCAAGCTTCTTGGAGAATTCTTCACCGTTCTTCTATCTATTTCGCTGTCTCAATTACTTCTGTCTCTTCATGTAAGTTTATTCAGACTCAGTAGTTTGTTCAGACTGACACGATGTTCACGATGCCATCTGTTGCAGGGCTCCCTGTTCTTCTATTCTAATCTTTTAAATCTTTGCAAATGTAGTGTTTGTGAATCTAACTTTTATATTTCCTATTGACACACTGAAGCTGAAAATATAAATAACCATCTTAAGACAAATGCTTTTGTGAAGACCTTTGCACAGTACTACACACACACACACACACACACACACACACATACACACACACACACACACACACACACACACATATATATATATATATAAAATGGACTGGGAAGATAAATTGTCCCTGGATTTTACATGGCAACTGGCCCAAAAATGTTCGCTGTCCTTTTCTGCATATCGTGGTGCTGTTTTGTGGTCTGTTCTGCGTAACACGGTGGCTCATTTTTCTTATCGCGACCCATTTGGCACGTTTCGCGGCTGACCCACCGGCTTGCTCGGTTCTCCCAATGGCCGGTCCACCCCTGATCGGCCCAGAGTGCGTTGGCCCACCGGGAAAATGCCTGTTATGCCAGATTACCAGTCCACTCCCTGATCATTATTATAGAGTTGTTTCATCGATGTGTGTTCTAATGAATTTCACACAGTTTAAGAGCAATCTTAATGGTTTCACAGGGTCACATCTGGTTTCCCGTGTTGACTTGTGACATTTTGTACATGGGAACTGACGATTTCACTTGTCAAGAGCATTAAATCACAAGTGGAATTCTTTTATATACAACACTAAAGCATCACAGGCTGATGTGTGACAATAATATACTTTCAATTGCTTTTTTCCTTTCTAATGAATAATGGCTTAATTAACATGATGATTTGAGTGACTTTCTCCTACCCTTGAAAATTAATGAAAATTAATTAATAAAAATTTAGTTAAAACTGGATTGTTAGGACAGTGGTAAGTCATGCTGATCCATCACTCAATGACTTGGGTTCAAATCCTGGTTCATTAAGTGCACTTATATCTGCTGCTGGTTATGATGTACTTTTAATCGGTCTATTGAAAACTATTTTGTAAAACACAGACACAATTTGTTGTTATATTGTTTTAAACGAATCTATCAAAATTTCAACTGAATCTGACAGCCAGTAATCACAGGATAACCTGAATTTTCAGAGAATAGTTGAATTACTGAGAAGAAAATGATGAACTACGCTGTCTATAGTTTACAGACTGTTTTATTATATTTTAAATTGTCAAACAATTTAAGATAAAATCTTAAGATTTTAATATTTTTCCAAACAAACTAAATCATTGTTTCTGAAGAACTTTCTCATGCTTCCTCGGAGTATGATTTATCATTTTGGCCTTAGTAGGCTACATGCTCTCCAGTCTCCTGTCAAAAAGCTAAATTACACTTCTGAAATTTCATCTGTTGGCAGTTCCACATTGTCATGCACAGAACCCTTGAAAAGTAAAGGATAGCATTATATAAATTTAATTGCATTAATAGATGTTTACCAGGGAATTTAACCCGGGTGTTTTCGTATGGTTACAATCACACTACTGCTAGAAATCACCAGTTCCCATGTCAACCAATGTCCCACGTCAACATGGATGGGAAACCAGATGTGAGCCTGTGAAACAATTAAAATCGCTCTTAAATTGTGTCAAATGTATTGAAACAGACATCAATTAAATAAAGCGGGTTAATAATGATACCAATTGTTTTTTATATATAATGTGCAAAACACATTTTCTTTACTCATTGATAATTCCCATTGAACGAATCTGCTGAAAGGCAAGAAAAATTATTCACGCGCACATCCCCAGTTGATCTATAACACCGGAACCAACTATTTGATATGCAAACTCCTTAAACTCTTTATAATATGTCTTTAAAATAATAACTTCAGTGATAAAATAAACACTTAAGAAAGCAGATTTACCCAGTCTGAGCTGTTATATGTAGTGGGTAACCTTCTTTGCTAACTGCCTACTAAACAAATAATGTTTTTTTTGCTGAAATAATATTTCTAATAATACATTTTTATATCGGCTCTGATTTCATTCTTGTAAATATATGTGTATTGTTTTAATGGTTTTGTTTTCATTAGCTTAACCACCGTAGAACCGGAAGTAGTTCTTTTCAGTAAACAGATATGTTATCTGGTAAAATACACAATATAGCCGCCTTTCACACTTGCAACCAGGTAAATTACAGGAAAATCATTGAGTTGCATTTATAGGTACTGATGCAACTTCTCATTAAGTGAAATTGCCAGAAGCCTAAAACTTAACAGTATTTGCAAAAGCTGGTGTGATGTCTAAACTGAAAATTGCAGATTACTTATTTCTGGAAAATACTTGATGTGTGAAAGGGGCTTATGCCAGTTTAGCTTCAATCTCAATATTTACCAAATCCACATGAAAAATCCAAGCAGATGTGACTTGCTGTTCTATCTCAAAAAGCTCCTTCAATGTGAGATGTCTTTATAAAAACATGAGAACTATTGAATACCTCCAAAAAAAATCATAGAGACCAAATGTAGCTTCATTAAGCTAGTGTGATCCAATTTATTGAATTTCAACAAGGCGTAGATACAGTAGTGTTATTGTTCAAGCCAACACATCATCAGTGACACATTCTTCATTGCCTCCAGCGCTCTCATTCTTACACACTTACATAGACACAAAATGCAAACAGTAAACAAAGTATTATATTAACATCTCATCATTTAATTTAAATATCTAGACTGCAAAGCACTGATGAAGTCCACATAGTCATACACTAGCATCACATTCCAGACCAACAAAATAGGAATGTCTTAAAACAAAGACACCAGAACACGTGATTCTTTCATGGTCTACATGAGTTAGCTCAGGCTCATTCAAAATATCACACCATAACAACAGTCATTTACAGTAGGGTTCAGGAGTTGCATTGCACATGATTTGAGGTGGCTAGCACAGAAGATGCTGTTGCCAAGGTAGCGGAAGCTTTAGAGTTGTCATGGTTACTTCTGCTCACGTCTCCAGATGATCACCATTCCAGAGGCATCGGACGAGGCCAGCAGGCTTTCATCGCAGTTGAAGCTGACATCCAGCACGGGCCCGCTGTGACCCTGCAGCTTGTTAACAATGGCCTTAGTGTTGCGTTCAACATCGAAAAAGTAGACACATGCGTCCTCGCTGCCAGTGACTACATAAAGGAAGAACAAAATAGATGGTAAAAGTAAACTGCACCCTCAAACATTTCTATGATTGGTCTTACCAACACAGGCTCCTTGTCTGAAGGACATGAGAGGACAGAAGATGCTGTGTAGTGGTTGGGATCCATGCTGGATAGGGAAACTTCTCTTAAGCTGCAGAGTCCCTTCATTATCCACCACCCTGTCGATACCAGTTCAACATTTATTAATAATAATTAGCAATGTCCAGTGAAAGGGGCACCCTCATCACTCTCATCTTGTGAAAACAGATAGAATCTTGATTACTGTAACTGCATTCTAACCTGTATAGCAGTAGTTTGTTCACACAAGCATTGACGAGCAGAGAAGGGTCCCGTGCCTCTCGACTGATCCATGAGCGTGCTGAAATACTGGAGATTGAACTGCCCTCATTCACCACCAGTCTTTTAGCTTTGGTCAGTTTTCCTATGACATAAAGGCCTCTTTCAATAAAAACTAATACATCAATCGTAACCCAACACTTTTCAGAAAAATAGTGCAGAGTTAGACTACATCATACAATGCAATAGATTCTAGCAGAGATGCTTTACATTTTTGGAGATCTACTGAATGACAACTGAGTATCGTAGAATTATGCTGCTGGTGGTTTATTGATGTGTCACACATTTTTTTGTCTGGATGTTATTCAAAAATACATACTTGAATACAATAATGAATATGTTTGTAATTTCAAAGTCACTTTGATATTTTTTCTGGAGTTTAAAGTAAAAAATGTAATGTGGTGTAACTGTCTGGAGACAGTAAACAATCATAAAAAGCTAAAATTCTCAAAAATAAATGCTGCCATGAATAGGGCAGTATATTCTTTTATTAATATTTTTATTTTTAAAAAAGCAGTGAATTTTTGTTGCTTTTTTTAAATAATATTTGAAAAGTTTTTGTCCACCAAATCGGACCCCCCCAAGACTTAGAACTTCAAGACTGTGAAGTTTTGAAAATATCTAATATTTTGAAATATTTATGAAAAGGCACATTTTGTTCAAGTCATGTGGTGTCACCCTGAGAAAACATCTTGATATTCTTGACGAAAAAAAAAAAAAAAGATTTTCCTCGAAAAACATGTTTGAAAATTTTTTTTAAATTAACTATCAAGTTGTGAACACTCAAGGTGCAAGGAAAGTATTTTAATACCTTTAACTTGATGGTTACACCACATGACATTTTTACAGTCATTGAAAATGTTGTTTTTGTAGAAAATGCAATAATTGTTTTATCAAAAATTTATGAAACCAAATCGGACACAAATTTTATTTCTACGAACTTCACACTTGTTTTAAACTAGATTTAAACAATTTCTCCTTTATATCACTTAGGACAACCTCATTTGTCAATGACCCTGGTCTGGTACTAAATCTATTCCTTTCAACAACATCTGAATGTGGGATTAAGAGAAGAGATTTTGTGTACACTGAATTTGCACCCACAGAACTCAGCAGAAAGCTCTGCAGATTTCCAATAGATTTCAAAAGCTATCAAAATGTTCTGAACCTTGCATGTTTGTTTATTACATATTCTGGCTAATTTGGTAATGTTTTCAGCTAAGAATAAAAATGTAGTGCTGTCAGTAATGTTTAACACATTTTACTACTTTATGTTTATATCCATTTTGCTGAATTCTAAATATCTTCCAACATCAGCACAGAAAATGCAAAACAAGATTCCATTAGGGCCTGTATATCAGATAAGAAAATATCTCAGTACCTGTGGCCATGTCAAAGAGGAAAGAGAAAATGCTGCCCCTGTCATCACCAGCCCACAGGATTCTCCCTGGAGCATCAAAGGAGAGAGACAGCACTCCACCGGTGAGTTTACTGGAGCCGCCCTTCACTTTCTTCCCAGTGGAGATGTTCACCACCTGCAGGTGGTGTTTACTGTTGCCAACCTGTGAACAAGTAAGACCAAAAAAAAAAATTATCAAAATGTTCACCAATGCAATTGCAATTGTTTTAATTGCAATGCAATTTGAATTTAGAAATATATTTATGTTTTTCATGTTTCAATAAATGAATTTAACTTTTAAATCGAAATCGATAACGCAAAAATATTCAAAGATCCCTTGGCAGTGGGGCAGGGTTGTTGACGATGTAATCAGACACTGCAATATTTGTTTAGAAAAATATTGTGGAAAATATTTTTACATATCGCCCAGCCCTAATCATTAGTAAAAGGAATAGTTCACCAAAAATCCCTTATGCCATCCCATATGTGTTTGACTTACTTTCTTCAGCAGAACACAAATTAAATTTTTTTGAAGAATATCTCAGCTCTGTAGGTCCATCTATACAATACAAGTGAATGGGTGCCAATATTTTGAAGCTCCAAAAATCACATATGTCCACATGAAATTAATCCATATGACACCAGTGGTTAAATAAATGTCTTCAGAAGCAATCTGATAGGTTTCTTCTTGTGTTTTTGGCGATTCACATTCTTAATGCATGCACCCCCTACTGGGC
Source organism: Moxostoma hubbsi (assembly GCA_032164185.1). NCBI lineage: Eukaryota > Metazoa > Chordata > Actinopteri > Cypriniformes > Catostomidae > Moxostoma > Moxostoma hubbsi. The sequence goes on from JAVLUX010000018.1 coordinate 6,558,888, forward strand.
AGGGAGAAGAATTTCTAGCAAACATGGACTTAAATATTGATCTGTTTCTTACCCACACCTATCATATAACTTCTGAAGATATGGATTTAACCACTGAAGTCTTATTGATTACTTATTTGCTGTCTTTATGTGCTTTTTGGTGCATCAACATTTTGGACCCCATTCACTTGCATTGTATAGAGCTGAGATATTCTTCTAAAAAATGTTATTTGTGTTCTGCAGAAGAAAGAAAGTCATACACATCTGGGATGGCGTGAAGGGAGTAAATGATGAGAGAATTTTAATTTTTGGGTGAAATATCTCTGTAAAACAACTTAACAATAATGGCTGCAATATGGACTCACCACAGTCAGATTGTTGTTCATGGGCTGAAAAGTGCAGCACAACAGCTCACTGCCCTCTGGGTCGACCACCTCGCGGATACACCTCCCATCTTCTGTGTTCCAGATCCGCAGAGTGCCATCTTTTGATGTGGACACAATGATGTCATTGCTGAGTGACCAGGCAAAGTCAGTCACTGGTCCGGCGTGGCCCTTCAGAGTCACCTTTACAGTTGGTGGAGACGGGGACAGTGTCATAATAGATAATGTCCCATCCAATGAACAGCAAGCAAGGAGGTGCTTATCATCATTGGCGAACTGCAATCGTGGAACTGAGGAGATAAAATAGTAAGGGCAAAAATGAAAAGGTAAAACTACTGTCTAGACTGAGGAAATAAAACCTAGGTCAACTGTTGAGATCTTAACACTTAAAAGAGGACATCAAAAAACAAAAGGTTTTATTGGTGCCTTTTTATTGGTGCCTTATAAATATTTTAATAAACAATTGTGAGGGATCTAGATATTTGTGACTATACAGAATTGTGTCTAATGATGTGAAAACTACAGGTGCTTTGGTACTAAGTTGATACTACACTTAAAAAAAAGTATTGTTACCAGACTTAATTTCATACCCAAGTGCTGACTGACTGACATGTAGCTGTTTCAAACACTCACATGCATGCATAAGAATGCTTGCAATGTTGCATTTGCATGTGTAAACAGTCTAAGAGACCACTCACACCAAAGGCATTTTTGCATCCGTTCGTACTTTTTTTTTTTAACTGTTTTCCGGTGTAAACATGGGCTATGGATGTCTTTGACTGTTGCACAGTGTCTCACAATTTTTTTCACATTTTAACGCAGGGGTGATGTGTTTATTAGTCACCGTGTCTCAAGATACATGCGTTTGCTGCACTGCATCTAGATTTTATTAGTGCAATTTCAATGTGAACGGCCCCTTATGCACTTCTTGGTAAAAATACCTTTCATAGCTAGATATTAAACTAAATGTCATTTACATTTTGGTATTGTGACAAGACTAATTGTGTCATTACCAGCTCCCTCACCAGCTGAGTCGACATGCTGGTCGAAGATGTGGTGCATGCCGGCAAAAGCGTAGTTCTCACTGAGGGAGGTGTCCCCTGCCATGGCACGACTGGCTTCTGCCACCGAGGTGGGCACCAGGCTACCTGGAGGCCTGGCACAAGTTATCAAAAGAGACCTATTTTTAATATTAATAAGCATTTTATGGATAGCTGCAAGACCAAAAAACACAAGCTGTACAAATAGATTACTTTTACACTGCATTTTACACAACATTTACAGTTTTACAATGTTATTAGAAGTTAAATGTTAAAAACAAAGAGGGTGGGTGGGGCTTACCTCTCATCATACACTGCCCTGTTCATCTGGGCTTGTAGCTGGTAAGAACCTCTACTTACTGACCTTCTGTGACCTCTGGCGCCCTGAGCCCTGGGATCCTCCTCAAAGTCCTGTTGGAAAGATGGAGAAAAAAGATAAAAAAGACCAATGGTGTGTAGAAAGGAGAACAGGGTGCAATTGAAGGAGGTAGAGAACTTAAAAGGGTCTAGCAGGGTGATTTAAGAGTTTCAGCGTTACAACAACAACAACATAAAGCCTATCATGCACAAAGAGCTCACAATCTACATGCACTGCAGCTCACACACAACACAATGACCTGGATCTGGTTTCTATTTATATCTAAGGATATAGATGTTCTATCTCGCTGTCTATCTCTTTTGTTTGTGTTTTTCTTTGTGGGGCATTTTTCAGCCCAGAACTCCTAATCCGTGTTTGTCGAAACCCTTTGCCCTGTTTCTGAGTGCACCTAACCTCCATGCGATCCAGTGTGGTGCGGGAACTGCGCACACTGCTGGCTCTGAAGCTGCTCTGCTCTGACAGAGGCCCGTAACGCAGTGCGAGAAACTGACTGCGCAGACGCAAATACTGCCTGCGCAGCCCCGGCTCAAAGCCACACTTGGCATTCTCGCTGAGCAGCTGGCTGCGCCGGCGGATGTACTGCGTGCGGAACTGGGGGAACGTTGGTGTGCGATAAGCATTGTACCTAAAGAGAGAAGCAGAGAGAAAATAGAGCAGTGAATTTAGGGAAGCCCTTCTCTGTAAAACACACCGTTTAATCATAACCATAGGAACACTGCTCTATCTGAGCAACCATTTAAACACATTATGACACCAAGGTGCACCATGGGCCATCTGCCTTCCGAACAGAGCAATCAAGGATGATAGCACAAGCCAAGTCGAGAGATTAGCACATAACCATTTTTAGATTTGTATATATTACTCCATAGTTAGATATCTTAATGTGGTGCGAGAACTGCTCACAATGTTGGCTCTTTTCCAACTTTCGTTCTTAATTTTATATTACATTTCATAACATCGTTCTCTGTACAATTTTATTCTGATTGGTCAGTTGCAATATACTGTGGTGAAATATGACTACTAAACTGTTTAACTGAACATTGAGCCAGGCAATTTCCCACTTAAGTGTACTAGTTTCATGTCTCATAACACTATGTGCACACTTTTTCTCAAATCAGTATTTTCATGTCTATGTATTTATAGTTTGGTAAGTAGGCTTGTAATAACTGAGATAACTCAGCTAGTCATTGCAAAACAAACCCCATCAGGAAGATCATGGACCAGGTCAAATGAATGACCAGCTGACTGACGTTGTTACGTTCCAGAATGTTATTTGTTTTGTGAATGTTGGGTGCATATATTTTTGGCTGTCCGTGTTATATTCTGCTCCTCTAGGATGAGTAGCGACACCTGATGCTAATCAACGCGCCTGAGTCTTCTGATTGGTGCCTGTGGCTGTGTGCTCTGTTATAAAAGCTATCCAGTTTGGAGATACTACAGAGACATATACTCTGGTCTCTCTTGCGGAGTCATTTATCCCTGTGTTTACATACCGTGTGAGGTATTGTAGTTGCGTGTAATGCTTTTGCAAGGAAATGTTGTTGCACTGATTGTAGTTGGACATTGATTGTTATCCCTGAGTGCATGGCGAGTTGTATTATCTGGCGTTTCTTTCTTCATTTAATTGGTTAAAAGAAGCTGTAGCGCCAATTATTTTGTATATATTTTTCTCCTGTTTATGGTTAGAGAGGGAGTTAGGTTTAGTATTGTCTTTTGTTTGCATCTTTGTTTTGTGTATATAGATTATTTAGTAGACTATTGTTTGTTATTTTGGCTTTGATTCCCTTGAAGTCAATTTATTGCTTCCTTGTAAGATTCTTAAGTTTCTTTGTCACTGTTCTGTTCCCAAAATAAAACTTTATTGTTGATTTGATAACTTGTGAGTTCAATAGTGCTGGGACGCGAAAACAGGGCTTCATATCGTTAACTCCTTTAAATTATTTAATTTCCTTAATTTTTATTTTATAACTGATCCTCCTCCTAAACCCTAGACATGGGAGGTAGTATCACTGTTCATTATTCCTTATATACATTGTATTGTACATGTTTTTTTTTCTGTTATCTAGTATTGTATGACACACCCCAAAGAGCCTTTTCTGAATATTTCAAATATCGCCTTGCTGCAATGACAATCATTTTCTTCTACACACCTTGCGTCCACTGCCAACACCTGCTGCCAAACAGCAGCCATGAGATCCACCAACGCAGAGAGATGCAGGAAACACAAGAACTGCAGAACACACAAATTATTTATTATAATTAAACAACTGTAAATTTACAAATAAATAACTGATGTCAAAGCATTAATTATATCATTCAGTTCACTTAAGTCATCAGTGTATCTGTATGATGGCTGATAAAAAAAAAAAACTATTAAAATTACTTAAATACACACAAAATATCTGAAACATTTCATTTTAAAATATAACAATCCAATGTATCTAGTTTAGTGTAATTTATTAATTAGCCTGCTAATATTGTTTCCCCGTCACACTGTCACAATCGAACATATCTAAAGCAGCCATCACATTCAAATCAAATAAACATTATAAAATCATAACTATGTAAGAATAGCAAATAAACAGCTCGATGTTTTGACACATTAGCCACCGCTAGCAGGGAAGCTAACAACCTCCATCAGAAATTTGAGTTACAAACCTTAGAAATCGTGTCAGTCACTTTGTGACAACAGTATTTTGACTAGAAGCAATATAGTAACACCTTTAACAAACTAAAACGCAATGTCAATGTATCATTTTATATTTAAAGGCCACTCACCGTGCGATGTTTTCACCGGTTCATTCTGTTGAGGGGAGTGACATAATCATGTGACCGCCCCGCCCAGCCAGCAGCTGATCTGCATATCATTGACGTCACTGCAGCGCGTGTAATTCTTCTTCTTCTCTTGTTTTTTGGCGGTCGGCAAGCAGCTTTTGGTGCATTACCGCCACCATATGAACTGGAGTGTTGAACAGTGATGCGGAAAGATAGCTCTATGCATACAATGCTTTCATATACCTCAAAACATAATCTGTGATATCTAATTTCCCTTGTTTTTTCGCTAATGACTTTGTAATGACATCCGTTGGATTCCCTTGGCCTGCAATTTTGAGTGTAATTCTTGTCTTTGGTTGTAGGCTGTGCAATGTAGAATAACATGTTCAACTGTCACTTCATCACAATGACTGCATAACCCATTATGGTCCTGTTTTATTTTATACAAATTTCCATTTAAACCAGTGTGGCCTATACGTATTCTTGTTATTATTATACTCCTGTATCTTGTGTCTTCCTTTTATTTATCCATCCCAAAGTTTCTGCCTGATATTATTGGCTGCTTTTCAAATAAGTTCCTTGGTTTCCAAATTGCTCGCGAATTATGAGTTCAACATTATCACATTTTAATTCGTTTTTTGCTAGTTTGTCCACAATCTCATTTCCTTCTACATGTGCACGCACCCAGAGAAAACTAATGATGTTTCCTTGTTTATGCAGTGTGTACAAGAGTTGTAACATTTCATATATTATGTCATATATCTAAGGTCAGAATGTGCAAATTGCAGTCTTTTCAGGGCCGCTAGATAGTCTGTGTAAATGACTACTTTGTCAAGTCTTCTTCCACCCACTGGAGAGCCAAATATATTGACACCAACTCAACTATAAACACCATTACATTGTCCGGTGCTCTCTTTTTAATAGCTACCTTATATTTCAGTACATACACAGCTGCTCCTGCTTTTCCAGATGCTGGGTCTTATGAACCATCTGTAAAGATGTCTACCATACTATTATATTTTTTGTTTAATATATTGATTAACAATTTAATCCTCTGTCAAGTCCGTATTTTCTTTTATTTTTTTCTTGTAGATGTGTATGCAGGGCATAGGAAATGATCACGGTGGAACTACATGGAACGGCACACTTTTACTATATTTTCTTTGATCAAGAAAGACCCATTGATTGGGCGATTCTATTTTCTGTCCATCCTAAGCTCAATGCTGTCTTGTGTGTGTTCCCAGCACTCATTAAACAGATTTTGTGGTGATGCACATCATTGGGTCCTTTAAACGATACCCAAATAATCCACTGATAGTTGTTGATGCCTCACTGTCAGTGACATTTCACCCATCTCCACTTGCAGGGCATTTACAGGAGATGTAGCTACTAAAAGCCCTGCAACATATTCTAAGAGCCTTCGTCTGCACCACATCTATTTTCTTCAGTAGTGAATCACTTGCTGTTCCAAATGCCATGCAACCTTAATCAATTGCTGATCTAATGAGCAGACAAGAAATGTTCTTGAGTGAATTGCGGCTTGCTCCCCCACTCACATCTCATAACATTTAGTACTTTTTTACACTTTGCAATCAGTTTTCCAATATGTTACTGTTTGTCTAGCCACACTCCCAAAAATGTTACCACATCTACTTGCTCAAGTGGATGACCATATAATGTGAATTTGACTGCTGTATTTTTCTTTTTTGAAAAACACATTATTTGGGTTTTAGCTGTTGCCAACTCCTCAACCTGGTGTATCTCTAACTGGACCTTTTTTCAAGTATACAGGATATTCTGTCCACTCTTCCACACTGCCCCATAATCAGCATGAAGCGATCGTCAGCACATGTAATGAGGACTATCATTTGATTTATATGTTACTGATGATGGACAGGCCATGTTGTGTCAGTGTCACTGTGCAACTAGAATTGAGAGCTTATGTTTACATTGCATTACATTACATGAAATTATACACAGTCAAAAGGTTACAAGTAACCTCTTAAGGTAAGAAACCCCTGAATGACAACGCACACGCAATTATAACTAAGGGTTTTCATATAACTGCGAGACATTTTTGTCTTTTTCATTTTTGTTTTTTCGATCAATTTGGCTGTGTTAATTCCAACGGCATAAATTTTGCTAAAGGTGTGTATTTTTGGGGGAATTTTGATATTTCAACCTCAGTTCCTAAAATACATCTATGTAAACATAAAAAGTTACACTCAGGAACTTAAGGACAAAATTGTCCCTATTGAAACCCTTTAAAACTGCAATATTTGATCCCAGTGCCATTAAAGCTGACAATCATGAATTCTATGATATTCTGCATTAATTCTGGAGACCTGGCTTCAAAATGTACATTTTTAGATTTTCCACCAGATGATGCCATTTTTCTCATATTTTGCCTATGGAGCAAATACGTTCTTTTTTTCTATTTTTTGTTTGTTTTATTAAGATTACTAAAGGTCAGTTGAATGAATGATGCAGCTAAAATTGTGTGAGAGAGTGTGTGTGTGTGTGTGTGTGTGTGTGTGTGTGTGTGTGTGTGTGTGTGTGTGTGTGTGTGTGTGTGTGTGTGTGTGTGTGTGTGTGTGAGTGTGTGTGTGAGTACTGCATTGTGGGGACCCACAAGAATAGTAAAGCCTGAGATCACCTACCTTGTGGCTAGGCCTGGCTTTGTTTAGATTTATGTCTTGCAACTGGGGCTGTGCTTTCTTTAGATTTACTTTTGTACATTTACATAGGATCAGACAACTTCACAGGTTCATCAGAAAAGTCAATCTTTTGTTCAACAGCAAGACCGATGTAAGAACAGTTAAGCACACACACCTGTACACTGTATAGAGTACATGGCCATAATTAGGTTCCATCCTTTAATTATGTGCCAGAGTAGGGTTTATTTGAAATGTTTAGGCAAATCTTTAACCAAATAATGTTTTAAAGGAATATTGCGGGTTTGATATAAGTTAATGTCAATCGACAGCATTTATGGCATAATGTTGATTACCATAAAAATGTATTTCATCTCGTCCCTTCTGGGGTTTTGGCCCCAGAAGTGTTACAATGGAAGTGAAAGGGACCAATCTATAATAGTTAAAATACTGTTTCAAAAGTAAAGCCACAAGACGTAAACAATATGTGTGTTTTTAAGCTTTGTTGCCATTACGATGTAAGTCGTAAAACTTTTTGACGATTTAAACAACTTGAAAGTGCTTTTAAGAAATGATAAGCTTCACATATCTGCCTTTTAACCCTCCAAAAATTAGCCCCATTCACTTACATTGTAGGTTCCTCATTGTAGCCCAGATTTTTTTTATATTTAAATTTATATATAATAAAATTATACAGAATAAATGGATTACATATATATGTATATATATATATTATACAATTATAAAATTATAGTTGCTCATTTATTTATGAAATGCACTAATAACTTTCTATAATATGTCATATTATATGATGAGTGTACAACAAAAACATTGTTCTTATTGGTAAAAATACAGTTTCTTCCTATTCTGTCCCTGGATCTCACTGCGTCCAGTAGTTTGCAAACTAAATTTAAAACTTGAATGAACAAATATTCACATATAGTTTGCAGAAAATGTATCTCTATTGAGGGAAAAGGTACGGCAGCGCACTATTTATCTTTGTTCAGCAAAATAAAAGGATTAACTATACAAAAGATACATATGCAACCAGGGTTTCACCTGAGCTCAGCAGAGGCCCAGTGCAGGACAGTGCAGAGGCAGAGCTGACGGGGCTCTTTGCTTGTTCCTGCTGCTCTTTCCCGAAGGGGCCCCGTAAATGGAGCAATTCAGCGGCCGGAGCCATAAATGAGGGCCACGCCAGCATCTCGGCACTGCTTATTCTAAAAGGACACAAGGACTTTGGAGCGCAGCCAACATGCCTGGAACAAAAGGTAGAAATTAAAGCAAAGTTTCAACAATATTGATCATATCCTTTCAGAAATATGCTGTATTAAAAGCATTCTAAATTCTATCTTGGAACCCTCACTTTAATTTTTTTAGAACACTTGAAAGAACAAATTACAGTGCATACCTATGACTGAGCACAAAAGCATAGCAAATTAAACCAACAATGGAAAAAGTAATCATCTGAATGTTTTTTCTTTTGACAGGTAACAAGACCGACAAGAAATCCACCACCAAGGTAACAACCCACATCACTGCATGGCATGCTTGATATTTAAACATAATTAAACAGTACTGACAATTTAGAATCCTACTCACAACCAGTCTAGTTTTAAGATGTGCAAGACAAGAGCTGCTGTCAGTATAACTCAGATGCCTTGAGCCCTTTAAATGCTTTAATTTGAACTTGACTATGATTTTTATTTTCCATTCAGCAACCTCAGAGTCCAAAGGAGCAGCCGAAGAAAGGTGATCAGAAAGCAGATGACACCAAAAAGCAAGGAGGTAAATATTGACAGCAGTTCTGTAGAAATGTGTGGGCAAGAAAGGACTTTTAAAATATCTGAATACATACTTTTCAAATGTTTAAGTAGCTAGACATGATACATGACAATATGCATAACATTTTACATATACGTTTTTATGGTTAACTAAAGTACATGTTTGACTGACAAATAAAACCTTTTATTTGTTCCATGTAAAAATCCCAACAATTTGCTGCGTCGTAAAAGCAAGCCGAGTAAGGCAAATTCCATAACATGTATTCGTCCTAAATCATAATATTGATTAAGTTCAACATATTTTTTTTAATGATATTTTTGTTCAATTAACAATGTTGTTAATTGAAACTGTGTTTGGTCGTCACAATACAATTCACAAAATCTCATACAATATGGCAAAATTGTAAGATATGGTATGACTTGGCTCATACGATACAGTACAAATTTTATTCGGTATGAAATAAGAAAAATGGTACGACATAAGGTATGACTTCATTTTCCTATTAGAAATCAGCCAATGAACAACTTACAATACAGTCATCAAATTGTAGCTAGCCTCCTATAAAACACTTCATTTTAAGAAAGGAAACGTCTGTGAAACAAATTACTCATTCTATATATATTTATGCAACTAACTAATGTATGTCAATCCGCTTCCCTCGTCTCTGTTCAAACCCTAATGTTTTCTTTCTTCAGTGGTACACAACAGTGATTTTCCTATTAGAATCATGCTTTAGGTCAGGGCCGTAACAAGGAGACCACCCCCCATATTCATAATAGTGCTCTATTGATATGTTTTTTTTCTATGGTTGTAAAAGTCAGTTTTCAAAATCTCTTACTATTATTACGACTTTTCATTAGATTGGGTTGGCTGGGTCACCACTTGATGTCCAATATAAAATCTGTGTCCTAAAACATATTTATTTACATTTATATATTTAGCAGACACTTTTATCCAAAGGAAGGATACAACATAACCGATTCAGGTAATACTTTATTTTAATGTGTCCTTGTTACACATTTTACATGTAATAACTACAGTAATAACAATCAATTATGTGCAATTACAAGCAACTAATCCTAAAAAAAACACCTTACCCTAACTCTAAACCTGTAGTAAGTACATGTTGTTAATTAGTAATAATCAGTTATTACTTGTGTAATTACACTGTAATAAGGACACATTAAAATAAAGTGTAACCATGATTGAGAAAGTAAATTGAAAAGTGCTTCAATAAATGTATTTGAAAAGTACGAGCCAAGAGAGAGAGCAAAGCCACTTGAGAACCGCTACAATAAATCATGATCATTTCAATTATTTTGACACATTTATTACAACAGAATATTATTATAGAGTGTCAGTATTCTGTGTGTGGGAGAGATGCAGAAAAACTATAAAATGTCTAGGCGCAAATGACAGAGCAAATTGCAAAAAAAATTTCTGACACAATTCAATTTTATTTCACCTGCTGTATGTTTCCAGTCAAGGTATCTGTATTTGTGTCTTTCCCTCGCAGGACAGCCGAAGGGAGAGAAGCAATAATTTCCAGGCCTTCGTAAAGATGGCTCTGGAGACTCTCTTGGGTTCTTGTCGACGTAATCATGGGGGCCCCCAGGGTAGGCAGGGCTGACAGTTTCTCCTCCCACCCAGCCAACAAACACTATCCATCTGACCATCATTAGACAGCGCTTGCAATCTGTCAGCCCCTTCTGTACCTTCTCCCATGGGTCTCACATTTGAATAACCCTGCTGATGTGCTCATTGGATGTTGGGCCCAATTCCAAAGACAAGAGTCTCTGTGACCCCACCATCATCTGCTTACATTTGACTCCGCCCATGTCATAGTTATTGACTCTGCTGTACATAAATTAGAGTTACTAATAAACATGATTTCATACATTGACGTAATTTGGAAATTTTATTGTATAATTTCTGTTATACTCTTCCTTTAAATAGTTAATTAAAGTCAAAATGAACCAGTGTTCACAACCCATTTTATTTACGTAATACTCGTCATATACTTCAGAGTGAAACTTGACTAAATATTGGACTGGACTTTGATCTACCGGGAATTGATTTGATGGTGAAAAGTGGAATGTGGTTGCAAATTAGATGGCTTAATTAAGATTAAGATTCAACTTTATTGTCATTGTGCAGAGTACAGGTACAGAGCCAATGAAATGCTGTTGTTTTCGCATATCCCAACTAAGCTGGGGTCAGAGCGCAGGGTCAGCCATAAAACAGCGACCCTGGAGCAGACAGGGTCAAGGGCCATGCTCAAGGGCCCAACAGTGGTATCTTGGCAGTGCAGGGGCTTGAACCCCCAACCTTTCAGTCAGTAACCCAGAGCCTTAACCGCTGAGCCACCACTGATTTGATTTCATGTTAACTTAAGGTAGGAGTGAATTTACTAAACAGTTACACCATTTTTGTGAATAGAGTGATAAAACAACCCTGACAGCATGTGCAAGTCAACAAAGCTTCAAGCACACACATTCTTAGACCCCCTTAGTCACAAAATCCCAATTCCTCATGCAGTTTATTTCATACATTATTCTATAATTAGAAGAGATGTTGTACAGGAAGTTCTGGCCTACTATAACATTTTTATTTATATATATATATATATATATATATATATATGAGCAGCCCCATGTGAACTAGTGTCTGTGCATTCAACCATTAAGGCAACCCAAAGTAAGTATAGTGTAACCATGCATTAGAGATAGTGTCTAGAGACTGCTTTGAATAAAAGCATGTATGTAATATTCAGCTGAGGCAGCATTACTTTGGATGCATTTGTGTAAAGGAACACATGTTTTAAATGAGGTACATATGGTTCGCTAAGCAGAAATGTGTTCGGCCCAGTAAATTAAGTATATTACACACACACACACACACACACACACTGCTATTTTACCACATAGTGATTCTTTTTTACGGGACTCTAACTAGAATGTCAGAAAATGTATTTCTTTCTCTTGACTTAAACGTATCAGACAGGATGTGAGCACATGTGAGAGAGAAAGAGACTGTGTGTGATCACATTTGCAGAGCCATAAACTTGTCACACTGATGTGGCCATTTCTTCCCTGGTGCATTTTAAAAAAATGTCCTATTCATATTTAATCACAAGAAATGTATATTTACTTATGCTAAAGCAAAGCCTCAATATGAGGCCATTTAACAAAAGATGCCATGTGATGTTAAATGTTCAAGACCTGTATAAACCTCTATACTGGTCTGTGTGGTAAAATGGTTCATTGTGGGTTAATCTCAGCATCAGGATCAAATATTTTAGCTGGATAGGCATAACAGAAGAAAGTACAGTTTACATTTTATTAACGTATCTGTTCCCTGGGAATTAACCCCATGACATTGCAATTACTAGCGATTTGTTCTTGCAGTTGAGCTACAGGAATTGATCTTTTGAAAAGATGAGTGATTTGTCCTACCCTTACAATACTTGCAGTACCATAGTACATGGTATTACCTTGGTGTGTATCCATAAACATAGTATTACCATGGTACATATCCAAAAACATGGTAATACCATGGTACATATTCAAAAAACATGGTAATACCATGGTACATATCCAAAAACATGGTAATACCATGGTACATATTCAAAAAACATGGTAATACCATGGTACACATCCAAAAACATGGTAATACCATGGTACACATCCAAAAACATGGTAATACCATGGTACATATACAAAAAACATGGTAATACCATGGTACACATCCAAAAACATGGTAATACCATGGTACACATCCAAAAACATGGTAATACCATGGTACATATACAAAAAACATGGTAATACCATGGTACACATCCAAAAACATGGTAATACCATGGTACATACAGTATCTAAAACATGGTATTACCATGGTACATATCCAAAAAACATGGTAATACCATGGTACATATCCAAAAACATGGTAATACCATGGTACATATTCAAAAAACATGGTAATACCATGGTACACATCCAAAAACATGGTAATACCATGGTACATATCCAAAAACATGGTAATACCATGGTACACATCCAAAAACATGGTAATACCATGGTACATATCCAAAAACATGGTAATACCATGGTACACATCCAAAAACATGGTAATACCATGGTACATATCCAAAAAACATGGTAATACCATGGTACATATCCAAAAACATGGTAATACCATGTTACATACAGTATCTAAAACATGGTATTACCATGGTATATATCCAAAAACATGGTAATACCATGGTACATATCCAAAAACATGGTATTACCATGTTACATACAGTATCTAAAACATGGTATTACCATGGTACATATTCAAAAAACATGGTAATACCATGGTACACATCCAAAAACATGGTAATACCATGGTACATATTCAAAAAACATGGTAATACCATGGTACACATCCAAAAACATGGTAATACCATGGTACATATCCAAAAACATGGTAATACCATGGTACACATCCAAAAACATGGTATTACCATGTTACATACAGTATCTAAAACATGGTATTACCATGGTACACATCCAAAAACATGGTATTACCATTGTACATATTCAAAAAACATGGTATTACCATGTTACATACAGTATCTAAAACATGGTATTACCATGGTATATATCCAAAAACATGGTAATACCATGGTACATATCCAAAAACATGGTATTACCATGTTACATACAGTATCTAAAACATGGTATTACCATGGTATATATCCAAAAACATGGTAATACCATGGTACATATCCAAAAACATGGTATTACCATGTTACATACAGTATCTAAAACATGGTATTACCATGGTACATATCCAAAAACATGGTATTACCATGTTACATACAGTATCTAAAACATGGTATTACCATGGTATATATCCAAAAACATGGTATTACCATGTTACATACAGTATCTAAAACATGGTATTACCATGGTACATATCCAAAAAACATGGTATTACCATGTTACATACAGTATCTAAAACATGGTATTACCATGGTATATATCCAAAAACATGGTAATACCATGGTACATATCCAAAAACATGGTATTACCATGTTACATACAGTATCTAAAACATGGTATTACCATGGTACATATCCAAAAACATGGTATTTCCATGTTACATACAGTATCTAAAAACATGGTATTACCACGGTACACATCCAAAAACATGGTAATACCAAGACACAGATACACAAGAAAAAACAACATAGTATTACCAGGGGACATATCTAAAAACATAGCAATACCATGGTACATACAGTATCCAAAAACATGGTTTTTCCTTGGTACATATCAAAAAACATAAAAATACAATGATAAATCAAAAACATGGTATTATAATAGTAGGCTACACACCCAAAATATGGTAACCGTAATTGCATGGTATTTTGTGGTCATTTTTGTTAGTGTACAATTAATTCACAATGTCAGGGGTTCATGGCACGCCCTCACAACTCTCTCTCTCTCTCTCTCTCTCTCTCTCTCTCTCTCTCTCTCTCTCTCTCTCTCTCTCTCTTCAGCCAGGAAAGCTGGAACAGAATTGTGACACACACACACGCACACACACGCACGAGAAGAGACATCGTGAGAACGCAGGATGCAGGCGCTTCACTCTGACTGTATCGCTTTTCTTTAATCGTTTCATTGCTGATATGGATTTTCCTCTGTTTGTCGGATGGATCGCACGCTCGGCTGATTTCTGCATGAATGCTGGTGAAATATTTGGATAACTAGGGTCTGTTTTCATGCTCTGCATCTTTCTGAAGTGCTTCAGGTAATGATCGCGTTCTACAAGTGAGAAATCCATGCTACTTTGTTTCAATTGCTGTCGCTTTGATCTGCAGAATTCTATTACAATGTGTGTAATACAATGTTACAAGTGGCCTATTGTGACTTTTCATGTCGATGCGATTTGAATGTGAAATGCATTTATGCAGAAGCGATTCACATGGGATTTAATTTTATTTCTATGACAGGAATTATCACGAAGAAAATGGCCGGGTCGTAGTTTAACAGAAAACCTTTAATTAATTAATATATAATAAAAAATAAAAATAAATTGGATTTTGTATTAAAACAATTAAGTCTATTTTGTAACAAATATTTATTTTATTTATTTATTTATTTTTGCATTGTAACAATATTTTCTTGACAATTGAACACAATGTTTTTTTATTAAGTTAGCGGGAATTAACGGCAGCTTTAGCCTCCATAATATACTACCATTATGTACCCTATTATGTGTATTTTAATATTTAAATTATATGTGTTTGTTTTTAATAGGATTTTTTTTTTTTTTTAATTGAGAAATGCGCTTAATTGCCATGAAAATAATGTTATAATACCAACGAGTCTCATCGAATGGTTAATGGCCATAAATAGGTTTTTTTTTTTTATAGACTAAATATAATGACTTATTTTTATTTATAAATTTGGGGTGAAATAAGACATTTGTGAATGTGAGGCTTTGTGAGATTCAGCTGACTATTGTTGATTGATCTGTAATGCTTTACAGAAGTTTATTAATATAAATATATTTACTGTATGTGCATGTTCATTTTTTTAATTGTGATTTATTTATTTATTTGGCTTGTTTTGACAGACTATAATTAAGCCCTATAGGAAACTTGGTGTGTCTGTAGGTGTTTGAACAAGATGTATTGGCTATAGATTTTTATGTACATATTCACTGATCAGCCACAATATTATAACCACCTGCCTAATATTATGTAGGTCCCCTCGTGCGCCAAAACCAACCCGATATCACGCCGAGGCGTGAAATAGACACGCCGGTCCACTCGCGGATGCGTGTCGGTGTCACGCTTTGCCTCCTCCAGGCGTGTACATGACACGCGCGCGTCTACGTAGAATACCGTCAGGGGGCGATCGTTTCCTCGACGCCAACAACTCTCCGCGCACCAAAGAGGAAGCGATACCGTTGTCGTCGCGTTGCACGTTCGTGCGGGCGGGATGCCGGCCAATTTCGCCGGTTACTTTCACTTGTGACCATATGTGACAAATAAAGGTTCATTACAGTGCTGCTTTCATGAAGAAATCCTAACGTTGCTGTAGCCTAACGTTGTTATATGTGTGTGTGTGTGTGTGTGTGGGCTGTCGAGTATCTTGTGCTGATGTAAATAAATACATATATATATATATATATATATATATATATATATATATATATATATATATATATATATATATATATATATTTTTTTATTTAAAAAGTGTATTTATGTACAAAAATATATATCCTGCTAACCGGAACTGGAGAACGCGATGTATCGCTTCCTCTTTGGTGCGCGGACAGTTGTTGGCGTCGAGGAAACGATCGCCCCCTGCCGGTATTCTACGTAGACGCGCGCGTGTCATGTACACGCCTGGAGGAGGCAAAGCGTGAAATAGACACGCATCCGCGAGTGGACCGGCGTGTCTATTTCACGCCTCGGCGTGCATCTCAGAAGCATTCTGATATTATATTCTTCTCTCCACAATTGTACAGAGCGGTTATCAATACTCAAATAATACAAACACTCAAACCAGCCCTTCTGGCACCAACAATCATCCATGTGATTATCTAATCAGCCAATCGTGTGGCAGCAGTGCATAAAATCACGCAGATACGGGTCAGGAGCTTCAGTTAATGTTCACATCAACCATCAGAATGGGGAAAAATGTGATCTCAGTGATTTCGACTGTGGCATGATTGTTGGTGCCAGACAGGCTGGTTTGAGTATTTCTGTAACTGCTGATCACCTGGGATTTTCACACACGACTAGAGATTACGCCGAATGGAGCCGAATCCAGTGAGCAGCAGTTCTGTGGATGGAAACGCCTTGTTGATGAGAGAGGTCAACAGAGAATGGCCAGAGTGGTTAGAACTGACAAAGTCTCCGGTAACTCGGATAACCACTCTGTACAGTTGTGGTGAGAAGAATATCATCTCTGAACACTATTCTGAGATGCGGGTTGGCATTGTTTTGGTGACACGAGGGGGGCCTACACAATGTAGGCAGGTGGTTTTAATGTTGTGGCTGATCGGTGCATAAAGGAATGTAAATTCTGGGTTCAATACAAGTAAAGCTCAAGCGAAAGCATTGATTACCACAAAAATGTATTTCACTTTTCTTTCAAAAAAAGCAAAAATCTTAGTTTTAGTCAGCAAAAACATGATTTTAGTGTAATAAAATCACTTACTAAGATTTTCTGTGTAACGTTTATCCAATTTACAAATTTGTTGCTATGACGACTTGACACCATAAACCCTGTAAACAACTTTACAGCTCAAATAATACATGAGTTTCAACAAAGTTAAATGCTTTTATACAATTTCTGCTTTCAACCCCTTTTAAAATTGGCCCCATTCACTTCCATTGTAAGTGTCTCCTGTAACCTCTATTTCTGGGACAGGTCTAAATTATTTATGTGGTGATCAACATTATGCCACAAATGCTGGAACCCAGAAAATTCCTTTAAGTGTCTTGTATTGATTTGTCATCAAGAACACAATGGGGATAGTTCATGGATCAACACTTGTGGGGTTTGAACCTGCAACTTATCAGTAACCTCTCCAGATCACAACATTATATTTCGATTGAGTGCAACCAAGATGTTGCACCCCAAAATTACACCTTCTTGAGGATATTGAGTTGACACTGATTCATTTATGTTTACAAGATTCAAACAACATTCCTAATATTTAACCACGTTGCTTGCATGTGAAATATTATCGACACAGAAACTAAAATGTATGTATTTCTGTGTTTTGACATCTTCTTAGGGAGTGTTTCATAGCTTCCCACCTGTGCCACAAGACAAGACAAACTTGAAGACAACAGTGATGGATCTTAAAGTGGAACCTTTGGATATTGACTATGACCAACCCCTTCCCCTCCAAGTGTTCGCTCATACCTCGACTCTGCATGGCATCTCTCATATTTTCTCATATGAGAAGATCACAGCCAAATGCTGCTTATGGGTGGTATTTTTTCTAAGCTCTCTGACCTTCCTCCTGTACGTGTGCATCGATCGGATTCAGTTCTACCTGGAATACCCCCACGTCACCAAGCTTGACGAGATCACGACGCCCGTGATGGTCTTCCCTGCGGTAACGATTTGCAATCTGAACTCCATCCGCTTCAGCAAAATCACACGTAATGACCTGTACCACGCAGGGGAGCTGCTGGCGCTGTTAAACTCGAGGTGAGGGAACACAAATCAGCCTGCACGCAAAAGCCGCTGTGGTAAAGTTTTATAAATAACGAGGATGAGTCACTGTGGTGTGATTCACTTCGTAGACTGTGTGCTCTCGACCTCTATATTTCCCGCTTGAATGCACAAGCACACTGAAGTGTGAATGATTAGCATGATTTTTTTGGACTTGAAAAGCAGAAATTAAAATGCAGCTGTGGTATTTCTCAGAGTTCTCAGGGGAGTCCCTGATTCCCCAAGGGGCCGTTCACACAGGACACGTTCTTGCTTTCCATTTGTACTGATTTTTAATAGTTGGTCTATGTAAACAATGTGGTTTCAAAGACTCCTGTCGAGGAATAGTTCACCCACAATGTTTAATTGTTCCAAACCTGTATGAACTCAAAAGGAGATGTTTAGTAGAATGTTCATGTTGTTTTTTCCCCATACATCAAAAGTTAATGGTGACTTAGGGCTTTCAAGCTCCAAAAAATGACAAAAATCCTGTTAAACTATTCCATATGACTCAGTCAGGGCTGGACTGGTAATCTGGAATACCGGTCATTTTCCCGGTGGGCCGGCGCACTTTGGGGCCGATCAGGGGCGGACTGGCCATTGGGAGAACCGACCAGGCCGGTGGGTCGGCCGCAAAATTGGCCGAATGGGCCACGATAAGCTAAAATGAGCCACCTCGTTATGCAGAACTGACCACAAAATGGAGCCGCGATATGCAGAAAAGGACAGCGAACACCCCCCCCACCCTCAGGCTCAACATTTGGGCCAGTTGCCATGTAAAAGCCCTGGACAGACCCAAATTTTAGTCATTATTTACTATTAAAATCTCCTCTGCTTTTTATTTTTGAGCCTGACAGTCCCTAGTCACAATTCACTTTCATTGTCCAGAAAAGGGCAGCATTGATAACTGCTAAACATCTCCTTTTGTGTTCAATGGAAGACAGAAAATCATTGCATATGTTGCACTCCATCTAGCTGTTTGTAATGCAAGAACGCTTCCTGTGTGAACAGCCCTGAAGTCGTGATTTTACTGTATACAGATCAGTCAGTCTTATCTTGTGGAGTCGCTAAGTGCTTACCTGGCAAACTGAAAGTGCGCTCTGATTATTGTCTCTTTTTTTAATTAAGAAAAGTGACCAGTCGACAGAGGAATGGCAAGACGTGTCTTGTTGGGCTGCTTAGGTGAAACTCGTTGTGAAATGAAAAATCTTGTGAAATGTGATTTTTGGCTTAAGCGTCAGTATTTGCTGCCAATTGAACAAACGGGAAGTCGTGATTTAGTTACTGCAGTGCTGTAACACCCAGCAGCTGTGATGTGATGTGGGTTTCAATTGGACTTTAGTCCTGCCTGCTGTTGCTGTTGCACACACACACACACACACACACACACACACACACACACACACACACACACTGTCTATCTTATCTAGTTATTTATTTCTTATCACAGTTAAAGAGCACATGAATCTTGACATTGTGTCATTATTTGGACTCTAATTGAGACAAAGTTGTTATCTGAAATTTGGGATTAAATCTCACTGAAATATACTGTAGACTAATTTGTAACATTTTACCAAAAGGTTTTTTTCATTGAAGTAAATTCATTGCATTACTTAAAACGATCTAACAATGAACAATAACTTTACAGCACTTAAATCTTGGTTAATTTCGTCATGTATTAATCTATGCTCTGGCAAGAAAAAGTATGTCAACCCTTAGGAATTACCAGCATTTATGTATAAATGTGTCTTAAAATCTGGTTTTATCTTCATCTAAGTTACAATAATGAAACAAACACAAACTGTTTTAACTGATTGTGTTGTTCTTGTACATACTGAATACATTATTAAAACATTCACGGTGTAGGTTGGATAAAGTATGTGAACCCCTAGTCTAATGATGTCAACAAAAGCTAATTAGAGTCAGGAGTTGGGAAAAATGTCATCTAAGTAATGAAATTAAATTTAATGTGTGGGTTAGAGCTACTTTGACTCATAAAACACAAAAAAAAATTGATTTTGCTATTTCAAAGAAAGCCTTGCAAAAAAGAGATCAAACAGGGCAAATTCTGTTAACTGAGTAACAGCCAGTATTAACCGGTTATTCATCGGTTAATCGATGAGCAATGAATCAAACAAGTGGCTGAACAGGCATGAGTCATGACAATAAGTTTTGTCAACAATACTGACTGAAACAAAACAGCCTCACATGACAGATGTGCATATTTAGCAATAGTTATTACATAATTTTCAACGTTTGAATGAATAACCATATATTTCCCTCTTATATTTCGTAACAACGTTTTTGAATGGATCACTTGCACGCCAAATTAACCTAGGAGATGAAAACTTGACAGTTTAATAATGGAAGAATAAAAACAGTCAACCTACCCACAAATTGTGCTGCTGGCAATCCTAATCATTTTTGTTTGTCTTCAACATACACGGGCAGCAGTCAGTATGTTGAGGGAAAGCCCGGAGCCAGAAACCCGCTCCGAAGGCACTGAAGTCCCGCTGTGCATACTCCTGACCCGTCCAACATAAGCAGGGGCTATAAACATGGTTGGGAGGGTTACTTTTGAAATATATTCCACTATAGATTACAGAACACATGCTGTAAAATGTAATTTGTAACGTATTTCGTTAGATTACTCAAGGTCAGTAACGTATTCTAAATACTTTGGATTACTTCTTCAGCACTTCTTCATTTATTTTGACTATAAAAACTCTGCCAGTACACTAAGACAAAATACACATGTTAAAATACATTTTCTTAAAAAGGGCACAAAGCAGAATGCTTAGTGAAGTAAAAATGAACCCTCAAGTGACAGCTAAAGATTGAAGATATCATTGGAACTGGTTAATGTCTCTGTTCATGAGTCTACTATACGGAAATCGGTAAACAGGCATGGTTTCTATGGCAGGACACCATGAAGGAAGCTGGTGCTTTCCAACAAAAACATTGCTGCACACCTGAAGTTTGCTAAAGGCTACTGGGAAAATATTTTGTGGACTGATGAAACTATGGTTGAATTTTTTGGGAAAAACACACAACAATATGCATGGTGTAAAAAGGGCACTGCATACAAACTTGATAACATCATCCCAGCAGTGAAGTACAGGGGAGGGAGCATCATGATTTGGGGCTGATTTGCTGCTTCAAGTCCTGAACCATTTGCCATCATTGAGAGAAAAATGTACCAAGATTAAGTTTATCAAGATGTCCCAGGTGATAATGTCAGTGTGTGTCAGCTGAAGCTCAGTAGAAGCTGGATGATACATCAGGACAATGAGCATAAACATCTAAGTAAATCCACTACAGAACGTTTAAAAAAATTGTTCAATAAAGACAGGAAAGATTATAATTGTTTCTGTGTTGTTAGCCTAACCACATTGTGTTTGTCTAAACTTTTGACTTTCATGAAAATGAGACCACATTTTATGACCAATTAATGCAGAAAACCAGCTAATTCCAAAGGGTTCACATACTTTTTTTTGCCACTGTATGTAAACATTAGTTAATGCATTATGAACTAGCATGAACTACCAATGAAAAATAAATCAGCCATAAACAAACAAACCAATAATTAACAAATAAATCTATAGAAAACAAATAAAGCAATAGTAAACAAATAAAGCATTAATAAACCAATAAAGCAATAGTTAACAAATAAAGCAATAATAAATAAATAGTAAACAAAGCAATAATTAACAAATAAATCAATAGAAAACAAATAAATCAATAATAAATAAATAGTAAACAAAGCAAAAATTAACAAATAAATCAATAGAAAACAAATATAGCAATAATAAACAAAGCAATAGTTAACAAATGAAGCAATAATAAATACATAGTAAACAAAGCAATAATTAACAAATAAATCAATAGTAAACTAATAAACCAATAATAAACAAATAAAGCAATAGTAAACAAATAAAGCAATAATAAATAAACACACAGTAATCAAAGCAATAATTATCAAATAAAGCAATAATAAAAAAGAAATAACAAAGAAAAATAAAGCAATAGTAAACAAATAAAGCAATAATAAACAAACCAAGCAATATTAAACAATCAAAGCAATATTAAACAAATAAAGCAATAATAAACAAAAAAGAAATAGTAAACAAATAAAGCAATAATAAACAAACCAAGCAATATTAAACAATCAAAGCAATATTAAACAAATAAACCAATAATAAATAATTATCAGTATTAAACAAATGTGCTTTGGGATTTATTATAAAAGCATGTCAACAGTCAAATACTCTCAGTCACTAATCATTCTCTATCTCTTTCTTTCTTTCTCTGTAGAAATGAGATTCGGGATGCTCACCTGGTTGAAGAGAGTGTAATCGAGGTCCTCAAGAGCAAAGCCGACTTCCGCCAATTCAAGCCGCGACCCTTCAACATGTGGGAGTTCTATAATAGAACAGGACATGACATCAAAGACATGCTTCTCTCCTGCCAGTTCAGAGGCTGTCCTTGCCGACCTGAAGACTTCAGCGTGGTGAGATACTCTAGAGATTCACAACAGCAGATTTCTTTGAGCTTGTTTACTTTGAAGTAGTGCTTCCCCTAGAGTGCTGATTTGATACAGAGCTCTCTGTGGGACTGAAAATTTCAAAAGTTCTGAAAGAGCCAGAGGCATTTTTTAAGGTTTTAGCCAAATGCTGGGCTGTGTTAGTTGACAGTCCTATCTTTCATGCCACCAGAATGAAATTTACAGCTTTCCGAATTTCCCAGGGTTCACAGTGTGTTGTAGTGGTTGACCGATATATCGCCAAGGTCGATAAATCAGCCGATATTCTGAATTGTTTAAATATCGGCATCAGCCAATACATTTTCCCGTTTGGATGATTCATTTTTCAAGTGACGGCGCCAAGAATCGCCTTCTTGAACGTGAACTCCAAGCACAGATTGTATTGTTGTTTGTTTCATTTATGGTGTTACCAAAATAATAGGCCGGTGTGCACCAACGTCGCATTTAAATGGCACATATCAGAGACCCGACAGATGTTTATGAGCTTACGGAGCTTACGGTCATTTTCCCTCTCTCACTTTCCTACTGTTCCCTGTAACAGTTACCTGCCTTGTATAATGATAAAAAAGGCAAATATCAATAAAATTTCCATTTGTCAATAAATAATGTCTCTTTTAATACTGTTTCTGATGTTTGCAGTCAGTTGTTGATCAAAAACAACATAAAATAAGCATTTACTGTAATTCTAACAGCCATTTGTGTCTCTTGTTAACTTTCGCTTATTTACAGATGCTCTTTACAGAAATGCCGGGTTTCCTTAAAGAGACAGTACCGGTTTTTAGCATGTGTTCAACAACTCAAAGTAAATACCTGTGAATAGTACAAATTATGCAATTAAACTATAAACATGTAACAAACATATAATATATGCAATATAGTATCATATTTATAATTAAATATATTGATTTGTTCATTTTATAAAAGCTAAAATGATGTGACATATTATGAAAAACTAATCAAATATAATTATAAAAAATATACATTTTTGTAATGCACCTAGTTAGAAGGTCCCCTGTATAATTCACAGCATTAGCTGACAGATAATTTATTTCATATGTTAGCAAAAGTGACATTGTAACTGAATAATACCCATATGAATCGATATCGAATCAAATTGAGATCAATACCCAGACCTAGGCCCTACCGTAGTGAATTATTTTCCTTAAGTGGAGTTAGTAAGGATTCATACTAGGTGAAATGTCTCCTTTGTCTTCCACTCACCAAGGACATTTTCAAAAAGCCGCAATCAAATCTGTTTTCGTTCTTGCTATGTTACTTTTACTTTTTTAATACTCAAGTACTTATAAGTACTTAATTTAATGTGGTATTTTTTTACTTTTACTCAAGTATGTTTCTGGCTAGATACTTGGCCTTTTAATTGAGTAAAATGTTCACTCAGTT
Source organism: Moxostoma hubbsi (assembly GCA_032164185.1). Classification (NCBI taxonomy): domain Eukaryota; kingdom Metazoa; phylum Chordata; class Actinopteri; order Cypriniformes; family Catostomidae; genus Moxostoma; species Moxostoma hubbsi. The sequence goes on from JAVLUX010000018.1 coordinate 6,583,060, forward strand.
TCCATACTTTCACTTAAGTATAATTTTCGAGTACTTTTTACACCCCTGTTCAGTACTATGGTATATATATATATATATATATATATATATACACTCACCTAAGGGATTATTAGGAACACCTGTTCAATTTCTCATTAATGCAATTATCTAATCAACCAATCACATGGCAGTTGCTTCAATGCATTTAGGGGTGTGGTCCTGGTCAAGACAATCTCCTGAACTCCAAACTGAATGTCAGAATGGGAAAGAAAGGTGATTTAAGCAATTTTGAGCGTGGCATGGTTGTTGGTGCCAGACGGGCCGGTCTGAGTATTTCACAATCTGCTCAGTTATTGGGATTTTCACACACAACCATTTCTAGGGTTTACAAAGAATGGTGTGAAAAGGGAAAAACATCCAGTATGCGGCAGTCCTGTGGGCGAAAATGCCTTGTTGATGCTAGAGGTCAGAGGAGAATGGGCCGACTGATTCAAGCTGATAGAAGAGCAACTTTGACTGAAATAACCACTCGTTACAACCGAGGTATGCAGCAAAGCATTTGTGAAGCCACAACACGCACAACCTTGAGGCGGATGGGCTACAGCAGCAGAAGACCCCACCGGGTACCACTCATCTCCACTACAAATAGGAAAAAGAGGCTACAATTTGCAAGAGCTCACCAAAATTGGACAGTTGAAGACTGGAAAAATGTTGCCTGGTCTGATGAGTCTCGATTTCTGTTGAGACATTCAGATGGTAGAGTCAGAATTTGGCGTAAACAGAATGAGAACATGGATCCATCATGCCTTGTTACCACTGTGCAGGCTGGTGGTGGTGGTGTAATGGTGTGGGGGATGTTTTCTTGGCACACTTTAGGCCCCTTAGTGCCAATTGGGCATCGTTTAAATGCCACGGCCTACCTGAGCATTGTTTCTGACCATGTCCATCCCTTTATGGCCACCATGTACCCATCCTCTGATGGCTACTTCCAGCAGGATAATGCACCATGTCACAAAGCTCGAATCATTTCAAATTGGTTTCTTGAACATGACAATGAGTTCACTGTACTAAAATGGCCCCCACAGTCACCAGATCTCAACCCAATAGAGCATCTTTGGGATGTGGTGGAACGGGAGCTTCATGCCCTGGATGTGCATCCCACAAATCTCCATCAACTGCAAGATGCTATCCTATCAATATGGGCCAACATTTCTAAAGAATGCTTTCAGCACCTTGTTGAATCAATGCCACGTAGAATTAAGGCAGTTCTGAAGGCGAAAGGGGGTCAAACACAGTAATTAGTATGGTGTTCCTAATAATCCTTTAGGTGAGTGTATATATATATAAGTACCATGTGAAATATGACACTGACTCTGTGTGAGCACTGGTGCAAGAGTTCACAGTGACACTATAACGATTATGATGCTGCAAAGGTTGCTTTGATGATGTAACCGTGTTTCTCTCCAAGTTTCCATGGCGACATGAGGATCTGACTCCCCCATGCCTGTTTAAATCATCTGAAGTCCTTTGTGTATTTGTGTGTTTGTTTACTGGTGATAACGCTCTACTTATTCAAATGCCAAAATGAGCATATTATACAGAGATTTTTCTTTATCTAAATATAAATGCTTGTGTAACAGCATTAGGGGTTCCCTGATGAGGAAAGAGTCTCCAAAGAGCCAGACTGCTGGCAGATAAAGCAGGTTTCTTCTCCTGGATGATTTTTGAAAAAGTGCTTTGAATCCCATTTGCACTAGACTACTTTAAACTCCCACAACAGGTCAGAAATACCCAGCAGCCTTTAAAATAGGTCAGTGTTAAATATTAGATGTTTGGCGTGAGGGGTGTGAGAGAGTCTAGGACATTCTATTCTTTATCTTCTGACTTTACTGAATCAGCCTTTTGGGAGAAAAATAGTGCAGAGAAGTACACCAGACTTTGTGTAATTTTTAATGGCTCTCTTCTGTTTAGGTTCACAGCCAGCTCTCTTTTTTTTCAGACTTCTATGTGTTTTATGGTTCCCAGCACTCTATAAGACACTATAGCGACAATTAAATGCTTGATGGGTTAAGTTCTAGAAGGAGGCTAATTATATACTCTCCAAGCTGTTTTTGGCACTTTCTATGAATCTTTCACTTTAGTGTACTTATAATTAAAATAAATAAATAAATAAAATGCATTAATGTCACAAATAAAAAAAATCCTATTAAAATTACTGTAAAAAACTGGCCGCTTTGGTTGCAAGAAATTTCCCATAAAAATGACAGTGACAGGTGACACATGTGACACTAAAATACACTAAACGACATAAGTAATAGTAAACTCCTTAATATATGTAACTGATAGAAAAAAAATAGAAAGAAACTTGAAGATTTAAACAAAATACAATCAAATGCGATGATGGGCCATGCAGTGACTTTGTTTGTATTGTCTTGTTAAATATCAAGTCAAATTTCACCGTTAACTAAAAGGTACAGTAAATGGTACAGTACGGAGCCCCTTACAGGACATGGCACAAATGTTTGTTTCTTAAATAGTTTTGCCTGCCCTTGCAATAGTTTGCAGGACAGGGTTAAAATATGGTTACTGTAGTAAAACCATGGTAAATTAATTGCAAGGAAATGCAATTTACAAGTGCACACAAATGCACACGCAATTCCATTTGTAAATGTTTTTACAGTGTATTATCTAGCATAAAATTAACATGGTATGAAACGTAGGTCATTTTAAACACATCAAAAGTCTGTATCCCGCCCCATAAAATGGTGATTTAAAAACGGCTTGTCTAACTGCATGATTTTGCCCCATTACAAAAAAATTAGCATCCCTCACAATTGTGAAATCCAAGAATTTTTAAACAATTTTTAGTTTTGACTGCATTCAGGTCAACCGGTCAACCCTTATTTTGTAAGATAAAAAAAAAATGATCAAACAAATACTTTCCTTTAATTTAATGGGAAATCTAATTTTATTAATAACTACAACCCCAGAAATATCTAGTCTGATATATATCTTAAGGCTACATTTGCAACCCTGTTATTGTTATTCTATTGTGTTTTTTATAATAATTTTTTTTAAATCAATTTTGTCCATTTATTACAGGCAAAAATATGATTACTTTTACTAGTATTATTAATTATATAGGCTAGAAAATAACAAAAAAATACACAAATCAGGGTTTTAAAATGTATTTAGATATTTGACGCCCAAATTTGGGTTACAGGGTTGCAAAAATTGGGGGAACTTAAAGTGAAATATAAAAATTAGCACCTATATAATATAAGCGCCTCTTGTCAATGACCATTGGTTAAAAAGAACAATTGAGTTTATTTTGTATGAGTTTCAGGCCTTAATCATGGATAGTGCCTTTTATCTATTTCACTATTTAATTTTATTTTATTTTTATTTATTTATTTATTTATTAAGTGTACCAAAATAGAGAGACAGAGAGATTGAGAGAGAAAGAAAAGATAAACCACACACACACACACACACACACACACACACACGATTCACTTTTCTGTACAGAGATTTCATCTTTAATAACTAAAGACAATGTTTCAGATCTTCAGTTGCTCGCGGAATTATTGTGTAATGAATAATCGTACATGGTAATTAGACAGTGATTAAAGTGCCTTTGCATGCAGTCTGTACGCTCACCCCTCCTAAATGATGTTTACAGCCAATCATGATAGCTAATTGGGCTCTGGAGTGTTGCCAAGGAGACACAGGATGATGGGGGGGGGGGGTGTTGCATTATGAATGAGGACCAATGAGAAAATACTCACAGACTATTAAATACTAACTACTCTGAATCTTTAACACAGTTGCTCTATTAAAATGTTTTTTAGACTTCACTCTAATGTTGTTAATGCCAAAGTAGTAAGTGGAATACGGGAAGTTACAGCATCACAAAGATTATATACTGTATATGGAAACATTTTGGCACGTTAGTCTGAATTTAAAATTACAATTTTTAAAACTAGATGTTTCCATTATTCTGGAGAAAATATGAGTGGTGCTTGCCTGTGTATGTCATGACCATAGTGCTGGGGGGTTGTGGATGTTTGCCAGGCTGTTGCTATGCAGTTGCTTGGGTGTTTTAGGTTGTTAAGATCTGGTGGTTGATAAAACAGGCTAAAAAAAATCCCATTTACTTAAATTAATGGAGGGACTTCAGCCCTATTTAGAGACTAAAATATCATAGAGTCTAGGGGTTGGGCTCTTTTGACTTGGGTAAGTAGGCAACCACCTAGCAACCAGCCAGAACACCCTAGCAACTGCATAGCAACATGCTGGAAACCACCCACAACACCTTAGCACTGTGTTGGTGAATTTTGCACAGACATGCACCACTCGTTCATGTAAAAAAAAGAATCTAGTTTTCAATAGTGAATCATCAAAAAGTTCTAACATGCCCTGAGCTCTGTGGTTAAAATATCCTTGCCATTTTATTCATTAGATACAGCATTTCATCTATGACATGCATCACAAAGTCCTTCGTCTATCTCTTTCTCTCTCCTGTTGGATTGGTGTAATCATTATTTCTTACAGCCCCTGTGGCACAAACCTCTCTCACCTACCAGGAACTTAAATCAGGCAGCGCTGTCAGACAGACGTGCCCTCATGGGAACCTACAGCCCACGGATAGTCATGATTCAGGTCAGCTGGTCAGTTAGACAGATTAGACAGATTTCAGAAAGAGTGAGATGCTACAGGGTTTGTTGCTAGAAATAGCAAAGCTGATGCCTGAACAATGCTGATTTATACTGGAAATGCATGTCTGTATATTGTTTATAGTTATACTATTGTGAGATGTTGCTAAATATAAGCATAAAAGGTTATGAATGCTGAGTTAGAGCCGAATAAGGATTGCATTTTCTTTGTAGAACCAACACGTCACTGATATTTGAACACACTGCAATGTATCAGGGCCGGCACTAGTCATAGGCAGAGAAGGCAATTGCCTAGGGCCTCTGCATTGGGGGGTCCCAACGACTAAATAAAAAGCACAAATTGAGGTTACGGTTAGCCCTTTTACACCGAAATTGTGACGTTCTTGTGCCGAGCCTGTACTCGTTTGTTCACGTCCGGGGCAATCTGGAGCCTATCGTATATCGACCGCGCTTTTCCGTTGACATGAAATCCGAACAGTGACGCCACAGGTCAGGTGGCTACATGGCTGTTTTAAGGTGTGCTCACACTTGGCAGGTTTGGTTCTTTTAAAATGAACTCTGGTGCGATTGCTCTGTTTGTGCGGTTCATTTGAACAAGTGTGAACGTTGTCACCCGAACCTTGGAGCGCACCAAACAAGCGGACCAAAACCGCCTGAAAAGTGGGTCTCAGGCCGCTTCCAAACAAACTCTGGTGTGGTTCGATTGATATATGAACGCAACTTGGACCAAAGACGTCTAAACGGACCAAAAACAGGAAGTAATTTGCCTAAAACTGACCTCAAGCATACCTGGTTCTTCTCATCAGAGGAGCTACTGTATGTTGCCCATTATAGTTCGGTACATGTGTGGAAACCGTCATCTGCCTTCCTTGTAGCATATCTTCATTTGTGTGTGCAACGGAGGAATTCCTGGTGCTGTTTTGACTCCTTTACACATTTTATTAGCTCTTTGTTTGTTCTCAGCTTGTAAAAAATATAAATATAATGAGCACATTTCACTCAGCAGCCAGAATTGTTTTGGATGATCGGCAAGTTCTGTCAGAAAATATACGTCATAAAAGCTGTCCAAGCAGGTTGTGACTTTTCCCTGATGCTCTTAGGTATTTATCGTTAGTTTAAGTGTTAAAAATGCCAGTGTGAATGCTAAGCGAACCAGGACTAAATGTATCATTTTCTTTTTTGGTCCGGACCAAGAGAACCGAACTACAAGTGTGAACACACCCTTACTTGACTACCTCAAACATAAACAAACACAGTGTGTCATAGTATTTGTGTACAACGTTTACTTCTGTTTTTGATGACATATTTAAACATGATGATAAACGCAATCCATCGTTAATACATTGCTCAACAAGATTACCAAAGATGACATCTATGCTCAAGACGACAGGTACTTCCGGTGCGAAACCAGTTTTTCTGCACTGGAATGGCCTTTTCTGCAGTGGAAATGCACAGAACCGAGATTTCGCACTGGTCCAAGAACCCGCACTCGAACCATGTCGGTTGAAAAGGGCTAAGTGAGGCATTTACAATGGAAGTTTACAGTATAGTACCACAAATTCACAGAAAATTTTGATATTTTGATTAAAATTAGTCATTTTAAAATGTTAAGTTTGAGTTGTAAAATGAGAATAATATGGTATATTAATAATAATAGACTATTATTTACGTTATTTTAAAAAGGGGCCACTGTGCATGAGATGCATAGTGTATCTATAAATAAGACGTAGCGGTAACGCTTTACAATAAGGTTCCATTTGTTAACAATAGTTAACAACATTAGTTAACATGAACTAACATTGACCAATACTTGTGCAGCATCTAATATTCTGGGTAATATTAATTTCAAAATATAGTGTAATACATTTTTTAAATTATAGATAAGTTATATATTATAACATTAGTTAATGCACTATGAACTAACATGAATTGTATTTTTATTAAACTAACATAAACAAATATTAATAAATTCTATTAAAAATATATATATATTGTTCATTGTTAGTTCATGATACTTAATGCATTAACTAATGTTAACGAATGTTAACATATAAGTGTTGTTGTCATTGCTGATTAAATTACCTTGCCCATTCATTACCTTAGCAACTGTTCATTTCTAAGATACATTATGAATTAATGTTAGTAAATCAGGTGTAACAATATTAATAAATCAAAGAAGAATTAAATTATATCTTACCAGGTTAAAATGAGGATTCACTCAGTAACTGCCTGTAAATTCCTTCAGAAAACAGTGTTACGTTGGATTACTAAACGGTCTGCACTTATATATCGCCTTTTTAACCTTATCGGTATTCAAAGCGCTTTACACTGCGTCTCATTCACCCATTCACACACACATTCATACACCAATGGCGGCAGAGCTGCCATGCAAGGCACTAGCCTGCCATCGGGAGCAACTTGGGGTTCAGTGTCTTGCCCAAGGACACTTCGGCACATGGTGGCGATTGGTGATTGGTGGCCTACCCGCTCTACCAACTGAGCCACTGCCGCCCCATTACTAGAGAAAACTGGGACAATGTTACAATGGATAATGTTGCATTGTGTCACCGCAATAATTAAAATACAACCTAGTTTAATGTTTGTAGTATTCTAGTTTTGATGAAACACTAGGGTACCCCCCCCCCCAAGATAATGTGTTTTGATGGTGGTCCCTAAACCTTTATGGGACTTGCCAGAAAATAAGACTCATTTAGCTGGTTTATGCAGTAACAAGCATTTGCTACAAAACTACAATTCCCATTATGTGGACTATAATACTAAAATAGATAGATAAAGCATTAATTACATAGCTAATGCATGGCTTGGCACTTCATTTTGTTGCATTGGTGCTAAAAAACATTTCCTGCCTTCGCTAGTAAGTTAAAAAGAGAGAAAGAAATATTCAGAAATTCAGAAATCACAAAACGGGTTCGTTCTTTCTGACTAAAACCACTTGAACGCACATCACATCGTATTTACGACTTGAACGTACCATATTACTCAGTCAGTGTCAATACAAACACTTCTACATGGTCATAGATGCTCAGTGGACACAGCACAGGGTTGTTTTTATGATAGGATTTGCAGTATTGATGCAGATTGTTTGTGTACTGCTCACAGTAACACTAATGGATGCTGATAGGGACAACAGGGGAGGTCACTTTGGCTCAGGCCTGATGGATCACAGGAGACAGAACACAGATACTAAACATCTCAGGTATTAACACACAAGCACATGTTCAGGTGATGGTGCTGTTTTTAAAGGGAATGTTTCAAAATGCTTTAAATGTTTAATTAACAAAGAGAACAAAGAAGCGGTACTGAGCCCTGGTTGTGTGTCTGTGTGTGTGTGTTTCTTGTTTCTCTCAGTGGGTGCTCTGTTTCCATAGGAACAAGCTCCTTTTAATAACTCTCAGCAGGTCTAAAATTAACTTTTTAGTTGTTTTCCTTGTCTTGCTCTCTCATGTTCCTTCTCTCCATAATTGTTTATGTCTCCTTAAAAAGCCTGACATATGAAAGTGTTGTCATAAAATTCTAATTTGACATTAAAAAGTTTTAATACCATTAGACAAACTATAAAAAAAGAAATTTGCACGTTAATAATTTTTTTTTTTTTTTTTTTTTTTAAGAAAAAAAAATGTATCATATGTATTTTATGCACCAAACACTATATTAACATTTATAAAAGGGAAATGATAAAACATTTTTCGCTGGGTCTCAGGAACTTATGGTAAGATGTCATCATAATAGTTTGTAATGTAAAATAATGAGATCTTCATATTGACAGGGCAGGCTGCATATATGAAATAAAATACACAGAAATATTAGTTCACACTTTAAACATATCTTATAAAAAGTATATTTCAGAATTTTTAAAGCTCTGTGTTTTGTGGCGGTGGGCATGAATGCAATGTAATGGTGATTGAGAGATGTGCCTCAAAAGCCTGTTGTATCATATTTCGAACATGGATTTCTAAGAGGGGTTTTCAATAAAATAATATGATGAATTTTAACCAAACACAAGTTACTTATGTTCAGCAAATACTTATTTTAAAATATCATTAACAATATAATCATTACTGTCACTTTACATCATTAAAATAAGCTGTCATTTGTATAAACAGTAACTTTTCGTCCAAATCCGCCGCCATTTTAAATAGATCGATATAAACATTGAAACCACTTTTTTCACAAATAACCACTAGATGGTGCCATAAACATGTGGAACTTACATACCATAGACTGTTTGGCTTGCCAGGTTGAACAGAGAGTGAAACAGGGGCCATCATGTGTGTATGATATTTGATACACACGGCTTTATAGGGTTAATACATGTCAGTTGGAAAACAGAATCAACATGTTTTTCTTGTAATTTCACATTATTTAGTTCTTATCATTTCACTTACTTGGTCAAAATAATTTATGTTGACCCTTCCAAAACTTTTTGGTGGTATAGTAATGGTATCAAATTGTAATACCATGGTACTTTGATATATATATATATATATATATATATATATATATATATATATATATACCATGCAACTGAATGATTACCATATTCATGTACCCTGGTATTTACATGGGATTTCAAGGTAACATACTATTATGTTTTGCTTTTTGTTAGTGTACTGTATATGGACTCACAAATCCAGTGGTTTATGCATGCAAAACTGTTACTTTAAAGAATACCAAGATACCTGCTTGTTGGAAAAAGTACCTTGTTACCATGGTGCATGTCTTAAAAATATGCTATTAAACTTCAATAAGTCATTCAGTCTGCATGATTTTATGTCAAAGCAGCACCAAGTGAAATCACAAAAATAAACTCCCCATTATTATTTGTCTATATTATTATCTTTATATTTTACTTTTACTGTGTTCTGAATTTAAGCTATCTTAACAAGACATGGCAGTAATAGTAATGCATGATCTAATTTTCCATTTAGATTTTACAGGTAACTTGGAATTATTAATGAACTATCACCCTGGCGCATTTATCATAAATATTTGCTAAATATATATATATATTTTTATGTTTTTGTTTTGTTGGTGGAATGGTTATACTGTACTTTAAAATAAGTGTTTGTATGGCTATGTGTGAGACCTTGTGTTTTTGTGTGTTTGTGTTTTCAGGTATTCACACGTTACGGGAAATGTTACACCTTTAACTCTGGTAACAGCGGGCCGCCACTGGTCAGTGTTAAAGGAGGAATGGGGAACGGTCTGGAGATAATGATGGACATTCAGCAGGATGAATATTTGCCTGTGTGGGGAGAGACAGGTGAGAGAACACATGAGTAAACATCAGGCTGTCACACTGCAGTATTGGGGGAAGCTGTTTTGTGTCAAGCTACAAGCTACTCATAATTTAAAGCACTTAAACTCCAGTGAAGATAAATAAAAAAAACTTATTTACTACACTCTAATCTACTAACTTAAAGTAGCGAATTACACTGAAGTTATATAAAGACTCAACATCTTCAAAATTATTTAATTTATTTGTCGTATATTTAACCAGGAATTAAAACTCACCAGAGATTAAATGAATCTCTTTAACAGAAGTGTCCTGACCAAGTCAGGCAGCTTAAATAACGTATATAACAATATAAATACAAATACAAAATACATTCAAAAAAGTGTAAAAAATAATATTTTAAGACATTTTTAAATTGATACATCTTTCTCAAATTCTCGAATAAGAGATTTAAATGTACACATTGACACCAGACTTTTTATCTTTAAATCATTTTGTAGCGTGTCCCAATCACAGGGGGCAGCATCCCGAAAAGCTTGTTTCCCTAATCCTGTTTGAACAAATGGAACCAAAAGGGTCTAAAAATTGTGAGATTGTAAGGAATACATCACAGCAATTTTCTGTTGGGTAAGAGAATAGAGATGTGATGGCTATAATCCCAAAATAGATTTATAGATGAACAGATGCCAGTGCTTAAGTCTACGTATGGACAATGAGTGCCAAGTGACCCTATTATACAGCTATTATAAGTGCACCATGATAAATAGTGTCTAACGAGCATAAAAGATAGGTTTATACAAAACATCTCAGAGACTAGTTTCTTTTTAGCATCAAATGAAAAACAGGATTTAAATGTCCTGTTTTAGTCCCTAAATGTATATATGAGACTTAAAAGAAAATTATTCAAGAATAAAACCAAGATATTTATATTCAGACACAGACTCTGTTAGGAATATTTTGGATCTAGCCACGATACCAATTCCCCGGTCCCGTCTATCTATCTCTGTGCCCAGTGAAGTGCAGTCGTGAGTCTGAGTCTCTGGAGACTTTGCGAGGAAGTAGAAAGAACAACAACACCCAGTGGTTCGTATTCAATATACTTAAAGTTTTAATACAGTAAGCATAATATTTATACCTTTCATAGAACAAAGAACAGTTAACAGCCAATAGGATAGTGACAGCAAAACAGCAAGACAGCCAAGGACAAGAAATTGTTGACCGGAATAGTGCAGGAACGGTAATCGTATGAGGTCAAAACAGTCCTAGATATTTGTTATGTCCAACTGAGATATTTAGCTCACGAAAAGGAGTATGCGCTCGTTGGAGCACAGAACATTCCAAGGAAGGACAAGACAAGAGAAACTAACAGCATCTATGAAGGTTATGGACTCTTTGTGCGTGTGGTGTCCTTCTATGGTTAACACACATACATACAGAGTTATGTTTGGCACAGACAGAGTTAGATGTCAAACTAAGATAGCATGTACAATTAATATTTCTCATAGACTCTATCGTAGTACCCTGCAAAGTGTGAACATATGCTAGATTTGTTGTTGATTTCTTTGAGTTAGAGAAAAAACTGGCTTTAGTTTTATCAGCAATTAAAACAAGTTTTAAGCTATCAAACGCAGACTGTAATTGACACACAGCTTAACGCATAGTGGGAGCACAACAATAAATAACAGTGTCGTCGGCATAGAAATGAGAACTAGAATTTATAATACCAAAATCAAGGCAATTAATATAAATAGTAAAAAGTAGTAGCCCAAGTACTGACCCCTGAGGAACACCCTTGGTATTCTGTGAAGGTGCAGATGAGGGACCTTCCGTTCACACCCATTGTGTTCTGTCATTTAAATAGTTTTCAAACCAAGATATAGGGTTATCAGATAGTCCTATATTTTTAAGTTTAAGTTTCAATTTATCACGATCAACACTATCGAAGGCTTTAGATAAATCAATAAACGGGGATGCACAATTATATCCTTTATCAAGGGCCTTGATGATGTCATTCATGACATCATTTGTGATTGTATAATTGTCAGCCTTAATTATAACGTACTTCGGAAGGTCCACAAACACATAATTCAGCATATGCAAACTCAGCCGAGAAAACATGAATGTACATCCTGTTTGATGTCCCATTGTTCCAACACACAATTAACGGTTTATAATTATCTGGAGATGTAGAAGGATACTTGCTGGTGTTATATCTAATTGTGTTCCCTGTCAGAATCTGTTTCCCCCTAGCCCCGATAGGGTATGGGGTTATGGTTAGGGTTGATAGGTTTGTGTAGGCTAGGGTTAGGGTAGGTAGGGTATGGTAGCGAAGGGCTAGGCTAGGCTTAGGTTTGTGCAATGGGTAACGCATTCTGACAGCGGAAAATGTTACCGTGAGATATTGTTCCCATCATAAAGATCTACCGGGATAAAACAGATCCCGACGGGGAAACAACACCGGGATTGGAGTTTGTTTGATCGTTGGACAGGACGAATAATAAAGTTAGCAAAATTGTTGGCACAACTCGTCCTTGCTACATTGTTTTTTAGATACCACAAGGTCTGCAGCCTGCAATCCACTAAACTTGATCCAGCCGTCCAGGCCAATAACAAAAAACCTGAAGTAAGGTTCCAAACAGCTCCAGGCCACGGCCCAGTCTGCCACGAGCCCTCGATCGAAGCTAAACATCCTGATTCAGACGAGAACGTCAATGTTTATCGCTCATCTAGACAGTTGTACTTGTTCATGCAACTTTGTGCGCCCCCAAGACAGCATCCACAAACCGCACAGATTCTGAGCAAAAACAGACAGCCAGTCAGGCCAGCAGTGAAAAACCAGCAGTCAGGTCTCACAGGTCTCGAACCTGCCAACTGGGAATCCTGGTTCAAACAGTAACGTTGATGTCTGTCGCTCGTCTTAGTGAATGCCCTCATCAAGCAGATCGCACTGTGCCCAATACACTTTCAAATAAAAGTTTATGAAATTTTCAAAATTTCAAAAATAAAAATCATTATATAATCGTAAAAACAAACAGTGAACTACTGCACCAGACTATTTTCTGTAGATCAGGTAAAAATAACAGTATTTACTGTATATGGCACAAAAACAATTAGGATATCAATTGTATCATCTCTCTCTCTCTCTCTCTCTCTTACAGATGAGTCATCATTTGAGGCAGGAATTAAAGTTCAGATCCACAGTCAAGATGAGCCTCCGTTTATAGATCAGCTCGGCTTCGGAGTCGCACCAGGATTCCAAACTTTTGTTTCCTGTCAAGAGCAGCGAGTAGGTGTTATGTTAATATGTGACTCACTTGGATCATTTTTTCACTGTTGTTTCATCACTGGTGATATTATTTTTTTTTTAGCTGATATATCTTCCTGCTCCATGGGGGAGCTGCAAGTCGAGTACACCGAGCTCAGATTACTTTAAAACGTACAGCATCAGTGCCTGTCGTACAGACTGCGAGACGCGTTACCTGGTGGAAAACTGCAACTGTCGTATGGTGCACATGCCTGGTGAGTTCCTGCACCGTTTAAAGCTGAAGAGTGTCATTTCTGCACCCCCAACTGAAATTTTTTTATTGAAGTTATTTTCAAACAGCTTTCCTGAATGCTCCCTCCATTTGCTATTGGTCGAACTCACACCATTGGTTGATCAGACTAAAAAAGCAATGTTTGAAAGCACCACAGAGCTGCATGTTTACATTTTTAAGGGATGACAATCTACAAATGAGTTACTTATAGTTATTTCTGCATACACTGCCTGGCCAAAATAAAGTAGCATGCTCTGATATTTCATTGGACCGCCTTTATCTTTGATTACCGCAAATTCGTCGTGGCATTGTTTCAACAACCTTATGCAATGTCACAACATTTATTTCCATCCAGAGTTGCATTGATTTTTCTCAGAGATTTTGTATTGATGATGGGAGAGTCGAACCACTCCGTAAAGTCTTCTCCAGCACATCCCAAAGACATTCAATGGGGTAAAGGTTAGGACTCTGTTGTGACCAATTCAGGTGTGAAAATGATTCCTCATGCTCCCTGAACCACACTTTCACAATCTGAGCCCGATGAATATTGGCATTGTCATCCTGGAATATGCCGTCAGGGAAGATCAAATCCATTGATGGGATATTCTGGTCATTCAGTACATTCAGGTAGTCAGCTGACTTCATTTTATTGCTGCATAATGATGTAGAGCCTAGACCTGACTAGTTGAAGCAACTGCAGTTCATAACACTGCCTGCAGAGAATTGTACAGTGGGAACTATTCATGATGGGTGCATCGCTTCATGCGCTTCCCTTCTTACCCTGATGCGCCCATCGCATTGGAATAGGGTCAATCTGGATTCATCAGACCACATGACCTTTTTCCATTGCTCCACATTCAAATCTTTATAATCCCTAGCAAATTGAAGTCATTTTTTTCAGATTAGAATCAAGAACAAGTGGCTTTCTTGTGGCCACATTGCATTCTCTTTGCATTGTGCATGTGGAAATGCTCGTACTTTCACTGTAATCATTTCTGTGAGTTCTGCTGTGCATTTTTTACGATGTGACTTCACCAAAAGTCAATACCATCTTTCAAGATTTTCTTCACCACTATCCTTCCAGGTTTTAATAATGCATTGGACAGTTCTTAACCCAATTCCAGTGATTTCAGCAATCTCCTTAGTTGTTTTCTTGGCTTGATGCAGGCCAATACTTTGCCCCTTCTGAAACACAGTGACATCTTTTCCACGACCACAGTTTATGTCTTCCGACATGGATTTGAGAAGCTACACACTGCATCAGTTAGGGTTAAAAGAATTGTTGCCAGATGAAACATATTAATCACTGCTTTAATGATCAAATCATAGTCTCTTAAGTATCTGCTTATTTAAATCCAATCAGTGATTAATCGGTGTGTATTAAAGGAGTAGTTCACTCAAAAACTTTAAATCTCTCATAATTTACTCACCCCATGCCATCCCTGATGTAAATGACTTTCTCTCTTCTGCAGAACACAAACAAAGATTTTTAGAAGAATATCTCTGCTGTGTTGGTCCATTCAGTGCAAGTGAATGGTGACCAGAACTTTGAAGCTCCAAAAAGCACATAAAGGATACATAAAATAAATCCATAAGTTTTCAGTGGTTTAATCCATGTCTTATGAAGTGATCTAATTGGTTTGGGGTGAGAACAGACCAAAATTTAACTCCTTTTTCACTATAAATCTTGAAATCTAAAGTCTGTAGGCACAATTATAATTTCAAGGTTGATTACACTTCCTAATGCCATCTAGCTCTCTGTGCATGCTTCAAGCACTTGCAAGTGTAATAAAGCTTGAATTAATGATCGTGCCTAGAGACTGCAGATTTCATGATTTATAGTGAAAACAGTTTTATGGTGAAATATATGGAGAAAAAGGATTTATATTTTGGTCTGTTCTCACCCAAAACCAATTACATCGCTTCAGAAGACATGGATTAAAGAGTCCTTTTGGAGCTTCAAAGTTTTGGTCACCATTCACTTGCATTGTATGGACCTACAGAGCTGAGATATTCTTCTAAAAACTTTGTTTGTGTTCAGCAGAAGAAAGAAAGATAAACATCTAGGATGGCATGAGGGTGAGTAAATGATGAGAGAATTTAACATTTTTGGTGAACTATTCCTTTAAACTGGCATATGAAATTGTATTGTAACATAGAAAAATTACACACATTTTTCATACAGTACTTAGTTTGTTAAATTCACAAAGAACACTTAACATGCACTTGACAATCATAGGCAATTTTTCAATGACAACACTTAAAGTAGCTTATTTAATGCCGCAGATACTCTAATGCTAGTTATTCTAATTTTACAATTCATAAGGAACCATCAGGCCAGTTTTGAAAAAGTGGATGGATGGAGCAATTTGAGGTTTCCTTTTACAACACAACAATATGTGAACACATATTGTGTTGCGAAATGATAATGAAACCTCAAGTTGCTCCATCCACTGTCTATGACCTTCTGTTTCTTATAAGGCATTGTGCGCTTGTTAATTACAAGTTATTAGTCTTAAAGTGATAGTGCAGCCAAAAATCTAAATGATGTCATCATTTACTCACTATTATGTTTTTCCAACAAAACATGCATCGTTTTCTTTCTTCTGCAGGGTACAAATGGAGATATTTTAAAGAATGTGTATGCTGATCCTTTTTGAATTAAGTTCATTAGAGCAGGGGCTGTCAAGCTTTAAAAATGACAACCAAAACAAAATGCACCATAAAGGTATTATAAAAGTTGTCCATGTGAAGTCATCTGAAGTGATACAGGACACATCTTTTAAGTCAAACCTGCCTTCATGTTTAAATTACAGCGCACATGTTGTATTGGACACTTTTATGGTCGGAGCTCCCTTTTCCTTTTCCTTTTATGGAAAAGATTAGCCTGTGCATTCTACTAAATATCTCACTTTGTATTCTACAAAAGATAGAAAGTCCTACATGTTCAGAAAGAGCGAGTAAATGACAACAGATGTGTAAATTCTGGTGAACTATTCCGGTATTGAAGATATTTACTGTCCTCACAGGTGATGCACCATACTGCACCCCTGTGCTATATAAGGAATGTGCACATCCAGCGCTTGGTAAGAAACTTTTATTATTAAGCATTATGTTACACTTACGTTATGTTACCCATTATGTTACTGCATTAAATTCTACACCGAAGCTCTGCGCTCACAGCTTTAATGTGCCTTTCAGTTTCACCGTCATTATAATATCTGCAATGCAATGATTTGTGTATCTTGCTGTTACGGTTGCACAGATTTCCTCTTTGAAGTGGACAATGACTACTGCTCATGCGAGACTCCATGCAACATCACTCGCTACAGTAAAGAGCTCTCCTTCGTCAAGATCCCCAGCAAAGCGTCAGTCAAATACTTAGCAAAGAAGTACAGCAAATCGGAGAACTACATAGCGTGAGTGTTGCATAAACATTTATTAGTTGCCGTAGTGACACAGTGCCTGTTTTCTGTCACAGCTGGGATGTGGAGCTAGGCCATGTCCACATTTATACGTAGTAGGTTGAAAACGCATGGATTTTACACCTTTACATCCGGGGTTCATTTTTACACAGCTTTTTGTTTTAGTCACAGTGTTAATGTAATCAGTGTATTGTAATGTCATAATTATTCATTTTACTCAGTTTTACTTTGACTAAAATTTTCTTTTTTTGAAAACGCTCTTAAGCACCAGGTACTTTGGAAAAGGACAAAATGAATCAACAGAAAACAGATTTATCAAGCAGGGCTGGACTGGTTTCGGCACGTTTTGCGGAAGCACCACTGGCCTGCTCGGTTCTCCCGCTGGCCAGTCCACCCATGATTGGCCCCAAAGTGCGCCGACCCACCGGGAAAATGCCCGGTATGCCAGATTGCCAGTCCAGCCCTGATGACGAGCAGTTTGCAAGAGCCAACAGTTTCTGTATCTGTATAATATCTGCATTCTAACAAGAGTAGTACAGAAGATACATCAGAAGAAATGCAAATTAGTAGACAAAAAGAGATTTTCTTCAAATTTAAAATCTAAAAGAAAGTGCTTTTATGGATGTAGTCTGGTTAAGTGCTCATGGGAAATCTGGAAAGTGACTTGACATGTTGATCTGTGCTGTATGCTCTGCAGTGAGAATGTTCTGGTGCTGGACGTGTTCTTTGAAGCTTTAAACTATGAAACCATCGAGCAAAGAAAAGCTTATGAGGTGGCTGGTCTGTTGGGTAAGTCAGATGTGACTTCCTTGATAATGCACCGTTGATCTCTTTGCATCTACAGCGCTTCAGCTCAGTCTTTGTTTGTAGGTGATATTGGAGGACAGATGGGGCTTTTCATTGGCGCTAGTGTTCTTACGATTTTGGAGCTTTTTGACTACCTTTATGAGGTAAGGTCCTTAAAGTAACATAACAGTTTTCTGTCCTGCCATAAACCTTGGTTTTATTTGTGTGATGAAATTTGTATAGTTTACTAAAGGAATAGATCTTCCAAAAATAAACAATTTACTCACCTTAAAATGATCCAAACCTGTATGACTTTCTTCCATGGAGCACAAAAGCCGAAGTTTAATGTCAGTGATGTTGAAACAATAAAAGCATATAGTGACCGTGATAGTCCAGTTCCAAAACAGGCCAAAAAAATCTTCTGAAGTCATGCAATAGATTTGTGTGAGGAACTGATTGAAATTTAAGCTGTTATTTACTGAAAATCTTCCTTTCTGCTCTAGCTCTGAAATCTCATTTGCGTATATATTCAAATATGCCGCGTGAAGACACTTGGGTGAGAGGTTTGACGTCAAGGAGCACATTTACGTTAAAAAAAGTATAGCAATTAATCACAATTAATTACGATTCATTTGAAAGTGTTGAAGTTTGACTCTAAATATAATTATTTTCCTGTCAAAAGGCATTTATTTCCTTCCTGTGAAAAAAAACAAAACAATATGTATCAATGTAATGCTTTATTAACATTTTCCAAGCAAAGCCTTCCACAGTATAAAGATAGAAATGAACTAAAATAGCACCAATTCAAGTAAAATCAAACATTTCCCAAAGTCGAAATGGGAGTTTGTTTAATTGAAAGAACTAGTCTCCAGATTGTTTGCATTTTCATTGCAATGGGCATTAAATCTCTTAAACTCTCATCCTCCACAATATTATTCAGCCATCAGACTGTGGCTATCTGCTTTGTTTTAGCAATCGAGAAGCCAAATTTCTTGCACTGCCCTTTTTTAATAAGTTGATTTTTATGGTTAACGCATTCCTGTGCATGTTAACATGCTCAATGATGCTGAGCTCCATTGGGTCTTGCATATAACATGATCAGTTGTGACTTGAAAAAGTTAAACAGTAGCGACAAGGTGGTGATTACATGACTATTTCTAGAACTATCCCTTTAAGGAAAACAACCCAGTTCTCTTTGTCTTTCACTTTTTTTCTTTCTTTCATCAATCAAGGTAATGAAATACCGATTATGCCGCTGTTCTGACAAGAAACATCACAACAACAACAACAACAGCGATCATGGCACTGTACTTAGCCTGGATGATGTCAAATGTCACGTCAGTAAATTTCATTAACATTCCTACAATATTCCAGCTATTCGCCTGCCACTCATTTTCGGATTACATTCTACGTTTAGCAGGTCATATACTCTATGACATCACAACACCAGCACGGTTTCTCTGCTCTACTGACTGTACTTGCATCTTCTGGTCGTACTCTCTTTTAGGCTGTAAGAATTTTTCTAGGAGTTTTTCAAATGTTTTGTGGTTTTCCAAACAACTGTATATGCTGTATTGTTAAGGCAGGAATGTAAGTAACATAAAATATTCACTAAATGGTTTAAATCTTCTGTGTGTCAGGCCTTTACAATAGAAATGTGCCTGCCAGCTTGAGGAGTTACTGTATGTCATATTTTATCAATTTAGCGCATTTTAATGGCTATGATATGGCTGCAAATGCATTGTGACAGAAAATTCATTGCACAGGCCATGCCTAAGAGGGAACGGCACTTTGAAAAGGCCTGTAAGTGCTTAGAGCTACAGGATCTATGATATGAGCATAATATAATCAGCTAGTGTCAGTTCAGAGCAACTTCCCATAGATATTTCCAGGGGGTGCATGTGTGCTTGGCAATGCCATGGTTGTTGCAGGCGTATGCATGTCCTGTGCATTTCTGTAGATTTGTCTGTTAATGTTGTGTGCCATTGTTTCTATTGGTGTGTGTGTGTGTGTGTGTGTGTGTGTGTGTGTGTGTGTGTGTGTGTCTGTGTGTGTGTGTGTGTGTGTGTGTGTGTGTGTGTGTGTGTCTGTGTGTGTGTGTGTGTGTGTGTGTGAGAGAGAGAGAGAGAGAGAGAGAGAGAGAGAGAGAGAGAGAGAGAGAGAGCTTGACTTGCGCATGGATGGATGTGTATGTCTGTTTGTAAATATCTTTGTGCATGTATATATTACATGTGATAATCACTAGAATGGATGAGGAAAAGTTAGAGCTACAGGGTGTTTGGTAGTTTTAAAACGGGAAATTATGTATTTTTTAAGTCTGTGATGCACATGAAATGTGTCGAATGCCAGCTGATAGAATGTATCAATGTATGTGTTTTCTTAATTTTTCTTTAATTTTATGGCATTTTTCAATTTCTGATTTAAATGTATGAGATACACTACACTATACTCTACTAATCTCATATGCAGCAGACTAATGTCTGATTTTTCTTTAGAAAGTTAAATGTTTGTCAAAGAGCAAGAGTATTAAATTTACTAATAAAAATTTTATTTGGTTCATTTCTGTATTCTTTTGATTTTTATCATGTGGCTGTAATAAAATATTATTTTTATATGTATAAACATGCTTACTCTTAACTGTCTTTTGTGCATCCATCCGTTGTAATGGTATGATTATGTAAAGATCAAACTTTACCTGCAAAAAAAATAAATACAAATAAAATATGATCTAAGAGATCTCTATTTGAATAAAGCAATTCCTTCCCTGAGCCTGCACAATTTCTGCCATGGGACTTTGGGACATGGGACTAACCTTTCACCCCTAAAAACTCTTCTGGTATTTCAATACATTCCCCAATAGGGGATTATATTGTTCGAAGGGCATTTCTGCCTTCTTAGGCCACACTACTTCTTTGTTCAAATTTCCTTTTGGTTAAAACTGGATACCATGGTACGTTTTTTGTAAAGCTGGAGGACTACACTACATCCTATTGTGTCGTGCATGGCAACTCACAAAATTAATCGTTTGTTTTGAGACGTTGTAAACGCACTCACAGTTTGCAGTGGGCGGAGTCGACGGGTCTGTTTTCGCCCTCTGAGTGGCCAATCGCAGCCGTGGGGCGTGGCCTCGAGGACAACACTCCAAAGTTTGCGCTGCGGTCTTATTGGCAGACCAGCGAAAGATCAAGTCACCGAAAGGTCGGCGGAGAATATCAGCGCAATGTCAAGTCCAAAGAAAGTTTGCATCGTCGGCTCTGGGAACTGGTAAAAATATATTTGGATGTTTCTTTGGAAAAACTGACTGCTTTGATTGTAGCTCCAGGGGTTTAAGATCATATGACAGCATGTAGTGTTCAGTTTAAACATTAAACAAAAGCCCTAAATAGTTAAATGCAATGAGATTTAAGAATGACATAACTGAAGACATATATTTGGGTAGTATGACGTTACTGGTAATGTCAACTATATAATGCCTATATAAAGTTGTGTTATAGCTATATATCTTCTTTTACAGACTTTAAATATTCTCAACAGGTGTACATGTGGTGTCAGCTTTTGGGCTAACTTAACACTACTTATCACTGTTTGCATAAGCCATTTTAAGCATTGCTAATGTGCAAAACAAGTGGAACACATGTGCCAGTCACTCACACTGGTTAGGATCAGTATTTATGTTCCATAGGTTTATGGCAGCTTGGAGAATCCAAAAACAGTGGTTTAATATCATCTAAAATTTTAATGATGGTGATATACCGACATATGCTACAATGGTGTATTATACAACACAGTGCATTTTATATGTGTATTGTTATGCACTCTATATGCTTGGTCATAGTCATGTTTAAAAAGTTTTCATAAATGTAAACACTTTGCAAAAGCCACTGTTAAAACCACATATTTAAAACTTTTGTATAGTGGCGGCTCCACTGTGGGGCCTGGGTGAGCTAGGCCAACCCTAACTTGAGGTTGGGCCACTCTGGCAACAACCTCCCCAGCTGTCTGGCCCAGCCATTATATTATTATTTATTTATTAGTCAGCCCCAGTTAATGGAGTCAGGGCCGTAGCAAGGTCATCTGTGCCCCCTGACTGTATATTGCTCTGGGCCACTTACCTATTAAAAACTACAGTTTAGAATTTGTTGTGGGACCCCTTGGATCTTTGGGCCGCTAGAATCGTTACCACCTTTCACCCCACAAGCTACGGCCCTGAATGGAATCACACGCTATTTTGGATTTACAGAGGATGTTATACTGATGGTTGATTTCATTGGTAAAATGTGACCAAAAATAAACAAAAGGCCTTTTATTCTCAAGTTATTATTATTCCTCTGTCTATAAATAAACAATATATTCAGATCATGGTGTGTGGCTTATAAACAAGACTCCAAAAATAGGTGTTTGCATAACAATCCAAGAGTGCATATATGTTATGGAGTTCACATATCCAGTTATTAAAAATCATAATTAGTTTAGTGGTTACACATGTGGCCAGCACAGAATAATGGGTTTCCCAAAACAACACGACAATATTGATGTGCACTCACGATATTAAATATTGCATGAAAACGTTCACATCTTTAACTCTCTCTCTTTATCTAATGTCCCCAGGGGTTCTGCTATTGCGAAGATAGTTGGCTCAAATGCAAAGAATAACCCAAAGTTTGACTCTACGGTTAACATGTGGGTGTTTGAAGAGACAGTAAATGGACGCAAACTCACAGAGATCATAAACACAGACCATGAGAACGTCAAGTACTTGCCTGGACACAAGCTTCCAGAGAATGTCGTAAGAAACTTTGTATTGTTTCAAATCTATAATGTCTGAAATCATTATCCTTCACATTGTCGATATAAGATGAGAGATTATATTTTAACCAGTTGAGCTCTGAATCATCCCACTGTGAGAAAGTATTACAAATTATTTTATTAGTAGCGCAATTTAAAACATTAATAAAATGTTTATTAATAATAGTATATAATATCATTAGTTAATTAATATTATTAATTAATAATAAAAAAATTAACAATTGTCCCCCATTCAAAAGCTTTCAGTATCGCCAATAGAAAGAAGAAAAAAATCTATAAAAGAATAAAAAAAAACAATTTTGTTGACATTTTTCAGTCAAATTAATTTGAACAAAAATAAATAAATACATAAATAATATAATAATGTTATTATTAAGGTGTGTTAATTTAAAGAGACAGTTATTAGTTAACCATATCAAAATATTGTTGTTTTTTTTAATGGTCCAAAACAGCAACATTGGTTCAATAACTTTGGGGCGTGCGCAGGAAACCTGTTTGAAATTAGTCATTATTTTTGAAATTCTGTCTGGTGCCGACAGTGGTGCAGAAAATACGCACATCGCCTTTAACCAAATGGACATAATGTCCTAATATGAAAATCAGCCACAAAAACGTTTGTGTTTTTACCAAAACATTTATGTGTTTTTACAAAAAACATGTATGCGTTCAACTGCTCCACTGTAGAGGAAGTTAATACAGAAGTTGGAAAAGAGAATGCTGAGCAAGAAACTTTTCTCCATAAACCGATGCAAGTTACTCTGTGTACTACAAAGAAAACATCCATTTGTACTCTCAAGCAACTAGTAAGACGCTGACAAAGCAGTCTGTGGTAACTACATGATAATGATGACCTGATTATACCAGCAGACAATGGTTTAGAGTCAGCCAAATGGTTAGGATAGAACTAGGTTGAGCAATCAAGGCACAATCCCATGACTGGACTAGACGCCTTTAAAATGGTAAATGGTCTGCACTTACATAGCGCCTTTTTTAACGCCTAACCTTAACGGTATTCAAAGCGCTTTACACTGTCATTCACCCATTCACACACACATTTATACAACAATGGCGGCAGAGCTGCCATGCAAGGTGCCTGCCATTGGGGGCAACTTGGGGTTCAGTGTCTTGCCCAAGGACACTTTGGCATGTGGAGTCATGTGGGCAGGGAATCAAACCGCCAACCCTGCGATTAGCAGCTGACCCGCTCTACCACCTGAGCCAGCCACCCGCTAAAACTGTTGACCGTAACCAAACCAGAAGGAAGGTTTTGCCATGAACAAGGTGACACTTGGCTTGACATGGAGCTCTATCCTGCCAAATAAATTTATAAATAAATAAATGAGCCAATTTCAATTAAACAGCTACACGACTAATTGCTATACTGGACACAATAATATAGGATCATTTAAAGCACTGGTGACTATACTGTTTTCCATTGTTACAGAGGGTTATTTTTTCAATGTCAACAGATTCTCTACCTTGTGTTTTCCCTTCTCTCTATTCCACTCGCATCCTCTCCTTCTCCCTTTGGCCTCCTCTCTCGCTCAAAGGTGGCCGTGCCAGATCTTGTTGAAGCTGCCAAGAGTGCCGACATTTTGCTCTTTGTGATTCCGCATCAGTTCATCGGTCGCATTTGTGACACCATGAAGGGCAAAATCAAACAGGATGCACTCGGAATGTCCCTTATCAAGGTCCCGTACACTTATAAATACAAATAGTGTACATTTTGTCTTCAAAACATCTAAACAAGTGTAAGATAATAAGACTTGTTAGACTTTATTTTTTTCTAATTTCTTCTAATTTTAAGCAAAATCTTGTGAGGTTTATGCTTAAAACAAGAACAGTTGATTTGACAATAGGTTAAGCTTACAGTAATTAAAGATACTGTATATTCTCTTTTTCTTTATAAAATAAAAAATATGGGTTACAGTGAATTACTCACAATGGAAGTGAATCGGGCCAATCAGTAAACATTAAATTACTCACTGTTTCAAAGGTGTAGCCACAAGATGTAAAGAAAATATGTGTAAACATGATTTTAGGGTGATAAAATCACTTACAAACCGTTTCTGTGTAACGTTATAGCCAATTTTACAACTTTTTTACAACCGTTGCCATAACGGTGTAATCGACAAACCCTAAAACACTGTAAATATTATTATTTAAACAGCGTGACAGCTCAAATACATGAGTTTTAAGAGAATAATTCATTTAAGTGCTTTAATAAAATTACAAGCTTCACATTTCTGCCTTTAAACCCTCCAAAAATTGGCCCCATTCACGTCTCACTGTAAAAATTATTTTGTAATTTTTAAAGAAAAAGACGGATGAGTCCAAATACATTTTTTTTGATAATCAACATTATGCCACAAATGCTCTCAGTTGAGCATAACTGGAATATAACTTATATATTTGTGCTGGAAAACAAGGCAAAAATTCTGAATAACAGAAGTGTTTTTTGTATGTGCAAGTTATTCAGTTACTACGCAGTCTTGCGTGAATAAACAATTACATTCCAAGATCACAAGACCGAAGCTTACATTTGTCACAGATGGCAGAAACAACGACTCAGCGTGTGCGTGTGTGTGTGTGTGTGTGTGTGTGTGTATGCGTGTGTGTGCGTGCATGCGTGCGTGTGTCTGTGTGTGTGTGTGTGTGTTTAGGGGGTAGATGAAGGACCTGATGGACTGAAACTTATCTCTGAAGTTATTCATGAGAAGCTCGGCATCAAGATGAGTGTGCTGATGGGAGCAAATATCGCCAATGAGGTGGCAGACGAGAAATTCTGTGAGACCACCATTGGTGAGCCCAAATCCCGCTTATAAAATAAAATATAAAAAACTAATAAATTGATCAAATGAAATGTTATAGTTTCATAGTTTCATTTTAAATGGCAAAATAAACTCAATAAATAAATTCAATATGTTTTTTATTGTTTGTTTGTATATGTGTTTATGTGTGTGTATGTGTATGTCTGTTTTTATGTTTGTAAGGCTGCAGGGATCAAATTCAGGGGGCGTTGCTTAAAGAACTCATGCAGACAAATAATTTCCGGGTCACAGTTGTACAGGAAGCAGATGTGGTGGAGATTTGTGGCGCTTTGAAGGTTTGTTGCTTATCTACACTTCTCCGTTTTATACCTTGGGACTGAAAAAATTGCCTAAGAAATTGCATTACAAGTAGATTTGTTGCTCAAAATGCAAATTCCATACATGATCCATTATATTTTAAATATTCAATGTTTAAGTCAACATGAAATCCAAATGATATACTTTCAGAATAAAAATTAAAAAAATCAAAATGTAACTTGAAATGCTTCTAACATCAACTCCATCCACCTATCATATAGAGACCGCTTTTCACCATCCAATCAATTCCCAGTGAATGAAATCTAGTCCTGACCCTCATGGTAGTGTAGTGACTCGCCTCAATCCGGGTGGCGTAGGACGAATCTCAGTTGCCTCCGCGTCTGAGACCATCAATCCACGCATCTTATCACGTGGCTTGTTGAGCTCATTACTGAGGAGACAGAGCACATGTGGAGGCTTCACACTATTCTCCATGGCATCCATGCACAACTCACCACATGCCCCACCGAGAGCGAGAACCACATTATAGCGACAATGAAGAGGTTACCCCATGTGACTACCCTCCCTAGCAATCGGACCAATTTGGTTGCTTAGGAGACCTTGCTGGAGTCACTCAGCACGCCCTGGATTCAAACTCGTTACTAGTCAGCGTCTTTACTCACTTAGCTACCAAGGCCCCCACTAACACTGTTTTTAAGTTGGCATTGCATGCAGTTTAAAGGAATAGTTCACACAAAAATTTTAATTCTCTCATCATTTACTCACCCTGGGTGATCTATCCCTTTAAAGAGGGTTCACTTACAATAACTCAAGAAGTAACGTTCGTTGTACAGACAACAACAATAGTGGTATGTCATGAAATTGCAGGTTAGTTGTCAGCTGTACAGTTTTGCTGAAAAAAAGGTGTTTGAAGTATCATGAACATAGAAAAATCAAACCAGTAGGCTGATATGCAGTGGCCCTAAAAAGACCAATAAATATTTAGACATTTATGCCACACAGAGTGACAGAGCATCAAATCAAGTGGCATCAGCAAACAAATTATGCTAGAGTTTTATTTTTCTTCCAAAATGACTGCACACATGGCAGATCCAAACACCTGCAGGCCATACCATAGCACCATATATTATGTGGTAAACATACTAAATACTCTGAGAGTATACAGCATCTCACACGATGCCTCAATCTTTTTGTTTACTTACAGAATATAGTAGCAGTTGGAGCAGGTTTCTGTGATGGACTAGGGTTTGGTGACAATACCAAGGCTGCGGTGATCAGATTGGGTCTGATGGAGATGATTAGCTTTGCTCGTTTGTTCTGCACCACCGGCTCCGTCTCCCCTGCAACCTTCCTGGAGAGCTGTGGCGTCGCTGACCTCATTACAACATGCTACGGAGGTCGCAATCGCAAAGTCGCAGAGGCCTTCGCCAAGACTGGCAAAGTGAGACACCAGAAGTTTTTCGATGTTAAAATAATTTTTCCTATCCCATCTTAACACACGGTACAGAGACAAATATACATAAGCCATTCCTTGGTTAATTTTCTCTTGAACTATAATCACTGTCTCTGTGGCGTTATAAAAATTCCTATGTTTGTTTTGAGTGACCAGTCCATATTGACCAACGGCATGAGTTGGGGACGGAACTATAGCTGTAGATGGGGGTGTATTCAGAAAGCTGTTTGGAAACAATGTTTATATTTGCAATTCTATTCATACTTCAGCTTTACCTGGAAGCTGTGAATAAGATGTTATCAGCTGGAAATGTGGTGTGTGTGTTGCTGAAATTTTATTAAGGACAGGCAAACAGGGAAGAAAAGTTAGATGTAGGCCTAAAGACAACCCATTTTTAAAGCATGATTTTCAATTAAACCGCTTAATGAAGACATTACAGACACAACAGCATCATTTTCTTTAAAGCTTCTTTGAAACGATGTGTACTGTGAAAAGCGAACATGCTTGATTTTTACGTTTCCTGAAGAAACGGCGATTACAAAAGAAGTCGTTGAAACAATTGTGCTGAGGTGTTAAGAGGAGATTGCCAGAGAGTTACCATGCTGTTGCTAAGGTTATATAAGTGTTTTTAGTGTGTTGTTATGCAGTTGCTAGGGTGTTTTAGGTGGTTGCTTGGTTACTGGCCCAAGTGAAAAGAGCTTCAATGATATTCTGGGAGAGAAGAGGGCTTAAATACTTAAATATAGATCTGTTTCTCACCCACATCTGTCATATCACTTCTTAAGACATGGATTTAACCACTGGAGACTTATATATTACTTTAATGCTGCCTTTATGTGATTTTTGAGCTATAAAGTTTTGGACCCTGTTGACTTGCATTGAATGAACCTACAGAGCTGAGATATTCTTCTAAATTTCTTTGTGTTAGCGGAAAAAAGAAAGTCAAACACTTCTGGGATGGCATAAGGGTGAGTAAATGATGACAAAAATCAGTGTATTGTTAGTTCTGTCAGGTCACGTGAGTCAAGCTCGACATCAGCTGATGCTCTGCTGATCATGACATCTACCAATACAATTCTGATGCTAATCAGAGTAGTCCTGTTTAAGTTCTCCATTCATTCGTTCATTCATTGCTTTGCTGTCTTTCCATTGCATGGATGTTAGCTGCACTTAACACCCTCCTCCAACCCCAGCTCCATCTCTGTATGGCAGCTTGCCTTTAGGTTCTCTACAACTATCTTTTTTTGTGCTACAAGACTACAGTTGATTGCCAGTTTGGAATTCCCAAATTCATTGTTTTACTTTGCCTTGTTCTTGATTGCCAACTTGATATAGAGTATTTGAAGTCATGTAAGTGTTATGCAAATGATCAATTGTATCCTTTAGCACTGTCCGAATGTTTCAAAAAATTCTGGGTGGGGGGGGCGGGGGTATTAGCTGCACTCTGGTCTGTCCATGCATGGATGGGCAGAGGAATTGCCCAGAACAGAACCATACCCCCCAACACCAGCAGATGTTTCACATGTCTATAAGTGAATAAAGTATTCATTCAAGTATTCATTTGATGGAAATGATCCTGATTGAATTTAAATTATTGGGTGAACTATCCCTTTAGGCCGACTGCTTAGAAAGTAACAGCACACCTCTCCTCAACAAGCTGCATGTTTGAAGCATCATTAATGTCTGTACTCCGTAGCACAAAACATACAATAGTTATGCACATGCATTTAAAACTTAGGGATTTAAACAAACCCCCATGTATAAGCCTTAGCACCAGTGAGTCGCGTGACGCCATGTGAGGATCGGACGTGTGAACGGTGAGCTCTGCGCAATTTGCTAGTTTTCATACTTTTTATGACGTAAATTGATGAGATTCGATACACTCTGTTCCATAACTGTTCTAGGAGGAAAATATGTCAAAGAATTCAAAATCCTCAGGCTCTGGAGAAATTTTGTTTTCTCCCCAATTTGGAATGCCCAATTCCCAAGTCCTCAATCCGGGTGGCGGAGGACGTATCTCAGTTGCCTACACATCTGAGATCATCAATCCGTGCATCTTATCACGTGGCTTGTTGAGCTTGTTAAGCGTGTGGAGGCTTTTTTATGGGACATCTCACCACGCATCCCACCGAGAGCGAGAACCACATTATAGTGACCACGAGGAGGTTACCCCATGTGACTCTACCCTCCCTAGCAACCGGGCCAATTTGGTTGCTTAAAAGACACTTACGTGCTCAGGTTGGACCAGGAAGTCATTTTAGTCTGAGAGTTTTTGGAAATGCGGCGGGATATGCTGGACATGTTTACAATGCTGATGAAGGTCGTTGCTGACTTGGAGGATCTTGCTATGATACATTGATCGATCACTGCCATGGAGGCAAAAATTTACTGATGTGGTCACAAGAGTGGGGTATGTCGAGAAACTGATCAATTATCTGGAGTCATCGGAGAGGGAATTGTCTGCTAATCCGCTAGAGACCAAGGTGGATTTGGAGCATGTCTGTGAGAAGTTGGAGGTGTAAGTCTGGCACCAGGATGTCATTAAAGTCAAAGAACTCTGCGAGAACCAACGCCATAAAACTCATACACAGATGAGCGTCTCCACCTGAGACAACGCACCCTGCTGATTAAGGACCATAAAACACAAATCTCACATCTCACTTCAGGCCAATTTTGGCCTCTTCTCATAACTTTCTCACATCTGCTCTCTCTCTCACCCCCTCACTTTAAAGACATAAAGTTATGACTTATCCTGTTCTGTAAAGTAAAAGGGTTTTTTTTTATCATGCATGTTTGGTATAATTTAAAAGGTCTCAGTGCAACTGGTATAATGATCTCTTTCCCATGTTAATGGTAATAAATGGTTATATAGTCTTTGCCAAATGCTATATAATTCTGGAGGTCTGTCCCCCTCCTTGCCTGTACGTTAATAAGGTATGACCCCAGGACTTCCAAACCTAACCATTCCCAAAATTCCCTTTGTTTATGGTTTGCGTATTTTACACAGTTCATGGTCTCTCTGCAGCCACATTGACCCACACAGAAAACATTGTGTCTAGCTATTAGGTAATTGCAATTTGAATTTCTTATGATTGGTAAATGTTTGAATGGAATAAACTTGAATCATATTATTATTAGGGCTGTCGATTTAATGCGTTAATAACGTGTGATTGATTTGACAAAAAATAACGCGTTAAAAAAATAACGCAATTAATCGCAATGCTTTCCTGAGAAATTCCTGAGAAATGCAAGCTTGTAGTACCACCTGTTTACTCCAGAGGGCAGTAAGTGAAATTTCACGAGGACTCACGAGTCCTCGCCACTCCTATCCACCCCAACGGAGCAGCCACGGCACGTCGTATTCCACACACCTGGCCCCTAATCAGGCTTATCAAAACTCAGAGACAGATAAGGGCCTACTGGAAGCTGCAGTGCGAGAGAGGGAGAGAGATTTACGGACAGCTGTCCGACACCTTTGTGTGTTTGTCTTTTTGTTTAAGCTGCTTATTAAACTATTATTTATATTGTCAAGCTGGTTCTCGCCTCCTCCTTTCCATTGATCCCTTTACAGCCTCATTCACCAAAAAATACAAAGCACAAGAACTCGTGGAATTGGAAGGGAATATTAAAAGTGCAGAGGCACAGAATGTCATCTAATGGCCTCAGAGAATTGACCCAACTGAAATACAGATATAATACTATTTTGTTGCAGAAGGTGGAGTTTTGGCTATTCAGGGCAAGACAGTCATACTTTGAATCAGGTGACAAAGCAGGGAAGCTTTTGGCTAGATATATAAAACAGAGAGAGTCTTTTTCTTACACTTTCGGTGTTATGACTGGCAGACTGGTCATCCTTAGGGGATGGAAGTCAGAGATGGGCATGGTTGCGGCATTTGAGGAGGTGTCGCATTGAAGGCTTGTCAACCAGGAGTTGTTTGAAAAAAGTGGGGCAGTTACTTGGTATATTTGGAGGGCTCTCGGGGAGGAACTATTTTACATATATATATATATATATATATATATATATATATATATATATATATATATATATATTTCGAGGTGTTTATATGCCCTATTTAAAATATGTCATTTTATTTATACATAATACTGTTAGCCAGTAATTATCATACTTGCAGTATCCATGCCCTCATTTTAACTCATAGATACACTAGTTTACTTGTAGAAAAAAGTTGAAAAGTGATCAAAAAAGGCGATAAAATGGTGACTTGTCACAGCACCTAAAATACTAGTCAACCGGGAGTTGTTTGAAAAAATTGGGGCAGTTACTTGGGGAGGCTCTTGGGGAGGGACTGTGGAGAGGGACTTATAGTTTTAAATGTGTGTATTTATTTTATATATATATATATATATATATATATATATATATATACATACATTTTTTTGGTTTTTATTTATTTATTTATTTGTATCTGCGTGTGTACTCGGGATTGGCCACTGAGATGTTTGTTGGGAGTTGGGGTGGGGTTTAAGGGAGATAAAGGTTGACTCTGTACATAAATGTTTTGTTGTGTTATGTGCAGCAGTAATTATCTCTCTGAGTGTAAATTATCATTCAATTATCTGTGTTTCAGTCTCTTGAGGAGCTTGAAAAGGAAATGTTAAATGGTCAGAAACTGCAGGGTCCAGCCACAGCCGCTGAGGTCCACACCATACTTAAAAACAAAGGCCTACCTGACAAGTAAGAATAAAAAATAAATAAATGTTGTGTGCTGTTGTCTGCATTTACACAAAATCAAAGTGCTATTTAAAATGGGACATATTTGAACATGTTTTTCCCTGCAGGTTTC
This sequence comes from Moxostoma hubbsi, assembly GCA_032164185.1. NCBI lineage: Eukaryota > Metazoa > Chordata > Actinopteri > Cypriniformes > Catostomidae > Moxostoma > Moxostoma hubbsi. The sequence continues at coordinate 6,614,875 of JAVLUX010000018.1, forward strand.
CTCTTTTTAATGCAGTGTACGAGATCTGTTTTGAGGGTCAGCCTGTTGCGGGGTTCATCTGCTGCTTGCAGAACCATCCGGAACATCAGTGAAAGAAGTGCAGGGTTACAGTAATAAGTGTGTGTGAGTGTTGTAAAAATGCAGTATTTGTATGCGGGAAAAGCATAACTATGCTGATAGACCAGCTAGACCATCACCAAACCAGCATTCAAACCAACCTGAACCAGCATGGAAATTCAGCTGGGCTACGTCTTTTCAGCAGGGTGTTTGTGTGTGTGTGTGTGTGTGTGTGTGTGTGTATGTGTGTGTGTGTGTGTGTGTGTGTGTGTGTGTGTCTGTGTGTATTTATCACTCTGTGGGGACCAAATGCCCCATATGGATAGTAAAACCCAAAAATTTGGACATTGTGGGGACATTGGTTTATTTGTACTTTTAGAAAAAAGTTGAAGGGTGATCAACATAAGGTGATAAAATGATGACTTATGACAGCACCTAAAATACACATATTCCCTTATTCATGCAAGTACATTTTAACCAAACATCATGTTGGGAAAAAAGCTATTGGACACGTTATTATATAAAATACAATATAGTGCTTCTTTTTTAGTGCTTTCTATTTTAAAAATCTGCTAATCAAGTTTGCAGCGGTTCTATGATGTTTTAGAGATATGACAATTATCACAACGGGGTGCCTACTTTCATGATTTCGCCTAGGGCCCCACAAACCCATGAGTGGCCCTGATGAGAATGACCAATACTGTGAGGTTATGTCATTGGTTCTCAATTGAAATGTTGTATGCATCAGTTTATTTACACTTTATTCTGTTGAAAATGTTTTAACTTCAAACTGACCATTCATCTCTATGTGCCTCAGTCTCCTTAAGCTGTTACCGTCCATCCAGAGAGTGGAAAAGTCCTCTAATGTTCTCAACATGTACTGTGAAATATATCATTGTATTTGTAAGCTCCATTTGTCCATTTTTTAATTAAATACATTTTGAGGGTTTTACAGCATACATAAGAACCATAAAAATGTCAGTCCAATGATAAATCAAAGCAAAAGAGTCAAGATGGTCATACACAAATCCAGGTGTTCCCAACTTTTTGTTTGTTTCTCTAGTAATGGGCCATTAAAAATTATTAGAGCACAGAATGTCATGCTCTTGTTTTACTCACATATTTACCTATTAAAATGGTGCTGCTTTGTCAGAGCATATCTTCATAATGTCTCGGTCATCTAAGAACAAATAAACCCATCCATACCTCTCAGGAACACACAAAAAAAGCTCAAATTATATGCACAAAACTATTGACTCCACTAAAGTAGGCAAAGCTCAACCAAACAAAAGTAAATAACAAAACAGCGCCCTCTAGCGACACATTGGTACCTTAACTGTTCGTACCTTTATTTGTACCCTTTATTTTCTATATCTCTTGATGTCATTCATTATTAGTTACATTTATTTTGGGTTGGAAAGGGTTTGGAGGTGGTTGCTTAGCAACTATACATTTTGTTTGTTTGGTAGAGTCAGTCAAATATTGTGAAACCGATTCAGTGATGCAAGATAAATAAAAATGAAAGAGTTATCCTTCATCAAGGTTGTTAGGATATTAAGGTGTTAAGGGGGCTGTTTACATTAGTTAGCTACATTTCTTGGAATCCTGTCTCACTCCCGGAGGGAAAAAATGACATGCACTTTGCTGCATAATTGTGTAACTTGCAGATAATGTCACGGCTCGACCTCTTGAGATAGTAAACTGTAATGATACATTTTAAGAAGAAGCTCTAAAGTTTGAGTAAAATAACAACTGTTCTTCAGATGATGATTACTGTGTCTCATCATGTACACTTTTGTTTTACATTAGATGAAATAACACAACCTGTTGTGTGATTATCTTTTGTAGCTGTCTGTCTGTTTGTCTGTCCACCTATCTATTGTAGCTGTGTGTCTATCTATTATTGTTGTCTGTCTGTCTGTCTCTCCACCTATCTATTGTAGCTGTCTTTCTATCTATTGTAGTTGTCTGTCTGTCTCCACCTATCTATTGTAGCTGTCTGTCTATCTATTATAGTTGTCTGTCTGTCTGTCTGTCTCCACCTGTCTATTGTAGCTGTCTGTCTATCTATTGTAGTTGTCTGTCTCCACCTATCTATTGTAGCTGTCTGTCTATCTATTATAGTTGTCTGTCTGTCTGTCTGTCTCTCCACCTATCTATTGTAGCTGTCTGTCTATTTATTGTAGTTGTCTGTCTGTCTGTCTCCACCTATCTATTGTAGCTGTCTGTCTATCTAGTGTAGTTGTCTATCTGTAACTAGCTATTGTAGCTGTCTGTCTGTCTCTATTTTTATAGCTGTATGTCTGTCTATTGTAGCTGTCTGTTTATTGTAGCTGTCTGTCTTATCTATTCTAGCTTTCTGTCTATCTATCTATTTTATAGCTGTCTGTCTGTCTGTCTATCTATTCTAGCTGTCTGTCTGTTTATCTATCTATAGTGGCTGTCTGTCTATTGTAAATGTCTGTCTTTCTATCTATCTTATAGAAAAGAAGAAAATAACACAAAGAGGTTTCAAACGTATGTCTGTCTGTCTGTTTGTATATGAGTGAAGTAGTTGGAGACAGCTGAACAGAAAAAAGATGTCAAAGCTGTTTCAAAGTTAAAATTGAAACTGTTTGTGCTTACGGTGTGTTATGTAAGAGGCACTCTGTTGCATGGCTGAAGATCCTCTTCATGTGACGTCTAAATCTTGATTCTAAAAAGAGAAATCCTGGTATTTATCAGCGACGTATGTCTAAGTCTACAACGTGCTGGCTGTTGCTGATTGTCTGAGCAGCACGAGGAAGTAGATTGTGTGCGCAATAAACTGAATCATAATGTAGGCATAATGTCTCTCCTCCTATTTATTGTAGCTGTCTGTCTGTCTTTCTATTGTAGCTGTCTGTCTGTTTGTCTGTCTATCTATTTTAGCTGTATTTCTCTCTGTCTATCTATTGTAGCTGTCTGTCAGTCTAGCTATCCTTTTATAGCTGTCTGTCTGTCTATTCCAGCTGTCTGTCTGTCTATTGTAAATGTCTGTATATCAATCTTATAGAAAAGAAGAAAATAACACAAAGAGGTTTCAAACGTATGTCTGTCTGTCTATATTTTTGTTTGTAGGTGAGTGAAGTAGTTGGAGACAGCTGAACAGAAAAATGTTTTCAAAGTTAAAAGTGAAACTGTTTGTGACTTTAGCAAAAGCTGTATGGCATCTAGTCATGGCTTGTTTCTTGAAATAGTAAACTGCAATGTTACATTTTAAGAAGAAGCTCTAATGTTAGAGTAAAATGCCGAAAAATGACATCATGTACACTTTTGTTTTTGCATCAGATGAAATAACACAACCTGTTGTGTGATTATAACAGTGATATAATCTGGGAAACAAGTCGCTCTATGTATCATACGTGGGTGTTTAAAGGAAGGGCACACTTTTTAAAGAAAAACTTGAAAATAACTTTATTGATTTGTTTTTATACATCTCTGGTTTCGCTACTGTTTTTCCATTATCCTCATCTTTGTGCTCTATTATTGGCTAAATCATGATTTTTTTGGAATTTGTTGTATTGAGCACCAGTTATGTGAAGTAATGTGTAGATAGTCAGATTCTTACTGATCACGGACGTTTATGGACTAGATGGAGGTTTATAGTAGATTCCAGCCCAAACCTGATAGGAGAGAAGACAGTTTTATGGAGCTACTTTTCATTTACAGACTTTTGATCATAATTAATGTACTGATATAATACAATATATAATAATTATATATATACACTCACCTAAAGGATTATTAGGAACACCATACTAATACTGTGTTTGACCCCCTTTCGCCTTCAGAACTGCCTTAATTCTACGTGGCATTGATTCAACAAGTAGCTGAAAGCATTCTTTAGAAATGTTGGCCCATATCGATAGGATAGCATCTTGCAGTTGATGGAGATTTGTGGGATGCACATCCAGGGCACGAAGCTCCCGTTCCACCACATCCCAAAGATGCTCTATTGGGTTGAGATCTGGTGACTGTGGGGGCCATTTTAGTACAGTGAACTCATTGTCATGTTCAAGAACCCAATTTGAAATGATTCGAGCTTTGTGACATGGTGCATTATCCTGCTGGAAGTAGCCATCAGAGGATGGGTACATGGTGGCCATAAAGGGATGGACATGGTTAGAAACAATGCTCAGGTAGGCCGTGGCATTTAAACGATGCCCAATTGGCACCAAGGGGCCTAAAGTGTGCCAAGAAAACATCCCCCACACCATTACACCACCACCACCAGCCTGCACAGTGGTAACAAGGCATGATGGATCCATGTTCTCATTCTGTTTACGCCAAATTCTGACTCTACCATCTGAATGTCTCAACAGAAATCGAGACTCATCAGACCAGGCAACATTTTTCCAGTCTTCAACTGTCCAATTTTGGTGAGCTCTTGCAAATTGTAGCCTCTTTTTCCTATTTGTAGTGGAGATGAGTGGTACCCGGTGGGGTCTTCTGCTGTTGTAGCCCATCCGCCTCAAGGTTGTGCGTGTTGTGGCTTCACAAATGCTTTGCTGCATACCTCGGTTATAACGAGTGGTTATTTCAGTCAAAGTTGCTCTTCTATCAGCTTGAATCAGTCGGCCCATTCTCCTCTGACCTCTAGCATCAACAAGGCATTTTCGCCCACAGGACTGCCGCATACTGGATGTTTTTCCCTTTTCACACCATTCTTTGTAAACCCTAGAAATGGTTGTGCGTGAAAATCCCAGTAACTGAGCAGATTGTGAAATACTCAGACCGGCCCGTCTGGCACCAACAACCATGCCACGCTCAAAATTGCTTAAATCACCTTTCTTTCCCATTCTGACATTCAGTTTGGAGTTCAGGAGATTGTCTTGACCAGGACCACACCCCTAAATGCATTGAAGCAACTGCCATGTGATTGGTTGATTAGATAATTGCATTAATGAGAAATTGAACAGGTGTTCCTAATAATCCTTTAGGTGAGTGTATGTGACCTGGTCTATAGTCATGAGTCATTTTGACCCAGTAACACATTTGTTATGCACTACGGTAAAATAGAAATTCTCAATATTTAAATGATTGCATCTCGGAAAAGGTCACATGTAATAGGATAATACTAAAATACTAAAAATAATCATTTATAATGTTTGATTTAGTCAGATGTTTTACAGTTTCACCTGTTCTCTTCTCCTTCCAGTAGTTTCCTGTAGGTGGCTATCTCAATATCCAGTGCCAGTTTGACATTCATTAGTTCCTGGTAGTTGCGAATCTGTTTGGCCATATCTTGTTTGGCTTTCTGCAGTGTGTTCTCCAGGGATTTGATTCGTTCTTTAGCATCAAGCACCGCCTCCTCACCGCAACGCTCCACCTCTGCGATTTCCCGCTCCAAACCCTCACGCTGCAAATTATCAGAGAATTACCGCTGGTGTCCAAAACCACTGTTATTCTATATTTACAAGCTGTTCACCTTCATACTTGTAGAGAGAGTTATCAGTGCATTAGCAAAAGATGCTCACGGCTGTCATGGTGATAAAATGTAGACACAGTCGCTATAGTGATCAGATATATAGTGATATGTTGGTAGGTTGCTACCTGTGATTTAGCTGTGGCTATCTCATTGTGCAGCCGCATTATCTGCCTTTTCAAATCAGCCATTGTGCTTTTATTCTTGTTCAGCTCAGAGTTGCACTGGTCAGCCTGCGATGAGATCAAGTCAAACTGTGGAAGAAAAACACACAGATACAGTATGAGCACTTCTATGTAGAAATACATTACATAGAAATATATATACACTCACTGAGTGCATTATTAGGAACACTATGGTCCTAATAAAGTGCTTGTCGTGGTCTTCTGCTGTTGTAGCACATCATTCAAGGTTCAACATGTTATGCATTCTGAGATGCTATTCTGCTCACTACAATTGTACAGAGTGATTATCTTGTTATATATCTCATCAACGGGGCGTTTCCATCCACAGAACTGTCCCTCACTGGGTGTTTTTGGCACCAAACTCCCAGGAGATCAGCAGTCTGGCACCAACAATCATGCCACGGTCGAAATCACTGAGATAAAAAATGTTCCCCATTCTGATGGTTGATGTGAACATTAACTGAAGCTCCTGGCCCATATCTGCATGATTTTATACATAGCACTGCTGCCACACAATTGGCTATTAGATAATGGCATAAATAATAGGTGAACAGGTGTTCCTAATAAAGTACTCAGTACTCATGCACATCTAAAGACTGAACACGTCTGCACAAATGATCTTCACCTTGTTCTTGTACCAGGTTTCGGCTTCCTGTCGGCTGCGTGCAGAAATGTCTTCGTACTGGTTCTTTACATCAGTGACAATCTGCTCCATGTTCAGTTGCCTACTATTGTCCATCTGCACCACAACAGACATGTTCTTCATGTCGGCCTGAAGTTCACACAGCTCCTGCAAAGTGAGACAGATGATGTAAGAACTTCTGAATAATGCCCAGTGCTTAGACAAGAGATATTTTTGGTATGTAAGTCTCTACCTGTTCATTGAAGCTCTTAAGGAAATTCAGGTCCTCCACGATTCCAGCAATTTTATCTTCCAAGGCCATTTTACCCAAGTAAGTTGAGTCAACATCCTGACAGAACCGTGCAATTATTCTTATTAGCTTTGTAGATTATATTTTAACCATCTTAAATGTGACCTGCTTCATCATTTTGAGTCACTTTGACCCAGAAACACTTTTTCTGGATTTATGCACTTACTGTAAGTAAAATGGAAAGTCTCAGACCACATTTCAATATTAAATAGATTTTGTCTTACCTTCTTTAGAAAAACAAACTCATTTTCTGCCTTGTTTCTGTTGTTAATTTCATCTTCAAACCTGTCAGAAGGAATCTGAATGTAAGTATACAGTACACATCCCTTTCATCAATTTACCATTCTAAGTCATTTGATCTCAATTGGTGTTTATTTATTGGTGTTTCATCAAATATGGGCAATTTTTAGTACTGTGGACTTCTAGTAAATAAAGACTTCTGTCTAGTGACAGTGTTTAACAGTGTGTGTGTGTGTGTGAGAGTGAGTGTGTGAGTGAGTGAGTGTGAGTGAGTGTGTGTGAGTGAGTGTGTGAGTGAGTGAGTGAGTGAGTGTGTGTGTGAGTGTTTGTGTGTGTGTGTGTGCATGAGTGTGTGTGTGCGAGTGAGTGAGTGTGTGTGTGTGTGTGTGTGTGTGAACATGCATCACAGGACATTTATGTCATTTTCTTGATAGTTTCCAACAAAGTGTCATTTCCAGCACATCTCAAATTCTATATCGTGTTTAGAATATGAAATTTTTAATGTTTTTGAATTAAAAAGGCAACATTTTATGTCTCCTAAATACCAAAATAAAATAATATTTTCACTTTCACAAACTTTTTGCATAATTTGTCAAAATGACAGCTTGGCAATTATGGCCAATAACAATATTATGCTCACAAGTAATATGCAACTTGATTGTTTTCTTTAAACATTACATGTCTCATATTTAATCTCAAGCTCGTCAGTGACACTTTTGTCAACTTACAAGTACATTCATTTGTGTGCAAAACTAATTTTTACAGATTTGACAGAAATTGTCACACAGTAAATATTGAAATAGTTTGTTTTTTTTCAATATTTGTTTGAATTATCATAGTTGTATTCTTAGAATAGATTTTTCACAGTTTAATATTGAAAGTCGGGGTTTGGGACAAGGCTAAAGCAATACAATAAAAGGCATTTGAAAAGTAGCAAAAATAAATGGCCTGGTAATAAGTTTCCACATCAGTTATAATGCAAACTTTTTGGATTTAACTTTTATTTCTTTTCTTTTTACTACTTTTTCTTGTTCATTTTTGATCTTGAATTATTTTTAAATGGTCTTATACATGTCTTTTATTTCTCTATTGCATGTCATTTTTATTTCTCTTTATCATGGCTACGTAAAACACTTTGAATGACATTTTTTGTGAAACGTGCTACAGTATACAAATAAACTTGTCTGGGCTTGCCTTTCCTACTGTAAAATCATCATACTACATTAATATGGGATCTCACTTATTGTCATTGTGTCTATTTTTATGACAACTAATAGCATGTTACCACAGTTTTATTTTACAAAACAATTTAGTAGCATTGGTATTTTGGCTAAAACTGTGTTTCCCATGGAACTGTAAATTATTCTAAGGGATGCTGTTGCTTACATGGTTTTACCTTAAAATTCAATTTAACATTATATACAGAATTTAACATTAAGCATCATGGTTAAAAGTCCTGTGCTCTACTTTGTGGTTAGTATAAACTGAATTATAGAATTATAATCTAGTCTCGAGCTGGGTTCAAGGCTAAAGATGAAGTGTATGATTAATGACCTTTGTTTTTGTTCCTCAACCTGTGCGATGGCATTCTTGAGCTCAGTGTCCAGATGGCCTTTGTCTTTCCGTAGCCGCTCCAGCTGTGCCTGAAGGGAACTGATGTAAGTCTTCAGCATGGGCTCGAGTTTAGACTCAGCCTTAGACTCAGTCTGCAGCAGCTGCCATTTAGTCTCCAACATCTTATTGTCTTGCTCCAGTATTCGAACCTGTATGCGTGTTTGTTTTTAGAGGGAAAACATGAGAGAATTGATACTTAAATACTCTTGTACTGTCTAAATACTGCTGTGAAGGGGGTGATTTGCATTTTAAAAATGCTGTAATTATCGAGTGTAAGGTGTCTCCATACGGATATAAAACGTTCTGAGATTTAAATGCAGATGCATGGAGGCAGGGCTGGACTGGTAATCTGGCATACCGGGCATTTTCCCGGTGGGCCGACGTACTTTAGTGGCGATCAGGGATGGACTGGCCATCGGGAGAACCGAGCAGGCCAGTGGGTCGGCTGTGAAATGGGCCGCTAAAAGCTAAAATGAGCCGCCGCGTTATGCATAATGGACAACAAAATGGCATCGTGATATGCAGAAAAGGACAGCGAGTTTTGGGCCAGTTGCCATGTAAAATCCCGGGCGATTTATTTTCCCAGTCGTGTCCTGCATGGAAGTTTCGGTTTTCCGAGCATCAAGCGCCCCCTGCAGGAATAAAACTTTTTTGTCTCACGAAACACATTCAGTGGCTAAAAACATGTGCAATTTCAGTCTTGTTACCCCACAAAACTTTCATTTGAATTTAGAAAACACAAAGTCTATCACATTAGTCGTATGTGGAGTCAGTGAAGATGTTAAAGGCGTCCATAGAAATAATGATTTCTTTTTTTTCAGGGTGAGGACAGCATACAGGCATACTTTCTTACAGACAAATGTTCTGTTTGTTTGTGCATTATTTTAAACTTTTATTATGTATGTAAAATAAGATTTAGCAAATTTGCAGATTTATTTTGTGTGTATCAATTGAAATGAACCTCAGTCATAACAAAGAGGACACATTAATATTTATGGATATTAGAACAATCCAGCAATTTTTCAGAGTTTGAATGTCCACAATTACATTTAATTGTAAATGCTGACCTTTAAGAATCTGAGCAACGTATTCTGAATGAAAGACGGTATAAAGAAGACAATGAGCGCAATGTCTCACCTTGTTGATGACGGAGGCAAAGCGATTGTTGAGAGATTTGATTTGCTCTTTTTCCTGGGTTCTCACAGCCTGTAGGTTTGGATCCAGATGAAGATCAATTGGCTCTAGAAGGCTTCTGTTAACAGACACAGCCTTGATGGGCACCCCAACAGTTGGCATGTCCCCAAACCCGAAGTAAGAGTTGCCCTGACGGGGTATAGATGATCCACCACGGGGGTAAGACCCCAATGAGCGGCTACTGAAGCCAGAGCCCACATTACTCATGATCAAAATAACAGAGGTGGAAAGGTGTGGAGACAGGGATGAGAGGAAAGAGGTGATGGTCTATAAGTTTGACTGGTTGTGATTACTGTTTTTCAAACGCAAGCTACTTATTTGCTGTCAAGTGGGTGTGTCATTGTGTATAAATGAGAATATATCAGCATTCCACACTTTGAAAAACCTGTTCTGCCCACCACCTGTCCAGAGCAAACATACTATGCATTCATGCATGTTCATGCACAAAGAAATGACAGATGAATATGTTGTTCTCAGTCTAGAAGACATTTTAGCTCTGAGATAAAGAATACTTTAAAAGACAACTTTGATTACGAGAGATTTTAATTATGTCTCAGTTTCTGATTGTATAAAGTAATGTGATGTATGCACAGTAAGACAGCAATACTTGCTGTCCATGCTTTGTTAAGTTGTATTTACAAAAAAATTCCAGATGCAGTTATATTTGATGGTATGGGTGGCTTTGTTCCTTCAGTGGTTTTCTGGTACTGACTCCAACCAAAATCATGAAAAAAAATCATGACAAAAGTCATGAGTATCATTGCTGTTCAGAATAGTATGACGCAGTGCTTCCCTCTTGTGGCTGATTCTGCTCACTGCATTACTGTCAATTGTACATGTATACAAATATACACGTTTGAAATAGTGTTATAGCTTTATCTGATGTATGATGGAAGACCACTTTTATTAGTCATTAAGAACATTCCACAATAGTCCACAAGACCACAAGAGGCCGCTGGTAAAAAAGTACCACAGTAGTCCACAAGAGGCCGATGGTAGAACAGTACCACAGTAGTCCACAAGAGGCCGATGGTTGAACAGTACCACAAAAGTCCACAAGAGGCCGATGGTAGAACAGTACCACAGTAGTCCACAAGAGGCCGATGGTTGAACAGTACCACAAAAGTCCACAAGAGGCCGATGGTAGAACAGTACCACAGTAGTCCACAAGAGGCCGATGGTTGAACAGTACCACGAAAGTCCACAAGAGGCCGATGGTAGAACAGTACCACAGTAGTCCACAAGAGGCCGATGGTTGAACAGTACCACAAAAGTCCACAAGAGGCCGATGGTAGAACAGTACCACAGTAGTCCACAAGAGGCCGATGGTTGAACAGTACCACAAAAGTCCACAAGAGGCCGATGGTAGAACAGTACCACAGTAGTCCACAAGAGGCCGATGGTTGAACAGTACCACGAAAGTCCACAAGAGGCCGATGGTTGTGTAAAACTACACATACACATTTACACATAAACAAACCACAGACAGACTCAATCTTGCACTTTGATTCTTTTCCCCATTGTAGACTTCTGGAGCAGGTTTATTACAGTGATGTTATGTTTGCGGTGCACGGGGAGATGTTTAAGGCCCACCAGTGTGCCCTGAGTGCATGGTCAGAATAATTTGCCCACATGCTGGAGATCAAGTAGAAGGGCAAGAGTGCAATGGCCCTCAAACATCCACTGGTAGGCACTGTTTTACCACACAAATGACACCACTTCCAAAGTCAAAACCACACCCCTTGTTTGTAGTGGCATTCTACTTTCTTGTAAATGATTGTTGTGAAATCTTTGACAGAAATTGTGATTTATACTGTCATATATTACCATGTCTCATGTATTATGAATCCTTCATCGCTTTCATAATGATGCATGAAAATTTATGACACAATTTATGTGTCAAAACGTGTGAAAACAGTTTGTCACACCAGATATATTACTGCTTGTAGCAATTATGTATTTAATTTGCATTTTGCAAATAATATATCATCATCAGAAAGTGTTTAGTTTGGTGTTCACTTTTCTTAAGCAGTTTTTAGCTTCTGCAAGATGAATTATCATATCCCCAGGGCTGTGTTAAATTAAGAACAGACACTCCTGTCTTCTATCCATTCTCTCCACCGGTATGCATCAAACTTTCATGACTCTAATCTGTCAATTTTCTTTTCTCTTTTCAGGTCAACCCTGCAGTGTTTGGTGCAATCATGCAGTATTTCTACACCGGTGAGCATCAGACCAGACACAGAGTTAATCATCCAGGGCCAAACACAGTTGTTCATCACTCTGTACCTTGTGCTGGTTTGTCTTTGGGTCATTTGGACATTGATGTGAATTATCTGGAGGACTGCAAGCGTTTGGCCAAACAGTGAAAGATCAGTGAGCTGATAGAGGAGCTAGAAGTGAAGTGCAAACAGGTTTATGATAGAGATGCAAGTAGATAAGAGCTGCACTGCCATGACTGGAAATAGCCTCCCGAGAGTGTTCCAAGATGGCCGACAGTGGACTGACTTGCTAGAAAACTTTGTCTATACGAGCTTTCATGGCGAACAGAGCCAACAGATATCGCATCGACCAGCCAGGGACTGGAATCAGCCGATTTTCCACATGCTCGGCCTGGACCGGTGACCGGCCAGTCAGCCTCACTTCTTTCCGATTTCAAGCCGGTCCGTTTTGTTGCCAGCGGCGCAGGCAATAACGTCACAGCCGCATGGAAACTCATTGGTCATTGGAGTGGAAGTTCTTCACTGTGAGTGAAGAATACATAAAGTTCGCAATGTGTAATAACTGTAAGGCTAAATTAAACCATTGGGAACCACCACAATAACATTAGGAACAACAAACCTAATTATACATTTAAAACACCATCACCCAGCTGAAAATGCCCATTTTAAAAAGAAGCTAAAAAGTTAAGTGGCCAAAGCTAGCCAGAGCTCAGAGCCAGCCACAAGTCAGCATCCTCTCCTATCTTTCCTTGGTATGATCAGCGAAAAGACCAAAGCAATTACCAGGAAAAATATGGAATTCATGGTCCTGGATGACCAGCCGTTCTCCATAGTGGAGGACAGAGGGTTCAGAAATCTGATAAATTTCCTCGATACAGAGTAGGTGGTACTTTTCCCACGTCTACTGCCTGCGCAGATATCAACAGTACAACTGGGTTTTGGTTGCCAGGTTGAGGTCACAAATTATTAGAAATTTGTGACCTCAACCTTGCAACCAAAACCCAGTAGACAAATAAAAATGTGTGTGATGTGTCGATTGTGTGAGTTGGATGCGTTTCATACAAGATCTGGCAACTGGAGAACCTTGGAATAATATATTGATGTGATTATTCATATAAAGTGGTTTGGGCCATACAAATTACGGGAGTTTCCCGAGAGAAATCACAAAACGGGAGGGGGGCAGGAGATGGGTGTGAAATACGGGAGACTCCCGAGAAAAATGGGAGTGTTGACAGGTATGGTTACAAGCCGATACCGAAGCAGCAATCCATTTTACAACTGTTATTTGGACATCTAACGTACGCTTAATGTCAATGTTGAGCGTATTGGACACTTCGGTTTTGTTCATAGGCTTGTAATCTTTAGACGAGTAAAAAAGAGAAAAAGATCCATTTATAAAAATAGTGGAAAATGACATCTGTTTTGTTATATAAACTCATTTGCAGTTAATTTTTATTTCTACCTTTTTAGTCACAGAGCACTTTATTTTGAGAGTTGTTTAAGTGAGAGAAGATCCTGTAACTTCGTGCAGTTTGGGGAAAATTGAAATTTTTAATAATTTCTTTTATTATGAAAATAAAATTTTGCATTGAAGAAAGGTAGATTTTGTTTGTATATGCGGTCAATAATAGTTCTTAGAAAGAAAATCGGAATCGGAAAAAGTCGGTATTGGCAGGTCACACTTGCAAAACAAATCGGAATCGGCCAAGAAAATTTCAATCGCCGCATCTCTAGTTATAACTGCAGGGTTATAACTTTCTGTGACATAAGGTCAGAATTTTGTCATTCATGTGAAAGGCATAATCCAGAGTTTGTGGCAGCCCAAGAATAAATACAATATCCCTCTGTTGGACTTTATTTTTAATTACTTAGAATCAATTATTAGAGTGACAGCTGTAAGCTTTTGTGGTCGTTTAAGGTTTGATTAGAGAGACTGTTTTATGCTGATTAAATGTGTGTGTGCTTATGTGCAGGCGTTTTTGTGTGGCCGTAGTGATTATTTAAAGGTGTTATTGGAGGATCATTTCAGTGAGGGTGAAACTCTGCAGACTCATCCCAGTATTCCTGTGATCACCCTTCATGAGCTGTTTACTAGAATCCTCTACTACATCTACAGTGATGACACTCATGTACACAGCAACACATATACAGTAGCTGTAATACACACATCCACTGACATGTGAACTCTATATTCAAGCTCTCCGATTAAGATACGTTCTAACATTAGAGAATGAAAGGCAAGAAATATGGCAACCATAAACTGAATGGATGTTTTTGTTTAGCTATAGTATAAAACAAACCATCATTTACTAAAATTGCTATGTTTCCAGAAATCTCAATATTGAATATGACTGGAACACACTTGGGCCAGAATATTTTTCACCTCTGAAGTCTGATTTCTTGCACCAAAAAACAGTTGTAATTTAGCTTTACATGAATATTCCCCATCCTCTCTTTGAACATTAGAATTAAACATGCTGTTTTTGCTACTGTATCTTTAAAACATCTATATGTTAATGGCCTGTTTGCATATAGGTCTTTGGAAATATTGTGACTGGCAAACTTCTGTGTACCGGTGGAGTTCACATTGCCATTCATTATGTCGGGCCAAGCAGCTTAAAGGGATATTTCACCCAGAATGTTTAATTCTCTCATCATTTACTCACTTTCATGCCATACCAGATGTGTATGAGTTTCTTTCTTCTGCTAAACACAAATTAAGATTTTTAGAAGAAGATTTAAGCTCAGTATGTCCAATTTGAAGCTCCAAAAAACACAAAGGCAGCGTAAAAATTATCCATACATCTCTAGAGGTTAAATATACAGTTGAAGTCTGAAGTTTATTTACACTTAAGTTGAAGTCATTAAAACTACTTTTTTTAACCACTCCACAGATTTCATATTAGCAAACTTTAGTTTTGGCAAATCTACTTTGTGCATGACATGAGGAATTTTTCCAACAATTGTTTACAGGCAAAATGTTTCACTTTTAATTTACTATATCACAATATTCCAGTGGGTCAGAAGTTTACATTCACAAAGTTAGCTTTGCCTTTAAGCAGCTTGGAAAATTCCAGATAATGATGTCAAGCCTTTTGACAATTAGCCAATTAGCTTCTGATAGGAGGTGTATGAAGCGACTGTCTATCTGTGGATATTTCTGATGTTTGCAATCCTGTTTGTTCTGCACTAGTTCTCCAGTTCACTGATTGAAGGTTTTTACCACGATTGTGATAGAAACGTAATTCTGTGGGCATGTGAAGAGTTACGTTTGACAGCGTTCTGGAGTTCGTTAGAACAACAATGTTATAATGGGACAGAATATTTAAACTGGTTGCATAAAGTCCTTTGTAAAAGCAAAATACTCTGAATAAGCTACTTTAAAACACTTCTACCGCTACTACTACGGCTGACATCAATTACGTATATAAATCATGTTAAAAAAGTTGCATCAGACAATAAGTTGCAGGACCTTTCAGATTATGACTTGTAATTCAGAAAATATGGTGCTACTTTTTAGTTTTACATGACCGTTTTTCACCCTATATCTGACACTTTAATACTGTACCTCCAAGACTTAGATATATACATGACTTCTATTGAGAGTGGCTAACTTTAGAGTAAAAAGAGTAGCCATGCCCCCGGTACTGATATGTAAATATGGGCAAGCATATGTTAACGAGCTCTGGGTGGACTAGGAACTTTGTGAATGTCATAACATGTCTGCATAGTGCTCTTTTCACTCTCTTTTCTAACTCTTTCTCTTTGTACAACTCTTTTTTACAATTGTTTTACTAATAGTATCATTCAGAATTTGGATGTGTACGTTTTAGGATTTTGTCCAGAAAGGAAGTCGGATGTTAAGGGATTATTGGATGTATGTTTCAGTTGGTGGAGAGACCAGAGTTTGCAGATATGGTCAGAGATGATGCTGGCAATGTGGCTGCCAGGCAGGAAACTGACTCCATCCCATTGGTGGACGAGATTCGTTTTCACAGCGCCATTTGATGAGGCCAACCAGAAACTCTGCACCCTTGAGCTCCTGCTCACCAGCATTGGCCTCGAGTGCTAAAAAAAAGAGATGAGGAAATTAGATGGGGACAGTGAGTGATTTATGAAATGCTTTACTTGCACATAAAACAAATAACCTTTTGCATCAGCAAACTTGCATCACATTAACAGTAACACTCTAATATGATCAAACTGCAAAAATTGATTTTCTTAATCAGTATTTTTGTTTTGTTTTCCGATAAAAAGTATCTGAACATCGTATGTTTATATGTATTTACTAGAGAAGCAGAATTGTGTAAGATACAAGTATACTCAAGAGAATATATCTAATGAATTAAGGTTATTTTTCTATTAAGCCTCATTAAATATTTGAGTGGTGGTGGTGTAGTGGACTAAAGCACATATTCTGGTAACCAGAAGGTTGCTGGTTTGATCCCCACACCCACCACCATTGTGCCCTTGAGTAAGGCACTTAACTCCAGGTTGCTCCGGGGAGATTGTCCCTGTAATAAGTGCACTGTAAGTCACTTTGGGTAAAAAACGTCTGCCAAATGCATAAATGTAAATGTAAATTTCATGTGTTGTACGATTGGACTGACAAGTTCCTTGTTCAGTCATTTTGACCAAAGAGAATTTATTAGTTCTATCTGGTGTTGGTGTAATCGGTGACCATTCATTAAAAGAACAGTTTATTATTTATGCCAACAAATGAGCTCGCACTTACTGAAGTGTCTTCCAGCACTGTTGTGTTTTCAGCAATGCATCCACATAAATTTAACAAAGACTGTTAAATTGCATGTCATTTTTGATTAATATGATTGTGCCTCAAATTGTTTGTCACTTATCTTGCTCTCTTGTTCCACCAAAGCATTTTGCAACGGTATTATTTTATTTCATAGCCTTTTATTTATTCTATTTGATTAAATCTACAACATTATATTATGCTCATGTCCTCGGTGGCACTTTGTGTTTGTGCATGTTTGTGTTATTGATCTGTTGGTTCTAAAGAGACTTGTGTAAGAACATTCATGAATGCTATAAAGTCATAAAATGACTATCAGATGCATTGGCATTGGAATTTAGTTTCAAGGTGGGATGTACAAATGTGAGAAAAAACAAAAGAGAAGAGAAGAATAAAATTAATAACATTTAGCAACCTAAAAGATGTGGATGTGTCTGATTTGCCTTTGCAGTTATATTTGGATATTTCTATATATCTGACCTGTTTGATCAATGTCTATAAAATGCTTGATTCGTGTTGGCCTGAGGGGGGCGCTCTGTATTAGTCTAAACTCACATAGGCAGTAAAGGACAAGGCATTACTTTATGACCTGAAACTTTCCAGCTTTGTTTACTGTTTTTTTTTTTTTTTTTTTTTTTCATCAGTAACTAAAACATCATATCAGCTGTAAATGTTACATAACTAAATGTCCATCAGTAATTGCGTGTGCCAGGATTTCCGCTGCCAAAACGTGGGGGAGATGAACATAGAAATTTTAAGTATACAAAAAATTGCCGTTATAATGGTTACTAGGCCCCTGAAAAACAATGTCCCTGCTATAAAATGCACTTATGTTTGCTAGAGTTTTGTGGCCTGTCAAAGGATGACAAGGGGGCTCTGTCTGGGTTTTCCGGTTTCTCCAGGCAACAGGAGTGAGGATTACCATGACAACTGGCTCAAAGAGAGAGAGAGTGAGATGAGGGCCTGTCAGAGCAGCTTTTCGTTTCCCCAGACATCTATCAACAGAGCTGTGCATTTTTGTGTGAATAAGGTCCCTGAGTCACAAACTGCTGCAGACACACCATGCATCTATTACTAACCAGGAACAGCAGCAGCAGATCTTTCTCATGTGAGGATGCTACTCTCTAATCAGCATCAGCACCACTACACCAACAACACCCACTTCACAACACTCACTCATTGCCAGCTCTGATGATGTCATCTCAAGTGGAATATTAAATCTGCAAAACACTATATTGAAATGGATTTAAATAAGATGGTTTGTAAACTGTGCCGTTATTCACTTATCAGATGTTGAATATTGGTTAGTTCCTCACCATCTAATAACACGTTCCCTCAACAGAGAGGCATATGTTGTGCCATTAAGGACCTTTAACATTCCAATGCACAAAGATTGTTTGTATGGAAAAGAAGTTCTTCAAGAACTTGGTTACTTGGTCTGAGTAGATCCACAGATATGGTGGAGACATAGCGCGTGTGGAGGCTTCATGCTATTCACTGCGGCATCCATGCACAACTCAACACACGCCCCGCTGAGAGCGAACCACATTACAGCGACCACGAGGAGGTTATCCCATGTGACTCTATACTCCCTAGCAACTGGGCCAATTTGGTTGCTTAGGAGAACTGGCTGGAGTCACTCAACACACCCTGGAATCGAACTTGTGAACAAGCAAACTCCAGGAGTGGTAGTCAGCATCTTTACTGCTGAGATATGCAGGCCCTCTTCTTTCCTCCTTTCTTTATTTTCATCCATCCATTCTTTCCCTTCTTTCCTTACTTCCATCTTTCTTTCTTTGTTTCTTTGTTTCTTTTCATCCATCCATTCTTTCTTTCCTTACTTTCATTTTTCTCTCTTTCCTTCCATCCATCCATCCATCCATCCATCCATCCATCGGTCATATTGACATTGCTATAAAGGGAAATAACTGTTTTCAAACCTTTCTGTACACTGTAAACAATGTAGTAAATTTACAACAATCTACTGTGATTTTTAAATACAATAGTTTGCTGAGAAAAGTTTTGAATTTTGGGAGATCAAGACCAGGCTCACCGTGAAGTGACTAGTTTTATGGTAAGTATCTGTTGTTTGTAAGGCATTAGGGGAAAATGAACATCCAAAATTATGAAATGATCTTGGTGAAAGTTAGTGACATTTTGAAACGCATTTAAAAACCCCACATGAAAATGCAAGTTTGTGGCACATGGTTAGTCTTCATGATGTTTCTGACCACCTCCTTTGCTCTTTATCATCTCACATCAGCCTTCGCTTGTCTGTCTAATGAGAAGTCAAATTAAAAACGTATAAATCAACCTTTAAAGCAATATACATAATAAATGTAAAATGTTGCAAGGATCAATATATTATAGTAATGAAAATAAATAGAATATACAGTATATAACAGTATAAACCGTATATTTTTTATGGGGGAAAACACTGCATTGTGGGTTGTAATGGTGAAATGCTCATAAGTTTTTGTGCTTGAATAGGCAAAAAACTTTTTATTCAGACTAAATAGAAGTCTTAGTTTTATGTAGTGTTGTTGTTTTGTTTGAAGTCACCATTATGGTGATTAGTGTTCTCTTGAGCTGGCACCTTGGACCTTCTTTATCATAATATTATGATATTATGTTCTTCCACCCAGTCGATTTATGTTTAAGTGAAACACAAGTTGTTGCACTGTGCTACTTGTAAGACAAAACCTAAGGTCATATTGAATCTGATCCTACCTTGCAAATGACACTATATGTGGCAATAGTGATGCATTACACATAAAAACATGAAAGCAAAATCAGTAAAGGTCAGGATATTTCAGCAAAATGATATCAGCAAACTTACACTGTAAAATAGTGTAAAAATGCTACAGAAATAAAATGTTAATTGATTAACAAATATTAACTGTAAAATATACAGTAAAATGTTTGAATATATTTTAAAAGTCAATACAGTAGTTTTTACAATAAAATGATGTAAAAATTAAATGATTTAAATGTAAAAAGTAAGATTTTCCTGTATAATTAATGGTAAAAAGATCAAGAGAGTACATGTACTGTTTCACAATAAATTATTGTTAAAATTACAGTAAAAAACAGTAATCGGGCGTTCCCAGAATTCAATGCGTGACCCATTACATTTCATTATATTTTATGGGAATATTTATGTTTCATCATATTTTTAATATCAGTTATGTACACTGGGGTGTTCTGTGTTATATTTGCTGTAATTTAGTTAATGTTTACTGCATTATTAACATGTCACGTGTGTTACCATGATGGTGTTTAGTGTTTGTGTGAGTGACACTGAGCACCGTCTCTACATGTTTAATGGTCATTGTTCCTGGAAGAGCCACTATTGGTGAACTTCAAGTCATCATGTGCCCTTCTGTAGTTACTACGGTGATTAACAAATACCATATACAGTAAACAGCAGATGTTAACAGTTTCAGAAGTCATGTTTATGAATTTGTTTTATTTTTGACAGTGCCAGCGTGTAAATTACCACTATTTTAAACTGTAAAATGGTACAGGTTGTTCTGTAAAGTGGTTTACATTTTAACTGTATTTTTTACATAATTATTCTGGCAACCACAGCTGCCAAAATATTTTTTGTAAAAACAACAGGATTTTTTTTTACAATGTAATGTTTGATGATTTGGATTATCTTACTACATAACACAAGTTGTTAACAAGACAGAAATCAACTCTCGGCAAACAAAATGCAGCATTTGTGACCATTAACAAACATACGTTTACGTAAAAAAGTAAAAGCTGAACATTAAAATACAAGTAACTTAGACTGCAACAAAATGTCAAAATAAACCATTAAATATTAAAAAATCTAAGTAACTTCATCATGCCGCAGTGCATGCTGGGAACTTAGCTGTTAATTTCAACAACAGTAGATAGTATGTAATTTGACATCTCAACATATAACAGTTGTATACTGTAGCTGTAAAAACAGTATCTATCTGTTAATTTGATCAACAGTAAAACACAGTATTTTTCCAGTATTATGCTGGCGACTACAGCTATATGCTGTATTTGCAAAAACAGAAGATAACTGTAGGAAGACACCATTAATTTTACAGTAACTTGCTGGCAACCCTGCTGCCAGTTCTTTACTGTTTTGTGATGGGAAAATATTTAACAGTGTATGTTAATCTTTTTGACAGCTTCTCATGACAAGATGTCTTAAGGATCAGATTACAAGGATTTAAAACACAAGAATTATTGTCGCTCTAAATCAGCTCATTAGAAAGGAAAATGGCAGGCAGATGTCTGACAGGCAAAAGGCAAATATCCTAAACTCCCAAATACTATTCAAATAAGAAAGAAATACAGAATCCCAGAGACATCGTATATTTGTTCTCCTACAAGTTGCAGAGTATGCTAACGTACATGGCGTGCTTTATTTTGGTCTGAATCTTCCTGCATGTTTCATCATGTTTTATAACAACTGAAACTACCAAATGCAATATATTATGAACATGGGATCAGTAAACCAGTTAAAGAAGGGGTTTAAAGAAGAATGTCTCAAGTTTCACCACTGCAGCGAATTTCTTACTGGTTAAACCGATGTTGCTACATCAATCCCCCATTCATCCCTATAACTCATCTCCATGTGAATATAGTTAATACATTAAAAAAATACAAAAATTACAGTACTGATATGTTATCTACAGGGGCCAAGAATAGAGCATTTGCTAGAATGTATTTCCTGTTCTGCTGTGGCCAGAGGATTATTTGTGCTTTTGTTTTATTTGCTTATTTAAGTCATCCTACATTGTTTTAATTGTTTAAATCAAGTGCAGCATTTTTTTTTACTGTGCATTTATTTTTGTGTGTATGCTTGTGAATGAAATAGTTCAGTATTCCCTGTAGGAGCCCTGTGACCCTTTGGAATATATGGTACACACACACAAAAAGAGAGTGGATGTGAGAATGAAAGACTTGCAACATGACTTCACATTTCTGTTAAAACACTTCTGCGCTAAAAGACTTTACACCAATCCTTTTTAGCAAACTTAATGAAGCAATCCAAGTGCACAAAACTGAAAGCATAATGCAAAACTAATGACACAAACAAGTAAATGAACAACAAGCTCATCGTGCATTCAGGAATCGAAAAACAAACAACGAAAAAGTCTACTACAACTCTTTATAACAGATCTCAATGCATCAAAATTCAGCGTTACACAACCCATTTGATCATGAAATATAGTGCGACTCAGCAGGTCAGAGCTGAGCTGATTTACAGGTATTATTTTGGCACGGATCAACACATTCTGTTCCATTGCCTCAACTCTTTAATCTCCTCCTGGGTGACCTGTGGCTCCAGAGACCAGAGAGGAAACCTGGAAACACAGTATACAGACATGCTCGCCCATAGAAACCATTAATATACCATACTCTTGCTGACGTCAACTTTCTCATAATTGTTTTCAAAAGGGATATTTTGTGGAAACCCTTGCCATTTGTAATAAAAGGAATTGTCCAAAGTGCACAAAACTTGATTGATATCAAAATAATGTCTTCTGCATTTTGCTGTGCTCAAATCTCAGTGGACATTGGCATAATGGATGTCTGAATTAAAAATGATGCAGACTCTCTACTACAGTTTTTATTTTCATGAATTACATGGTAAAATATGTTAGTAATTTTAGTACAAATTAAGTACATTTGGTTAGTAAAAATGCTCCAGAAAAATCTGTTAATTGCTTAACTGTGAGTCAACTATGCATGGAGAAACATTATAGTTAATTCAGTAATAGGATATAGTTAATAGGATAATTCACTCGAAAATGAAATGATCTCATCGTGTACTCACCCTCATGTCATCCCAGATGTTTATGACTTTCTTCTGCTGAACGCAAATAAAGATTTTAAGAAGAATATCTCACCTCTGTAGGTTCACACAACATAAGTGAATGGTGACCAGAACTCCAAAAGCTCCAAAAAAAGAGATAAAATCAGCATAAAAGTAATCCAGAAGACTCCAGTGGTTTCATCAATGTCTTTTCATCTGATTGGTTTTGGGTGAGAACAGACTAAATTCAAACTACTTTTTCACTGTACATCTTTTCATTACAGCCTTGAGACATGATCATGTTTACACTCCCTAGTGCTTGCACAGAGGCGCTATAGGGTGTAGTCAAGCTTGAAATCTCCAAGGAGACTGATGTCAAGATGTACAGTGAAAAAATGTTTTTATATGTTGGTCTGTTCTCACCCAAAACCAACTGGATCGCTTCAGAAGACATTGATTAAACCACTGGAATCTCATGGATTACTTTTATATTTACCTTATCACCTTTTTGAAGCTTTTGGAGCTCTGGTCACCATTCACTTGCATTGTATGGACCTACAAAGCTGAGATATTCTCCTAAAAATATTTGTTTGTGTTCAGCAGACAAAAGAAAGTCATACACATCTGGAATGACATGAGGGTGAGTAAATCATGAGAGAATTTACATTTTTGGGTGAACTAGTTATATGCAGTATAACTATATATATGCAGGAATATGCAGTACCCTAAAATGTCTAAAACATGGTCTCTGTAGTTTACCGTAAAGTTCTGGAAACCACAGCTGCCATTTTTTTGTTTTAAGGGGGTGCTTAAAATAAAGTATTATTTAAAATGATTACAATCTAACTTGATTGTACAAAACAAGTAGTTTTGTCTTCATTACAGCAGAAGTACCAAACAAAATGTCTTAACCTTCGAATATTTTTTTCCGACAATGGAGGGGTGTTGGAGTTAGGGTAGAGAACCACTGTTTTACTCTACATACCATTTGACTAATGTTTCAGATACTAAATTCACACTATCCAACTTATATTTGTTTATTGACAGACTAAACCAAGTGTCATCACAACATGTATGAGGTATGTACATCAACAGCTGCATGGCATGAACCTTTGTGTACGTATGTGGGTAAAATAGTACCAAAGAACCAGCAAGAGTCTGGAACCCCGTAGTGTAATTGATGCAGCTCTCACCCTTTGACTAACATCCTGGTGAGCAGCACAGCGTGGCCACATGGACAAGCCTTCTGTCTGTACAAACTCACACATGCTAATGTCATAGCAAAACATGAATATGATG
The DNA here is from genome assembly GCA_032164185.1 of Moxostoma hubbsi. Classification (NCBI taxonomy): domain Eukaryota; kingdom Metazoa; phylum Chordata; class Actinopteri; order Cypriniformes; family Catostomidae; genus Moxostoma; species Moxostoma hubbsi. The sequence goes on from JAVLUX010000018.1 coordinate 6,638,623, forward strand.
ACTAAATTGTTTATTATACGCTACTATATTGCATTTTAGCTAAAGGAATATTAAACCAGAACCAAATTAATATGACCTTGGATTTTTAGCATGTAATCATCCGCCAAAGGCTTACCGTAGGTACGATTTTATTGAAGCAGATAAGGAAAGGAGAAATGAGGACATATAATGGCTCGTTATGAATCTGGCTCTCACTCTGTGCAGCTTTATGGAAAAATACCACAAAGGATTACAATCCTCTGGCTTTTCTGTGATTGGCAGACACATTTGGTGGTGGTTTAGCCCTGCATTGTTAAGATACACAATCAGAATTTGGACATATGCACTCTCCCAACCCCCTCTTTCTTTCTTTCTTTCTTTCTTTCTTTCTTTCTTTCTTTCATTAGATCCCAAAGTTTGGAGTCTGGGTAGATCATCCCCTTGCATAAGTCCACTGACCCCTTCATGTGACCTAAGCTCTGCAGTCAGCACTATCTGGAGATTTAGCTTTAGCACAGTCAACACCCCAATCATAAGACTGGAGCTTCAGAACAACCTCAGAAATATTGTATTCTTTGTCAGTCATCGAGATTTTATGATATAATGGCATTCAGTTCTCTGCTTTCCAGGACAGTGTCCTGGTTCACGCAAGCATCGGTCCCCATTATTTACAGTCCACATGTGCAAACCCAAAATTTGAGAATGAGCTACAGATATTGAATAATCGAGTAGAATGATATGAAGCAGGCATATTTTAGTGGGCGGGGCTTGGTGGTTGTTTATAATTGGTCAGGTTTGAAGAGTCTTAAATTAAATTATAACTAATTTAGAGTATCTAATGATTTATTATATCATACTATATTGTGTAGTAGTGGGGTAGTAATGGGAAGGACTACAATTTTTGTGTATAATACCGTATCAACAATTAATAGTACAAATGTATTTTATTTTTGTGTGGAGATTTTTGTTCTGACCATCTGCAGAGGCAGAATTTTGGATCTGATTTGAGCTTCGGATATGTTTAAATATTTGTGCAACTAGACCGTATGTGACCACCAGACTGAATGTGATTTATACATTCAAAACTTCGAGAACAAAGTGAGAAACACTGACGGTTTGTCCTAAACCTTATTCTAAACACCTGCTACTTACACAGATTGGACAGTTATGAAGTCAAACATTAGCATTCATATTGAAATTATATATATATATATATATATATATCAATCAACAAAAGGGTTTTGTAATTAAATGTGTACATCTCATTTATTTCTACACTTGCCTTCATATTTAAATCATATCTATGAATTTCAATGATGCAATGATAATGATGATAATAATAATAAAAGTAATGGAATCTGAGTAAATAATAATTATGAATTTTTCTGAATTCATCCATCTGCACAACAGCAAGGTTTGGTGGCAAACCTCAGAAAACAATTCCCAAAAGCAACAACATTACTAACTTTCTTCAAAGCTTATTATGAATTTTTTCAAATCTCAAGGGGCTGGGTGTTCTGACATCACAATATGTGAGTGCCTTCTCCCATGCAACGAACATTGCATGACTGTGGGAATGTTTTTCGCGAAATAAAATTATGTGGTTCATTACATGTCTCAGGGCAGTTTCAATGTGAAATATCCACAAAAAATGTCAGAAGCAAACATGCCATTTTGTGCTGCTTCTATGACACTTTTGGTTCACGTTTCGACTCCCCTGCTCTTTAGGACTTGTACCCTGATCCTTTGTATTGCATATGCAACAGTCTATCAGTTGAGCTACCGCACAATTTGATCACACTTAAACAAGTCTGTAAATTTAGTTGGTTATGTAATGCAAATGTTAAAATGAATCATGAGCTATCGTAAAAGTGTTTTATGTCATAATATATCATTGTGAGGAACAGAGCAAAAAGTAAGTGTTTATGAACTGATAATCTGCTGTTTAACTGCTGATTTGTGTGAAAGGGGATAAAAGTCATTGTTGTTTTAGCGCCTCTAGTGTTCATTCCAACCAGAAATTGCTGTGTTACATACATATAGTATATTGTAATATATTATATTCAAACCACTGATATGCTTCATGTGATACCTATTACTTTTCACAGTGCTGGTCTGAATTAACCAATCACAGTTGTTTGTGATGATTTGATGAGGCTGTGGTGGATTTCAATGTGTATGTCAGGTACAAATCCTCAGAATTAATAGATTTAAATAAATGATTACAAGCTCTAGTGAACAAATGTCTCCAGTAAGACAATAAAGCAATACGACAGTTCATTGCAAATCAATGGAAGATTCGGCTTTTTGAGCCACCATGCGCCCCATTGATAGCAATATCATAATTTTGGGAGAAACATAATATGATTGAGGTGATTCCTGTCAAAGTCTTTCTAGCAAGTCAGTCCACTGTCGGCCATATTTGGAACGCTCTAGGGAGGCTATTTCCAGTCATGCTAGTGCAGCTCCTATCTACTTGAATGGGAGAACACCGAATTATCAAAAATAGTTGGTCAAGATTACGATCAAAGAACATGTTTTAAATCATCAGTAAAATCTGATAATACTGGAATTATAAAGTGTGCTTCTTTACCTCAGATTACGCAAAAAAACAAACAAAACAATAAACGGCTTGTTTAGCTAATGTGCATGCGAGTTCTCGAGATGATTGACAGGCGATGTCTGTATCTAGAAGGTGATTGGCTCTTTTACCTGTAAGGCGGGACTTTCTTTCTAAATCTGTTGACCGTTGGGCGCTAGAGCCTCTTGGTTGGGCGTTCCAATTTCTCCCATTCATTTTAGTCGAAGTGACCTGTCTCTTCTAAATACTCTCTGATGCCCGTTCGCCGATCAACGTGAATTTAAGTGAGCGTGCGTGTCTCTTTAAGAAACACACTCCTGTTGCACGGAGAGTCTGGTGTTTTTCCACTCACCGTTATTACATGCTCTCCCCATATAAGACACAAGTCGAGGGGGAGAGGGCGGAAATATTAGTTTCTTTGGCTTGTAGCTTCACCACAAGAAGACAAAAGAACAAGAGACGGACTTGAGCAATAATTTGCACAGACAGGTGAGTGGTACCTTGATCGCATCTAATCAATGGAGGCTGATCTGCATCTTTAAGCGCATCTCTGTGTAGCTTGTAGCCTATCTATAAACTTAACCGAATTATTTTTGTTTGTTGAGTGATACATATCTGGTCTCTTCTTTTAATTAAAAAGGTTTTCAAATGTTAAAAAAAATAATAAAAATAATAATTAATCAATGATATATATGTTGCATTCACAAGTTCTGAAAATAGAATAATATTATTATAATTACAATCTTCTAAAAATATTTCCCCCCAGAATAACGTGGCTTGCATTGCATTTAAAGCCCTCTTTGTGACTTATTTATTGCGCACAAATGTTCTTTATTTCGCCTAAGTAATCTCTTCGACATTTGCAGCCTCAGTGTAATTAAATATTAAATGCAATCAATTGATTTGAAAAGCACCGTCAATGAAGATGACTTTTAAGCATCGGTTAACAATGCGTCCGGTTAGTATGTCAATAAAATACTTGTGTCAGCACCCATAGGACCAGGTGAATAAAATGTAGGTTAATGTGCATTTATTCTGCACTGTTTGTGCATGTAAACAAACACTGACACCTTTGAAGACGAATAGTCTCAAATATGTCATGTGGCTAACAATATAACACCGGCACGCGCACAGGCAGACACAATGTAGGTTATTGGGACACTGTCGAGATTCACATATCATCATGTGGTAAATGCTAAGCTCTCGTTGATGGATGTGCATCTGAGATAAAATAGGAATATATATTAATAGGGCTGTTTTTGTTCACCGATAAAGAGGCGTGTCCGCACGCGCGCAGCCTTTTATTGTGGCTTTGTGCAATGGCAATATTTGTCGTGCAAACTTGCTATATCCTAAAAACTTGTTAAGATGGTTTTATCAATGTATTCCATCCATACCAGAGGCACAGAGGTTTCCAAATTAAACGGTTATAAAAATGTAATTTAATTAGGAGCGCGCGCCGGAGAATCGGGGCACCTGCTTACGCTTGTGCGGGATATTTGTGTAATCAGTTTTAAAGTTGATACCAGACAGATTTTTTTTTTATAACGCACGGCATTTGCACAAACATGCACACACATGCTTATTTTCTTTCTTACACTGTTCTTTGTTGCACTATTAAAACCACAGATAAAATACCCTTATAAGTCAGCGGGCATAGTGGTATATTTGTGAGTGTAATGGCATCATGGTACTGTATGATTAACATATTCATGCACTTTAAAGAATTATGATATTTTCCAAAAAAAAAATATGGTACTACCTTGGTGCCATGTCTCAAAAAACAAACAAACAAACAAACAAAAAAACATGGCAACATCAGTTACAGTTACTTTAAAAGATTAATCAATCTTTGAATAACCAAACAACAAAGACAAAACATTGCTGTGACCTTCCATTATAAGTAATTGTATTATATTATGTGTTGTTGCTTCTATTTATAGTATTTAATTTGTAGTGTCCCACAACGCCAGCACTCTAAATCAACTTTCCAGGGGATTTTAACTTGGCAAACCTCAAGATATTAGTGTGGAGTTCTTTTCAGTTTTACTTCACAATGATTTATGACACGTTTTTTGTTCTCCAAGGGAGATAAATTACGCTGAAATGTTTTCATTATTTGGCTCCTTAGAAACTAATGTCATAATAACACAAAACCACAACATGTAGTTGTGACTCACAGACAGGGTTTATTAGGGCTTGGCTACTGATACAGATTTCCTGATTCGAGTCAATTGACATGGGTATATTTTAGTAAAATTTCCATTTTGCTTGCTTATGAAAGAAATTCTCTGTCAGCTAATGCTGTTAATTATACAGGGGACATTCTTGGTACATTTAGAAATGCTTTTTATTATTCATTTTTCATCATTTAGATTTTTTTTAAATGCACAAATACAATGTATTCTATCAATAAATATGTCTTGAAATTGCATATATTATATTGCATATATATCTATTGTTACATATTTAATGTTTACATGCATAAATTGTACTATTTACAAATATTTACACTGACTTGATAAAACGGGACTGTCTCTTTAAGAATAGGGGCAGTTTAGCAAGCGTCTCACAGAAGTGTTTCAGTTGAGTGCATATTAACAAGAGTGGAGTCGCATGGCTTCTTTATTGCATCCGTGCTATGTGTAATTGCAATTAAATGTTTATTTTTTTGTTGTTTCTGGTCAACACCTGACCATACCTGCCAACAATCCCAATTTTACCAGGTTTCTCAAGTTTTTCTACCCCTCCTTCCACTGTAATCCCAATTTACAATTGCTCCCGATACATTTACGATTTTCCGCATTCACATTTTGCTCATGAGAATGTATTAGAACTCCAGGTAGGGTTGCTACCCTTCCTGTAGAATACGGGATCGACCCGTATTTAAATATAAAATGATGTGTCCCGTATCAAAACAATACGGGATGCGATTTGTCCCGTAAAGCTGGTCAGAAGGCGTCACATCAAATTGTTCCAGATTGTTAAGTTAGCATTGTTGTACATTTTTTTCATAAGGTGGGTAAGGAGTCGTCTGAAAAGTCCACACATTATGCTAAAACGGTGGATATTTTCATAGAAAAACAAAAGTTTAAATGTTCAATAAAATGTAAAAAATTACACAGATCAAACAATGTATGAATACAGTTACTGAGTCATAAAAAACAGAAGTACAGGTAAAGGAAATATATATATATATATATATATATATATATATATATATATATATATATATATATATATATATATATATATATATATATAAAAAATTAAAATAAAGGACTGCAAATAAAAACAAACATACAAATAAATATAAACCAACACTGCTATATACGTAAGAAAGAAAGTAATAATTGAATAAAAAAAAATATATATATATATATTTATTATTATTATTATAAATTATGAGTCAGAAAAGTTCTCAGCATATAAGAAAGGAAATACACTTTTTATTATTAATAGCTAAAAAAAGCATTTATTTCTAAAACTGTCAAGGATGTTGTAAGGGACCTTGAGTACATTTCTTAGTATTATTCATCTTCAATGTGGTATTACAGCTGCTCCCTATATGCATATTACACAGTCTGCATTGTGCACCTACTCCCTACGGGGCAATGTCTTACTCTAGGGGGGCACCAGAAAAAAATCTCCCTTTTTTCACAATCCGATGTTGGCAGGTATGCGTCTGGCAGTAAAGAACAGAAAGGGTATGAAAAGAGACACTATTCAGTGACAAATGGATTATGTATATCTCGTCTTTGGACACACATTACACAGATCGAGTCAAACCTCAACACGCAGTGAAAGGATCTCAGTGCTGATATTCTCTGCCACTAAACTACTCAATGTCTGCAAGTGATCTAAACATATATCTTGGTCATATATGCAAGGGGGTTACTCGCATTGTAGAGGGTTTAGTTTGAAGCTAATTTTCCCCAAACCTAGTCCAGACCTTATCAGACAGCTGTTCTCTAATTGCAAGCCAGTGAATTTAGAGAACTTTGAAAGGAATAGAAAATAGGATGTTATTAATGTAAAATTAAGACCCACATACATACAAAGAGAAGGATTCTGGCCAACTAGGGCACTTGTTGTAAAGTGAGTTTGTTTGTCAGTTTTAGTGCTCACAGTGTGAGTTTCAAACAGGATGTCAGACAGCTACTATAATTTGAGGACCGACTCTCAGCTTCCTGACTAGCCTGACACTCATTTCAAGAGCTCAGGTCTTATATTAGTGGAATGTCTATAACACGCTGCTTGTGTGAGAGATAGTTGGAACCATATATAGTGGTTTTGTGAAAAAGATGAATATATTTAAACATTTTCTGTGATGTATGTATTTTTGGCTAGTTAATGTTGTTTGCTGGGGCAAGCATCACTATTACTATTGTTCAAAATAGGGTCACGTGTCCAGCTTATCATCTCGACAATGAGACCCTATGGGCAGAGGTGATGGGCAATAAAAGGCAGAGTTAGAACACACTCTTAGGAGACCCCCATGAAAAGCTAAGATACTCCTTTGTCCTCCAATATAAACAATTTGTTACACTTAAATTAGACTAATCAGGAGATCACTTCAAAGTCCCGCCTCATCATCTCAGCAACAGACATCCACGATCTGAACAAAACACGAGGTCCAAAACATCGACAGAACAATCAGAACTTTCTACAAAGAGCCAAAGAACCAAGCAATGCAAGGAAATACAAGGAAACCAAGGAAACGCTAGTACATCTCCAGACTTTGCTGAAAGTACTGGTGTCTCTTTAATATAATTCGAGTTACCAGATTGAAAATCGAGTTAGACTGAATTAAGTATCAATGGTTCTCAAGGCATTGTCTACAGATTGCATAAAGTTCAATTTTATCTGTACGGGTCATTTCATTCACCTTCTGTTACAATTCAATCACAACCTGTTTTCATGTGTGTATGTGTTAGATTAGCAATAAGGTCTTGTTAGTATTCAAAGATAAAATGACTGTGATATCGTCAAGCACCAAAACTTTTTCAAAGACCTTGCCCTGAAGCTATACCTAAAATATGTGTGATATTATTTTCAACAAGCCATGAGAATAATATTACACCAATAAGTGAATTAATCATAACTCCCGTATTAAAGCTAATTCCTTACAATAGAATTTGTGAGTGGATACAACGAGCCGCTGTATTACATTTGAGTGGTGGAGATTTTTATTCAGACAAAAAATGTATTATTTGTCATTTATCCTTCTTATAATGACGGTTGAACACAGCGAATACCATTATGAAATTCCTTACATAATGATGTAGACATGCGGACAGATTAATTCAATTCCTAACACACATACTGTTCTCTACAATATGTTATCTGGAGATCTTGGATTGTGTTATTTGCTTGATTCATTGCATTGCAGTAATGATAGTCCTTGATTTGCAGTCAGGACTTCAGGCATAAGCTCGCAGTTGAGATTTGCAATTTTTCTTGTGCTCTAGTGACTTAAATAATAGTACAACATGCTTGATGGATCCTCAGTGGATGTGTGTACAGTGTTTAATGGGTCAAATTGTGTTAATCTATTATTAATCTTGTTTTTTCTCTCCTTCCTTATGGGTCTCCATAAGGGTTTTCAAACTCAGTGTCACAAAGAAACTCACATATATACCAAAATATACTAATATATATATATATGTAATTCTTATTCCCTCTCCTTTTCTCTTTCATGCTCAGTATGGCACAGAAGGAAAAGTTGCAGTGTCTTAAAGATTTCCATAAGGACACTTTGAAGCCGTCCCCAGGTAAGAGTCCTGGTTCGCGCCCTGAAGATGAGGCAGAGGGCAAGCCACCACAGCGGGAGAAATGGGCCAGCAAGCTGGATTTCGTGCTCTCTGTGGCCGGAGGTTTCGTCGGTTTAGGCAATGTTTGGCGTTTCCCGTACCTCTGCTACAAGAATGGCGGAGGTGGGTTTGTGTATGTGAATAGGTTTGTAATATGAAACCAAAATGCGTGTATGTTTGTGGTGACTCTGTCCCGTCTCTGTGTACTGTAAATAACTGCTAATGTCTGAGTTTGTTTCACACTCTGATGTTAAGATGATCTGGAGACATTAATACCTTTTGAGGTCATTGCTGTGAAATCTTTTGCGTGCGCAAATCTATTTTTGCTGTTCTTAAATCATATTTCACAGAAGATAAAGCACTGTTTTATTATACAGTCTGATCTTCTGTGCAACTATTTTTATCACACTGTGAGCTCATTACTATACATTAGCTATACAATAGAAACCTTTGAATGTGTGTGTGTGTGTGTGTGTGTGTGTGTGTGTGTGTGTGTGTGTGTGTGTGTGTGTGTGTGTGTGTGTGTGTGTGTGTGTGTGTGTGTGTGTGTGTGTGTGTGTGTGTGTGTGTGTGTTTTACAGACTGAGGGACAAATAACATTCTGTGTTAATGGACAGCATATTAAATAAGCTGCAGATAGAGCTTAACTTGTACTGTATTTATCATTTAACATTCCTTTGGTGTAGGCCAAAACATACTCTATGTAAGTACGTGAACGCAGACACTTTTAGCTATACACAATTTTGATTTAGCGTGTTATTGCGTTCCAAAATGTGTCAGACCACAATTCATAATACAATGCAAGTAAGCGTCGCTTTCTCAGCATTGCCACAAGGGGCGCTGCTTCTACAGAAAGTCAACTACTGTCATGGTGGAGAAGCAGTTTAAAGAGAATATTGTTGAGCAAGTAAGTTATAGTCAATACAATTATAACAACTTCCCTGAATAATAACACATTTAAAGGTAACTCTATCGTTCCCTTGAGTACTGAGCTTTGTTACCATCATAGTAACACAAGAACGCATGTTAAAGGGGTCATGACATGCATTTTTTTATTATTTTAATATGTTCCTTAAAGGTTCACTTATAATATTAGTAAAGTTTTTTCACACAAAAATATTTGCACAGTAATATTTTTGAAAAACATTACCATTTTCCACCCTCAATCTGTCCCTCTGTCCAAAAAGCTAAGTTTTGGTGCTGTTTCTCCTTTAAGACTTAACAGTAAACGCCCACTGTTCTGATTGGCTCTCTTGCTGCTCTTGACTAACCAACAGTATTCCCATCTCACTGCTCACCGCTACTGGGTGGGCTACAAAAGTGATAAGGTAATGTAGGCATTACATGTCTTGTGGAGGTGGTCGGATGCAAATGTATACCGCAGTGTGACATCACAATGTGGAGGAAGTAGAGAACGAGTCGTTTTAGCAGTTTGGTTTCAACAAATGCTCTTTTTTCAGGAAGGTGAAAGTTTTGAGTTCTGAAACTTACAGTATGTTTTTATAGTACAATGACCTCTTATATGCCAAAAGATCTAGGAAATTTTGATTCTTCGTGTCATGACCCCTTCAAGCATGTTTAACCAAACCGAATGGTGGCCAAGCACTTGCATCTGAGTTCATGTACTTGCGTAAAGTATGATTCTGGCCTAAGTTTTACACCTGTCTAACCTAGTGTTGGTTTTTTCAGGTGCATTTCTCATCCCCTACTTCATATTTCTGTTTGGTGGAGGTTTACCCGTTTTCTTTCTGGAGGTGGCACTCGGACAGTTCACCTCTGAGGGAGGAATCACCTGCTGGGTGAAACTCTGCCCAATTTTCACTGGTAAGACCAATGGATGGATCAAGAGAGAGAGAGGTCTGACTTTGATGGCTTTGATTATATTTAACGGCTCATCTGGCTTAAGCTCCTTTTAATCTACATAAATCTTTGTCCATTTCACTGTGATCATATTTCATGGCACTCTCTTCCCCCTACTGGCTACTCAGTGTTGACCGATCAGCATTGCTGTCCATTTCGAGTCACATGTGAGGGGAACAGCTGACATGAGATTAGCCTGATTGGCTGATGAGGCGGCTCGTTACACCGATCTTTGCTGTGACCTGTTTTCAGCATCAGCTGCCATTGCTAGGAAATTCCAGAAGACGCTGTGTTCTCTTTAGTCACGTCTTTGTCTTGTGAATTGAAATGTGCTGTGTGTTCTTTCTTTGACTGTGCTTTGAAGCGTGATGGCGATATTGGTCAATCATACACACGTGTACACTAGATGTGTGGTTTAATTCCCCATCATTTGCTTGCTTTTCACCACTCTCCACTTGCGCACAGTCCTCTCTGACTAACGCCTCAAAACAAGCACGCTTCCCTGCTCCACATTTGGACATGTATTGCAGTCGCCATGGCAACAGACGTGAAAGGTGACTGAGATGCATGAGATGGGATATTGAGCTCCGGAGCCAAACGGATGTTGTGTTGGGAGTAGCCACAGTATAATGAAAAGATATTAATGATAAATATATTCATAATATGCGCTTTTTACTGGCATCTGACCTCTGTAAACAGACAAGTGGACATACACTCCTTCACTCTATCTTTGTTTTGTATTCCAGTGAAAATGTCTAAACTTTTTTAAAACCAGATATATTTATCTGATAGGTAACACTGCATAAAATGTATAAGGAATGTTCAGTGTTCAATACAATTTGAACTTAATCTATTACATTTGTGGCATAATGTTGATTACTAGAAAAAAATATTTAAATAGTATGGCACTTACAATGGGCCAATCCATAAGCAATAAAATACTCACTATTTCAATAGTATAGCCACAAAAAAAAAACATTATATGTGTTAACATGATTTTAATGTTATAAAATCGCTTACTAATTTAATCTGTGTAAATTTATATGTTCGGAATTGATTGGATTGCGAAAAGTGGGCGATTCATATCAGAATGCAGCCAGTCCTGCATGTCAGTTTGCTAAAGCAATGCCTAAATAGTTGTTGGGCTATTGGTTAATATTATTTGGCTTAATTATATTTTGCAATTTTTCTTCTCAGCTACATTTTTTATTGTTTTAAGCATGTTTAGGTATTCTACCTGGAAAACAAGACAAAGATACTGATTATGAAGCAGAGGTTTTGTTGCAGTGCTCTGCTCACATGGCTAGGTTATAGTTAGCATATATAGCATGTGATATATTGCAATGATTGATATTTACTGACACCATTTGTGCCATTGTCCCCTTCCACACAATGAATGTATTCCTAGACACAAGGGGCAGCTGACCATTCTCAAACACGCACACACGCACACACACACACAAACAATCATCTACAGTGCTGGGTAGATTACATCTGAAATGCTATCCATACTTATTGCAAATTACATGATTTAAATTGTAATCAGTAACTTAATCTTTTAGATTACAATTTTTAGGTAATCTAATCTGACTATTTTGGGATTACTTTTGGATTACCCATTGCAGTTTTTAATGAAAATCTAATCATTAATTTTAAATGTATTAAGTATAAATTAACACTTTTTTAATTAAACATTAGTAAACCTAAAATTAAACAGAAACTTGTTATTTGCCAAAGCTGCTTAAAGATACGTGCACTAAAATACTAGCACTGCATTACCCAAAATATAAGGCAATGACAAAATTGTTATTTAGGAAATCAGGAATAGGGATGAGACTTTTTACTATCGGCTTTGAAATCAATAATAAATGTCTCTAGATATGAGTAGAGATGTACGATTTGTACCACCTCATTATTATTCATGAGAAGGTGTGGCATTAACCTAAAGCAGGTGCTGTGACAGGGCGGAGGGCGGGGCCGGGTTGTGATTATACACGGTCCCTTATCGGGCTAATTGAGCCTCGGAGATGGATAAAGGCCGAATGCGGACGGTGGTGCGGGAGAGAGAGATCGTTTACGGCCAGCTGACCGTCATGTGTAACGCAGTTCAATGGAAAGGAGGAGGCGAGAACCGGCATGGCAATGCAAATAATATTTTAATGATAAACTTAAACAAAATACAAAACCCACACATTTTTAGTTTTAGTAATATTTAAAGATTTAAATAAATGACACCCCACAGATTTAAAAAAAAAAGTGTATTATATGTAGGTATTTCATCAAAGGATGGCCCCATATGCATTCACAGAGGTCTAGGCTAAGCCCCGAATGTACACTGACCCTAGAACTGCCCCTGGTCATCACCAACCTCCAATTCTCATGTGCACCCCTCACACACAGATTTTGTATTCTGCTGTCAGCTGTACCAGTAAGCTTCTGGCACCATATAATAAGCTTTGTGGTACATTGTATTAATTATAGCATGAAACTGACACTACTTTTCATCTCCCTTAACCTTAAAAATTAACACTATGAATAAGATTTCACATGCGGACGTGTCAAGCCAACAAGTGAAACTACATTGCTCTGAGAATAGAGCAGCTTCAGCTGTGTTTGACTCATTAAAACACTGGCGGGCCCTTGGAGAGAACACCATGAGTCTCTATCACTTATAAAGTCTCACTGATTTTGCTGCAGTCTGGAAAATATCTCCTTGTGCATGTGAAGTGTAATTTCTGCATCACTTGTGGCACTAAACGGAATTGCGAAAACAACTAGCTCAGTGCAAAACTTGCCAGCATGATGCTAGTGTTTGTTTCATAGCGTTGTGCGGTTTGTAGTGCGATCATGTTTGGCTGCTTGAGTTTTTTGGCTGGTTGCTTACTGGTTGCTTGTCTTAGGGGCTGTTCAGACGGAACTCGTTTTCGTGCTAAAAAAAGCTATGCAGTACAACAAATGGAACAGAGCACAGGTGTCTCAAACTGCATTTTTTACGTTTAAAACTCTTTTTAACCTGACATGGCGTCCAAAAACGTGCAAGATGCAGCGCAATGGTCAGTTACGATTGTGTAGCGCATGTTTACATAGAAACACAACTGAAAAAGAGAGTGTATGGATGCAAAAATGTGTTTGGTGTGAACTTATCAAGCATCACTATTAAAAATAGCATTCATGACCAGTTAAAGATTTTGGGTGGTGGTAGTCTAATGGTTAAAGATCTTGGCTGGTAATATAATGGCAGCAGGTTTGATGAACCATTGTGCTTTAAGTGACTGTCACACCACTAGTTTCTGCATGGAGACCATTAGTCTTCGGTATTTCGTACACAGTAAGAGTTGAAACATGTAGTAGGAAAGTAAATAGATTCAGTTTTGATTTAATGTTGGCTTTAAAGGTTATGTGTGTAAGTTCTGCATGGCGTCACCAAAGTAAATAAATAATGACTGTTTTCAAACAGATTTCCCAAACTCTCCTTCTGCCACTGGTTGGACAAAAAGATAAAAACTCATGCCATTGGATGAGCCATTGTTGATATGTCGTGCTGATCGGGATGCTCAAAAAAATAAAGCAATGTTTTGATAGCTCCTCAGTATCGTGGTCTCATGATAAAATCGTAATAATAGTACGAAATGGTGCATTCATATGAGTTGGCTCGTACAAAAACAAACGTTTTTACTCCCATAGAGGAAAATAAACGAACCAACGAATGATGTTGTTACAATTTTTCCTAAGTTTATCCCCTAAACCTAACCATAAAATCTAACCCCTAGCCTAAACCCTAAACCTAACTGTTATTTTAATAGAAAGATAACTTGTGTACAACGGAAGAAAGAAAACATCAGGGTTTTGACATACCTGCAATATAGAATGAGTAGCCAAATTTGTTTAAAGAAGTATCTCCTAAAAGAAAATGTTGAATATATAGAGGCTAGCTAAAATTTGATGCCTGTACTCTATCAATTTTAATTTAGTTTGTTGATTGGTCGGTCTCTAAGGGGGAAAAATTTGTGTCTTTTCGTACAAGCCAAGTCATACGATAGTTGCAAATTTGGCTAATATAGAAGGAATTTTTATCATCAAAATTTGTCACACTTAAATCTGTTCTGTGTATGCGACAGGAATCGGCTATGCTTCAATCGTGATCGTGTCGCTGCTCAACATCTACTACATTGTAATCCTGGCGTGGGGTCTGTACTACCTACTGCAGTGTTTTCAGAACGAGCTGCCTTGGGCTCGCTGTAGACACAGCTGGAACACGGCAAACTGCGTCGAGGACACCGTCCGCAAGAACAAAACCCTCTGGCTCTCCGCCAACGCCACCAACTTCACCTCACCAGTCACTGAATTCTGGGAGTGAGTATAGCCCACATAGGTGCATTCGCCTGAAGGTGTGTGTACAGGACGGACACCCTACACCCGTACTCATCACTCTGATGTCATCTGTAGGCGGAACGTCCTGAGCATCTCTTCAGGGATCGATGAGGTTGGCGGGCTGAAGTGGGATCTGGCGCTCTGCCTGCTGGCTGTTTGGATCATCTGCTTCTTCTGCATCTGGAAAGGAGTCAAATCCACCGGCAAGGTGAGAGAGCTCCACTGAAATGTCTTGCTGTGGATGTTTTTAAAAACCGACTGAAAACTGTTCTCAAGACTCTAAACTTCTACCGCACCAAGTCACCTGACACAACAGCACCATCAATTTCCTTGAAGCACTCCTACGGACAAAGCGCCAATATAAGTTTCGTTTGATGTGCCGCATTAAAAAATCAGTTCATTTTTCACGCGTCAGCACACTGATAAACATGATGTTCACATATGTGGAAACTTGTACCACATTTCCTCAAAAGTAGAAAAAAAATTTTTTTGGAGAACTTTCAACTCTATCTGTGGGTCATTTAGCTTCATTTTAATATCAATTTTGTTATATTTTATTTTGTTATCACTATGTTAGCAATACGGTTCTATTCATTATAATTAGTTAATGCATTTCTATATATTCACTGTGCATTTTCACATTGAGAACAAATGGATTCATCCAAAAGCTAAACAAATTTTGCTTTCAGAGCTTTAAATGGAGTTAGGATGAAAATAAGGTGCATTTCAAACCGTTCAGAGACCAATGAAGACAAACATCACTCTGGAGGTTAAGTCATTCACTAAATAGGGAGCAAGGGAGCTCCCTGGAGCTTTCTATGCAGTTAAGTGCATTCGATACTAAAATCCGACCAAAAGTTCAGTTTCAGGCTGCAGATGATGTTTGGACCACTCAACATGTTTGGCAGACATGGGACAATGGAAATCAGTATAAAGATGCAACATTTTATTTTAAAATGGTTGGCAGAGATTGGATGATGCTGGACATTACTTTGGAAAATAATTATTTATTCAGCTTTACAGAAAATCAGCTGTAAGGTCTGTAATGTCTCAAAAACATGAATAACTAACAATCCTGGAAACATAATAAACAATTAATGAAAAAAAAATTATTTCTATAGTTTAGTGTTATTTAAAATTTCACAACGTAGTCTCGCTGTCTACATATTTGGACATACATTTTTAGGAAAACTATTTGCTCTAGAATTATTTTCATTTATTTATTATGCTTGTTTATTAGGTGCTACTAGTTACAAATCAAAAAATGGAAATGGGAAAATGCACACAGCAGTCACACTGGGGTCTCAGAAGGTTAAAGGATACGAAGTTATCAATTCCACTATGGGAAAAAAAAACGAATGCGATTTATTTTTTTTACTTCAGGTACCAGACTGTTGTGCTCTATACCACCTTCTCTGACAAGCGTCAAGGTTTGGGTTGATTAGCATAATGCATTACTGCACCAGAAAAAGAGACATATATAACACATCTATCTTAAAATTCTCTTATTTGAATGGCAAAATTCAATTCAATTCAAAATTGAAAAATTTTAAATTTAAAGTGAACAATAATTGGGATTATCTCAAATAATCATGATTACACATTTACAACCTGATTAAATAATGTGACTGTGGTGACATCTTTGCAAAATGATATTACGTGGCTCCTATATGTGTAATGGGATCCAGCTGGTAGGTAGCTGCGCAGTGTGTAAACCTCACTCCCCTGGCCTCAAGAGGTGCTGGAGACCCTGGTTGAGGTCTTTAAAGTTGAGGTTTTTAAAGTTAATGCTTTATGGAATTTTAAATCAACAAAACATACCTCTCAACCCTAAATCTTAAGCCTAAACTTAGCCAATAGTGTCATAAAAAGCTAATGTTAGAAATGCAAGTGCTGAAGCATTCATTTTGTGGTGCTTTTAAGACACTTTCGGCTCATGTATCGACTTCAACAGTTGAGCTACTGCACAATTTGATCACTTGAACACGCTTGTAAAGGTAGTTGGTTATGTAATGCAAACAATAAAATCTATCGCCTTACAAGCAAAAGTAAAAGGGTTTAGATGTAATATAACTGCATTTTGTGAGAAACAGGTTGAAAGGTAAATTGCATATGAACTGATAATATGTTTTACTTGTTATTGCCGTTTTTGTAGCGCCTCTAGTGTTCATTCAGCAGGAAACTGTGACGATACGTACAAAGAGCCACATAAAAATCATTTAGCAAAAATGTAGATACAGTAACGTGATTACATGAGACCAGGTTGGGCATTTATGTAATCACGACAGGCCTAATTCACAAATAAATCCCATCATGGTGCAATTTATGTAAGAATGGTTTGACAAATGATTTACTCAGAAATTCATTCCACTTGCACTGTTTTGTGTAGGTGTAACATTATTTTATTTTCATAATAGAAATCCATGACCTCACTGCCCTCCTCTTGGTCTGTTTGTAGGTGGTCTATTTCACAGCCACATTTCCCTTCCTCATGCTGATTGTGTTGCTGGTTCGTGGTGTGACTCTGCCTGGTGCCGCTGAGGGCATCAAGTTCTACCTTTACCCTGACCTGACCCGGCTGCACGATCCAGATGTATAGAGTCTTTGTGAGCTGTTGCCTCTTCTTCGCAGTTTGTTTTTTCATCCAAGCATTTCATCTAATGGCAACCTCTCTCTCTCTCTCTCTCTCTCTCTCTTTCTCTCACTGGATTGTTGTAGGTGTGGATTGATGCAGGCACTCAGATCTTTTTCTCTTATGCTATTTGTCTTGGTGCAATGACATCGCTGGGAAGCTACAACAAATACAAGTATAACTGCTACAGGTGAGGGTTTGCTAATCCTAAAAGTGTGTGTTTATAACTGTTTTAATGTTTATTTCATGGCTATCTGCAAGAAGTGCAGAGCATTCAGAAGTCAAATTTGTTTAATGAACCACTAAACGCTCTGCTGTCTCTTTCTTTTGACGTAATACATTTTATGTAAACCCAAATCTATATTTCATGTCCCTTTTTTGTTTATTTAGTATGAAGCTGTGTAATAAGTGGAATTCACTTTACATGTTGGTGTGTTTGTGTGTGTTTAGGGACTGTATGCTGCTTGGATGCCTGAACAGTGGTACCAGTTTCGTGTCAGGCTTCGCCATTTTCTCCGTGTTAGGGTTCATGGCACAAGAGCAGGGCGTGGCCATTGCTGATGTGGCAGAGTCAGGTAATGCTTAAGGTCAAAGGTCACCAGCCTACTCACAATTTTAGAAATGGGAGGGGTGGGGGTGCCTGGGTAGCTCAGTGAGTAAAGATGCTGACTACCAACCCTGGCGTCGTGAGTTCAGGGCGTGCTGAATGACTCCATCCTAAGCAACCAAATTGGCCCGGTTGCTAGGGAGGGTAGAGTAACATTCACAACACAGTCGCTATACTGTGGTTCGCTCTCAGAGGGGTGTGTGGTGAGTTGTGCGTGGATGCCGCAGAGAATAGCGTGAAGCTTCCACACTCGCTGTCTCTGCGGTAACAAGCTCAACAAGCCACGTGATAAGATGCGCGGATTGACGGTCTCAGACACGGAGGAAACTGAGATTTGTCCTCCGCTACCCGGATTGAGGCGAGTCACTACGCCACCACGAGGACTTAGAGTGCATTGGGATTTGGCCATTCCAAATTGGGGAGAAAATAACTGAAAAAAGAAATGGGATGGAGACGATTGAAAGTACCCAGGTTCAATACTAGTTAAGCTCTATCGAGAGCAATTGTGATATAATGTTGATTACCACAAATCATTAATAAAGTAAAAAAATTATAAAAGCTCACGGAACCAGGCACTTTGAAGGTTTCATAGCGGACATGAACTATGCAGTAAAAAACATAAGTTAATCTGTAAAGTTGTCTAAGGTGGTGAACTTTATATTTAAGAGTTACCGACTTAATTCTGGGTGGAGGTATTATTGCATGTTTTGTGAAAGTTGCCAGGTTTAATGGATTTCTGTGGTCAAGTTAAAAGATTGAATGTCAATTCATTTTATTTTGTATAGTGCTTTTCACAACACACACTCCATAAGATGTTGGTTAATGGGGAAAAATAACCTTGGAAGAAACCTGACTCACTGTGTGGGCCAGTTCCCCTCTGGCAAAGAGCGTGAATATAATGCCAATATTACTTATTTATGTGCAGTGCAGGTCATTGTTTAAAATGAGTAAACTAGGGAAGTGTTAAGGGTCAGTGTTTAAACAAAGATTTAGTAAGAACTGCAAGAGTAATGACTAATGTCATTGAAGTTCATCCTGTATAAACTGCAGAAGTTCACATAGATGCATTGTCCTTTGTTAGTTGGCTGATGAAGGCATTTGTTGGCAGTTCATCACAGTTCAACCAGCAGGTCATTTTGGTGAGGCCTATCCTAAGTCCAAGTTTCAGGCACTGGCATATGAAGTATACCATGTCTTATGGTTAGAGTTGGCATCAGTTCATCCCCTGAAGTCCATCGTAATAGACTGAAGTAATGTCTGCCTGGCACCTGCTGCATTTAGTCGTCATCATTTAGAGACACGTAGCAGTGGAGTCCAACACTAAGCAGGAACGGAGCTGGATCTGGCCAGCTCTGGTAACCTTGGGATATGAATCCCGAGATTGAGACAGGGAAACAAAAAGAATAATAGTATAATAATGTAACTTTTGCAGAGACAAAGTCCGTAAGAGATTTTATTATCTCTTACATTAGTCTTGTCTAACATTGTTATGTCTTGTGACTATACTTTTGAGAGAGAGTGTATTTTCATGTTTATTGCCCGTGTTTACTGTGCACTTCCACTGAAATTAGCTGCTGTTGTAATCGTCATCGTGCTGTGGCATAAAAAAGCTTAACTTGTATTGAACACAGAATATCACTAACAATAACTAACATATTAAATATTCATTTCTATTTTGAAAACCTAATTTGTTGCATGCAAGGATTTGCAATTTTCCCTCTTAGTTGTATGCAAATATGGTTTGTTATGTAAGAAGTTTTCTTTCCTTCTGTTTGTTTTGTATGTTATTTGTTTGTTGTTTTTCTTCACAGTCTGTTAGTATGGCATGTGATAAGTCCTTCTTTACCACATGCTGCTCCTGATGTTTCTCTCAGGTCCTGGGCTGGCCTTTATCGCATACCCAAAGGCTGTTACAATGATGCCACTGCCAACGGTCTGGGCCATACTTTTCTTCATAATGCTTCTGCTGCTGGGCCTAGACAGTCAGGTCAGATCACAACACACACACGATTACATATCTATCTAAATTCCATAGACTTCTATTGTTTTTAAGACATTTATTTTTTTAAATTAAAAACCATTAGTTAATATATTTATTAATTGTCTTTCACTGATGTCCCCAAAGGGAGGCTTTTGTCAGATTTTGCTCACTTCTGGGGATTGTATCCCCAAAGGAAGCCACACACATAAACACACGCGCTAAATTAGGTAAAATAAGGTCTTAAATTAAGCTAATTGTAATTGCAACACCATAAACAAACCTAAACTAAACCCTTGTTTTTTTTAAATAGTTCCAGCTCTTAAATTTGATTGGATTAGCTATGTTTGAAGGTATTGTACATGTTATAGCACCCGTGTGCACCTGTGATTGCGCAACATTTATACTGTATTTTAATGTGCCAGCCATAAATGTGATCATGGTTACGGCGAGGCACTTAAAGTGGAAGTGAATAGGGTCAGTCCATAAACATTTAAATACACACCGTTTCAAAAGGATAGCCACAAGACGTTAACATTACACATGTTATCATGATTTTAGTGTGATAAAATCACTTACTAACCTTTTCTGTTTAAATTTCTATCCAATGTTACAACTTCGTAGCCATGATGACATAATGCCATGAAAACTTGTAGTCAATTTTTATCACAATAAAATCATGTTAACATGTATAACGTGTCTTGTGGCTATACTTTGCGTATTTTGATGTTTATAGACAGCCCTATTCACTTTTAGAGTCGATGCCTTACTGTAAATGCATTTTTCCTTCTTTTAAAATAATCGATGGACAAGTTGAAGTAATCAATGAAAGACAATGGAGTAGTACAAGCTAGTTACTTCCACCTCATCTATTTTGGCTGAAATGAATGTATCTGGACACCCATTATCCCATATTTAAGCAGCAAAACAGTCAAAGGCGATCACCTGCCCATACTGAAGCAATCACAAAGGTGAACACATGGGCCGACCATCCATTACAGCTGGACACAGATTTATTAACCCTTCACATTTGTAGCTTGTGTTAGTCTGGACTATTTTCTCTGTTCTCAGCTTTATATAGTATTATTGTATCTCCAAATATTGTATGCCTAATAATATAAGTCATATGGAGCAACAGAATGCTGACTTTGTTAAGTTTTAGATCGTTATTTCAGTTGAAACATCTGTATTAGTTTGATTGCTTGCTTCACGTAAATTGGGACATATAGATATTTATGATTAGCTGGACTGAGTTATTTCAGGGGATTTTGTAAATCGCTAGCACAAATTCATTCTTTTATTTTTGGAATAAACAGTTCCACGAGTGTTGGCGGGGGGTGTTTGCACTTCAATGATGTTGGCCAATCATAACACAGTGGGCATGTATATTGAAGTCACAGAAAACTGAGTGTTTCAGAGAGAGGGCCAGAGACAGGCTGGAAAAAGTTAATTTAATACTATATTGACTTTTTTTTTCAAGCAAAAACCTTTACTAAAAGTATAAGTGAACCTCAAGGAAAATAATAAAGAAACGATGACCCTTTTAAGCAACATCTGAGACAAAGGTAACACTTGAAACATAATTGAGGACTTCAGTAAGTCTCCTAAATTATAAATGTGCAACCTTCTGAACAATTAATCATATCAGATGAAATCCAGTTTGACATACAAGCGTTCTGGTGGTGGAATGAAAGATTGCAAACCATTATGAGAGTTAAGCCAGCAGATCATAATTGTATGGCAAATGTGAAACATCATCTCCCTGTGAATTGTTAGCCAGCACTGAGGAATTAGGGCTGCACCCACACACACACACACACACACACACACACATCACGAGTTTCTAAAGTTATTCAAGTCTCAAATGACTTACTGGAAATTCAACGTGTGCTGGATCACATTTCCTTTTGTAAGTCTCTCTGTGAGTGAAATGACACCTACACTACACACACACTCAGGATTGCACATATGTGGTGATAAATAAGGGTGCCATTATTTTGATTGTCATTAACTCTACAGAGGTCATTGAATAGATGTCGCAAAACAATGATAAACTATTGGTCCAAAATCCAGCTCCATACAGTATAGCTACATATTAAACATCAAATATGTCTCGATTAGCTGCGATTGTGTTGTATTTTGCAGCATTTTTTTTTTTTTTTTTCCCCTCATTGTAGACCAATTTTCATTTTGGATAAAAGCATCTGCAAAACGATTACTTACTAAATCTGTAACATCATATGTGTTTTGGTGTTCTCCTCAGTTTGTAGAAGTGGAGGGTCAGATCACCTCTCTGGTGGATTTGTACCCATCCCTCCTAAGGAAGGGATATCGGAGAGAAATCTTCATTGCTGTGATCTGCGTCATCAGTTATCTGCTGGGACTCACCATGGTCACTAAAGTAAGAGACTACAAGAAAGAGGAGAATGTTTTTTTTTTCTGGCTTTAGCAGCATTTGAATGCTGAATGTCTGTGTGTGTTTCTCAGGGTGGCATGTACGTGTTCCAACTGTTTGACTTTTACGCCGCCAGTGGTGTATGTCTTCTCTGGGTTGCATTCTTTGAATGTGTTGCTGTAGCCTGGGTTTACGGTAAGTACATAGTGGTCTAGTGGTCGACCAAATTTTATTTTGCAATGGTTGATGCTGATATCTAGTACAGTTGAAGTCAGACGTTTACATACACTTAGGTTGAAGTCATTAAAACTCATTTATTAACCACTCCACAGATTTCAAGTTTGCAAACTATAGTTTTGGAACGTCGTTTAGGACATCTATTTTGTGCATGACACGAGTAATTTTTCCAACAATTGTTTATAGACAGATTGTTTAACTTTTAATTGACTATGTCACAATTCCAGTGGTTCACTAAGATAACTGAGCCTTTATGCAGCTTGGAAAATTCCAGAAAATGACTTCAAGCCTTTTGACAATTAGCCAATTAGCTTCTGATAGGAGGTGTACTGAATTGGAGGTGTACCTGTAACTCTTTTCCAAACAATTTCCAAACGCCTGAAGGTACCACTTTATCTGTACAAACAATAGTAAGCAAGTATAAACACCATGGGACCTTGCAGCCATCATACTGCTCAGGAAGGAGACGCATTCTGTCTCCTAGAGATGAACATAGTTTTGTGTGAAAAGTGCAAATCAATCCCAGAACAACAGCAAAGGACCTTGTGAAGATGTTGGAGGAAACAGATATGCAAGTATCTATATCCACAGTAAAATTAGTCCTATATTGACATAATCTGAAAGGCCGCTCAGCAAGGAAGATGCCACTGCTCCAAAACTGACATAAAAAAGTCAGACTACAGTTTGTAAGTGCACATGGGGACAAAGATCTTACTTTTTGGAGAAATGTCCTCTGGTCAGATGAAAACAAAGTTTAACTGTTTGGATATAATGACCATTGCTATTTTTGGAGGGAAAATGGTGAGGCTTGCAAGCTGAATAACACCATCCCAACTCTGAAACATGGGGGTGGCAGAATCATGTTGTGGTGGTGCTTTGCTGCAGGAGGGACTGGTGCAATTCACAAAATAGATGGCATCATGAGGAAGGAATATTATGTGGATAAATTGAAGCAGCATATCAAGACATCAGCCAGGATGTTAAAGCTCGGTCAAAAATGGGTCTTCCAAATGGACAATGACCCCAAGCATACCTCCAAATTTGTGGCAAAATGGCTTAAGGACAACAAAGTCAAGATATTGAAGTGGAGATCACAAAGCCCTGACCTCAATCCGATAGAAAATTTGTGGGCAGAACTGAAAAAGCATGTGTGAGCAAGAAGGCCAAAAAGCAATAAAGGCCCTAAATGTAATAATTTAATAATAAAATTCGAATAATAATAATAATAATGATTCTAATAAATGTAATAAAAGTCAGTATCCAGATAGAAATATAATAAAATTGGGTAAGGTTCCATTTATTAACATTAGTTAGATAATGCATTACGTATCATGAACAAATAATGAATGATATATATTTTTACAGCTGTTAACTCTAAAGTTAATTTTAGTTAATAAAATTGAATTGTTTGCTGTTTGTTCATGTTAGTTCACAGTGCATTAACTAATGTTAACTAATACAACTTTCGATTTAAAAAATTTATTTGTATATGTTGTAACTAATATTTACAAAGATGAATAAATGCTATTAGAACCTTATTGTGAAATGTTACCTAAAATGTTTATTAAATGTACTAAAGACCCAGAATGTAAAAAGTTTTGGTCCTAAATGTAAGGAAGTTACCTTTATTAAATATACTAAAATATTTGTGCTAACTATCAGTAGCTATTAAAAAAGTAGTGCATAAATATTGTATCTACGTTATTACTAATATTTGAAAACACAAACTTAAACTAGATTTCCTAAAATATACCAAACACCCTTCTTGCACATTTGTATATATTTAGGACCTAAAGATTTTTTTTACATTTAGGACCAAATGTTATTACATTTAGGGCCTTTAATTACATTTGGGACTAATTATTAAATTTGTTGTTTCAATCTGCTGTTTTGACAATACTTACAAAGCCACACATATAAACAAATCATAATGTGTCTCTGAGGTTAAAATGTACTTGAGTGTAAATATGACCTTGCTGAAGAAGAGACCCATAATCAAACAGATTGAAAACACACACTGTATGCTCTCTCATTATTGTTTAAGTATGAGATATGATATGGCCCCTCTATCTGTTTACTGCATAAGCACAGAGCTCATGTGTAGTGTCATGCCACTTATGGTCTTTGCATCAGGCACACTATTAACGGGTTACTCAATCGAAACAGTGTTTGCTAGGATTAATCTTGTATAATCTTATTTAGTCTTATATAATCACATAAAACCTCCAGGATTATCTCAGATCTCTCTTTTTAGTCATGAGTGGGCCCACATTAAATCAACATACTTTTTTCTCACCTTTTCTGCACTGATTACTAGGAGAAATCTGCAGAATTCTTTGGAAAGGATTTAAAGCTGATGTGTGTCATTCCTTCGCCACTAACAGCCCCAAACGGCATTGCAAAAATAATGACTGTTTTCATGCATGTTTGTCAAAAACCCGACCTTGTTGCCATTGGTCATACAAACAGTATCTCGCCCTAAATGCAAACCGTTGGTCAAGGCCATTTTAGTGCATCAGGACTGTCTTACATAAGATGTCTCTGCATGTTTAATGGGATTGGAGAAAGTATTATTAGAACATCAAAATTCCCCTTTAAATTTGGTCAAATCTATTAAGCGGAGATGCGAGTAGCTGAAAAAATTATTCAATTACCAAAAGTATGAAATAAATGACCACTCAGGAAGTATTTAAGCTCTGTACTGTTGCTAATAATGAATACATAAATATAGAATTAATTCTAACTGCACAGTATGTGTGCGTTTGTAGGGGCTGATAATTTCTACGATGCAATAGAGGACATGATCGGCTACAGACCCAGTGGTTGGATGAAATGGAGCTGGATGCTGATCACACCGGTCCTTTGTGTGGTAAGTGTGTGTGTGTGTGTGTGTGTACGGGTTTGTGCTTGAGAAATTAGCCAGTCATAAGCCATTATTAGTCATAAGACCAGCTTGTGCGTCAAGTATATGAAGAGCTTGTGACTATTTCTATTTTAGGGTTGTTTTGTCTTTTCGTTGGTGAAATACAAGCCGCTCACCTATAACAAGATTTATGAGTATCCTGATTGGTCGATTGGATTGGGTTGGGCTCTTGCACTGACTTCGATGATTTGTATCCCAATGATGGTTGTCGTCAAAATCATCCAATCAGACGGCTCCCTAATAGAGGTAAGGGTGTCACATATTACATAAATAAAATAGTCATAGAAGCACAGCTGGTTGAGTTATTACTGTTATCGTCAGTGCAAAGCAAAATCTTCCAAACAGAACCACATGATGTCTCTATTTTTAAATGGAAATGAACGCTTGCATTTTTGTTAAAGCGCTTTTATTTTTTTAATATAACATTTCAACTGTAAAGTCATCCTTTCAGTGTTGTGTGGATGAACTTTTGGTTATGCGTTTCCAACACAATTCCAATGGGTGAATTTTGTTCAATATAACCACTTGACTTGACTTAACTTGTTCCAGGAAAACAGAACTTCTGCAGTTACCCATAAAAATGTTCAGCGGGGGCGCCAAAAATGAGTGAAATGATGTCATAGTCAGACAAGGTTTTTAAGGGGAAAGTAGGATGGAGATTTTAATGAGTAAAATTATTCCCATTCCCATTCCTAAAACTTTAACTCAGGGGGCGGCAACCTATGCCAGCATTGGCACACGGAGGGGTAATCACTGGCATGCCAGCAACGGCTACTAACCAAATAAATGGACAGTATTTTATTTACATAAATTCAGCACAGCCATTGACCAGGAAAATGAAAAATATCACTCCATGTCAAAAAGGTTGCCGACCCCTGCTTTAACCTAAACCTCACCAATAGTGTCTTAAAATATAAATGAGAGATGAACAAAACCAACATCTAAACCTAACCAATAGTGTTTTAAAAACATTAAAAGCACGTTTACTGAAAATACCGTGTTATATTGTGTCACTTATATGGCACTTTCCTTTTACTTTCACTTTAATTTTGAGCATCCTTGACTGGGCTTGAGGCTCGGTCTCCGAGTTCAAAGTCCAACACTTTATACGGTGAGGTACAGCGCAAGCGCTTTAATGTAGGTGGGTCTGTAATACAAGCGTTAAAATATGATGTTTTCAAATGATACGTTAGAGTAAAAGTGTTTTGATATAATAATATAGCAGGGTGTGTGTAATATACTGTAGAGCGAAAAATATAGTGTTTATAATGTCCTAAAGAGCCATAGTACCCATGATTTGTGTGAAAGTAAATAAAACGCACAATTGTTGTAGCGCCTCTAATGTTAATTTCACCAGGAATCTGTGGCAATTAAAATGTAGTTTGCAAAAAGTAACTTTCATTCTATAAGACTAGGTTGGAAATGACTGTAAAATGCATTATTATGATTATTATTATTGTATTTTTTTTTTTACAAATTGAGGGTCAAGACAAAATTAGAGTTTATAGTCATATTTAACCTAAATTAGAGACATTAGTGACATTATGGAACATGTAAAGTTCTTCAGTAAGAACTGAAATCATTAAATGTATGTGTCATGTTTAGCGAATCAAAGCCGTGGCGGCACCTGTTAAAGGAGGCGCGAGCTCTCGTCCAAAAGAGAACAGTCTGAAGAACAGTGAGCTGCTGCACCCTCTGGACCCCAACGGCATCCACGCCTTCACGAAACACACCCACACCATCGTAGAAACTACTATGTGAGACTCTCTAAGAGAGATCCCCATATTCTCCTCCTCTCTCCTCTCCTATCGGAGACCCCCTTTTCCCTCTCCCTTCCCCAGAATTCCTCCCTCTTTCTGCACTAGTATGATTCTAGAACATTATCAAGAAAATATCTTATATCGATTTATCTTTTTTGCCAGTTAGGATTTTTATTGTTATTGTAATCACTGA
This sequence comes from Moxostoma hubbsi, assembly GCA_032164185.1. Classification (NCBI taxonomy): domain Eukaryota; kingdom Metazoa; phylum Chordata; class Actinopteri; order Cypriniformes; family Catostomidae; genus Moxostoma; species Moxostoma hubbsi. Next base: position 6,665,952 of record JAVLUX010000018.1, read on the forward strand.
TATTGTTACGACTTGATGTGAACTTTTCCATCCGGGACAGTTGTTTTATTCTGTAGTGCACTGATCCGTGTCACGCCGTGTCCTAACCAGGCACGACGATGTAAACCACAAACGATAAAGGAATATCTTCCATATTACGTTTTTGTTTTTATTGCATGAGAAGACAAATTTTGTTGGTCGGTTGCTTTTAATTTCTTGCTGGGTAGTCCCGTCCACAGTAAAATCTCATTTGTCCTAAAATCCTGCTCCACATAGCTGCATATAGAGTACAACAGTCCGGTTCCGTAGGTTAAAAATACCATTCATTTGTTCCATAGGTGAATTGATTTTTTTAGTGAGAACCTACAAACCTTTGAAGACAGCCCTACCGTGAGCTCAGAGGTTGTTATTTAAATATACATTTCTAAATATACAAATGTATGTTTAAGTTGATGTGCTTCTGTCGATGCCATCAGTGCGCATTATTTTGACACAATACAAAAAGGGTGATTATGGTGTAATTCCTTGAATAACTCAATAACCTAAGGGAGAAAACGCAGCAATCAGAGAATTATGGCTGACAAAATGCGCTATAAGAGCCCTCCAGTGACCAACCACTCCTATGGCGCACTGTGAATGAATCGCTCTCCCTACACTCTCAAATTACTTAAATATTTGTATACTGTATATCTGAATATATTGCAACATATTTCAAATATATCGATTCTAACTTAAAATCAACACTTTTTTGCTTTTTATTTGATTATGTCATCGGGATTGTGGGATCTTCTACCTTTTGACTTTTTGTCCGATTTTCAAATACTTTTCTACTTCAAATCAAAGTCTGTAATGTTGTGATTCACCTCGGAGCTGGTTGGTTCGGTTCTTGTCCTAGAACTTTTTTATGACGAATTTTATGAAATCCCTATGGACAAAATGAAATTATTTTGCGATTTTTCGTTTTGCTTATTACATGGCTACTAACCAAATAAATGGACATGAAATATTAATTTGCGTTGAATTTATGTCATTATGTGAGAAGAAATCGCTGAACAGCTGATTCCACCTCTGGTTTGCGAGTTCTGGTGGTGTTTATTTTGCGAAAATGACTGACTGCTCATCATCCAGCTTATTACAAGACCACTTGCCAAATAACAGGAAATGGACATGAAACATTAATATGAGTTGAAATAATTTTATTAACTTACTTGTAGAGATCACAGAGTGATACGAGAAGTGGGAAAGATGACTCTCAATACCGGGATGACCGGTCTGATGTGACTTAATCCCCGGATGTGCGGCTGTTACTCAGACAAATCAGACCTCTAGATGGCGCCATTGACCAATCAGAATCGAGTATTCTAGAGAGCCGTGAAATAGCCTCTGATTTGCTGTGATTTTAAACATTTTGATTTTAGTGCGATCTCCTTACGCAGGAGACGTTCCACGTCACGTCTGGTTGGGATACGGTCAGCATCATTTGAGAAAGAGTGAGAGTTGTTTTTAAGAGTTTAAGAGCTTAATTTGTAGGAAAATACATACAGCAGCAGCAAAACTAAATATGTGACATTATGATGTCTGTCGGTGTTTGTGGCAGTAACCAATGTACAATGAGATTCTTAATGTTCTTTGTATTGAATAAAAATGAATGTACCTCCGCTTTGAGCGGACGCTGTGCACAGCTTACAAATACATACACGTATGCAGTGGGGTCCAAAAGTCTGAGACCACTAATGAAAATGCTTCCATTTAGCATTTTTCTAATTTATAACACTTTATTACAAATTATATTATCAGTATAACAATTTTAGTTAAAAGATACAGTATATAGAAAATAATTACAACTTTCTTCCCAAGTCCCCCCCTTTTGCTAGAATGACAACATGCGCTCTGTGTGGCAAGAACGCCATGAGTTTGTGCAAAACCTGATGATCATGTTATCCGGTATGATTTGAGAATGTTTCAAAGAGCATCTTGTGTGCTTCAATGGACGCAAGGAATCTGACCTTTTGTACAAAGGATTTAACATGGTCAATGTGAAAAATGTGCTTCTATTTCATTAGAAATCTTATGTCGTAACATTTCTTTGTATAAAAAATGTACAAAATACTCAAACTTTTAGTTTTTTTACAGGATTAAATGGGATTTCAGATGTGGTCTCAGACTTTTGGACCCCACTGGACATATATACACTGCCGTTCAAAAGTTTGGGGTCACTCGACTGAAATGTTTCTCATGACCTTAAAAATCTTTTGATCTGAAGGCGTATGCTTAAATGTTTGAAATAAGTAATTTTGTAGACAAAAATATAACTGTGCCACCATATTAATTTATTTCATTACAAAAATAAAATATAATTAAAAAAAAAAAAAGACTTGGACCAAATAATAAAGACAAGCAGCCAATAAGTGCCCAACATAGATTTGAACTCCTTCAATACGGTTTAAAAAGCATCCCAGGGTGATACCTCAAGAAGTTGGTTGAGAAAATGTCAAAAGTACATGTCTGCAAATTCTAGGCAATCTTTAAAGATGCTAAAATATAACATAGTTTTGATTTATTTTTTATTTTGTTCCATTTCTGTACTTCCATAGTTTTGATGACTTTAATATTATCCTTAAACGTGAAAAATAATAATAATAAAGAATGAGTAAGTGACCCTAAACTTTTGACCGGTAGTGTAAAAAGCATAAGCAAACCTTTTATAAACTTGACTCTGTTGTTTTCAATCTCTCCTTGAACTGTAGTGATCACAGCCTTTACACACACAAACACACACACACACAGAGCCATTCGGTTTAACTTTAATACTGCAGGCAGCTGTGTACACATTTAATATAAGTATCATTTGATGCTGTATAATAAGCATCATGTACTGTTACAGATATCTGAGATCTGCTGATTGCAACCACAACGCAGGGCCGTTTGGCAGCACTTTACTAATAGCTAGATATGTTTATCACATGAGCCAGCCTAGCTAGACCACTCAACGCTGTATCAATCAGATTTCAGAATAAATGCAGGAAATCTGGGCTTTAAATATTGCCAGAAACACTGCCATCTCTGCAAGCCCTGTCTGGCCCGAGGCCCGTGGAATTGTCTCTTGAACCGAGCCATGAAACCTCTAAATATTCAAGCTAATCACCAACAGCAAATAACTGCCCTTCATAATACCTCTGTGTCAGTAAGTACCAGCCCTAAGGTTGACCTTCTAATCCTCTGACCTCAGTGTCTTTGTATTTGTCAACTCATCTGACCTGACCTATGACCCCTGCTAGATTGAACTAACCCCTCTGTTTTGTTTCCACCAAAACACCCTCTTCCCTCCAAGCTTCCTGTTCAGGGATAATTCACCCAAAAATGGAAATACTGTTTGCTGGAGTGTTAAATTCATTTACTCACCATCATGTTGTTCTTCTGTGCAACACAAATTGAAATGCTAGGCAGTATGTTAGCCTCAGTCGCCATTAACTTCCATTGCATCTTGGTTTCATACAATGAAAGTAAATGGTGACTGAGGTTGTCCTATACTTAAATGATGACAGACTTTATATTTTTGGGCAAACTATCCCTTTAAGCAAGCGTTTGCTCATTTGTAATATTTTCATTTATCTAAAATTGGCCTTTTTGTATTTCAAGCATTTTATACTGTACCTGATGTGATTGGTCATTTGTCTATTTTTCTGAATGTGTTCAGAAATGTATATTTAAATGTTGATTAGTGTGAGCCTAAATGCAACTTGCAGTGTGCAATATTTGTAAACAAGTGGCTTTGTCCATTTTTTTTTATTGTAATTTCTGCTGGAAAATATTTAACTACGGTTAAAACCAGACATTCAAGAAACAATTTTTTTCATTCACATAAATAAATGGGTTACTCTTTTCTGTACAGTAAGATAACTTGAATAAAACAAATGAAATCTGATATAACCAAAGTAGTTTTGTGATGAACATCATTCAAGATGCATATTGCAACTTTCAGATACAAAATAAAAAATGTAGAATCTTGGAGTTTTGTGTTGGTGTTGTATAGAAAAAATCTATTCTGAAATATTTTAACGTTAACCTGAAACGACATTTGCAACCCTTTTTTACTTCTGTTATATGACATAGTTCAGACTTAAATATGATATGTAAAAAAGGATATCTAATAAGACAAAAATATTTACGGAGCAAGGAATTACATTTTGATGAAAGGTTACGACTCTGTAATAACATGCACTGGTGAATTGTGTACAGCAAAACCAGAAATGTTTAATTAGGAATTAAATGAGGTCAGTTTCGATTTCATGTTCGTTTTAGTGATTGCATTTTAGACATACACATGCGCTATTTTCTAGCCTCCATCTCTGTTGCAAACAGGACTTGTCAAACAAAATGGCCTTTTCAGTAGGGCCGAGTTTATTCATTTGATTCTGATTCACAAGCTCTTGATTCAATATGATTCTGATTCATTAAGGTTTATTTAATTGATAATGTTCATTTCGGTTTCATATAAAAGCAAATCTCTCTGCCAATACTGTAAATCAGACAGGGAAACTTCTAACTTTGTACATTGCAAAAATATTCATTTAAATATGGCCTAAATAAAATTAAAACATCACATAGTGCATCTCTGATCATTGTACATTTTATGTTGTATTAATAGTAAATATAATATTTTTTAATAAAAGTATTTTGTGCACCTAATTTTTTTTTAGTATTATTAATAATTACAATAGTATGTTTTAATTCAAAAACAACAAATTAAGCACTTTTTTATTAAAAGTTATTATTATTATAAATAAGTTTTTTTTTTTTTTTTTTAATTAAACAAAGTATTACTTGGTGCACCTTTAATTATTGTACATTTTGAATTAATGTTTTTAAATTATTAAAAATACTTTTAATTATTATTATTAATAATTATAACATTTTAATTATTGGATTTTATATTATTAATTAATAATAGAAAAACACAATAATTATAAGTATAATATTTTTTTATTCATAAACAAATTATTACTTAGTGCACCTTTAAATTTATTTAAAAAAAAAATAACAACAGTGCCCAAAAAGCCTTGAACACAATCCTGGTACATGCACATGCTACGGAAAGACAGGAAGAGATCATGACACCAACCCGTCTTCTGGAAACAATTAGATAACATTTTTACCACAGACAGTCTGGTTTTTATCCTTTATTTTATTTAAAAAGGAATTTATTTCTAAACCAAGAATAGTCATTAAATACACATCTTATTTGTGACATTCTACATATTTAACATCCTACAGACAGGAAAAGGTGTTTACACACAGAATAGAGGATTGTGGGTACTATGACATACAGAGAAAGCTCTTCGTTTAAAAGTTATACTTAAAACAAGCTCCTTTCAAGAACTAGATCAATTAAAATTGTGAATTTATTTCTGGTTTTTATGGCATAAAATGCCACACACTCAGATGGCTCATGGTTCACGAATAAAACATCACGTCACATGCACCTCAACATCCTCATGTCAAAACATGTCACTTTTGAAGTGGGTGAAAAAATACCCATGTCCTTCATATCCATGTGGATTTTTCCCGGAGATATCCAATGCTTAAAATAAATGGTCCATCATGGTTTTAAAACAGCTGAAGAATATGTCTAATCTAAACAGTCAACAGATGATTTGGTATTTCTCTGTTTCATAAGTACCTGCAGATCTGTGCTATCATCAAAGTGTTCCTGTTGACAGGAGAAACGAATGTATGCGTGTCATTTATATACAAGATGAACATTTTGTGTGAATACAAACAGTCTGTGAGGTTTAATAAACTGATGATGTGACTTGTGAATGTTCGTGTAGGTCACATTGTGACAACTTTTGTGTAAGAGGAATTCAAAGTGAAACAAAATTATATTGTGGGAAAAACAAAACGTGTAGAACAAGATAAAAGAAAAAAATCTGAAGTGTGTCTTAAATTGTGACAAAAACAAAACTTAGTTAAAACTATAAAAACAACAGTGTTATTGTGTGCTAGTTTGCCTATAAGTGATGTTCTGTAAATGACACCGTTGTGAAGGTGAGAGAGAGAACCATTTGTGTGGAAATATTGTGCACCATGTGTTGATGTCTATGGCTGATTTTTGGAGGTCAGAGATTGACTCTGCTTAGATTTTGTGCAGAAACAAACGACAGCATTTCAGAAGCGTCCTGACAATCTTTAGTTGACCAAACATGTGCCTGAGTGAGAGGGCTTCTGCTGATGACCAGCTGCAGATGCTCTCCAGCTTCTGTGATCAACGGCACGGCCAAACAACAGTCAAAATCTCGTGTCCGTGCGTGATTGACCTGATTGACAATTAAAAGTCGGAAACAAGAGTCAGAAGGATAAGAGAGACATTTTTAATAATAAGTTTTACACCTAAAAAAATAAATAAAAATTACAGTACTTCTGACAAATATGAATAAAATGATGCATATTTTACTTAAGGGAGGGTTCCCGCTTATAGTGGCTGACATATTGAGATCACATGGCAAACTCCCCAATTATCACTTTGTTTGCGGAATAAATGTATTTATAGTAGTTAGGATACATATACAAGGTATGTATAAAGTATTTTTTTGTTTACATTGCACGGTCCTAAATAACAGTGGCCTTGAATTGATGTGGATTCAACATTTATATGTACGTATGTATGTATGTATATATATATATATATATATATATATATATATATATATATATATATATATATATATATATATATATATATATATATATATGCTGAATCCACATTTTCAATTATTGTCTGTTTTATTTTTATTAATAATTAAATATTTTTAATTCATAAAACATAACTTGGACATTTAATTTTGAATTAATAAATCTTATAAATTATAGTATTTAAAAAAAATAGTGCACCTTTATTGTATGTTTTAATTAATAATTATTCATTCATTATATTTATTATAAATTCTAATATTTTTTAATTCATAAAAAACTTGGGGCACCTTTATTATGTTTATTAATTTACTAATGATTAATATCTATACATTTGAAAATAGTATATAATAATATTCATAATTATATATAGTATATAATAAAATAGTGTATGAAAAAATAGTATTTTACTTGATCAAATTAATTAATTAATGCACCTTTAACTATTGTATGCTTTTAATAATTAAAAATAATTATAATTTAATCATATTTTTTTATTCATAAAACAGTACATGGTGCATCTAAAATGCTGCACCTTTACTGTATGCTTTATTTCTATTAATAATGAAAAATAAGTATAATAGTATTTTTTAATTCATAAAACAAAACATTACTTGGTGCATCTTTAATTACTACATGTTTTATGTTATTAATTCAATTATAAATAATTATATAATATTTTTTGTCATAATACTTTATGCACATTTATGGTATTATTATTATTATTATTATTATTATTATTATTATTATTATTATTAATAATAATAATAGGTACATTAGAAATAATGACAAAATATTATTGGGGCACCTTTATTTATTGTGTTAATTATTATATGTGCATTTTATTATATGTGAGCCCTTACAAACACTGTTGAGGTCATGAAAAGTTCCTAATTAAAAGGTTAAAATCATTCAGATGCATCACCTGTAGAATACGGTCATATGGGCGTAACCCAGCTTGGTCTGCAGGCCCATCAGGGCGGATCATGTTCACGTAAACACCCTTTTCCAGAAGCCCGTCGGACACGCTAAACCCAAAATCCCTGCTGTCAGCATCCTTCCGTAAACATATCTGAGAGGGGCAGAGAGAAAAATGATGATCTGACCAGAAATAAAGTCAACAGGGTCTGAGATGTTATTCAACCCAAGAGCTGCTGGAACAGTAAACATTTACCTTATGAAGCTCTAATGGCAGAGAAGGGCTGGTGTCCTTCATATCCTCTGGTCCGACTGTGTTCTCCAAGGTCCTCTGGGGGTTTAGAGCTAGAGCTTTGGTGCTGCTTTCATTCTGCTTCTCACAGTCTTCTCCCAAGCTCAGCATGCTGCCTGACATTATAGTAGCCTACAAATGGCATAAAATAGCACAATATTGGACTTGACCACCTAAAGTTCAAGCACATAGCAGTCACACATATTAAAGATAGGCCTGCCTACAATTTCAGTGAATGTCTGCCTTCAGAATACCACAAAATTCGATTTGATGTCCAATCATATTTACCTCCAGTTCTCGAAGGATTTCTGATTGGCCACAGGTCTCCAGGTCCTGAAGAGCTTGCGACCAATAGTTCTCCTGAGTTTCTGTATTGTTGTTGTCATGATAACGTGCAGGACTGACAGATCTGTGTCAATGCAAACAACCTGGGTAATGCAAGGCCAGGTGTAGTATTGGAAACGGAGCTCTCGCGCTCTCTCTCGCTCTCTCTCTCTCTCTCTCACTTTATATAACTTAACTGTACAGTATGATATAATCACTGTAAAAGATCCTTCTCAAGTACAAAAAAAGCAGTGGTTAGACAAAGAAACATACAGATGATTCTGAAGAGGCCATGACCTGGCTCAGCCTCAGCAGAAAGTGGAAAACAAGAAATGAGCGATTGAAAAAGAAGCACAACAGGGCAGATGACAGCAAGTGGCCCACGGATGATTAGTAAGGCAGACGAGAGACAGAAAACCTGAGAAGGAAAGAAAAGAGAAGAGTAGGAGCATACAGAGACAGTGTAAGCAAACAGGCTTGTGGTTTTTGTGCTAGACGATGTGAATGTCGAATAAGTGTTTAGCCACAGAAACAAAAAACACAAACTTAAGCCAAAAACTTCTGAATGCCATGAACTTTCAACTAGCCTCATCGAAATAACTTTTTTCCTGGCACTATTTATCATTACATCAACACATTTTAGAATATAATTTAATATGAGAGCATATGGTTACAGAAAGATATGTAAAAATAATTTAACCGGGATAACAGAGTTTAACAGCAATACGTTATATATAACTGTACACAGACAAGCGATTTTAAATCACAGTAAAATCATGATAACATTTACAATGTTTCACTTCTAGTAGATACACTTTTAAAATAGTGTGTATTTAATGCTTGTAGACTGGCCACATTCACTTTTGGCACGATTCTACTGTGATTTATGTACAAATACACACACACACACACACCATTCAGAAAGTATTCAGACCCCTTCATTTTTTTTTACATTTTGTTGCATACTTATGCTAAAATGCTTTAAAAAAAAAAAGATTTATGCATTTCACAAATCTACACTCCATACCCCATAATGACAAAGCAAAAACCAGATTTTTGATAATTTTGTAAATTTATTAAAAAGAAAAAAACTAAATTGATGGAAGTATTCAGACCCTTTGCTATGACACTTGAAATTTAGCTCAGGTGCATCCCATTTCTCTGGATCATCTTTGAAATGTTTCTACACACTGATTGGAGTCCACCTGTGGCAAATTCAATTGATTGGACATGATTTAGAAAGGCACACACACCGATCTATATTAGGTCATACAGCTTGAAATGCATATCAGATCAAAAACCAAGCCGTGAGGTAAAAAAAAAACAAAAAAAAAACACTGCATGCAGAGCTCAGAAACAGGATTGTGTCGAGGCACAGGTCTGGGGAAGGCTACAAAAACATTCAGCTGCATTGAAGGTTCCCAAGAGCACAGTGGACACAGTTTGGAACAACCAGGACTCTTCCTAGCAATCGGGGAAGAACGGCCTTGTTAAGAAAGGTTCCAAGAATGCAATCGTCACTCTGGTTAAGCTCCTGAGATCATGTGTGAAGATGGGAGAAACTTGCATAATGACAACCATCACTGCAACACTCCACCGATCTGGGCTTTATGGCAGAGTGTACAGACGGAAGCCTCTCCTCAGTGCAAGACACTTAAAAAAGTACCTAAAGGACTCCCAGTCTGTGAGAAACAACATCTGGTCTGATGAAACGAAGATTGAACTGTTTGGCCTCAATTCTAAGCATCATGTCTGGAGGAAACCAGGCACGGCTCATCACCTGCACAATACAATCTCAACGGTGAAGCATGGTGGTGGTAGCATCATGCTGTGGGGGTGTTTATCAGCAGCAGGGACTGGGGGAGTGGTCAAAATTGAATAAAAGCTGAAAACAGCAAAATACAGAGATATTCTTAATTAAACCCTGGTCCAGCGCACTCAGGACCTCAGACTGGGCCGAAGGTTCACATTCTAACAGCACAATGACCCAAAGAACACAGCCAAGACAATGCAAGAGTGGTTTAGGGACAACTCTGTGAATGTCCTTGAGTAGCCCAGCCAGAGCCCAGACTTGAATCCAATCGAACATCTCTGGAGAGACCTGAAAATGGCTGTCCACGTATGGTCCTCATCCAACCTGACAGAGCTTGAGGATCTACAGAGAAGAATGGCTCCAAATCCTGTGATTGAGTATGGAGTGTTGATTGATGTGAAAAAAATAAATGTAAAACATTTTAGCATAAGGCTGCAACAAAAAAAAATGAAGGGGTCTGAATACTTTCTGAATGCACTGTATATATACACACTGCCTGGCCATAAGCAGATACTTGAGAGCCTATGATTGGACCATTATTGCAGTGATTAATGTTTAAGCTGGCAACAATTTTTTTAACCCTATCTGATGCAGTGTGAAGCTTCTCATATCTTAAACAGCCATGCCAGAAGACGTATCCCGAAGTCATGGAAAAGATGTTACTGTGACGAGAACTTACAGGATTGGGACTAAACAGCTGTGTGGCCACAAGACGATCAATGGATTGTTTTCTTGCCTGATGGCACAGGCATGTGTGTGTATATATACACGTGTATGACAATGACAAGATTGATCGGGCTCAAATTGTGAAAGAGTGGTCCAGGGAGCATGAGAGTGGTTCGACTCTCCACTCATCAATACAAGATCTCGGCCAAATATGAATGCAAGTCTGGACATAAATAAATGGTATGACGTTGCATAAGGTAGTTGAAATAATGCCACGACGAATGCATGGTGGAATCAAAGCTAAAGGCGGTCCAACAAAATATTTGAGTATAGGCCAGGCAGTACACACACACACAAAAACCACCTGGCTAATATTGTGTAGGTCCCCCTTATGCTGCCAAAATAGCGCCAACCCACATCTCAGAATAGCTGATTGTCTTCTCACCACAATTGTACAGAGCGGTTATCCGAGTTACCATAGACTTTGTCAGTTCAAACCAATCTGGCCATTGCTATTCTGAAATGCGGGTTGTGCTGTTTTGGCGACACAAGGGGGACCGACACAGTATTAGGCAGGTGGTTTTAATGTTGTGGCTGAGCGGTGCGTGTGTGTGTGTGTGTGTTTGTGTGTGTGTATGTGTAAAAGAAAAAGTTCAGTTCTGATGCTATCTGTAAACAAATCCATAAGATTAATGGTTTTAAGCATGTACTAGGTGAGGACACGCTGACGTCAGAAGTCCACTTTGGGTCAATCAAAGTTTTGACGAAATTACGCAATTATTCGGCGTCACTCAGGATCCAATAAATGCCGTCAGATTGGATAGATAGTGAAAATAAATGTCTAAGAAATTTGTTGATAAAAATCACTAGCTTCCTTTGGGAACTAGGTATAGATGGGACCAAAAGCCTTTGTCAAATAGCATCAGTAGAGTTTAACAGCGTTTTGGTGCTGATGTGTGAATGGTAGCAAAAAGCATAAAAGACGGAAAGCTGTTGCATGTGTGAATAGCAGATGTTTACCAGAAAAGGCAATCCAGCAATCTACATTCTGCAATCTAACAGGTTTCATGTGTAAAAGTGGTTCATTTCATTTTTAAGAGCACATGAACATGGAAAAATAGCAAAAGACAGACTGAGAAAAAGAATAATCGCCACAAGACTGTGTTAGTAAATCAAAACTACTGTATAAACCACGCATCGCTAAGAAATGTTTTATGAGCTGTAAAAGGAGTAAAATGTCACTTTCTGAAAAAAAATATGAATCTAGTTCCCGTCTTGTATCTCTATTGTACCAATAGAACGAACAGCAAAATCTCACCCAGAATACGTCCAGTCCTCCTCCCCCAGCCTCCCATCATACACTGCGGTTCGGTGGGCGTGTCTTCTGGAGGCCAGTGGGCTCCTGTGATTGGTCTGTCTCCAGTCATTAGGGTGAAGTGTGTAATCGGATGTCCTATGGATATAGACGCCTGAAAACAAATTAAGGGGAGATAACCCAGTTTTGGTTCAGATGGTTCACCCAAAAATATAAATTCTGTAATCAACTTACCCTCATGTTGCTTGAAACAATGCATGTTTTGACCTCATTGATTACAAATGGCATTGGTTCTTGCACGTCTCGCAACCAATCACAACATTCCCGGTTTAAATATGTGCAACCGCGAATTAGATTTGAGAGCTGCAGCGGAAGGCAAGAAGTTCTTTGTGTTCCTCACACATAGCTATCGAATGCCTTTAGAAGACTTTGAATGTAGTACACGAGTCATATAGACTACTTTTTTGAGATTGTCACCCCTGGTCACAGTCTACTTTTGTTGTTTGGAAAAGAGCAGCTTGGACATTCTGCTAAACTTTTCCTTTTGTGTTCAACAGAAGATAGAAAATACAGAAATCTAATATATGGCCATATACAAACACACACACCAATCAGCCACTATATTAAAACCACCTGCCTAATATTATGTAGCTCTCCCTCGTGCCGCCAAAACAGCACCAACCCGCATCTCAGAACAGCATTCAGAGATGCTGTTCTTCTCACCACAATTATACAGAGTGGTTATCTGAGTTACCGGAGACTTTGTCAGTTCAAACCAGTCTAGCCATTCTCTGCTGACCTCTCTCATCAACAAGGTGTTTCCTTCCACAGAACTGCCCCTCACTGGATGTTTTTTGTTTTTGGCACCATTTGGAGTAAATTAGAGACTGTTGTATGTGTAAATCCCAGTAGATCAGCAGTTACAGAAATACTCAAACCAGCCCGACTGGTACCAACAATCATCCATGCCATAATCTAATCAGCCAATCATGTTGCAGCAGTGCAAGGCATAAAATCATGTTAGTTAATCATAAAGTCAGTTAATGTTCACATCAACCATCAGAATTTGGGAAAAAATGTGATCTCAGTGATTTTGGAGCGTGACATGATTGTTGGTGCCAGACGGGCTGGTTTGAGTATTTCTGTAACTGCTGATCTTCTGGGATTTTCACACACAACAGTCTCTAGAATTTACTCCGAAGGGTGCCAAAAACAAAAAACATCCAGTGAGGGGCAGTTCTGTGAACAGCTTGTTGATGAGAGAGGTCAACAGAGAATGGCCAGAGTGGTTCGAACTGACAAAGTCTACAGTAACTCAGATAACCGCTCTGTACAATTGTAATGAGCAGAATAGCGTCTCAGATTGCTATTCTGAGATGCGGGTTGGTGCTGTTTTGGTGGCACAAGGGGACCTACACAATTTTAGACATGTGGTTTTAATGTTATGGTTGATCGTTGTATATATACACAGATGTTTCGGGCAATTTCATGTCCCAGAGGTTGATTTTTATTTGAAAGAAAAAATAAAATTATTTTAACCTTTTTCTTTTTTACATGGTCACAATAAAGGCATTTGAAAACTACCAATGTTCAAGTCAGTTTTATTGTATAGACTTTTTTTGCCTTGTCCCCAGACTTTCAATTTTAAACTATGAAAATCCATTATAAAAATACAAATATTTTGATCTTTAAAACTTTGATAATCTTAAAGATTGAAAAAAACTATTTCTATAACGAATGTGTGAAACTTATTTCTATTATTATTTTATTTTCTTATTTCTTATTTCTTACTTGTTAACCAAGTCAACAAAAGTGAACAGCATGATTTAGATGAAACATGAGACAAGTGACGTTTTAAGAAATCAACAAAAAATCGAAATACTGTAACACTTGTGAGCAGAATATTTTTATTGCCGTGATATCCAATCAAACTTTTATTTTGCCAAATTATGTGTAAAGTATGAAATTATTATTTAATTGGGAGCATTAATAATACACAAAATGAAATGTGGATATCTGACTTTTAAATATCAGTGAATGAATAAATGACTCATGCTTTTGCATACATTTCTATATATCAGATTTCTGTTTGTATACTGGTTTAGACATGAAGATGAGTAAATTTTAATTTTTGGGTGAACCATCCCTTTAATTTTACCAAACATCCTTTAATGACCTCAATAACAAAACTCTTAGGACATACTCCAATCAAGGAGCAGTCTAATTTGAGGCATCCTCCAGCCCACATAATTAATGTCCAAATAAGTTAATTAACCCTTGCTGACCTTATATAAACTTAGTCAGCCCTCGTTAACCCTCAATTACCTTCTTCATTATCTAATCCCTGGTCTTCCTCACCTTGACTTCCATAGCCAGCATCCATGGCAGAGCTATCCCATGAGTCCATAGCTGAATCCAGACTGGGAGGTGTGGTCAGGCGGTGAAATTCTGAGTATTTACCACGCCTGTAAGAATCTGAGCGATCGTCTTCCGTGTCACTCACACATGAGGCCGTCCGGGACGGGCTGCTCCTGTCCGACTCCAAAAGCGCTGGTACAGGAGGCAGAAAAGACAGATATAGGTCATGAGGACATGCGGTTATGCATTATTCACAGCAATGGATCATCTGTCTGCTCTTATAAAGGAAATCTTTACACAACTTCTCCAAGCACACACACACACAGGTTGCACTAGACACTTAATTGTCCCGGTGGTGTACGTGTGAGACTCACGTTCAGACCGTTTTTTAATCTTGAGTGTGACGGTGTCTCCAGCCGTCTGCAGGAGGTGAATGGCTTCGCTAAGAGGTTTTCCCTTCAAACTCATGTTATTGATGGCCAAGACACGATCACCAATATGAAGAGCGCCAGTCCTGCACAAACGATATTTAAAAACAGTCATATCATACGTGGCCTGCTCCATCATTTAAATCACGTTGTCCCAGAAACAGAGTTTTATGTTCTAAAGTAAAAAGAAAAGCATTGAAATGATTACATCTTGACAACCGTTTGAGTAGAAACATTATAGGAACGTTAGAAAACCAATGGACGCATACAGTGGCATGCAAAAGTTTGGGCACCCCTGATCAAATTTTCTGTTGCTGTGAATAGCTAAGCGAGCAAAAGATGGCCCGATTTCCAAAAGGTGACATTTCTTTAATATTTTAAATCAATTTTACTTGTTTATATCCATCTTTTACAGTTTCAAATGAACAAAGAGGTAAAAGGGCCCAAAGCAAAAGTTTGGGCACCCTGCATGCTCAGTACTTAATAACTAAATATCTTTAAATTCTTGTTTGGGGGATTTTCGCTCATTCTTCCTTGCACTAGGCTTCTAGTTCTGTGAGACTCTTGGGCCATCTTGCGTGCACTGCTCTTTTTGAGATCTATCCACAGATTTCCGATGATGTTTAGGTCTGAGACTATGAGGGCCATGGCAAAACCTTCAGCTTGCGCCTCTTGAGGTAGTCCATTGTGGATTTAGAGGTGTGTTTAGGACCATTATCCTGTTGTAAAAGCAATCCCCTTCTCATCTTCAGCTTTTTTACAGATGGTGTGATGTTTGCTTCCAGAATTTGCTGGTATTTAATTTAATCCATTCTTCCCTCTACCAGAGAAATGTTCCCCTGTGCCACTGGCATCACCACAAGCCCAAAGCATGATCAATCCACCCCGTGCTTAACAGTTGGAGAGGTGTACTTTTCATGAAATTCTGCACCCTTTTTTTCTCCAAACATACCTTTGCTCATTGCGGCCAAAAAGCTATATTTTAACGTCCGCAGGATTCGTTTCTAAAATGCATCAGGCTTGTTTAGGTGTTCATTTGCAAACTTCTGACGCTGAAATTTGTGGTCAGGATGCAGGAAAGGTTTTCTTCTCATGACTCTTCCATGAAGGCCATATTTGTGCAGGTGTCGCTGCACAGTAGAACAGTGCACCACTCATCCAGAGTCTGCTATAACTTCCTTACGGTCCATTGCAGTTAAACAGGGGTTTTGATTTGCCTTTCTAGCAATCCTACGAAGAGTTCACGCTGAAAGTTTTCTTGGTCTTCCAGACCTCAACTTGAACTCCACCATTCCTGTTAACTGCCATTTCTTAATTACATTACGAACTGAGGAAACGGCTACCTGAAAATGTTCTCCTGCTTTGTGGGCATCAATTATTTTAATTTTCAGAGTGCTAGGCAGATGCTTAGAGGAGCCCATGGCTGCTGATTGTTGGGACAAGATTTAAGGAGTCTTTAGATTATTTATAAAGCTTTGAAATTTGCATCAACTGGCCTTTTCAAATGATGATTGTGAACAAGTCATAGTACTAACAAGCTAATTAAAATCTGAGACCTCTGTAAAAGTGATCCGAGAGATCAAATTGTACAAAATAAAAATAATACACTAATATTGCTTAAAATTTCAACTTTATGCCTTTTGGAGATCAGTTCAACTTCTACTCACTTAATTATTCACAACAGAAATTTTGACCAGGGGTGCCCAAACTTTTGCATGCCACTGTAACTGATTTGTGTCATGATCTTAAAAACTTTTTATTCTAATGGTCTATTAATGCATTAGTGCTTGGTAAAGTTTTGTAGACAAATATAAAGTGTACTTGCTGTCGAAATGTATTTCTGTAAAAAAATAAAAAATGTAATACAGCAAGCAGAAATTATGGGGTCAAGCTCACCAATGGCAAACATTTTGATTGATGATTTTAAGCAGAGCAGTGAAAAAGACATTTGTTTTTGTGTTAGTGTAATACAAGTGCATTTAACGTTTGACCATAGGTTGCAATACCACCTAATTGATTGTATGGTCAGGGTTTGGTCACAGTGCCACATATGAAACGCCAAAGGGTTCATGAGATACAGCCTCAGATCCTTATTGGCATCTTGCCATTTAATTCATGTATGCGTTACACGAGAACTGTTTGGTATATTAAAATGCTTTTCATAACTTTTTGTCATGAGTGTCCCAAGATGATAACATGGTAAATTTCGTGCTAATCGGATGTTAGAAAAAGTAGGTTTTCAATTCAATTCAAAATGGTAGACAGGAAGTATGACTGACCATGGCAAATTGGGTATCTCCCCAAGGAATCCAAATCGACCAGTCTTTTGATTTTAGGCCAGACTTTTCAGAAGTTATAGGCAAAAATAGCCATTTATTTTTATCATCATATTTCTTGACCACTAGCTGGCGCTGTGCCGAAACTGTGCAGGTACCCTCACGTCATGCTTGTGATGACACATACCAAGGTTCGCGTCAATATGCTAAAGTGTCGCAAAGATACAGTCTTGAGTCCATTTTGGCGTGTTCACCGTCAAATTCGTTGATATGGTATACGACAACAGTTCTGTCAATTATCATAATTCTCAAAAGTTTTTGTGAATCAAGTGAATCGGACATACATTCTAGGCGTTAGAAAAGGTAGTTGTTTTTTTATTTACAATGGTGGAAAATCTAGTGGGCGGAGCAGATATACAATGCAACCTTTGCAGACGTGGCCTGACCCAAGGAATCAGAGAAAAAATAATGTTGATTCTAGGACTTATGATTCCACAGTTGTATGCCAAAATGTAAGTGGAACTGTTGGTGGCGCTACAGGTTAGAAACCCCAAATTTTGTGTATGGGCTAGTCATACCCACCGCTATCAGTCTGCCAAATTTCAGCCATTTCCTATATACAGTTTTATGGGCTACTGAGAGCTTGGTGCTGTCAGATGACATACATTTTAAAACATGCTATTTTTGTGAGTATATTGTGCATTTTCATGTACTACTGCATAAATCATGGCACAAACAACCCACTACAGACACACAAAGGCATGAGTGATTATGTGCACCTTTGTGCGAGACCGTTGCGGGTCAGACTGGAGATCAGAATGGGGTTGAAAGGTTCTTCAGTGCCAGAAATGGTGATTCCAAGAGGACCCCCATGTCTCTTGAGCTCGACTGTGAAAATAATGGAACCAGATGACTCCAATTCATCTGTAAAATATGCACACATTAATTAGGTAAGAAGCAATGATGTCAAAGGATAATTAGCATTTCTGAGGTGCGCACACACACAAACACATGCACTCACCCAAGTTATCTTCATCTTTCTGAATACGCAGTTTGACCATGCCCTCAGCCTGTCGGAGAACCATCATGGCTTCTTCCATTCCACAATGATCCAGTCGTACATTATCAATGGCCATTAATCGATCACCTGGCTCCAGAGTTCCTATTCTAAACACACAAACACAAATTATAGATGTTCATTCCTAATCAAAGCTTACTGTACTGCTAAAAACAATAGGGACAGCATACCCATCAAACTCTGTAAAACAGTTATAGACACTTTGATAATATGAAATATGCTAGGAACTAGTATTGCTGGTGTACCTGTGTGCAATACTTCCTCTCTGTATCTCAGAGATGATCAGAGGTTTTCCTGGCTTCTTGCTTGCTGCAAGTCACAATTGATGTACAGCGTTATTTTGTACAATTAAACAGTATATCCACAGACTAATTACGGAGAAAAACTGTAGAATGTACAGTGCAACCGGAAAGTACTTTTCCACATTTTGTTATGTTACAGCCTTATTCCAAAATGGATTAAATTAATTATTATCCTCAAAATTCTACAAACGATACCCAATAATGACAACGGAAAGAAGTTTGTTTGAAATCTTTGCAAATTTATTAAAAATTAAAAAAAACGCTAAAAATCACGGCCTAAGTATTCACAGCCTTTGCCATGACACTCAAAATTGAGCTCAGGTGCATCCTGTTTCCACTGATTATCCTTGAGATGTTTCTACAACTTGGAGTCCCCCTGTGGTAAATTCAGTTGATTGGACATGATTTGGAAAGGCACCCACCTGTCTATATAATGTCCCACAGTTAACAGTGCATGTCAGAGCACAAACCAAGCCATGAAGTCCAAGGAATTATCTGTAGACCTCTGAGACAGGATTGTATCAAGGTACAGATCTGGGTAAGGGTACTGAAAAATGTATGCAGCATTGAAGGTCCCAATGAGCACAGTGGCATCCATCATCCGTAAATGGAAGAAGTTTGGAACCACCAGGACTCTTCCTAGAGCTGGCCGCCTGGCCAAACTGAGAGATCGGGGGAGAAGGGCCTTAGTCAGGGAGGTGACCAAGAACCCGATGGTCACTCTGACAGAGCTCCAGCATTTCTCGGTGGAGAGAGGAGAACCTTCCAGAAGAACAACCATCTCTGCAGCTCTCCACCAATCAGGCCTGTATGGTATAGCGGCCAGACGGAAGCCTCTCCTCAGTAAAAGGCACATGACAGCCTGCCTGGAGTTTGCCAAAAGGCACCTGAAGTACTCTCAGACAATGAGAAACAAAATTCTCTGGTCTGATGAAACAAAGTTTGAACTCTTTGGCCTGATGTCGAGGACACCAGGCACCGCTCATCACCTGGCCAATACCATCCCTACAGTGAAGCATGGTGGTGGCAGCATCTTGCTCTAGGGATGTTTTTCAGCAGCAGGAACTGGGAGACTAGTCAGGATCGAGGGAAAGATGAATGCAGCAATGTACAGAGACATCCTTGATGAAAACCTGCTCCAGAGCACTCTGGACCTCAGACTGGGGTGAAGGTTCATCTTCCAGCAGGACAACGACCCCAAGCACACAGCCAAGATAATAAAGAAGTGGCTACGGGACAACTCTGAGAATGTCCTTGAGTGGCCCAGCCAGAGCCCAGACTTGAACCCGATTGAACATCTCTGGAGAGATCTGAAAATGGCTGTGCACCGATGCTCCCCATCCAACCTGATGGAGCTTCAGAGGTCCTGCAAATAAGAATGGGAGAAACTGCCCAAAAATAGGTGTGCCAAGCTTGTAGCATCATACACAAAAAGACTTGAGGCTGCAATTGGTGCCAAAGGTGCTTCAACAAAGTATTGAACAAAGGCTGTGAATACTTATGTACATATGATTTTATTTATTTATTTATTTTTTATAAATTTGCAAAGATTTCAAACAAACTTCTTTCATGTTGTTATTATGGGGTATTGTTTGTAGTATTTTGAGCAAAATAAATGTAATCAATTTTGGAATAAGGCTGTAACATAACAAAATGTGGAAAAAGTGAGGCGCTGTGAATACTTTCCGGATGCACTCTATCTGTGTTATCTGAACTTGGTTTTCACTATTTCATAACACAGCCAGCGCCCCCCGTTGGTCAATCTCATCACTCACCACTGATAGTAATGCCTAGCTCCACTCCACGTCTCTTGGGTAGCTTCACCTGAAATGTGCCACTGCTGGGAATAACAGACTCTACGGGAGATTTATAAAGAGAAACACAAAGAACTTAAAGTAAATTAAATACATGTGACTGTAGCTTTGTAATCTTATTCACTTATAATCATATAACTGAGTTTTTCATTGACAGCTATTTATTACCTGCAACATCAAACTCCACTTCCAGTATGACCTTATTGGCCAGCGCTGCATCTCGGAGCAGCTGATTGGCCTCTTCCAGTGTTCCGTCCTCAGTGGAAATTCCATTAATCGAAAGAAGTCTGTCACCGACTTGTAACACCCCACACCTGGAACACAAACATATGGTACCTAATATTTACATCTACTCATTTAGAATTTATTACATTTATGTACACATATCCATACAAAAAAGCAAAAGAAAAAATAATATTTGTAATAATATGAAGATGCTGATTTGTACTCTTTTTACTTGTGATTTTTTAACCACAATTTTAGTTTAACAGTGAATGAGTGGTAGGCTACACAATGCAAGTCATTAACTAAGCCAATATGGTACATTAGCGGGCAGCTGGCTCAGGTGGTAGAGCAGGTTGGCCACTAATCGCAGGTTTGGTGGTTCGAATCCCAGCCCACATGACTCCACATGCTGAAGTGTCATTGGGCAAGACACTGAACCCCAAGTTGCTCCCAATGGCAGGCTAGCACCTTGCATGGCAACTCTACCGTCATTGGTGTGTGAGGCGCAGTGTAAAGTGCTTTGAATAAGGCTAAGCTTAAAAAGGCACTATATAAGTGCATACCATTTACATCTGATAAATACAAAGTATTACTATAAATACTGGTATATCCTTTTAGCTTGTGTATTGTTTCTGTTTGGATAAGTGCAGAAGGTTTGCAAATTGGGGACTTTTCGGTCAATACAATAATAGTAGACTTTTGCAACTAATCTCTCCAATCCTGAACCAAGTTGTCACAGAAGATCTTTGTACATCCTCTCAGCTTTCTCACATGTGGCCGTGTGTGTGTGCATACATGTAAATACATCTATCCGCAGGCACTAAATGTACAAGACAAGCCTGTCAGCATGCATCACATCTAGAGTTTGACAGCTTGGAGCCGTAACGTCCTCTCACCTTTCCGCAGGTGTGTCTGGCTCTATAAAGCGGACGCAGGCAGGCGCTGACAGCGGCTCTGTAGCAAACACTCCTCCCTGTAACTGAAGCCCCAACCCAGTAAGAGGATCTCCTCTCAAAACCACCTCACTGGTCTCTATATGCACGACCTGACCACCAGCGCCCACCGTACTCGACGCCAGAGACACTGACAGAGAGAGAGAGAGAGAGAGAGAGAGAGAGAGAGACAGACAGAGAAAACCATTCATATGCGGAATGTAGGGGATAATGTGCAAAACAAAGTCTTAAAATGTTTAACAGCTAAAAGTATTCCAAAATATTAAGTCCAAAAATGGAAACAAGAACACTTTCTTTTTCAAAGTTGGCATGCATACAACTCCAGAAGTATTAAGAATATCTTTATATTATTTTAGATTCTGGTTCAGTACAAACTTTTATGTTGGTATCTTCCATTTTAAGGACCTATATGTTTCAATCCTAGAGATATGGGGCTCTCAATGTGGCTCTGTATGTTCAATGGACAAAATACAAATGCGGGTCTCATGGTATAAAGCAAATAATGTTGAAACTAGAAATGTTCCTTTATTTATTAACCTATAAACAATCATGTCAAAATCCTCATTTTCCAGAGTCCAAAAATACACTATTATTCATTATAAGTGACAAATGCAATACTTATATCTAGTTTTTAGAAGGTGCTGAAACTCTATTGTATTTATATTGATTTTCTTAACATGCTTTTCTACCATAAAAGTGTCTGGGTGTCAGAGACTGTAAATTGTAGAGATCCTAAACCTAGTGGGATGGTCCCAGATCCCCACAACTACTCAGGTGCGTACACACACCCATCCGACACTAGGTGGTGCTAAAATTACTACATTTATATTTTCCCTAATAACTCTGGAGCCGAATGGGCTATTAAAAATGATATATCATTCAGTGCCTCCAAATGAATTGGTCATATGAAAGTTTTCTAACCTCATTGCTATTTTAGTTTCCGTATCCTGAAAGCAAGACTACATTATGAGTGGGAATTTGTCTTATGTTGCCAGAAAGAATCACACAGAGCAAGAAAGAGACACTACACTTGATCTTAGCCAAAGGCAGAGAAGAGAGACGTGGGTATCAAGTGTTTACTCACAGGAGCTCTTGTGGTCTTTCCTCCGGTGTCTCCTCTTGGTGACGGTGCAGCGGGGGCTGGAGGGGTTTGAGGGCAGGGTGTTGCTGGGGTAAGTATTGGGGTACGATGACTGAGTCCCAGAGTTGTAACTGTGAAAGCCGGATGTATTTGTGGAGATGCCAGATGTCACAGCTGGAAGAGAGTGTATTAGTGTATAAAGTATGCTTACTGTGCAGTATATATATATATTATATATTATATTCTATAATTTGAAACAGAATGCAACAAACATTTCAAAATAAAGTATGCTACATTATTGTCACATGACATCACAATGATGCATATTTAATTTGATGATTGGTGTCCAGTTCTAATCTCAGAAATAAATGTTATATATATATATATATATATATATATATATATATATATATATATATATATACACACATACATATACATACACACACACACACACACACACACACACACACAATACTGTATGTCACAGAACAGTGTGCTCTGTTTGCACACTGTGCATCTGATTACTGTACTGCAAAAATAGTACAAGTAGTAAAGTTGTATGCCATTCCAAACATACCCTAAATGCATCCACTCTAGTCTGGTTTGTAACTCAATACATTAGATTGAAAGATTTAAAAAAAAATTATATATACAAATTCATTATTAGAACATGTAAATTCACCTACAGCACAAACTTACACTACATTATGAACAAAAAAGCCAAAACACACACACACACACACACACACACAGGGGACACTCACATCTGCTGTGTGATGGTGTAGGAGTGGTTTGACTCCAGGCCAAAGGCGTTTTTTGGAATGGTGGAGGAGCGCTGGTGTAGTTCTCACTAGAGTCCCACTGACGCTGACTGCTTCTCTGGACACGCACTGCAGGTAACACACAAACACACGTTCATACACAAACACAAATACGCATACAATGGGGCACTAAGTGGGTTATTTCTGCAGAAAATGAGCTTATGGTTACAGCACTGCAGATTTTAGTATTCAAACTGGTATACGCCTTCAAAAAGATCTCATGTAGAATTTTCCACTCTAATTCAATGATCATTGACATTTAGATGTCTGTGTGAACCTGAGACACATCTTTCATTTACTCATGTGTAGACAGCACATTTATTCCCTCTATTTCTCTGTCTTACATTTCCTGGCCAAAGCTGACAGCAGTGGAGGAACCATCTTAAAACTCTTTTGTAGCTCACGTTAGAAAACAAATGCTCTGGAAGAGATTCTGAGGACATTGTTTTGAAGGCTGACAGCAACAGATCCTTCTGACACATGTAGCTACACAGCTGTCGCTAACGATGCTTAATTAAGCACACGTTCTTGTCATGCTCATTAGGAAATGCCACACCCATTAGACAGAGACACATAGAAGAGGGTTTGCTTTCTGGGTTCTGCATTTTCTATTTAGTTCTCCACATCCCTTTTTTTTTTTTTGAGAAATCAATCACTTTGGTCACAGCTCTTTAAAAGCATTTGGTTGGAATGTAGCATGTTAGTCATGGCATGAGTGTTTACACTGTCAGATTTGTCAAAGAGGCATAGCAAATTCAGCCTTATTTTTGGCTATATTAAAAAAAACATCATAGTCAGTATTTATGTATACTACTGTACACAGTATGCAAATGTATGCATCCAATATCCTAATGACCTACTGTATTTTCTCCCATTGAGGTCCCATTGATTAACTTAAGTTAATGCATTTGGTATCATGAACTAACAATGAAAATATTTTTTACAGCATTTATTAATCTTTGTTAATATTAGTTAATACAAATACAATGGTCATTGTTAGTTCATTGGGCATTAATGTTAAAATTTACAACTTTTGATTTGAAAAGGTATATTACAAAGAGTCACCATTTGGATTTCAATAAGCAGATGCTTAAGAGCCTATGATCGGACCATTATTTCAGCTGGCAACAATTCTTTTAACCCTAATTGATGCAGATGGTGTGTAGCTTCTCATTTCTTAAATAACCATGACGGAAGATGTATCCTGTGTTCATAGAAAAGATGTCACTGTGTTTCAGAAGGGGACAATTATTGGCCTGCATCAAGCAAAGGAAACAACTAAGGAGATTGCTGAAATCACTGGAATTGGGTTAAGAACTGTCCAACGCATGGAAGGATAGTGGTGATGAAATGTGGTCGGAAAAAAATCACGAATGATCATGATCAGATATCACAAACGCTTGAAGTCACGTCATAAAAAAATCAACTGTAGAACTCATGTTTAATAGTGAAAGAAATTTCACTTGGGACTAAACAGCCGTGTGGCCACAAGAAAGCCACTTTTTAGTGAGGCTAATGGGAAATAACGACTTCAATTTGCTAGGGAGCATAAAGATTGGAATGTGGAGCAATGGAAAAAGGTCATGCCGTCTAATGAGTCCAGATTTACCCTAATCCAAAGAGATTGGTGCATCAGGGTAAGAAGGGAAGTGCATGAAGCAATGCACCCATTATCAGGGGTTGCATTAACTGGAAATTCTCCTGTCATTTACCGATTATTATTTATTTATTTTTTTAAGATTGACAGAAAATTTAAAATGCTGTCCATCATTTTGACAGATAAAAAATAAGAGCATTTTCACCTCGTGCATCAGTTTTGACTTCATTGTCTTTCTCTCTCTCACACACACACACACACACACACACACACACACACACTTCCGGTTTGACCTGTTTATTTCCTGGTATTAAGATGCGTATTAACAGGCATCATCACCATTAACACCTGGTAGTGTGTGTCTATTTTGACCAACTGTGTTTGGATTTTTAGAAGTCTGAATAGTTGACTGCATACATCAGTCATTACGTTAGTGTGTTACTACATGATCAGTGTGTCACTTTAATAATAAAGCACAAAAAAAGTATAGTATAGTATTATCCGATCGGATGGTTATTTCATTTAAAAAGCCACACGTCCTGGTAAAGTTTACAAATCTTGTTTTAGCGCAGTGGTCGATTGACAGGTAGCTACTTTCATCCAAGAACTCCTTGGTTTCACCAGACTTGCGCTTGGGGAGACAAAAATATAATTAAGCCTATCCTCTGTCATGTATATGCCATTGTAATGAATACTACCACCCTGAATGTAGTACTTATAACATTTTTAAAAAGTACGATGGATAAAAATAGACCATGATGGAAATTTTAAAACTCAGTCTGTCAGAATGTAAGATAAATGTTTTTTCATGCGTAACCTCTGCCCGTCATGCATAGTGCCCACTGTACAAGTCTCTGGAGGCAGTGTTATGATCTGGGGTTGCTTCAACTGGTCAGGTCTAGGCTCTGCATCATTATGCAGCAATAAAATGAAGTCAGCTGACTACCTGAATCTACTGAATGACAAGGTTATCACATCAAAGGATTTTATCTTCCCTGACGACATATTCCAGGATGACAATGTCAATAATATATCAGGCTCAGATTGTGAAAGAGTGGTTCAGGGAGCATGAGGAATCATTTTCACACCTGAATTGGCGACAACAGAGTCCTGACCTTAACCCCCACTGAAAGTCTTAGCGATGTGCTGGAGAAGACTTTACAGAGTGGTTCGATTCTCCAATCATCAATACAAGATCTCGACCCGAAATCAGTGCAACTCTGGATGGAAATAAATATTGTGATGTTGCATAAGGTTGCTGAAACAATGCCACGACAAATGCATGGTGGAATCAACTAAATCAATGCAATATTAGAGCATGCAACTTTTTTTGGCTTGGCAGTGTACTAGTGTCACCAAATAAATGAAGGTCTGGTAAAAAGTGCGACATGAAAATGCCAGAAACACCTGTATACTGTAAGAAGCATGCTAGTATTCCCTTCTGAACACAGCCTCAGTTTTCAGCTCTGAATTGTACAATCTGTGTGCACGAAAAAAGATTTTTCTCAGAGCTGAGTCACATTGTGCATCGAGTTAAAGAGGATGCAGGTGTACAAATCGTTTACTGTACCACTGCTGTCTGTGTTTATCCCACCCAAATCCAATGATACAGCTGAAATGTAGTTGTCTGGTAACATAGTAAAGCCATAGTGAAGGCTACAGTGTATCGCACGTGCAAGGGTGTGTGTAGTCTGGAGGGTAGTGGAAGTCTTGCCCACAGCACTCAGCAGATTAGGAATGACTCATGATAGTTGTAAGAAAGTGTTCAAAAGCTGAATAAAAACCACTATAAACCCAGCATGGCACACAGAAAGGTCAAAGAGAGACAAGAGCAAGAGGAGAGGAGAGAGGACGATAAGCAAACATAGCTAGCTAGGACCACAGTGTAAAGAAGCAACTGTAAGTGAACAGATTGAGAGTAGAAACAAACATAGGATCTGGACTAAAAATAGAGCAGAACCATACAAAAAAAAAAAAAGATGTCACAGTGGTTGTTGTACTAATACTGTTGGACAAGAAATTGGGTCAGATACAACCTGTGGGAAACAAATGCTACGAATACCAACGCTTACTGCATGCTGTGCAGTACACTACATTTTAGAGCAGTACACTGACTGTGATCCACTGTTTAAATCATTTTAAATATAGTACACATTATGCAACAATAAACATTTCGAGCAGTAGTATGCTACATTGTTGTCACATGACATCATTATATTGCATGCTTAATTTGCAAGCAGCATGCAGCTGTCATCTCGAAAAATATATATGGTTATTTTGCATTTTTAATTCAAGTGAAACATGAAACTTTTGACAGCCCAATCAAATAATGAGTCAATAAAAATATGTAAAATATTATGTTTGGTTTATTCGTCATATTTACAGTAAATATAGTTAGCAAATTTGACAAAACCTCTCTTTGGTGACATTTAGGGAAGTCCTCATTCAAAAAAACTATTCATAATTTATTTTATATATATATATATATATATATATATATATATATATATATATATATATATTAGGTTAGGTTAGGTTAAGGGATACTCTGTAGTCATTATATGTAATTAGCTTTACCTAAAAACACAATTGTCGAATGGCTACAAAAGCTTGTGAGTTTGAATTTTTGTGTGAAAAGTGTTCATTAGCATATGTGCACATTCATTGCAACCATCTCTCCATGTGTAATATTCTGCTGTAGGTGTAAATGACAGTGTGGATTCAGACCTGTGTCACATACGCTGTGCTGAGCGGGCAGAATCTCTAGTTTTGTGAGTTCTGAGGAGTTTGACAGAAGCTGATGTGCCTCCATCAGAGAGCAATGCTCTGTGCTCATGCCATCTATAGCCAAGAGAATATCTCCTACATGCAAAGCACCACACCTGAGACAAAGAGATTGCAGAGAGAGAGAGAAAGAGACAGAGATGTGGTAACAGGGTAAGAAAGTAATTTATAAGAGACAAGTGAAGAAGCAAGGTGAAAACGGGAGGTGACTCAACAGATGGGAAGGTGTTGGGTGAAAAAGAGGCAGCGAGAGAAGAGAAATGCAAAACGCATCCTTTACTGCATGATGAATTAGCTTACACTTCATTAGTTTCATCCAAATCCAATTAATTGTGTTTTGATTGTCTGAGCATTTACATGGATATAATCAGACACTGACTGTGTGTCACGATTCACTGTTGTCTGCCCTGTGTTTTACCTCTGTCATCTGTTCCCCATGGACTACACTTCCCATCATCCCCTGCTCTGATGCTTAGGTTAAGGTTTGTTTTGGGGGTTTGGGTGGTACAGTTAGGTCCTCTTTACTGATAAATGCATTCAATTTACCGTGATGTTTTTGGTGTTACCCAGAAGTCATGCTATAAGTTTAATTCTTTTGAACTGATAATGCTTCATCGTCCGATATATAAATCAAACATCTCAGTCATCTTTTGTTCTTGCTACAGTATATAGACCACTAGGGCCAGATTCTGATTTCCTTAGAGAATTTGCTTATTTCCTGTCAGATCTGGATGTTACTGTGAATTGCATGCATTCATCAGTAAAGAGGACCTAACTGTACCACCCAAACCCCCAAAACAAACCTTAACCTAACCATCAGAGCAGGGGATGATGGGAAGTGTAGTCCATGGGGAACAGATGACAGAGGTAAAACACAGGGCAGACAACAGTGAATTGTGACTCTGTGTGAGGTGTAATCTTGAGGAACAAATTAGAAGACATTTAGGCCCTGTTCACACCCGGTATTATAAAGATGCGTTTTGAAACAGGATGGTGCTAAAGACTGGTGTAAATGGGGTCCAAGCCTTTTTGAGACATGTCCATTGCAACCACATTCGGAGGAGGTCCAAAATAATCGAAAACGCATGTGACAACATTGGGCTCGTAGTGTGAAAGCTAATCCATTTGTGCTGGTGTTGCCTTTGAATGTATGATTGTGTGTGCATTTGCACTCACCTGTCTGCAACACTGGCAGGTTTGATTTTCTGGATTGTAATGACCTGTTTGTTCCTATAGAGAGTGGTAGTAAGACTGATACCCAGTACTGAGCCTGCAGAACGGGCAATCTCCACCTGCAGCGGCCCTGATGACTTCTGGACTGAGTCTGACATAACACCAAACCAGAACCAGAGAGAGAGAGTGAGAGTGATGCACAGAGAAAGAACAACATAGGGTTAAGAAATTGGGAGAGAAGGGAACCTTCCTCAATTGAGACAATTGTTGATAGCATAGCTTAATTTGGTCTTGGAAGAATTGGATGATAACTGATTTAATTCTTATATAAAAAGAAAAGAAACATGAGAGATGAATGAAAATAATCTTCAAACGCCCGCAATTTAATTGGATCTCATTCTAGAAAAAACAATTGGGATAATAAAAAGATTTTATTGTGATTCTTTTCCCAATGGGAATCTAGTGGGACTGGAATATGTTTTGAGTCTAATTAAGGCCACATGAGAGTATCTGTGCATACAAGCATACTCAAGTTTGTGTGTGCACGTACGCATCTGTGTGCTTGCTCACCCATGACCGTGATGTCATACTCGATGAGGAAGAAAGCCTCCTGGCTGCTCTGCATGATCAGAGTCAGAGCGTCGGCATGTTTCAGTCTGTTCAGAGCAACGCCGCTCACACTCAATACACGGTCGCCCGCTCGCAGGGTCCCCTCTCTGACAAAGAGACAGACAGAAACACAAAGAGACAGAGCCGTGGATGGGTACTGAGATGAAAGAGAAATGCAAAAGGGATTTGAGAAAGGATGTAAATGCTAACACTAAAATACAGGTATCAAAGTCATTTTAATAAGTTATTTTTCATAGTCATTAAAACAGTCAGTGTTGTGGTAACATAAATATGACATATTTGCATTTGGCAATATCCAAACCAACTTGCATTGCTTTCAAGCTACACATTTTATCAGTATGTTCACTGGAAACTGAACCTGTGACCTTAGCATTGTAAGTGCCTTTTTCTACCAGTTGAAGTACAAGAACACTGATTTATATTTTCATGTATAGTTCGGGCTCAAAAGATTCACTGAAAAATGAATAAGAACTTATTAAGATTTCAAGGTCACTGTTCACTTTTGTGACATTGACATTCTTTGGAACATTATTAAATCATGCAACATCAGTTTTGCACAAACTTGTGGAGCCCATGTCAGTCTGAGCACATGAAACGGGCCTACTAAGAAAATATTAAATTTATGTACATTTTTCACAAGTGGATTCAGCATTTGGCAGATGCTTATTTCCAAAGAGACTTTACAGTACATTCATGGTAGGGGAGACTGAGGCTATTTTTCACACTTTTTATACTTTTTCACACTACCAGTGAATGTTTCTCAGGTTAGGTTTATTTTTCAAATTTAATTTTTGCATGGCTGGTCTTCAGCATTGACCTTTAGAAGTTTTGGCTACAAAAAAGTAATACAAATATTCACTATTCTTGCCTAGGACCACAGATACAGTTCATTGAACACACACTGACCTCTTGTGACAACATGCCCCACTACTGAGCCAAATAGTCACACTGCATGGGGCAAGTTGTCACAGTGGAACTTGTCACTAAACCAGTGGCGTATGTTTTATATGAACATTGGGAGTTGACGGGGGAATGTGTACCCATTATCACAAACCACCAAAACACAATCTACGCATCTCTTTAAAGGAATAGTTCACCCAAAAAATTTTAATTCTCCAATTATTTCCACACCATCATGCCTTTCTTTCTCCTGCAGAACACAAATGAATATTTTAAGAAGAATAACTCTGCCCTGAAGATCCATATAACGCAAGTCAACAGGGTCCAAAACCTGGAAGCTCTAAAAAGCACATAAAGGCAGCATAAAAGTCGTCCACAAGACTCCAGTGGTAAAATTTTTGTCTTCATAAGTAATTTGATAGGTGTGGGTGAAAAACAGATCAAGTCCTTTTTTACAATGAATTCTTCTCCCTGCCCAGTAGGTGGCGATATGTAAGAAGAATGTGAATTGCCAAAAACAAAAGTAGAAGAACTCTTAGGAGAGAAGAGCACTTATGACGGATGTTTGAAAGTGGAGATTAATAGTAAAAACAAAAAAAAAATTAAATATTGATCTGTTTCTCACCCACACCTGTAATATTGCTTCAGAAAAAATGTAATACTTTGTATGCTCCCTTCATGTGCTTTTTTTGAGCTTCAAAGTTTTGGACCCTGTTGACATTGTATGACCCTACAGAGCTTAAATGTTCCTCTAAAAATCTTCGGATGTGTTCAGCAGAAGACAGAAAGTCAAACCATTTGTCTTCAGAATACATTTAAATCTTTCAGTAAAAATCTGCCTTGTTAATATAGTTGACCATGCCATTGTGGTTTGATTATATTTGCTTGTTTTTCCCAAGAGCTAAAACAAAAATATGATAAAAGGAAAAATTGAATTTGGAAGGTAGAACATTCCTTTAAGAGAGCTTTGAACTAACCAACATGCAAGACTGCTGCTAGATATAAAAATATATCTTTTAATTGTGCAATTAGGCTTTTGACTGCAAATCGCATCAAACTAGCTCCACTCTCCCCTATTCACTAAATGTAACAGTGAGTACAGTATGTTCCCTGGGAATCAAACCCGTGACCTTTGGTTACTAGTACCAGCTGAGCTACAGGAAAAACAAGACTCCATACCCCCAATGTATATAATATGTTAATTTTAATTCTATACTATAGAGCGTAATGCAGAGTTTAATATGCATGTATTTGTGTGTGTGTGTGTGTGTGTGTGTGTGTGTGTGTGTGTGTGTGCGCTCTGGGCTGTGTTCTACCCTTCTCACTCATTCTAATGTCATCAGCCTATGCTTCAGTTGGCATGTATGCCTCCAAAACCAGCTTACAGCGCTCACCAACCACATGCACACACACATTGCACACAAAATACTGCATGCTCTCACACTATACATATATAATATCTCTCACAAAGACACAACAAAACACAAACTACATTTCAGAAATGTATACACAAACACCTACCCAAACACAAACAGACGTCACATCACTATGGTCACACACAGACAGGGTCAGAGAGATTCAAGATGATTCAGACATTAGACTAATTAACAAACGGCGGCGGTCAAACGGGGCATCTTTTGGCTCACCGCACATCCTTGTCTTTCCAGCTAAGGAATAAATATATCTCATACACACACTCACATGATCTGATTCATAGTTGTCTCACCTGTCTGCAGGTCCTCCGGGTCTAACATAGGTCACAACTAGAGGTCGAGCCTTTTGCCAGTCCTCATGGAAGCCCCCTGAAAGCATGTGAAACACACACCTGACGTGCCAATCTGATGCCCTTAGTCATAACGCCCAACTGAATACATACATAAACCATCTGCTGTCCTTGAGAGAAACATCAGAGCTAAAACACAAAAGCCATTAGAGATTTTCCTAATTTTTTTGCAAACAAAATATTGACTAAATTTAAAGGACATTTTCAGTGAAAGACTACAAC
Source organism: Moxostoma hubbsi (assembly GCA_032164185.1). Classification (NCBI taxonomy): domain Eukaryota; kingdom Metazoa; phylum Chordata; class Actinopteri; order Cypriniformes; family Catostomidae; genus Moxostoma; species Moxostoma hubbsi. The sequence continues at coordinate 6,698,377 of JAVLUX010000018.1, forward strand.
TAAAACTAGAACTCTGTAAAACGCCATTCTAGTGTGGATAAGAGGCGTTAATCTAGCGAAATTAGTGCGTTTTCAAATGAAAATATACTCGTGTGGATGTGACCTTAGGGACAAGGAAATGTACCTGAATAAATGTTTTAAAGGGGTTCCCCTTTTTCTCCCAATTTGGAATGCCCAATTCCCAATCTGCTTTTAAGTCCTCGTGGTCGCATAGTGATTCGCCTTGATCGGGGTGGCTGAGGACGAATCCCGGCTTCCTCTGCGTCTGAGACCGTCAACTCGCACATCTTATCATGTGGCTTGTTGAGCGCGTTGCCACAGAAACGTAGCGCATGTACACCGCGGCATCCATGCTCAACTCACCATGTGCCCCACCAAGAGCGAACCACATTATAGAGACCATGAGAAGGTTACCCCTTGTGACACTACCCTCCCTAGCAACCGGGCCAATTTGGTTGCTTAGGAGACCTGACTGGAGTCACTCAGCACGCCCTGGATTCAAACTCACAACTCCAGGGGTGGTTGCCAGCATCATTACCACTGAGCTACACAGGCCCCCATTTCTCTACGTTTTTACAAACTGAGGGACGAGTAGATATTTTCTGTGGTGAACAAAAGCATGTAACTTCTATTGGATGCGGAACAAAAGCACATGTCATGTCTTGGGTGTTTCTTTAGGAACTGCATCAGGTCATGATAAAAACAAAGAAAATATGCACATAAAGACATTTCAATTTGTCAGACAGTGGTTCATTACCTCTAAGAACGAAGCCAAAGCTGTTGCCTTCTTTCTCCAGACACACTTCAATAGTTTTAGAGATGACATTGCCGGGATTGCTAGGAGCTAAACACACAGATCGCAGCGTTACTTCATGGGAACCCCACAGACTGAAATGTATATACCTTAAGTGCAACAATTAATTTCTTCAGTAATTTTGTCTTGTTTTGAAGTAAAATATTTAAATGTCTTTAAAATATGATTAATATGCTTTTAGAAGCAGAATTGCATGGATTTATGGGTCCTCCAGCTAAAAAAAAAAAAATGATAATTTACAAATCAATTATTGTTGTGTAATCTACAGTATTTCAGATAAATCAGCCCCTAATGGGCACATGCACAACAATGGGCACAAAAGCAACATGAATTGTGGTTGGTCACTTTGCATGTCAGTCAGACAGTCTCTTCCTGTCTAAATGGGCAAATCTGAATCCTGGAGATGTATCGCGTGTGTGTTTGTGTCCTTACCGAATACAGGCAGCTCGTACTCCACCTCCAGCACCACACGTTCACCGATGTTCTTCAACATGCTGATGATCTCATCATGTCTGAGTTTGGACAAATTTATACCGTTCACTGACTTGATGTAGTCACCCACATTGAGCTGATCACTCCTGCCGCAAACACACAGATGCATATGAAAAAGATATATTAAAAATGAACAAGATTCTGCATTAATGTGGTGATGCACTAACATACATAATTCATGGTAAACATTTTTTTATGAATTGTAGGTTTGGGCAACCAATCTTCAAGCAGAAGTGTTATTTGTGTGAGTGTATGTTTCCTCTGTCTAGTCTAAATATACACGGAAAGCATCATTTTCTTTTATAGAACATACATTTGTCATACATTTTACACGATTATTTTTCTCACAGTATGATGCGATTCATACATGTCCATATTTATCTTTTACAACTTTTATACCATCAAATGGGACACTTTCATAGTTTAAAACCTACATCAAAGACTTGTTAGAGTTATGTGTGTTAGCACTCTATATGCTACTGTACTCTTAAATGTTGACAAAATGTACTTTTAGCAGATATATATGCATTTATAATGTACAGTCTTTCTCTTCTGGGGAAAACTGGCCAAAAAATATTAATGCCTCATCCTACACTACACAGATGTTTATCCAATCACATGCTCTCTAGAATGAGCAACCAATACCACCTGCCACCAATCAGCAAGCAGGAAATCACGAATCTTGGCTGAGCTGTTGACTATTTAAAAAAGAGAGATGAGCCGTTCACTATGTCCCACCTAAACCTCCCTTTCTCAATAGGAAATATGTCAACACAGGACAGACAACACTCGTCAAGCTATGACATATACAAGCAGAGAATAGATATCTAATACTGGAAATGATATCCACCTTATAAGATTCTTACAGTACAGGCTATAGCTTTTTCATACACAAATCCAAACCCTATAGCACAAGATTAATTCCATACCACACAGCCTCACTGACATGATGACTGCACAACACGACAAACCATCATAATATCTGCTGTAAAAAGGTAAGCCTTGTTGTCATGCAGCAGAGACCTGCAGTGTGTGTGTGTGTGTGTGTGTGTGTGTGTGTGTCCTCATGTACTGTTGTAGAAGCTAATTTAAGCCTCTGCTGTCACCCAGCGCTGTAAGCATCATGTTAACTATGACTACACGCAGGAAACAGCACACACCCATAACCAACACAATGAGTGTAACAAAAGTAGTTCATTTACACATGAGAACACAACCAAAGGCAAAATTAAACACCCAAACACATCCTTTTTGTGTTTTGCATACTTAAAAGGCATTCAAATACACTGTGATTTCAATGTAAGCTTCAAATATAAAGATTTCATCTACTTTCCATTTACACTAGACATAACAGCAAACATGAACTGACATTCACAGCCCATTTTAGTTCCATAATGTAATGTGACATATTTCAGAGCAAAACAGGATCTCAATTGAGAAAAAAAAGTAAGGCGGGACTTTGATTTAACCATAAATGGGATAGTTTTAAAGGGATAGTTTACCCAAAAAAAAAAAAAATTTTTTTTTTTTATCATTTAGGCTACTCACTTTGATGCCATCTCAGATGTGCATGACTTTTTTCTGTAGAACACAAATGAAGATTTTTAGAAGAATATCTTAGCGTTGTAGGTTCTTTCAATGCAAGTGAATAGTGGCCAGAACTTTGAAGCTCCAAATATCCCATTAAGGCAGCATAAAAGTAATCCATACAACGGCAGTGGTTTAATATATATTTTCTGAAGCGATGCAATCACTTTGGGTGAGTTGCAAATCAATATTTCAGTTCTTTTTTTTTTTTTTTTTACTATAAATCACCACTTTCACTTTTTACAGTGTGAAAGAATGTGAAATTGAAAGGGAAAGTGAAGATTAAGAGTAAAAACAGATTTAAATGTTGATGAAATTAAGATATGGATTTAACCACTGGAGTCATATGGATTACTTTTATGCTGCCTTTATGTGATTTTTTTTTTTGGCGCTTGAAAGGTCTGGTCACCATTCACTTGCATTGCATGGACCTACAGAGCTGAGATATTCTTCTAGAAATCTTCGTTTGTGTTTTACTAAAGAAAGAAAGTCATACAAATCTGGGATGGCATGAGGGTGAGTAAATGATGAGAGGATTTTCATTTTCATTTTTTTCACACTATGCCTTTAAAAGTGGGCGTTACATACACAGAGGCAGACTGATGACTTCAGCAGAAGCATATACCATCAATTAAGAGCCTTGGAGCTCACGGTAGGTCTCTCTTTAAATGTTTATAAGTTTTCTTTAATAATCAATTCCCTTATGGAAAAAATGACTGTGATATTTTTAATGCAAACTTTAGATCACCTGCCCGCAAACAACTCCAATTTTTAACTCTGTAGTCCCTCACTACCAAGCAAATCAGTTGTGCAGCTGCCTCCAGGTCAGCCCGACCATTCAGATGTAATCTTCTTTATGTGTGTGTGTGTGTGTGTGTGTGTGTGTGTGTGTGTGTGTGTGACAGAGGGATAGAGAGAGAGAGAGAGTTGTAGAGAGAGAGAGAGAGAGAGAGAGAGTGCGAGAGCAGTCACGTTAGTACTGCATCAGCTCATCACACACTCATTGGCTGATATGATGGAGCAGCCTACATCCTGAGGTCATACAAGAACACGCCACACACACACACACACAGGAGCACAGATCCTGAGGTTAAAGAGCTGTGAGAAAACATGGTGCATCACTCACCCAACAAAACACAAAGACACCTACCAACAGGGTGTCTGAACGGGGTAATACAGCATGGGAATTGACTGAAAAGGAGTGACTACTAACTGCTTTGAGTCACTGCTTTCCTATTCTTGATAGAAAATAATTATCAAACTGATGTCTCCCTCAAGACAATCAAAAGGTCAGGCTTCAGCAAACGTTAACAAGTGATGAGCGCTTAAGAAACAAGCTTAAAAATGCTTTGAAACCTTAAAGAATTTGTTTCGATCCAACGCTTCTAAGCGTACATCACACTGGTCAAATCATGTGATTTCACCAGAAGGTGTCACCGGTGTGTGGCACTGCGCTCCGAAAAGCTTTGTGTTTGCTGTCATTACGTTAAACAGTATCACACCTACCTCAAAGGAACACTAATCACACCCATGGTAACTAAAAATAAACCCATTTCATAACATAAAACAACATAATTAACATTAGACGGAACTTAAAGCATAATTATAACCCCAATAACTTTTAAATGTTAATTAATAATCAAACACCCCCAAACAGTACCGAAAGTATCCGAAACCGAAGACAGCTGCCTCATCAAAGGCATGTGTGAACTGTGAATATAATGCAGTCTCTCTCTCTGTGTGTTAGCATGGAAGCAGATTTGAATCTCTGCGTGCAATACTGTGCAAAAGTTCAAGGCACTTGTGAAAAATGTAGCATACTGAGAATTTCTTTAAAAATAATAACATCAACAGTTGTCATTCATCATGCAAAAGCAATGTTTGGGAGTCTAAAATGTATAATTGTTATTGACACACTAAAGCTGAAGATATAATGAACCAACTTAAGAAAAATGTTTTAATGACATCTTATGTGTGTAATACTTTTACACATGTGTATGTTGATAAATAACTAGTGAGTCACCATGATTCTGACCATCTTGGATGCTGGTCTGGAATAAATTGGCCATATAAATGTTTTTGAATATATTTGATTTGATAGATTGGCCATATTGACTGTGGAATGTTGTTTTGATGATGTCACAACCAGCCCAGTTTGCTGTGCACAAAGGGCTATTTCAAATCAAAATGTGTCCTCTGTTTCTCACCGGGTTGCAAGACCTCCTGGTCTCAGGTTTGACACTCTTGGTTTGCCGTCCTTGTCACAGCCTCCGGAGATGGTGAGGCCGAGACTGCTACCCTCTTTTTTAATCAGTTCCACTGTGGTCACACCTCTCTGCTCATCTGCATGTGTATATACACAAACAAACACGACACACACACACATCAGCACACGGGTTTTGCAGCAGGTATTTCACTGGCATGCCCACGGGGGAGCTTGTCTAACCAAGCATTGTGATGTGGAATCCTTTAGCCATTTTTTTGAAAGACAGATGGTGGTAGAGTGGGCGCACACTGTGTGTTGTTTTCTGGGATACATTATAAAATTATACAACTGTGATTCTCATAAAACATTTGACAAGTAATGTCAAAATCTAAACAGGTAAATGTGGAACAAATATGTACTGCAATACATGGGTTCCCACACTTTTTGACCAATGAATTTCCATGACTTTTCCAGTCATTTGTAATTACCAGATATAGATTTGTAAAAAATTATATTTAATTCATTATTCACTAATGAATCATTTAGAACAATTTATGAACCGGTTCGACCACTTCATTGAAAAAAACTAAAAAGAGCCATTTGCATTTTGTTAAAATTCTAGGCTATTATATGGAGGACAAAACCTGCTAAAATATTAATTAAATGTGCAAGCAGATAAACAAAATTTTTTATAAATGCACCAATTAATGCAAAAATATTTTTTACAAACAATGATTAAATAAAAGTTTAACAAAAGTTCTAGCTTTTACGATTCTCCAAACTATTCAGTACCTCGCAGAACTACTCTATCGAACTTCTCTTTGCCAAACTCCAGCCAAACTGTTGCACTTGGCATCTACCTCGTAGTCACTCGATAGTTTGACTGTGATGCCCGAACAGCTGTTGACATCCTCTCATTAGCATGTTGCGCAAAGGAAAAATAAATATGGAATTGCATACAGATATAAACTGGCGACCTGTCCAGGGTGTACCTTTCACCCAGTGTTAGCTGGGATAGGCTCCAGCCTCTACACAGGATAAGCGGTTGATGATGGATGGATGGATGGATGGATGGATACAGATATCCCACTAAATGCATGATTAAAGTGATATAGAAAAGTAGAATTGAAAACCAACTTTCAATTTTGAATTTCCTTTAGCATTTTTGCATGTCCTAAATCATTTATTCATGTTTTATATTGTATTCTTTTTTACACTAATAGGTGCATTTAATTATTTAATTAATTATTTGTATATCTCCTCGCACAAGTAATTATTTATTTATGTATTATGCATGAATATGCAGATTTTTTTTTTTTTTTTTTTGTGTATTTCTTTTATTTTAGGTTTCGTCCCCCATTTTAACAAGTTGCAAATTATTTCCTAAATGACATCTGTAAAATGTGTAGTAGTTCTTCGCTCATAAAGGTAATCAGGGACCCAGTAGCTGAGAATTTGCAGCATGTACCTTTGGATGATTCCATAACTTTTTTGCGATATGGACACTATACCATCCAAAGTGTGCCCTACTTGCAGTTGTTCAAAAATAGCAGCTGTAAATCAGTATTTGATCATAAATGTAGTACATCAAATTAACTGACATGATTCCTCACAAGCACGAGGGAGAAAAAGAAAAGAGCAGAAAGAGAGATCAAGCGGGTACAGCAGCAGTCCAAAGAAAACAAATATCAGCATTTTCACAAAAGAACAGTCACTTCACCTAAAGGTAAAACACTGAGTGTGTGTGTGTGTGTGTGTGTGTGTGTGTGTGTGTGTGTGTGTGTGTGTGTGTGTGTGTGTGTGTGTGTGTCAGCTGAGGCACACAGCAAGCTATAAAAGATTCTTAAAGGGATAGTCCACCTAAATTTAAAATTCTGCATTTACTCTCCCTTATCTTTATTCCATGGATCACAAAACAAGATGCATTTACAATGAATGGCAACTTTCAAGCTTCACAAAGGATGTAAAAGCACCATTAACAATTAGCCTACATGACTTCTGGGCTTGAATGAGGAACAGACCAAAATTAAAGTTGTGTTCCACAGAAGAAAGTAAGTCCGATATGAGGGAGAGTAAATGATAGAATTTATGAATGAATGAGAGAATTAATCTTTTTAATACAAGAACAACAAAATAATCAGAAAAGGATCTCATCTGAAACAGCGGGAAGTTATCTGCAGATTTTTAGCTTTGTAGGTTTGGATGGCGACCTACCAGCAAGACTGCACCTTTTGGTGAAACCGCTGCTGTCACACGCAGCAGAGTCTTTGCTTCCCTTTGAGTATGAGGCATCATCTGAAAAATAACGGAAAAGATTAAGTATATTATATACTTTAAATATCTCATACCATGTGGCCTTATGGGTTACAGATTATTTGTTGGTTTTGACAGCTTAAATATAATCAATTTTGCACATAAGCAGTCAGTGAAAGATCATCTTTGAGACCAAGAAAACTTTGATTTCATCCACTGAGAATTGATAAGATTGTGAAAAGTGAGCGTTCCATACCAGAATGAAGCTAGTTGATTGGAGAGGAGTGGTTGAACATTTAAAAAGGTATGTCGCCTTTTAAATGAATTTCCTTTTCGTCATCGAGCCCTGTTATCCTACTGGATAATGTTAACTTATAGTCCTCCACAACTGACCACAAACTCACATTCAGCTCTGACTCTTTCCTGGTACAAAATGCCCACGTCATATGATCCAATTAATTACCAAGGATTAAATCAAGCCCCACCGTAAGCTTTTTTCTCATTAAATTTCCTGATTCACTCTGAAATACATAAAAGAAGTAAAAATAGGTCCCCCCATAGCAACCTAGTAACAATAGTCATAGCTTAAGGCTTGTCCCTTGGTGGGCTTGAACCCTCAACCTTTCAGTTTCCAGCTCAGATCTTTTACCACCAGGTTATACAACCTATGTCTAATTATGTTTGATTTGTTTCCTTTATTGCTGTCTAGCCCTGGAGATATTTATTTATTTATTTATTTTACTGTACCAGCTACGTATGAAGACATATACGTGTCTGTATTAATATCCCCATCAACCCCAACATTTATAATTTATAATCCATTAAACAATTAGATACCCTGAAGACATCCTTTGGACTAAAAGGAATCCAGAAACCAGATTTCAACACAATTTCTTTGTAACCATTTGTATTTTCTAAGTGTAGGGTGGACCCAGTTCAGTCCTTCCCGAGTGTTAACAGCCCATAAACATCCTTTTGGTCAGTAAAGATGGTTCAGCTTCCCTAGGCCAAAAGGCTAAACAAACCAATAGCCAATCAGACTATTTGCTTTAGAGGTCAAATGGTCACAACATCACACCAGTGCTTTACAGACGTTTAAACTTTCACAGCCACTGAAATAATATACTTAACGGGATAGTTCACCCAAAAATTACAATTCTCTCGCCTTCATGCCATCCAAAATGCGTATGACTTTCGTTCTTCTGCTGAACACAAACAAAGATTTTTAAAAGAATATCTCAACTCTGTAGGTCCATACAATGCAAGTGAATGGTGACTAGATATTTCAAGCTCTAAAAATCACCTAAAAGCAGCATAAAAAACATCCATACGACTTTGGTGGTTTAACATATGGCTTTTAAAGCGATGCATAAATCCTTTTTTTACAATAAATCTCCACTTTCACTTTCAAAATGTGAAAGGAATGTGGAGATTTATAATGAAAAAGGGCTTTAAATATTTATCTATTTCTCACCCACACCTATCATATAGCTTCTGAAGACATTTAACAATGGAGTCATAAGTATTTATGTGAATTTTGGAGCTTGAAAGGTCTGGTCACCATTCACTTACATTGTACGGGCCTACAGAGCTGAGAGATTCTTTAAAAAAAATGATATGTGTTCAGTAGAAGAAAGAAAGTCATACACATCTGGGATGCCATGAAGGCGAGTTAATGATGAGAGAATTTTCATTTTTGTGTAAATTATCCCTTTAATGTTATGATCCTATAAATGCACAGTTTTCTATATGGCATAAGCAAAGAAAAACACACATAAAGCGATGCCTCTTAAAGTAAAAGTCAAGTAAAATTGTCATAATGGCGCATATCTAATTTTCTAAGTCTACTGAAACTCTGAAATTTGGAGCAAACCACTCCAACGGCCCTGGTTGTGTTGACACCAATCCTGATGTAGGTTAAACGGATGATGTTCCAACAATGTAGATGGAAGCTCAGGACCTATTTTCAGAGCTGGGCTTTTATTTATAGTGGCCCCAGTTGTCATTCCTTTCTCAGCTCTGAACACTGAATGGGCTTTTCCATTAAAACTTGTTTTATTTTTATAGAATGGCAGATCCTTCTGGGAAAAAATATATAAATATATATATTTTTTTTTAAAGTGTAACATATGAGCATGAGGTTATATTTATTTTAACTACATTGTGAGAAAGGACCATGCACATACACTTTTCATTGTATTGGAGCACTATCATGTGTACATGGCAAAAACACTTAAAACTTGACCGTAAATAAAAAGGGTACTACTATATGGTACTACTATATTTCAAACATGGTAGCAGGATGTTTTTTTGGACTGTATCATGGTAGTACCATAGTATTCGTTGAAGTGCCTTGCAGTACCATGAGAAAACTGTGTTTTGGACACATGGCAATACCAATGTTTTATGGACATGGTACCAGGAAAATACCATGTTTTTGGACTTTACCATTGCAATACCATGGTATTCGCTGAAGTACCTTGGAGTACTATGGCAATACAGTGCTTTGGACATGTACGATGACTATACTAACGTTTTATGGACACGGTACCATAGAAAGACCATGTTTTTTGGACAGTACCATGGTAAAGTATTGATTTAAGTACCTTTGGAATATTATGGTAATACCATGTATTGGACATGTACCATGGCAATACCAACATTTTATGGACATGGTACCAAGAATATACCAAGTATTTTTGCACTGTAAAATTGAAATACCATGGTATTTGTTAAAGTACCTTGAAGTAGCATGGCAATACCAACATTTTATGGACATGGTACAAAGAAAAATACCATGTTTTTTGGACTGTACCAAGGTAATACCATGGTATTCGTTGAAGCATCTCAGAGTACTATGGCAAGACAGTGTTTTGGACAAGAACCATGACAACAGATGAATTGAGAGGATTGTGACTCACCACTTTTGTTGCGACCCTCTCTTCTCAAGCCACACAACATCATGGGAATGTCACGACTTCTGATTATGTCACATGCCAGTTTGAGAACCAACTAAAATTTACCAAACCCTATGGCAACCATACTGCATCACTGAACTTGAAAATAACATGTTAACCTATAAAAGTATGCCAGAGAGTACGTCCATAACTCAAGTTAAGACTCTTTGGAGCTGCTTTTGTAGGAACACTGGATGAATCTTCTTTAAACAGAATGGCATGGTCCAGAAGAAGGCAAGCAGACTAGATTTATCCATTCAGCGTAGAAGAATAAGAATATAGGAATTCTGACACTACAATTCGCTTACCCGGTTAACATTCCCATGTTATTCAATCCATAAAGGTAGACTTTAGAAAAATCATACAGAATTCCACAATTTCCGAGACATAAACCTCAACTGATTCATCACTGCAGGGTCACGTGTGTAAGAGTGCATGCATGAATAAATGACTGAAAAAGTGTCTTGCAGAAATAGATTTTGATTATTCTTGAGATATTCCACTGTGCCACTCCAATTTGTCATTTTTAAACACCATAACGTAGTTCCCTCTGCCTTCAGATTTCAACTGTCAATCAACAAATGCAACTAGTCTCGAATGGAAATCAGTCATCCGTTTAACAAATCTTCTCCGCTCAGTCAGATTCAGTCCTGTGTATGCAGCATGAGTTGAAGCAGATGGTAGTTTATCCAGCTATGACTGCGCTGCGGTATGGGAATGTAGACGAACACCCCTGACAGCAAAGTGTCAGATCAGGCTGTCTCTTTCCTCCTCCTTTCCAATGCTCCTCCTTCACTTCTTGAGCTTCTTGTGATATGTTCACATGTGGTCTTCCTTTCTAAATTGGCCTATTAATCATCCCCTTTCACACAAACACACACACACAGTCTTATACTCAGAGCCTGTGAGTATCTTCCTACCGGCAATCTAATGTAGTCACAAAAAATAGTGTTGTATTAAACACACACACCCTACTCCCTCATGTCTCTCTCTCTCTCTCTCTCTCTCTCTCTCTCTCTCTCTCTCTCTCTCTCTCTCTCTCTCTCTCTCTTTCTCTTTCATGTCTCCCATGTTTAAAGATAAAATCTTTATCTTCCAAAAAATGCATATACATATTCCATCTTATCTACTAGAGATCAGCCGATGTATTAGCCAAAGATCGGTATCGGCAAATAAAAGCAATTGTTTGCACCAATGATTTGGCCAATCACAGGTATTGGCCAATGAAAGCAATTATCTGCATATTCATATTCCATTGTATTTACTAGTATAACACAATGTGTCGAACAAAGATCAGTATCGGCCAATAAAAGCAATTATTATCTGCACCGATATTTCGGCCAAACATCGGTATCAGCCAATAAAACCAATTATCCGCACCAATGTTTAAAGCTAAATTGGAATCAGCCAATAAAAGCATTATCTTCATATTCATATACAATCATATTTACAAGGAATGCAGTGATGTATCGACCGAAGATCGTTCTCGGACAATAAAAGCAATTATCTGCATATTCATATACAATCTTATTTACTAGAGATACGGCGATGCATCGGCCAAAGATCGGTATCTGCCAATAAAGCAATTATCTGCACCGATGTATCAGCCAAAAATTTGTATCAGTCAATAAAAGCAATTATCTGCATATTCATATACAATATTAATTACTAGGGATACATCGACGTATCAGCCAATATGGAAGCAATATGGACAATATGGAAGCAATAAACTTTACTAGCTGTGTAACTGACTGGACAAAGAAAAACTTTGAGAGCTTGAAGAGCTGTTCTCGAGTTTCAGTTTTGGGACCGGTGGGGGTATTTTACCCACTAGTGGATTTTGTCTTGACAGCCGCAAGAGTATTGAGAGAGGACAAACACCCGTCTCTCCCATTAACACATACCACACATTCTTCTCTTTATATATCACCAATATACATAAGCTCCTCCCCCAACAAAAGACCACACGAAAGATGGGTGATTCTTCAATTAGGGGCGTTTTTGACTATTGAAGCTTTCATCTGCAAAACAATGCTATCACATAAATGAAATAAATATTTGATAATGGCTTTGATCAAGCTTCAAATAGATTTCGTTTTTGCGTTTGAGCAGTATTGAGGAAGTTACGTAAAAAAAGTAGTAGTAAACTACAAATGACTAATTATTTTTCTAAAAATGTAACCAGATAACTACTGATTTCTTCATCAAAAAGTAATCACATTACTTATTACTTTATTTTTAAGTTACTTTCTAGAACGCTTTCCAGGAAAGTTTGTTTTTGCCCTCAACAAATTCAAAATGCCTATATTTCGTTGTTCATGGTCGAACACAAGTCATACACTCAGCACTACTAATTCCTTCCATAAGGCCCAGGTATACTTTGTTTTTGCGCGTGCCGGATCACCTCGTGCCGGATCGACTGCGTCGCCTTTCTGAGTATACTTTTCTGACCACGAATGAATAGGAACGTGTTCGATGCATGCACACTACAACAGCTTTGTGACACTCTTTTAGTACAGCCAATGGCCAGCGCATGCTCAGACGCCGCGAACAGATGAGGGCCACGTGCGCAAGTCAAGAAAATCTAAGCGGCGCACAGTCAAGTCTTGCGGCAGTGCTGATGATGTAATTTGCGTCACACACTCCATGTGGAAGGATCCACAACGCACACACCCGAAGTATACTTTGGCCTTTACAATGACTCATTTGGGGCGCACAATGACATAAAAATGCATGAACATAATTCATGTTTTAACTACATTCTACATACATGTTGTAAATATTTATAACCCAATGAATGTACTTAAAAGTAATTAACTGTTAATTAATTAACTGATCACAAGAATTTTAAATGTAAAGCAATACAATACTTTTTGACAAATGTATTTGATTAGAGTAACTTATTACTATGTAATCAGATTACACCCAACACTGGTTGTGAGTGATGATGGTGTGTGTGTGTGTGTGTGTGTGTGTGTGAGAGTGATGGTAATGACAATTTTTCTGATTCTTTATTAAAATTCTCAATATTAGTTGATATGATAATGATAATAACATATAAACAATGGCAATTAAGCAATTTTCAAATCATACAATAGTAAAAATCCTAACATGAATTTAATTTCTGAAATGAAATATTCTGAAATGAAAATTAGTTTCTGATAATTTCTTGTTTTTGTTTCTAAAACTATGACAAAGTCCTGATTTTAATATAAATGTACTTTAGAAAGTAAAAGTCTAGGTATGGGACAAGCCCAACATCAATTTAATACTAAATTCTGGCAAATTGAAAAAAAAAGGTAATAAACAACAAAGTTATTTTAATCTATGCTAGAGTGTTATCTTAAAAAGCATTTTATTTAAAATCATCCTAAGGACAGAAAAGTTAACTGAAAAAAATCAACCACACATAATATGTTGTTCTCTTGCCACTGACACTGTAAAGGGAACCGGCCATACATGCGCATCATTTGTGTTTTTGCAAAAGAATGGATGATAATTTGTTCATGCAGGTATTAAAAAATGTATTGACACTATACTGCCCCCATGTGTCTGGAAACCAGCTCTCCAGGTCGCCTCTGCAGATCTTGTATGCATTTCTGATGCATTTCAAAACACATTCACAATTCAAAGAAAACATAATTAAACACGTTAAAAATATTGTACATACACATAATCACATAATCAATGGTTCAATTGAACCATGTTCAATCCTGAAGCGTACCACAATTATACATAAAATACATACAATTCACCCTTTACTCCTTTAAAAACACACCCACATATATAAATGTAAAGGCCCCACACCTTTTGCACAAACTATACATTTTCTCACACGTCTCTTACCTTTAGCCCGTCCTCGGATCACTCCCATCCGACAACGCAGAGAAAAAGAGAACAGCCTTCTTTTCCCTTTCACTCCTCCAGTCAGTCCTTTCTTTACGGCCCCCCGAGCAGGGATCCCGCCCAGGAGTAGTTTAGGATTAACTGTAAAACTTACACGCCACATGACTCCTCTTTTCTATTTAGTCTTTGCGTTTCTTTACCTTCCTTACTCTCTACTTCTCTTCTTTTTTTTATCCTCCTCCTCTTCCCTCTGTCTTTATCCTGAAAAAGCAATCTTGTCCATTCTCTTTTGGGAATATTTTGGCTTAATCAGATTTAAGAGATTTACTAAGAGTGAAACACCTTTGATCGCACTTCCACACTCTTCATATGCATGTCATGCCAACCTGGGAATTATTTAATCACAAATGCAGTTATATACAGAGGGCAGGGCTGATAGCACTGTTGGGGTGCATGTGTGTGTGTGTGTGTGTGTGTGTGTGTGTGTGTGTGTGTGTGTGTGTGTGTGTGTGTGTGTTGGCTGCTCATAGATGGGACAGATGGACTGATGCTGCCTTCTACAGAGACACAGGCTGTCCAAACCCCAGGAGAAGAATCACCCTGAGACACCACACTAACAAAAAAGTACTATGGTAATACCACATTATTTTGGACATGCATCATAGCAATATCGTGTTTTTGTGTATTGGTACAGTTATTTTTTATTTTCCGCAGTGTTCGAGTTGATAGTTCTTTAGGGAGGTCTCCTTTACTGACCTAACAGGGTCACTCAGTCACCGTCTGGACGTTCTTTAGCACGAGGTGCAATTGGGCGTATTAATTTAATTCTAATCTAATTTGTATTATTATGAAAACTGGGACAGATAATGGCCATTGCTGTGTTGTGTCACTGCACTCATTAAAAAAAAGTTGTATTTTATGTTTCTAGTATTCTAGTTTTGATGAAACACCAGGGGGACCCCCAGGTAAATTTTTTTGGCCTTATGAAGGGGTCCGGGACCCCCAAAGCAGCCCCTCAATTCGAACACTGGTTTTCCGTCATAACTCACAGACAACTACAAATATAAATGCAATCTATTGCTGTAAGAAATATAAGAGCAAATATTTACACTGAGAAAGACTTTTTCATAATATTGAATCGAATAAGTCAGAATGTTAGTTTACCACATTTTAGGGTCCAGTACATTCAATAGCATAGTATTTACAAAGTAAATGTACAAATGTACAAAGTACAAACAGTAAATGTAAGTGCATCTCAAGACTCTCACCTACAACAAAATGCATCTGTCTCCTCATCCTCACCTTCATCAGCAGGTGGTTTGTGGTATGAGTGAGTCACAACACATGTTCCTGTAAAACCCACATACAGAACTTAAACTGAAACTGTTACATGCAAGTGTGCACCGTAATGCATTTAACTTCCACTTTACTGAAGTTGTACATGTTTGTGTAGCTGCACTACTATTCCTCCTGTGAGTATATTCAAATGAGCAATGCTTTATTATGGAACTTTTTTCGCACTTATCAAGGATATATACAAAATAACCAGATCACACGATGAGTAATGAAATCGAGGTCACAAAAGGGAAGCTGTAAAATATTTAAGGATTTTGCATTGTTTCGTCAAAATAAACAGGTCAATCGTGAGGTAAGATTTTACTCTCTGTAACGAATATTGTGATTCTTTTACATTGTTTGTGTTTCGGAATACACAACCTCACCTTTCTCTGGAAGTGACTATAGTTGGATTTAGTTATGCAGCATTAACACGCTGCTTGTAGTGACTTGTGGGCTGTCCCCTTCCATCTTGAAGGTATATGTGACTGCTATCGTGGGCCACCATGACGCAGTAGACGGCAAGTCTTTGGGTAAGCACGACTTAAAAGAGGCCTGGTTAGGCTCGGCCCCTTCAAGCGTCGCCTTGTTCCCCTTGGACCCCTAGTGTCGCTTCTTCGACACAACGTCGAAGTGAGCGACAGACGGGGAATGTCTAGGTTACGTATGTAACCTCCGTTCCCTGATGGAGGGAACGAGACGTTGTGTCCTCCCGGCCATGTTGCTGAGCCAAGCCACTGTTGTGGCCGGACCATTTCCGGCTCCTCAGAAAAATCCTGAATGAGCTCAACGAATTTCTCCGCTTTTATATAATATAATAATAGGGGGCCGTGACTACCAATGGGCCCTTGACTGCCCAGGGGTGCCCTGGGATTTTAGGCTGTGTGATCTATTTTGGTAAATTCCCTTGAAAACCATTTTGGGCATGAACAAAGAACACCCCCCCCCCCCCCCCCCCCCCCCCTTTTGGTGGAGGGGGGCCCTTGGAGATAATTGGCCCCAGGGCCTTTGCAAGTCATAATCCGTCCCTGTCAATACGTGTTCGTGTTAGACCCTTTTTCATGTGTTCAGTATGTACCACATAAATATGGAGAACATAGATACGCTCCCTTTTACTCGATTCAGCTGAGCTTTTGTGCTGGAGGTGCCAAAAGCTTGAAATAATTTCAATGTTGCCTCATGTTCTTTCTCAGCTCAATTCTATGCTGTAACTCGATATGTTGTCTTGCTCCATACTACATTCATTCATTAAATAATTTTTTTTAAATGCTGGTGTGACGATGAGGAGGGTGTGGCCGGATGCACAAAGCTGTGTGTGTGCGTCTTTGTTTTTATTGCAGTTTATGTTTGAGTTCTGTTGGATTCAAGTTTTATATTGACTTAAGAACCTCGTTACACTGGTGCCCAAACCTGGGAAGGAGGAGGGATGGCTGTCGTGGAGTCCTGCTGTCTTCCGGGAAGAGGAGGAACCAGTACACCCTGCCCACCTTACATCTTAGAGCTGGAGCCAGGCCTGACACAGGGGACGTAAGAATCGCCGCTGTCCACCGGGACCCTGAGGAACCGCAAAAGCACAGGATTGTTAACCCCGTTTAAACTGGATAAATACGTCAGATGCACATACGACTCCCAAAGAATCCACAGGAATCCCTTAGAATGAAAGCTGGGGCACATAATGGTCAATGTTGTGTCACCGCAATTATTTGAAGAAAAATTTCTAGTTTCTAATATTCTAGTGATGATAAAAAAAACAGCTGTATTTCTTTGTGTTTTGGAGGGCCTCTTAACTCTTTATGGAGGCCCATCAATACGAACACTGATTTTCCCTTCATAAATCAGACAACTACAAATATAAATGCCATCATTAGGTATAGTAAACGTAAGTTCCTTTTAGACACTGAACTAAAACTTACATTTTCGCATTTAAAAATGTGCTGAGTTGGATATATTTACATTGATTGTTTGTTTGTGTTTTGGAATACACAAATTGACTTCTTATTAATTATGTTATTCGACAAATGTAATAGTTCTAATCATTAAAAGTGGAAAAAACATAGATTAGCTATCCTAACAGGGCGATCCAATTTAGGGACATTTAATCTATTTAAATTCCTGGCCACATTACACACATTTGCACAGTAACTAGAGTTTCTGCTTAACACCCACTCAATGGTATACGAAACCACACAACATTTTTTGTTTTATGCAAATGTATCACTGCGTACTGCATACTGCTTCATATACTATTTAAAAATAGTATGCAGTGTACCTTAAAAAAGAATCTCAGAGGTAAACATACTTTTCTGATAAACACCACTCTGTGGTGTACAACCAGGGGTTAAATTGGGCTGGAACGTGGCCCGGCATTCCGGCACCTCTGATTTCAAAAAGGAAAAATAATACTCTTGTCTGTGACATATCAGAACCTGTTCCGATAGCAGTTCAACCAATGGGAAGAAGTGGGAAGAAATGTGTGACTACCATCCCAACCCCCACCAAGATTTCGATCTTTCACCATTCAAGTAGATAGGAGATGTACTTTCATGCTGATTATATCCATAGAAAATAGGAGAGTTCCCAAGATGGCCAGTGAGTGGACTAACTTGCCTTGAAAGCACTTTGGTATAACTAAAAAGTAGCAATACATTCCATAGCAGCCTACTGCCTTGTTTTTTTAGTCATAGCATGGTAGTACCATGGCATACTTGGAGTACAATGTAAAATACATGATTATGGTAATTATTCATTACATGGAATTCCCTTCTGGTACAGTCACTGTCCCAAGGGCAGTAGTTCATTCTAAACATATCCAGGACTTGTCCCTTAACCCAAACTGAAATTCCACATGAAACTCTTGTTCAAATTCAAACTCAGACCCGTCACAACTTGTAGCCTAGCTCTTTCACATGAAGAGAATAATTTCTCTGCTTACAACTGCATATCATTCCACCCACTCACGTCGAGCCATCCAATAGCAGCAGCTCTCAGAACACACATTCCAATCCCATAAGTACACCACACTTAAGTCCAGAGGAAGCAGAGCTCACTGGTTACCACAAAGAAAACAACTGATTTTGAATGTCTTAATCAACCAATAGTTAAATCAATCGAGATTTTTTTGCTACGTGCTTTTCAAGATCCAAAGAGTAAGTCTTTAACTAATGCTTATTGCAGCCTTTCAAAATAACATGTTCAAATGCTTATTTTCTCTGAGCAGCTGAAGACTAAAAATAACCTGCAACCTAAGTGTTTAATTATTTATCAACTATTTTTAAATTTCGTTGTATGGTACGATCATTTATGTATATTTGCGTCAAGTGAAAATTATTTGTTTTGTTTTTCTAAATGTGCTTTTCTCTGTTCTAAATACTTTTCATACTATTCATACAGAAATTCAAGTTAAAGTCAGGCTATTGTCTTTTTTCACCTTGCAGTGCAATAGAGGAAAGCTAAATGTATTGAAAATGTAATTTATGAGTATAGTATAAATGTAAAGAAATGTATAAATATATTGTACACATACTTTTATATAGAAATGTTTTTTAATATAAAGTAAAAGAGCCTTTTATTGTATTGAAACCATTTCAATTATATTGAAATAAATGTTGTTAATAATTCATAGTGTAAACCACTGAAAAACCACCCTAACAAGTCTCTTTGATTTCCTTTCAGTCATGTCGGCCCCACCTGCGGCAGGCGCGTTCGGCCCTTCCGTGCCTCCAGCAAGCATGTTTGACACCGTCCCAGGATATGAGGGAACTCTGGCCGGTGGAGGTGGTAAGAAGCATGCAAGTTATGTCCTTATCAAATAGCAAAGTATTGAATGAAAACGCTTCAGCTTGAGTAATAAATTGTGCTCATGGTCTTCATAGGCTGTGTTCAGCACTCAACAAATGAAGGCACAAATAAATGATCTACTAGTTGTACTAGTTTTGTTATTGATGTGCTTCTCATATTACAGGTGGGTATCTTCCACCTCCAATGCCGTCTGTACCAATCCCTGCACCTGTGCCTTCCCCCAACCAACCAGAGTGGCTGTAAGAGTTTTTTTTATTCCTTTAAAAAAAAAAACACACTATGCATAAGCATCTATGTTAAATAAACACTGTCCAGGTACCCGCCTCTGTCATTCGACACTCAAACATGCATCATTCATACCTGTACCAATGTGATCATCCATCAGGTCTCATAATGACTGCTTGAGGCGTGTTTGTTCTGCACCATTGTATCTCAATACTCCTGGGGGCCCCCAGCATTTCAGTTTGAAATAGTGCTATTATCATGAATGAAAATTAGATGAAACATTTTCGTTTACAAAACTAAAAGTAAAAACACAATATAATTGGGAATTTTTATGACTATAAAATTAAATAAAATACAAATTTCACACAGTTTAGATTATTGGTTGCACTTTCCAGTAAGCTTTCATTTGTTTACATTAGATATAACAAACTAACAATGGACAATATATTTTTGAAAGCATTTATTAATCTCTTTAATGTTTGTTTACAAAAATATAACTGTTAGCACATGCAACTTTTGAAAAATCTATTAGTAGATGCTGAAATTAACAATAACCAATATTAATAAATCCTATTAAAGTATTGTTCATTGTTAGTTCATGTTAACTAATAGAAACTTAATGTAAAGTGTTATATTAAGATTCAACTTTATTGTCATTGTGCAGAGTAAAGGTACAGAGCCAATGAAATGCTGTTGTTTTCACATATCCCAGTTAAGCTGGGGTCAGAGCGCAGGGTCAGCTATGAAACAGCGCCCCTGGAGGAGGTAGGGTCAAGGGCCTTGCTCAAGGGCCCAACAGTGGTATCTTGCTGGGGCTTGAACCCCCGACCTTTCGGTCAGTAACCCAGAGCCTTAACCGCTGAGCTACCACTGGCCCCACTTAAAGCATTAACTTTGATTGCCCTAAAATAGTAAAACTAAACTAAAAACTAAGGGAGGAATTTACTACAAATGAAGTGTGTCCGCTGTTAATTTGCACGCTATGTCTGCCCTAGTTCAACTGATTCGCCAAATGAATTATGCAAATCATTCAATGGTGCCAACAAAATCTGTGCTGAACTAAATTTGCATGGCGCAATTCTTGTAGGTTGGTTCTTAGCGACGTCAAAAGTGCGCTTGACTACACAACTCATCTTGATATAATGCTGATAGAAAATGTACACAAACGTATCCTTTTAAATAAAATTCAGTTTACCGTCTGCTTTCCTCAGGTGGTATTAATGCAGTGTTAATTGCACTGCTCAAATAGCACAGAGTTTTGTGAATGAAGCGTAATCTATAATGAGCCTAATGTATATAGATACGAGGCGTGTTTGCTCGGAAAGGAATGACAATGGCTTAAGACGTAACACTATTTCAACGCTGATTGTACCTACTTAACTAGACAACTAGATAGCGGGTGGTTAGTGAAAAATGCAGGTTTTTGCACTTAATTGCTGTTTAGTGAATTCGCCCATAAGTATACTGAAAAACTAAAACTAAGCTTAAATTAGAAAACACTGAAAAAATGAAAACAGAAAAAAATGCATTGCTAGATTGAAAGTTCAAACTGAAATAAAAACAGAAATAAAAATGTAATTTGAAATACAAAACCACAGCGTGGTTAAATTGTGCTTCATGTGGTAACATCTAAAAAAAACTGCTTTGCTTCAAGTAAAAAAGTCTTTAACATTACTGAATCTACCTGACTACATTAGGTCACACTAACAACAACAAATTTTAGATCAGGCAGATATAGCTCCTTAAGTTAACTTCTGCCGGGTACCACTTTTAACAGTGTATAATATCGCTGGATGTTTTCCTTAATCAAACACATCTGCTGATTCACCTTGTAAGCTATTAGTAAAGTGCACCATGTCCTGAATTGAGTGTTTCAGATTAGATAGACCTAAAATAGTGGTTGGGGCCCTCTAGAAGAACTACATACATTGTGCGTTTAAGTATTGTGAAAATGTCACCAATATATGGATATTCTTCTTATTTCTTGTTTACAGAATTCCTTCCATCTCAGAGGAAAGAGCACGTGAAGCTCTTGCAACACATGTCAATAGCAAGTGCTGCTACAGCTCTGCCCCGGTCAAAGAAGGAGTTATAACCAACATGGAAATCTTTAATACCTACAGGGTGAAACATAATTCAGTTTCATAGTGTATTGATTTATCAGTTGTCTCAAGCACATGAAGAACAGTATAAATGCATTAACTGGTAGACAAAGTTTCTTTTGGATATGCATAATTCTGATGATGTGTTTTTGTTAGTGATTTTCAACAAGGTCTGTCTTCTTGCACTGCTTCTGTTCTCAGTACCGTTTAGAGACGTTCACAGAGTCCAGATCTACTGAATGGAGTCATGAGCCTTACTCAGGTACCTAAAGTCAATCAAGTCTTTTAGCTGCATCATTTAGATTCAGACTCATCACATTAACCCAGAACTGGACATGTCAGACTGTTCAAGTAAAGACATCGTTTTCTTCTCATTTCAACGGGGTAAAACTTTTCCATTTGTTCGTTTCTGTGAGTTTGACTTTGACCAACCATTCCACTCTGTCTCACTCTCTCGCAGGACAGCCTGTGGATGCTGGTGCTCAACCACCTCCAGGACCGTGGCAGATCACAGTTCAAGCTCCAGCCTTCTTTGAAGATCAAAAAAAGACCATTAAAGTGCCCTATACCTCCTCTCTCAAGGTCTGACCTTTAAAGGAAAAGTTCACCTAAAAATAAAAATTTGGTCATTATTTTCTCATCCTCATGTCTTTCCAATGAGCGCTAAGAGAGAAGCTTGGTCGCGGTGGCTTGTGCTTTCATGCAAACACTTGCGTTGTTTATTGCTATGCATGCATTAGCACGCAACTGACGTCAAGATTTTCACTGAATAATTACTTAAATTTCATTGTGTGCCTTCAGAACACTTCAGATGGACCGCGATGTTCATTAGAACATCTCCCTTTGTGTTCCGCATAAAAGAGAAATTCATAGAGATTCAAAACGACATGAGGGTCGGTAAATTATAACTGAATTTTCATTTTTAAGTGAATTATCCCTTTAACCTTAAGAACCGCCAATACAAACAACAGGAGCATTTCACATACAGAACATTTCAGAACATAACATCAGAACATTTCTGCATGAAATAACATATTGTAAAGGCGTTAGAAGTGTTTTATTTACCTTCCAGATTATCACAAGAAAGAATCAATTAATGTCATGAAATAGTTCTGTTTGAAAAATTACTATAAAGTGCAAAAGCTTTTTTTTTTCTGGTGGCAAACTTTGCAGCAATGCTGAAAATCAATAAATCAAGTATAATAATCTGTTTTACCGTAGAACTGTCACTCGTGTCTCGGAATGGGGAGAAGCCCGTGTTCCACATGTGCTGGAGCTGGAAATGTAAGTGCCGTCTCGACTGGCACAGGCCAGACCAGCTGCATGCCAGTCAGTTCATTGTTCACATAGGAATTTTAAAAAAATGCCAATTGTGTTTCATGACATTGTTCCTTTGTGTGTTGCTGGGCATTGGCACTAATTTCCTAATTTCATTTGATTCCAATTCAAAAGAATTTGATTTGATTCCAATTCCAGTTTATTCGGGAATATTAAAATATACAATTTTGGAGATGTTTAACGCAGTATTGAAAGGAAATGTACACAGAAGTCAAGCATTTACAAAGAAAGAAATGTTTTTATTAAGTGGAAATAACCTGAAATTACCTTTTATATGACCCATTTTTCCTCTATTATTGTCCATTCACAGAAAGTCTGCTGGGTATGTAATGGTTCTGGTAATCGTATGGGTGATGAGCGTTGCACGCACTGCAACGGGCGAGGACGTGAGAAGTAAGTCAACTCTACAGTGCTTTAAATTTGAGTGGAATTAATGTTCCTTAGGCAAACTTTTTTTTTTTTACTTTTTTTTTAGATAGCATTAACTTTTTGACTAGGATTATGGGCACATTTTAGAATTTAATTAAGAATGCCTTTTAGATTTCAAGTCAAAAAATTTTATTGAAAATTTGCATGTAATGGAATAAGAATTTAAAGAGGTCATAACATACACTTATGTATGTGTGTGTATATATATATATATATATATATATATATATATTAGTCTGCACTTATATAGCACCTTTTTAAACCATTCACACACACATCCACACACCAATGACGGCAGAGTTGCCATGTAATGTGCTAGCCTGCCATTGGAGCAACTTGGGGTTCAGTGTCTTGCACAAGGACACTTCGGCATGTGGATTCATGTGGGCCAGGAATCGAACCACCTACCGTGCAATTAGTGGACAACCCGCTCTACCACCTGAGCCACAGCCACCCCTATATATATATAATTTTATTGTCTTCCTTGAGGTCCTCTGATAGTGTTAGTAAAGTTTTTTTTCGTCATAATTTAGTAATATATGATCATTTTCATCCTGTCTCTGGTCCTCTGTCGGTCGTTTTGGCCTAAGCACCTCCTTAAATCTTCAACTTAATGATTGGCTAAAATTGGGTAGCCTTAATCGGAGGAGAATGAACAAACCCCTCAACATTATAAAACTCAATTTCAGTGTTTACACATAATGGAGATCCAACACATTGCATCCGAATATATGAAACTGTTCATCTCAAGCACAACTGTTAACTCTCAGCACCTTAAACTATCAAAGAGACATGACATTAGAAATATTCATGAATGGAACTGTTTACTTACAGTGTTCAGATCAGGTCAAAGTTTTTTTAACTGCCCCATCCTTCAATAACAATTCCTTTACGAAGCACATCACCGGAAATGCATCAAAACTGTCAAAGACATCCATTAAGTTCATGTTTACATACACCAATGAGCAACTGATGAAACTGACTTTTAAAAGTGGCACGAGATACATGACAACAGTCAAAGACGTCTGTCTAATGCATGTTTATTTACAAAAATAATTGAAAATAGTCCAGATGGGTCCCCTGTGGTGTTCAGGAATAGTTAGGCTACACTAGGCCTGTTTTTCCCGCTCTCTCTCTCTCTACAGTACGAATGGAGCGCCAGAGGGCGGGACTATTATTTAATAAATTACATTTCCTTTTCAGTATCAGAGCATGTGAGCGGAGCAATCACAATTTTACTGGAGCGAGGACCGTGTTTTACGAGACTGTGCTCAGCCCCGCTACGGCCACTCACAAGGCGCTCACTTTCCGCTCCAAACAGAATGTGCTACATTATGGGTGGCCATATTATTATGTATGTGCCTGTACACTGACAAATATCTGGTGTTGGCGGCTGTATTAGGTCCAAGATTATAAACAGAGTGGATTAGGACGAGGTAGCGTTTAAACTTGGTGTGAAACGCGAGGTGATGGTGACAGGTGCCAATTCCAACAACAGACTACAGTTAGGTGAGAGCACAGAGGCAGTTCAAAACACAGATTCGTTTCCCGGACATACATCTGTAAGGTAAAATTATTTTATTAGGCTACCGCAGACATCTGTAAGGTTTACTGTCAATTTGTGCTGCTCCACTCCAACCTCGCCCATGAACGCTTATGAGCGAGGAGCGGAGCGATGACTTTTGAACTTCTGGAGTTGAGTGATCACACAGCTCGCTCCACTCCGCTCACATGCTCTGTTCAGTATGAATGACCCATAAACATGTTATCATACACACAACATATTAAATATTTGTTATGAAACATTAGATAATATTAGTAATATATTTATTATAAACCACCTATACAAATGTTTTATTTTATTTATTTGTATATTTACATTTTCTAGACGATGGTGGAAAAATTCCCTAATTTCCTCAATATGTTATATAATAGAAAATCCAGTAGGGTGTGGCTAATTCAGATTTCAAGTTATGAATTGAAAAGAAGCCAGTTGTTAAGTTCAGAAACCCTGTTTTTATCATAATTTTTTGTATGCATCTAACTGTGGTCTGGCCTCTTGTAGTTGTAGTGCATGCAGTGGCAACGGCTCTTGCCAATGTGACACCTGCAATGGAAAGAGACAGCTGCTCGTCTTTATCAACCTCAATGTAAAATGGTATGATACATGATTTATTAGTGATGTTTTCAAAGGCAAACTTGACTGTTGCTATTACATGGGGTTTATTTTTTCCCAATCATTGTGATCAGACTCACAATTGTCATCTATATAATATCCCTGGCACATGATAAATAGGCAAAACATATAGATTAAGTTGGAGGCACCAATCCATATCCAGGGACTAGAATACCATAGAAACTTGGAGATGGGTTCTTTTGACTTGGGAGAGTAAGTAATCACCTAGCAACCACATAGCAATGCAGTAGCCATTAAGACAACCTTATCAAACCCATCAAAATCATGGCAACCGTCCATAATATCCTAGAATCGTAGCAGCAAGTGTTGCAGAGGCAAACACCACTCGCATTTACTTAATTAAATTAAATGATATTCAAAAGTTTTTTGAGTGACCTGTCAAGTCGAATGCTACTTTTTTACCATTTTAGGAGCACAGAGAAAGATGATTTCATAGCTCAACAGTCGAGTGGACTGAAAGTGAACAATCTAGAGAGCGTTTCAGGAAAGGAGCTCTTCAAAGACACCCAGTTTATGGTAAGCACATGCTTGTATTGTCATAGAGAAATAAAAAAAAGTAAATTATATAGTTAGAAGAAACTTGTGAGCATGAGGGTGAAATATAGAAACACTATATGGCCAAAAGTATGTGAACACCCCATTGGAATGAACAGGTTTGG
Organism: Moxostoma hubbsi; assembly: GCA_032164185.1. NCBI lineage: Eukaryota > Metazoa > Chordata > Actinopteri > Cypriniformes > Catostomidae > Moxostoma > Moxostoma hubbsi. The sequence continues at coordinate 6,724,615 of JAVLUX010000018.1, forward strand.
CGTTTCCAGGAATTCCAGTGAAAACTAATCTTAATGCTAATGAATACAATTAAATCCTTGTGAAATTCTTTGTGATTTAATCTTTGTGGCAGCTGTTTTATTCTGTTCCAGCATAACAATGCCTCTATGTACAAAATTAAGTCACTATAGAAAGGGTTTACTGAGTCTGGTGTGGAAGATCTTGACTGGGCTGCACAAAGTCCAGACCTGAATCCATTTGAGATTAGTTGCTACGCATGAACTAGCAATTCCTCGCAGCCATGCTCATCTAATGGAAAAAGCACATACAGTTTGGGTGAGGTGTTTGTGTGACCACTTGTGGCCAAATAGTGCACTGTATGTGTAACAGGAGCCAGCTGGTATGTGATAGCTGTGTGGTATGTGTAAAAATCACTCCCCTGGCCTAAAGAGGCACACTAGCGACTGACGCAAGAGGCTGTAGCATTTAGCCTCCTCGTTAGTGTGCCTGCCTCCCATGTCGGCCTGTTCAAATCCTGCTCGTATTGGGTCGAGCAGGACCAGTTACAGTAGTGCCATGACACAGATGGGAGTGAGGTTTGGGTGGTGAGTGAAACAGGAGCCAGCTGGTAAGTGATAGCTATGCGGTATGTGTAAACTTCACTCCCCTGGCCTCAAGAGACGCACTAGCAACTGACGTAGAGGCTGTAGCCTTTAACCTTCTCATTAGTGCGCACGCCTCCCATGCCGGTTTGAATCCCGCTTTGAGCGGGTCGAGAAGGACCGGTTACATATGCATACATTAGACAAATTGACTCTGTGGTTGAGCTGTATATTTGTAATATGAAGATCATTGTCTGTTTACTTTAGCTATATCCAGTGATGGGTTTCCCAGACGCCTCTGTTGGCCAAGCATCGGAGCGTTTAGTAAGAGAACATCAGGTGAAATTTGCCCAAACCTCCCGCTTATTACAACAGGTACTGCTATAAGTCTGTCTGTCTCTCTATCTGTCTGTCTATTGAGCTGTCTGTCTAACTGAACTCTTTACAAAGTATAAATCCTAAATTAAAAATAATACAAAATATTTTTTTGCTATATGATTTTTAGTCTATTTGTGACAGGAGATAATCAATACTGGTGAATCGCGACTTTGGTTGCAATTCTTTAACTTAATATGCCTTTTTTAATGTAAAATTCTTTCATTTCCTGTTTCAGAGGCAGACAATAGAGCTCATTCCCATCACCAAAGTAAACTACAAATGGAAAGGAAATTCCCATGTATATTTTGTGTATGGAAATGAGTTTGAAGTGAACGCTGATGACTACCCCGCCACCTGCTGCTGTTCTGTGATGTAACTCTGAAAAATCAGAAAAGTAAAAAGTACATTTAGTTTATTGTAGTCGAGATACAAATCTTTATTGTTAACTAATAGACTGTGCAATTTTTTTATGGAATTATGCAAACAGCATACCAGAACAATTGTTAATGCACATGACTTCAAAGATAATAAGCAGACCTATGGGTGGGATTGTTTTTGAACTGATGATATAATGTTAAATGAAAGCAAAGGACATCTGCTTGTGCAGCTTTTGTGAAAAGTTCAATATGTCATTTGTATTTTTATATTTTTTTAATACAACAAACATGGTATGAATCAGTATATTCGGTTTATTCGGTCCATTACTGTCATATCTTAAGTGTTTTCACAGATTGAATCGCTTGCTGACATTGCTTAATGATGTTAAAGATTAAAGGTTTTATTTTAGCCCTTTAAAATTCACCATAGGAAGAAGCCATGGAACAATGATTTTATTAAAAGTTCTTATTAATAGATGTATAAATAACAACCTCCAAACTTTTAGACTTATTAAACTAGATGATATTAAACTACCATACGGTTGTGATGTCTGTTTATGGTCAAACTTGCTGTAAATGGGCATTACTATTTCTTGGTCTTTCTATGCATAATAAACAGCTTTTAACTGTACTAGCAGGTCTTGGATGCATTTAATAATTTTGCAAACTTCCCATGAAATGACAGATACCTTTTAGGGTATTTTGATTTGCTACATTACACACAGTATAAACCTCAATAAATTGGTCAATGGCTGTCCATATTACATCCAGATCACAAAATCATATGTGCATTCAACTCACATTTATTACAATTCACATTTTGTTTAGTTTTTTTCATTACTAGTTTTCAACCGGTAACATGCAAAATTGTTTTTCATTTAAGTCATTTGTCAGATGCTTTTATCCAAAGCGACTTACAAAAGAGGAATAATACTGTGCATCATAAGCGATTCATTTTAAGAACAAAAAGTGCTGCAGTACAAAGTTTCAGCATCAGAATAATAGTATTCATGACAGACTAGAGTGAAACAAAAATTATATATATATATATATATATATATATATATATGTGTGTGTGTGTGTGTCTGTTTGTGTGTGTGTGTGTGATATAATCAGCCAATGGTTTGGCAGCAGTGCAGTGCATAAAATAATGCATATACAGGTCAGGAGCTTCAGTTAAGGTTCACATCAACCACCAGAATGGGGAAAAAATTTGATCTCAGTAATTTTGACCGTGGCATGATTGTTGGTGCCAGACAGGCTGGTTTAAGTATTTTTTTAACTGCTGATCTCCTGCGATTTTTCACACACAACAGTCTCTAGAATTTACTCCGAATAGTGCCAAAAAAAAAACATCATGTGGGCGTCAGTTGTATGGATGGAAATGCCTTGATGAGAGAGGTCAACAGAGAATGGCCAGACTGGTTCAAACTGACAAAGTCAACGGTAACTCATGTAACCGCTCTGTACAATTAGTGAGAAGAATATCATCTCTGAATGGTATTCTGAGATGCGGGTTGGCAATGTTTTGGCGGCATGAGGGGGACATACACAATATAAGGCAGGTGGTTTTGATGTTGCAAAATCTATTTTTGTGGTAATCAACATTATGCCACAAATGCTGTCGATTGAGCTTAACTTGTATTGAACACAGAATGTTCCTTTCAAACTTAAATATATAATTTGTGATCTAAAACAATTACAACATTGCTTTAATTGTTTTAATCTCTTTCCTGCAAGCATGTTCGACAGCATCCTGGGATTTGAGGGACAAGTGGGTGGCGGTGGAGGCAAGAAGCATAAAGAAGCATTTATCATTATAGTTCAATAATTAATAGGGCCTCTGTCATACAACATTAGATATCATTGAAAAGCTACTGAAATGATCAATTGCTGGGTCTCATTAGGACACACTTTCACACTTCTGTTCCTCTTTTCATAAACTATTTTTTTAATCTTGCTTTTATGAACTTCTACACTAATTTGCACAAATAAAATGTGCCATGCATGCTCTTTAGACACTTAATTTACTATATTAAGGGTTCTGTCTTTAGGTTCTCATCTAAACTTGCTTAGTTTGCACATGAGTTGAGTGAAACTGATATATTTTTGGGAAGAAATAGCATATACTATATATGTGATGTGGTTAGTTACTATGGAGATTGAAAAATGACTAAAGAATTTGAAATTTGCTAATTAGAATTCATGACAAAATGAAAGATTTTTGTGCCGTAGTATATATAAGCAGCATATTTTTAGAGGTGGATAAGTCAGATTTACAGATAAAGAAGAAATTCAGAACTCTAAATATAAATCTCTCACTTTCAGATCTCAGACATTTAGATTGTAAACAAATGATCAAGCAAAGCTGGATTACAGCATTTACATCACTGACCAAACAGATCTGTGCGGCACGAGCCAAATTTACATTGTAGTAAAAGCATTGTATCCATTTCTGCATTGAAATGTGCCGCTGCATGGAAGCTGAAGAGTTTTCTATGTTGATCACAGAGTTTTTAGACAGTATGAAGTCGTTCATTTTCCTTTGTTTCTTTTTACTTCTTAATAGACTTAATATTTCCAGAATATATGCATTAAGTTTGTATACGTTAACTTCAATTAATGCAATAGTATACAAGGACTACAATGGGAAAAAGTTTTACTGCATTGCTTAGTCTTGGACAATGTTCATTTCTTAATGTGCATTCTGACCACTTGGTAGCGCCAGTAAATAACCCAGCTTTGCTTGACCTTTGGCATAGTTTGTTTACATAAAAATTTCTTAGATCTGAATATGAGAGAATTGTATTTGGAATTTTTACATGTAATTATATAATCTTAATTTTTTACATCTTTACAATAATTTAATGTATAGAACTCACTGTAAAAATGTCTACAATGTCTAGAATTCAAATGATCAAGTTTCAGATTCAGAGACTTTAGTCATTGTTGATTGATTCGAAAGCAAACTGAATCATACTAGTACAGTTTAGTTACTGATGTGTCTTTATAACAGGTATCTTCCACCTCCAATGCCACATGTACCAATGCCTGTGTTCAAGCCTGCCCCCAACCAACCAGAGTGGCAGTAAGAGTTTTTCCAAATAATTTCCTATAAAAATAAAAAACCAGCGTGCACACAGACACACACACACACACACACACACAATGCGAAAATATTAATCCTAAACAAAGGTCATTGTGTTTTAGAATTCTTCATCTCTCATAATGACTGCTGTTGCATGTAAATAAAGGACTACCTGTACATCCACTTTTGAATGTGCATGTCTTGTACAAATCTCACCAATAAAGCAAAGTATATTTTTGTTAGTAAAAGGATTCCTTCCATCTCAGAGGAAAGAGTCTGTGAAGCTCTCTCAGAGTATGTCTCCAGCAAGTGCTGCTACAGCTCTACCCCAGTCAGAGAACACATTATAACCAATGTGGAAACCCTTAATACCTACATGGTACATACGTAATTCTCATTATAGGCTTATAGGTGTGATTAGGATGTGAGTAGAAATTTAATAGGTCTGTTAATTTGTTCCGCTTCTGTTCTCAGTAACGTTTGGAGACTTTCACAGAATCCAGATCTACTAAATTGTGTCAAGAGCCTTACACAGGTACAAATGGAAAAATAATAATAATAATAATAATAATAATCAAGACTTCAATCTGTATCATTCAAAGAAATACATTTCCACTTCAAATCACTGATATACCTGGTTACAACATAATTAAAGGGTTCATCTCAAAATAAGAATTCTGCCATCATTTACTCACACTCATGTCTTTCTAAACCCATATGACTTTCTTTCGTGCCTCACAAAAGGAGATATTTTGAAGAATGTACTATTTGCTCTTTTCAGTGCAATGTATGTAAACCCTTTGGAATTACCGTATTTATGTATACATTATACATTTTATTGAAATCTGGTTTGATCTTCATGTAAGGTTTGGACAATGAACAAACATAATATTTTTTAACTAATGACACAAATTATTGTATTGATCTTGTACATATTGAATACATATAGGTTGGAAAACCCTTACGCTAATCAGATAATAAAAAGCTATGTTCAGACTGCAGACAAATCAGAATTTTTCTTAAATCAGATCTTTTCAGGCAGACTGTCCGCACTATTAATTGCAAGTGATCAAATCAGATTTGCGTGTTCAGACATAACCAGCCTATCTGCATGGGTTGCTTTGGTAACAACGTAGGCACATTCACATGACAATGCTTTCAAAACAGATGCGGGAAAAATGGAAGTGCATCATCTCACTCTCCAAATAAGCGCCCTGTCCAGTTGCGGTGCAGCCATCATCTGAATGACTATGTTCTTCTCTGAACCAGTCTGTCTTTTGAGTCTGAACAGAAGGAATCAATCATCTCATTCATGAACAAACGAAGATCAGGATCTGCTAAACGAGTGAAGGAGAGGAGCCATGTCGTTCGTTCAGTCTGGTAATCTCGTTTAAAGAATTATGGAATCCGTTAATTAATTATGAGGGACGTAATTAAATGACATATTTTAGTTATATTAGGCTAATATTGTTGTCTTTTGTATAGTTATGCACAGCAGTTCACAAAATCATAGATATGATTTGTTGTTATTTGTGACGAAACTGAAAACCGTAGTTAGCAACATTTTAGCAACATACATTTTATAAAAAAACAGTATATTCATATTAACATTTGAGATATGATTGTGTGTAATTTGTGTTATAGAACAAAACCTGAAAGTCACTTCAGGTAATTTTAACCACAGGCCTTAATTTACTCATAAATCTAAAACTGCCAATATAAAAACTCAAACCCATGAATCGAGAATGCTAACTCTCTTCCGGTTTTTGGACTATAACCTTAACAGCTTTGTACTAGGAATTTCAGCACTCTTGGAACACCGCTTGTCCTTTCATATTAGAGGACTATTACTATTTATTAAATAATTAGAGCATAACATTTAGTTTGAACCCTAGAAATGTCACTCATGCTATGGAATGGGAAATAAACTGTGTTCCTCCAGTGTTGGAGCTGGAAATAAAAGTGTCCTCAACTGCTTGAAGACTAAAAAAGTTTCATTACACATTCACAAAGAGAAAGCACAAAGTTTTAATTCAGATTAAATAACCTGTGTATCTTCCTACAAATGAGTAAATGTTTTAAAATGTGTATTTATGCAGAAAGCATGCTCTGTGTGTAATGGTCATCGATCTTACCATAACCAGTACTGCCACAGCTGTGACTATAGTGGATGTGAAATGTTAGACTGAAGTTCCAACCCTCCATTATTTAGTGTGTTTTTCTAGCTTTTGAGGTAATTAAATTAACCTGTTCCTCAAGTCATCACTCCCATTTTTTTTTATCATGATTTTCATCTTTATTTTGTGTACTTGGATACTGGAACAGCAGTTTTGTGGGGTTTTTCCAGTAGAGGGCAGCTGTGCGTCTAGCTGTGGTTTAGTATTGTTTGAGTGTTGAGTTGTTGTCTGACAGCTTTCAGATGTATTTCTATTAGAAAGACTTGCAGACTTGAGTGAGATTTAAGATGACATTTATTTGATGAATATAAAACAGAAAAGTAATGTCTCTCATTGGCGTAGACACCGCCTGGTGGTCCGAAAAAGCTGTACTCGGAACCGTCATATCCTGCCGGAGATAGGGAGGCTCATCTTCGTCAGTCTCCAAGTAAATAGTATGGATTTCATAATATTTCAATATTATTCCCAAAACAAACTTACACTGTACACTCAGCTGAACTATCTAACTGACAACAGCTACAAGTGGTGTTATCAATTATGTATTCTTTTTCTTTTTTCTTTTTTTTATTAATTTCAGTTATTTCAATTTTTTTATATATATTTTAGTACTTTTTATGTCATGTTCTTAATTGGTTTTTACATTTATTTTTATGTATCTTGTATTTTCATTATCATTTTTATGTAAAGCACTTTGAATTGCCATTGTGTATGAAATGTGCTATTTACTGTAAATAAACTTGCCTTGCCTAAATATAGTTAGTGATAAAAAAAAAAAGCTTCTTTTGTGCCAAAACATTATGACCACCTGCCCAATATACTGTTGGTCATCCATGTGCCTCCAAATCAACACCAACCCACCGAGGTATGGACTCTACAAGACCCCTGAAGGTGTCCTGTGGTATCTGGCAGCAGATCCTTCAAGTCCAGTAAGTTGTGAGGTGGAGCTGCCGTAGATCGGACTAGTTGGTCCATCACATCCCACAGATGTTCAATCGGATTGAGATCTGGGTTATTTGGAGACCAGGGCAACACCTTAAACTCACCATCTCATTTCATCAACTCCTCAAACTATTCCGGAACAATGTGTGCAGTGTGGCAGGGTGCATTATCCTGCTGAAAGAGGCCACTGCCATCAGGGAATACCATTGCAATGAATGGGTGTACCTGGTTTGTAACAATGTTTAGGTAGTTGGCACATATCAAATTGATGTCCACATGAATTGCCGAACCAACGGTTTCCCAGCAGAACATTGCCCAGAGCATCACACCCCATCCACCGGCTTGTCATCTTCCCACAGTGCACGTTTTGGCTCATCAGTGTATATAGTATGTGTTATATACTGTATATTGGGATTCAAATTTTAGAAATAAACAAAGTTTCAGGAACTGGTAAAATGAGAACAAAATATTTATGATTCTGCACTATTTCTAGTAATCAAATAAGAACCTTCTCAAATCATGCTGGATAACATGATCACCATAACAAGTCCATGTCAGCTTGAGTACATGTTTTAATTAAAGAAAAAGGGGGACACACCAAATGCTAAAAGATTATTTAATTTTTTCAAATTAAATGAAAAAAACTTATTATCCTGATAATATAATTGGATATTAAAGAAACTGTATTCAGTTGTAAAAATGCAAAATAAAACATCTTTTCACAAGTGGACGTTTGAACCCCACTGTATGTAATATGAATTTCATTGGCGGTATGTTTGTGTACTTTAGCTATTTCCAGTGCATGGTATCCCTGATGTTGCAGTTGCACAAGTGTCTCAGCGTTTAATAAGAGACCAACAAGTGAAATATACAAAGACCTCCCGCATATTACGACATGTCTGCTTGTGTCCTTTTTATTATCTGATATCATAATTATTAATGTAAAAAAAATATAATAATTTATTTAAACTTTAGCATTCAGACAAATCTGGAAATCATGACTTGAGCAAAATATGTATCGTAATGTTGTGCATGTAAAGATTCAATCAAATTGAATTTCAATTTAACTTTCATATTTAATCTCTCCTATTCTAGAGATAGAAAATAGAGCTCATTCCCTTCACCAAAGTGAACTGCACATGGAAAGAGAAGTCTTATGTTTACTTTGTGTATGGAAATGAGTTTGACATGAACGCTGATGACTTTTTAAATGTTTGCAATTAATTATTTGAAATGATTTGAAATTGTCCTGCAACAGAGTTTAAAAGACGAATCTGCAGCGTAGAACAAAAATATTTCAATCTGTTTCATTTATGAGTAATCTTGAACAAAATGTACATCTTTTGAATTAAATATAATGGAAATTATTTATTTAAACTTAAATATATCACATTTATGCTTTATTTTTAATAAAGTACATCATCTAAATTCAGTTTGAGGAAAATTTGTCATGCAATTAAAATCTTAAATAAGAATAAAATCAGTAAATCTTTTTCTTTTTAGATTTGACTTGTATTTGTGATAAATTCCTGAAACATGAATTGAACTCAGAGACTTTTCTGGATATTTAAAACATACTGTATGTGATCAGTTTTGAGATGAAATAAGTAGAAGTCTAAATAAATGTAATTGATTAAGTAACACTTCAACTTGCCTTTTTTATTTTGAAGAATCATTCATGTGAGACCAAACATTCATCAGTGCACAAAACTGTGTTTAGTTGTTTGTGGTCCAACTGTGAGTTGAATATTTACTGTGTTTGCCAATGTGCTTTTAAAATATCATCTTTAAATTACATAAATTCGATTAGATTTTTTTACACGTAGTTCTACGTGTTTGAAATTATTTTTCATGACATTTCTTAATTTAATATGTAATATCAAAACAAACAAACAAATGTGTGTAGAAAGAACCTAGTTGAATCAGGTAATCCCAATGAAATTACACATGTCAGTGTAACTCAAATAAATCTCTTTTATTTCTTTGTTAACTAGTGAAAGTGAATTTTAGCATGCTAAATACATGTTGGTGGGAAATACTACATAGTGTAGTTTAGAAACTATGCTTTGGTTAGCACAGCATTTGCTCACAGAATCAAGCAACTTCATGTGCGACAGATAACTGTCCTCATCGATAGCTCAAGCTCCACTCTTCTGCATAATGGTAACACCCAAAACTCATAACAGAAACTTTCATAAATCTCAACAGAACAAACCATTAAACAAGTATCACCCTTTATATTTGTAACATAGGCTAGCAATAACAGACAGCCAATGATGATGTGAAGATCCTAAGAGCAGTTTATTCATAAATGTGAAATGCAAAAACTATGAACAGAAAGACTGGACTGGACTGGCAACATTACATTAACAATACCTGACAAAGCATCATGGCAAACATGAGGGTTTAAATACAAGGACATGGGTAATCACATGACAAACAACCAATGACGAGACTGAATTAATGACAACATAACAAGATACTAAAACATGAACCAATGACAAGACTGATAATGAGTTAACAAGACAATAAACCAATGAAAACAAGACACATGAACATGGAGGGAAACAGGATACCACATGACATGAAAAGCAACAGGAACTGAACTTTCAAAATAAAAGACATGAACTCAAAACACATAAACGTCACAATATTCATCCTGCACAAAAACACATAAAATATTTTTTTTTTGAGTGTACCACATGATACCAAAACAGTTAGACCAAGCTCAAACTAGATCTGCATGTTTACACAACTTAAAGGACAAATTAGCAGACAAAAGTTTGGAGTGGTTTTGATGTGAAGTGCTGCAATGTTAACCAGAACAACACAAATATAAACACAACAAATTCTACTTCCTGTGCATAACTTGTGTTGGTAAAATATGCCATTAATGCATTGATGCACAGAGGGCACTTTAAAGTGTCATGATTTATACGGTAGTATTGTTTTACATTTTGACACAATAAATACATGCTTATATTTATTATAGCGTATATATTTGACCTCTCTCAGGCGTTTCTGTCAGCAGAATTGCCAGTCACTGGATGTTTTTGGCACCATTCTGAGTAAACTCTAGAGACTGATGTGTGTGAAAATCCCAGGAGATGAGTAGATTCAGAAATACTCAAACCAGCCCGTCTGGCACCAACAATCATGCCATGGTCAAAATCACTTGGATCACATGTTCTCCCCATTCTGATTAACATTAACTGAAGCTCCTGACCCATATCTGCATGATTTATGCATTGCACTGCTGCCACATGATTGGCTGATTAGATATTTGCATAAATAAGTAGGTGTACAGATGTTCCTACGTCTGTGTTTTACTAATATGTAATAATAATAGTAAGTGTATCATCTGTAAAGGATAATATACTTAAATTGGATCTACACACCTTTTGAACTAAAAAATTAAATATATATACAAGAGAGTGCGGAATAAAAATAACTTGATTGGAATTTCCCAAGAATGCATTTGTAAAGACAGTTCACGTTCATGGGCAAGGAAGAGGCGAGAAACCGGCTTGTCAATATAAATAATAATTTAATGGAGAACTTAAAACAAACACATAGGACAGCAGACATGTCTGATGATTAAGCTCTCTCTCTCGATCGCCGTCTGCGAGTGGCCTTTATCCCTCTTGACGGCTCAATTAGCCTGATACGGGACCGGACGTGCGTAATCACGCGCCGGTCCCGCCCTCCACCGTGCCACATTCCTCCCCCGTTCTCTCAGGCTGGGGACCCCCGGCCTGACGTACATCCCCTGGGGGGGGGGGGGGGGCGCCGGGGGGGGGGGCGCCGGGGGGGGGGGGGGGGGGGTTCCTGCACTGGGCCGTACCTCCCCTCCCACGAACACCAGAATTTAAAAAAGAGGGAAAAGGACAACGCAGAGCGGTATCGAGAGAAAGAGAGAGAGATTTAAAGGAGAAAAAAAAAAAAAAAAAAACTTACTCGCCCTCAGCCACTTCTCCACCCTCTTCAGGACAACAGCCGCGCCTCTCCGGGCAGATCGGAGGCAGTCCTCAGCCCCTGGCGGACGGAACGCCCCGCCGCGTTCCCGGGGTGTCGAAGGGGCCTCCCCCCGCCCCTGGCAGCGGTTCTCCCGCTCCAGGCGGTCAGCGGCGAGCCCCTCCCCGCACGCGGTCGGCAGTCTCCAACCCCGCCGCGTTCCAGCGGCTAGTAGGGGACTCCCCCGCCCCTGGCAGCGGCCCTAACCGCTCCAAGCGGTCGGCCAGGAGCCCCTCCTCCCCTCGCGGTCGGCGGCCGTTCCTCCGCGTCCAGGTGGCTGGGCTCCTCCGTCCCCCGGCAGATGGCCGCGGCTGCTCCATTGAGAAGTGGCGAGAACTCCGCTACGGCGTATCCCTCTTCCTTCCCGGGTTTCGGCACCAATGTAAAGAAGATCATTTTCATGGGCAAGGAAGAGGCGAGAAACCGGCTTGTCAATATAAATAATAATTTAATGAAGAACTTAAAACAAACACATAGGACAGCAGACATGTCTGATGATTAAGCTCTCTCTCTCGATCGCCGTCTGCGAGTGGCCTTTATCCCTCTTGACGGCTCAATTAGCCTGATACGGGAACGGGCGTGCGTAATCACGCGCCGGTCCCGCCCTCCACCGTGCCACAGCATTATTGTCTTAACTTTGGACACAGCTCAATACAAAAACAACAGGAAAAAACTGTTCCAAATTTTGTGTAATTCGCCCTGCTTCAAATGACAAGACTGCATGAATGACACCTCAAAAAATGTAGGTGTGCTATTACTTTTCAAATTGATCAAACTTAAAGGTTCAATCAGTAACTTTAGTTTTTGTGTCATCTTGGTCTTACACTGACACCTAGTGGCTTGGATGCAGCATCATTTAAAATCAATAGTTTTCAGTTGCAGATGTTATTGTAGAAATGTAGTATTCACAGTCAAACATGATTAATTTAATCAATGAGTGAAAGTGTCAAATAACAGGACGGTAAATGAGATTAAGCGAGTAGTATTCAGCTGGTCATGTGATTCTAACATGCTTCAACACATTCCCCATGTGTTTATAATGTTACTGATATGACTGGAGTCTTCATTTTAATGTGAGTGGTCATGATTTCCTACATATATTACAATGCATGTCATTAGGAATTAAACGTTTTTAATGAGTAAAAAAATGAGTGCACATTTAAGATTTTTGCATGGCAGAATAATCAGAGTTACATTGAAGGAGGGACCCAAGCCATAGAGACCAGAATATCATAGAGACTTTAGGGTGGGCAATAAGCAACCTTCCAACACCGTACTGTAGCAACAGTGCAGCATTGTGCTAAAAAACATTCAGAACATCAAGCAATTGAATCACAACCACCCCAAAACCCACTGCATCATGTTGGCAACTTGCATGAACAAGCTCCTTTCGCATCAAGTATTGTAGGCTTCTGCTTTTACATTGAACTGCGCATGGATCACAAAACAGGCCAATAGATTTCTTTTTTTTTAACTCAGGAAATAAAGTGGGAAGTGAAACTGTCAAACTGAGCTACTGCAGTAACACACTGGGAAATAGTTTGAAGCATAATGAAGCTCCTTTTCAATGTCATATTGCTGGTCGGTTGGTCAGCTTTACGTAAGTACTTTATATTTCTACAATGTTTTTTTTTACTTCACATAATATGCAGGGAATAAACCACTATATACTTATCTATATCATTTATTTTATTTAGAGAAATTTGGGGAAGCAGGTGCTTTTGAAGATGTTGAGGACAATGGGGTCAGTTTTTTTCTGTAATACATGTACTGTAGAACAGAAATATAATGTGTGTGTTTTTCAAATTTCAGTCGTGTCCAAGTTATATAAAATTTTAGTCATGAGCTTTTCCATGTACCTTTATTGACCAGGACATGTTATTTGACATGGCTGATTATGGGGATAACTTGGATTGGCCCATCAACATGGGTATGAATACCTGTCTGACTTTGTTTTCTACCTTCTCTTTCTATATTGAAAGACCTGGAAATGATAAATAAATAGCATTAACCACATGTTTATGTTAATATGATTCAGGAAAATAATTATGTCTTTATTACTTCTACATTTCATTTTTATATTTAAAGTTTTTTACAATGTCAGTTATTAACATGATAAACAATAATAATGTAGTAAATCTATGCATTACATACATTAGGGTTCTGGTAAAGATTTTAACTGCAGAAATGTGTAGTATTTTTAACTAGCATGTTGTTGTGTTGAATTTCAGATGACTTAAAGCACAGCATTGCAGTGTACCAGCACATGAAGGACAGAGGTCACGTGATAGTGTTGTGTATGATTGGAATGACTGAGTGGGCCGACAGGATATCTGTTGATCTGTCAGTGGAGAGTGAACATAAATATACTGTGGAGGAATCTTTCTGCTTCAGATATGACAATATGCATCAGTTTGAGGTGACAGTGAGCCCACCTGTTTCCTTCACCTGTGTGTATGAACTTCAATTGAATGGAGAGGTCAAAGGCCTGCACAGCGAGACCTACACATACGGTCAGTATGGTAAAAGTGTGGTAAAATCATGTGTACAAGACATCTGGAATTTTCATTTTAAATTAAGATTGAGTTTTGAAATTCTTGTATCCCATAATTGCACACATAATGAAATGAAGGCACAGTACTATGGGTCAATGCAATGCCAGTAGAAACATCTTTTGAAATGATCGTAATCTATGTCCATGTAGCCTTGGATCATCGTGACGGAATATCTTCATCTTACATTGGCTTTTCCTCCTTCATCATCGTTGGTCTCATTATAATGACTGCTGCCGTGATAGTGACCACCATTAGGAGCAATGCTAAAGGTATGATTATTCAAATCACTCATTTAACAGTCTGCATTCAGTTTCAAATATATATTTATTTATTTATGACATCACTGAACATTATGAATGGACTGATGATGACTGAATACATACACGAACTGTGCTTACTTATCTTGTGATAACTAGCATCATAAGGCCAAGTTGGTCATAATCTAGGCAGTTAAAAATGCAGTCAGAGCTATCTTTTCTTTTTTCTCTTGATGCTGAAAACTCTGTTATTGATGCAACACCAATCGTAGTGTCTGTTTCCTGAGTGTGGGTCTTCACAGTAAAGGTGAAAATGTCACATCAGCTTCTAGCGTGAAATTTTACATGAAAACTGGACAAAAAGAAAAAGGTGCAAGACTGTGCACTTATCATCTTTCACGAGGGCACAAACTACAATCCCATGAAGCATTGTGAATGATTTCATAGAATAAAAAATGATGGGACTACATAAATCTGTTGATTTTATGTTGTTGATTATAAATGTAAAAACAATATATTTTATGTTTATTGCAAAATATCCTGATATGTATAAATAGATAAGTAGTTCAAGGGTGAAGAGACACAGATTCGATTATGTCCTTCACATTGCAGTCGTAGGAGTGACCGGTCACTCTTGGGATTATTTCATGGGCTTTGTTGGCCGTGGTTCTCTGATTGGTGAAGCTTTCTCTGCTGGATCATGGGTAATGTAGATGTTTAGCAGGACTGCTATGAAACATGATTTTTAAAAATTGAAGTTGAAATAACGCAGACTGGTGACTTCAACGGAAGCATAAACCATCAACAAACAACCTCGAAGCTCACGGTTGGTCTGTCTTTAAAGGTTTATTCATTTAGAGTTGAAAATCAATTTTCCTATGAAAAAGGTTCAGTTTCACCCCCTTATTATAGGTGTTTCAATCAGTTTTCATTTAGTTCAGAATTAGAAATTCGACCAGTCCTTCACTCTTTAGCTTCAGCAGGGAGGACAGTTGCTTTTACTGTATTCAACAGACTAATTCAGTGTTTATATCAGTTAACACAGGCCCAATTGAGAAGGTTACTGACAATGACCACTTGGATGCATGAATAATTTTGATTTCTGAAGAAGGAAGAACAGACATGAAGATCTGAACTATCTCTGTGGTATGTTTTTATTTCAAATGAATATTTTATATTTCATTAAGATGTGTTCATACAGTATACACAATTTGAAAAATATAATTGTAAATGTATGACCCAGATTGTTTTCATGTGTCACATCAATTTAATTAATTTTTCTGATGTTTTATATATTTAGATGATGATTATAATGACTGTATATTAACATCTTTGGTACTGTTTGGCATGTTTTTTCACATTTCAAATTTTCCCATTTTAATGCACTTACTATATTCCCAAGTAATAAATCCTAACTTCTCTTCTGCTTCACTGTTGCTCTTTTACACTTCTCTTTTGGAACTGTTTATTGCAAAAACTTTCATGTTGCATGTATCGCTGTCTAGTATCACTTATGCTGGAGTAGCATTCCTCATTTATAAGTGCTAAAAATACATGTAAAAACTTTACTATGATTGTTTTCCCTCTGCTGAAGATTTAAACAATGACTAGATCCAGTAAAGGGCAGTTGTAGCTGTTTTTTGGTATTTGCCAGAATATTGAGTTGCTTTAATAAGATGCAATAATCACATTTTATTATGATTTTATTATGCTTTTTTTAGTGCATGAGATTTGCAGATGTTGAATGATCAGTTTAGAATATAACATGCTTTGTTATGTGGCTCTTATTGTTATGCTTTTTATAGATGCAGAGTGATGCAGTATCAACATCTTTTAATTCTGTATATGAATTTATGAACCACCCAGAAACTTTTAAAAATTTTAAATTCTGGAAATCTGTTACTCTTGTGTTACCGTATATATGGATGCTGTTTTATTTGTCTTGTTTTATTACAAATAAAAAGTTATTAATATTTTAATTCCCAAGTCTGCACATAGTCAAGTCATTTATGTTTGTAAGTGCTTTTTACAACACAGTGTTTCTATGCACAATTTTTCACAAATGCATTGTTGTCTTGCCTTTGGACAGGGTTACAGTACAGGGGTCAAAAACAGTTAAATTGATATGAAATTCTACAGGTAAGCATGCATGAAATACATATGAAGCAAATTATGAAAAACAAATACCTGCTGCTTATATTGGTTCACATGTGTGTTTATCTGTACAAGATCTTGTTCTGTTGAACACAGAAAATAAAGAGTGAGGTTAAAATTGAGCTACTGCACAACATACACATATTGTTTGCATTATTAAGCTCTTTTTTGCTAGTCAATTGGTCAGCTTTAAGATTTAAATGTCTCCACAGAGTCTTTCTAGACAAAGTTTTTCTTGTGCAGGTGGATTTCAGAGAACAAGTCTCGCAGCGCTCTACAGAGAAACCAGATTTTAATGTTTAAAAGTAACATAAATGCTAGATAAAGAGAGACGCAAGTTGATTGGCTACCCGATTACTAGTCAAGGGGACTAATCAGCTTACACCATATGAGCTGATTGGCATAACATGCCACATTTGAGCGAGCCGATTGGCTAGTCGATTCCCTCTGCTGTGCCAGAGAAGTTTAACAACAGTAACAGGTGGTGTTCACAAATAAGGATTCGTTTTCATTTTTTATTCATTTTAATTATTTAAACTTTTTTTAAATGTATATTATTACTTTTTTATTATCTCACGTTCTTGGTTTTTAAATGTATTTTTATGTATATTGTATTTTATTTCTAATTTTTATGTAAAGCACTTTGAATTATCATCGTGTATGAAATGTGCTATTTACTGTAAATAAACTTGCCTTGCCTACATGTAGTGAGTGATGAAAAAAGAATGAGATATTTTTTTAAAAATGAACTCCGATGATCCAAAACATTATGACCACCTGCCTAATGTGCTGTTGGTCCTCCGCGTGCCTCCAAATCAGCACCAACCCACCGAGGTATGGACTCTATAAGACCCCTGAAGGTGTCCTGTGGTATCTGGCAGCAGATCCTTCAAGTCCAGTAAGTTGTGAGGTGGCGCCACCGTGGATTGGACTTGTTGGTCCATCACATCCCACAGATGTTCAATCGGTTTGAGATCTGGGTTATTTGGAGGCCAGGGCAACACCTTAAACTCTTCATCTTGTTCCTCAAACTATTCCTGAACAATGTGTGCAGTGTGGCAGGGCGCATTATCCTGCTGAAAGAGGCCACTGCCATCAGGGAATACCGTTGCAATGAAGGGGGTGTACCTGGTCTGCAACAATGTTTAGGTGGGTTGCATATGTATGTTAAATTGACATCCATGTGAATGTCCGGACCCAGGGTTTCCCAGCAGAACATTGCCCAGAGCATCACACCCCATCCACCGACTTGTCATCTTCCCACAGTGCATCCTTGTGCCATCACTTCCCCACAGTAGACATTCTGTCGGTTCTGACTAGATGGGATAACCTTGGTTGCCCAAGGTTATCATTTTCTTCAATTGGATCTACGCACCTTTTGAACTAAAAGAGAGTGCGGTGTCAAAATAACTATACTGGAATTTCTCCAGAATTAATTATTGTCTTAACTTTGGTCACAGCTTAATACACGGGGAAAAAACAGTTCAGTAAGGAAAAACTCAATGTGCAGATTAGCAGAATATTTGTGTAACTCGCCCTGCTTCAAATAACATGACTGCATGAATGACACCTCAAATTATGCGGCTTATTGAGGTTTGCTATTACTTTTCAAATTGATCAAACTTAAAGGTTCAATCAGTAACTTTAGTTTTGTGTCATCTTGGTCTTACACTGACACCTAGTGGCTTGGATGCAGCATCATTTAAAATCAATAGTTTTCAGTTGCAGATGTTATTGTAGAAATGTAGTATTCACAGTCAAACATGATTAATTTAATCAATGAGTGAAAGTGTCAAATAACAGGACAGTAAATGAGATTAAGGGAGTAGTATTCAGCTGGTCATGTGATTCTAACAAGGCTGCCCCCATGTGTTTATAATTGTGACAAACTTCACAGCAAGAGGGAATGAGGACACAGGGAACCAGGTTTCTCCACAGGTAAGGCTCTTTAAATGGCAACTTTATAGGCTCACACCTTTACAATACGTCAACAGCTTCACAACTTAAACATCAGCTTCACAGCAGGTCTCTTGTTTTTTTTCTCTCTCTCTCTCTCTCTCTCTCTCTCTCTCTCTCTCTCTCTCTCTCTCTCTCTCTCTCTCTCTCTCTCTCTCTCTCTCTCTCTCTCTCTCTCTCTCTCTCTCTCTCTCTCTCTCTCTCTCTCTCTCTCTCTCTCTCTCTCTCTCTCTCTCTCTCGACTGGGGGTACTGTGGCTCTTTTATGCTGCTCTCCCAGTACTGAAATTAGAGACAGGTGTTAGACATAATTTAGCTCAGGTGTAAGCGCCCTACCGCTTCCTCTCCCCGGACGGTCGCTTGACCACGCCCCCACTGCCACAATAATGTTACTGATTTGACTGGAGTCTTCATTTTAATGTGAGTGGTCATGTTTTCCTACATATTACAATTCATGTCTTTAGGAATTAAACGTTTTCAATGAGTAAAAAAAATGTGTGCACCTTTAAGATTTTTGCATGGCAGAATAATCAGAGTTACATTGAAGGAGGGACCCAAGTGTAACCCCACACAAGGTTACTAGAGTGCAATCCTTTTATTCCGCCAGAGGGTGGCGCACATTTTCTAGCAACGCTCACTTTTCCTTTCTTCCGGTGGAGACGTTGCGAGAAAACATCAAGGACTAGTTAAAAGCTGTGAGAGAGTGAGTTGAGCCGCACGACTCTGAGCTCCAATAACGCTTGAATTATTTTGATTGTGGAGATAGAAGCTTATGTAAATCTCTTTATTTTATTAGGTAAGTTCCATATTCATAAAGCTAAATTTTCCAAGTCAAGACCGTGTTTTAAATTTTTCCAAATTGAAATTGATATATACTTTGAGTCTCTTAAACTGGTTAAAAATAAGAAAGCTATGTCAACAACTGATATATTTTCAAAACTTTTCAACGGATTATAGAAATTCCTTTATTTTTTATAAATAATGAAGTTTGTTAATCTGTCTATTTAAGTTATTTAATATTTTTTTTTATAATTTTTTTTTTATTTAATTTTTTTTTAATAATAATTGAAGTCTTTGTATTCATCTTTTATTTATATATATACATATATATAATTGTGAATTATTTTTCACTATATGAATTTACAGTGTATATATATATATATATATATATATATAATATATAATATATATATATATATATATATATATATATATATATATATGTATATGTGTGTATAATATTTGTTTACGTACTGTGATGCCTGTATGTTTGTAAATTTGATTTTGATTAATAATAATAATAATAAAAAAAAATTTAAAAAAAAGACATCTTGTTGAAAAGTATTCTTAATACTTATTGTTGTGTACTAATTTTGTTGTACCACACTGTAAATTGGATGTTCAAATAAAGCATTTAATAAAAAAAATAAATAAATAAAAAAAAATGACTCTGAGCTCCTCAAGATAACTCCGGTAAGGATGTTAATGCGAGTGTTATGTTAACTGTGCCAGCTCCATTATGTCGTGAAATACCGTTCTTTTAAAAACCAATCGGAGTTGTGACTAGTGATGGCCAAATGAAGCGTTTCGAAGCATTATTGCTTTTTTTTTTTTTATTTAAATTTTTATAAAAGCTTACAATGACATTTAACATCAAACATAAGACAAACAGATATTGGGGGAATCATAACAGATCTTACATTGTACAGAGTAAAATATTAAATTCTACCAATTATTTTTATTTATGCACTTCTTATTTCTAGTGATTGAATTCAATGAGTCATGGAGTCATATTTTAAGATCTTTACAAAAGAAATTAAAGGAGGGAGTTATAGACATTACTTTAGCTTTATGTATATGAAACTTCACAAGAAGAATGATTAACTTTAATGTTATCAATTATATCTGAGCCAGTATTACAATCCAAGAAGAAGATCATAGCCTCATCTATTCTGATTATTTTGTCAAATGTATCAAAAACCATCATAGATACCTGCTTCCAAAAGCCTTCCGAGTATTTACAATTACAAAATAAATGTATGAGAGTTTCAGGTTCAAGATTACAAAAACAACATTGTGGTGAGAAGTCTTTTTTAAACTTATTAATAAGGAATGCATTACAGGGATAATATCTGTGTAGCATTTTGAAATGAGCTTCCTTGACCTTATTTGGCAGTAAAA
Source organism: Moxostoma hubbsi (assembly GCA_032164185.1). NCBI lineage: Eukaryota > Metazoa > Chordata > Actinopteri > Cypriniformes > Catostomidae > Moxostoma > Moxostoma hubbsi. The sequence continues at coordinate 6,745,251 of JAVLUX010000018.1, forward strand.
ATGTATTACTTGCAGACCAGATTATCTCAGAAGAGGGTATAGAAGAAACAAATTTAGGGTAGCAACTGATATCTTGATTAAGACACTTTCTAATGTAAGAATTATTACACTTCATATCCAAAATATTAACACCTCTAATAACAAGTTTGGGAGTCTGCCGCAACACTGAATTGTGACTGAGATGCACTTTCACAAGCTGAAGCAATTTAATGGAGATGTTATTAACCTCCATATGGTAATCTCTACATGTAGATTCAATCCCTGAGATAGCACGAAATAGTTGATAATTATAAATCTCACCATTACAATTTAATAAGTCGGAAATAAAAATAATTCCCTTATCAAACCATTCTTTTTTATATATACTTTTTCTTTTAGATAATACATGTTGGTTATTCCATATTATACATGTGTGAGGGGAGAAATTATGTTTAAAGGCTATTTTCCATGCAACAAAGCTGACAACCATAAAATGCAAGTAGGCTTATATGTTAACGCCCCGTTTATTATGTGTTTACCGAGGCGATCAAAGCTGAAACAGTGTTAGTGCTGTGAAACTCATTTATGTTGGTGAATTTTACAGATACTGATGAATTTCATGTGTTCACCTTGATAATAAAACATTAAGCATGATGTGTGTGTGTGTGTAATTATTTCTTTAGACAAGGACAGAAGATCAGACCAGCTTAAAAAAAGTTGGAAACCATCACAGAAATTCTAATGGTTTCTATTAAAATACCAATAGGAACCATTGGCTTTTACCATTTAAACCACTACAGAATTATTTTTTGTAGTGTATTTGGGACATACTCCATTAGGATTTAATGCCCGCACCAATAGAACCCAACACATATCAGTAGAGACCCACAGAGACCACTATAGTGGTGGTGGCTGCTAATCAGAAGGTCGCTGGTTCGAACCCCACGGCCACCACCATTGTGCCCTTGAGCAAGGCACTTAACTCCAGGTTGCTCCGGGGGGATTGTCCCTGTAATAAGGGCTCTGTAAGTCGCTTTGGATAAAAGCATCTGCCAAATGCATAAATGTAAATTATGTAAATGTAACTATAATTCCCATTACAACCAATAAAATTCCCATGAAAACCATTAAATCCAATAGAATTGCTGTAATGGTTTCTATAGTTTTTTTTAGCAGGGCAGTATCATGTGTGAAAGCTTCATCTTGTTTAGCTGTGGGAAGCAGATCTCTATAACTTGTTAACTGGTGGGACTGATATTTTTGTATGTTGAAAAGGATGTGCTTGTGTAACTGGTTGTACTTGTATAATGTAGCAGAGGGTTTTTGAAGTTTCTGTCTTTGATGCATGTTTTTATGTAACAATGTTCATATGTTCTCTAATTAATAATAAAAAAACAAATTACAAATGTGGCAGAGGGTGTGCTTTGGGTACATCATGCAGAAGGCTTAGACAAACTGTTCATTAAATGGTCTGGTTTTTATTCAGCAATATTATTTTCTCCACGGGGCGGCTGTGGCTCAGGTGGTAGAGCGGGTCGGCCACTAATCGCAGGGTTGGTGCTTCAAATCCCGGCCCATATGACTCCACGTGCCGAAGTGTCCTTGGGCAAGACACTGAACCCCAAGTTGCTCCTGATGGCAGGCTAGCGCCTTGCATGGCAGCTCTGCCGCCATTGGTGTATGAGTGTGTGTGTGAATGGGTGATTGGGACACAGTGTAAAGCGCTTTGGTAACCTCTGAGGTTAGAAAAATGTGCTATATAAGTGCAGACCATTTACCATTTTACAGTCTTTGGTGAAAGGCGATTTTCTTTTTTTTTTTTGAACAATTTCACCAGCTTTAGAGAATATCCTCTCGCATGGAACAGATGATGCAGGAGTACACAAAAACAGTTTAGAAAGCTGGTATAAATGAGGATATGTTGCTTTGTGGGTGGACCAGTAGGCAAGAGGGTCAGCAGAACGCTGCAGTGGGGGATCGGTCATGTAGCGCTGGACCTCTATGGTTGCATCTGATGTTGCACTTTTGTTCCTCCTTGCATTACTTGCATCGTTGTCCAGCAGCTCCCAAAGATTCACCTCATCTGCAAGGGAAATGATAAACAAAACCATGTTATGAGTAATGAATAGTTTTAAGTAACCTTCTAGGATTTTTACTTTACCTTGACCTGTAGTTTCAAGTTTCATGTATCTTTGATTAACGCTGTGCATTCAGATGTTAGTCGTCCAATTGCCGTCTGGGCCTGTATATGATTATGAAACCCAAATGTTTTAAATCGTGGATCTAGTAGTGTAGCTAATGTCAAAACACTTGTCGATTCAAGAGCTGAAAATATATCTGCTAATCTCATTAATTGTGTATCGCAACATTTTCATCATGGGAATGACCTTAGAGACAGATACTCTCTTCTCCTCAGAAAGTTCAACGGTGGCCACCTGGAATGGGGCTAGCACTTTCATGCCCTCAGATATTGCCTGATATTCTTCTGATGTCAGAGGAGCCACATCAGTTCTCAGTGTAGCCAGTGCCGCACCCACTGGTTCTCTCTCTTCATATATATATATATATATATATATACGCTGAAGCATTAAATAGGTACTATTCCAGCGTGTATCAACCTCCAGAATCAGCTTCTTCACAGGAAGTCCCATTTGTTCCTGTTTCTCTCTAAGCCTCTCTTTTGCTGTGGTACTGGTCTTAAAGTAAGTCACCATCCTTCGTGCTCTTGTTCTGACATCTTCCAAACTAGGAGTTGCATCAAGGGACTTCTTGAACACCAAATTCAAGGCATGCGCAATGCATATAACATGCCTAATCTTTAAGTTGTTGGCAGTGGCTATCATATTTGAAGCAGCATCAGTCACCAGGGATTTTATTTTGCTCTGGATACCCCATTCTTCAAAGAGCAACCTCTTGGCCTCTGCAAGGTTCTCCGAGTGTGAGCTTTTGGAAATGACCGTACCCCCAGAAGTACTGTGGCAAGCTTATCCTTGTCGTCTACATAATGGCATGTAACGGCCAGATATGCATCCATATTAATAGAGGTCCACATATCTGCAGTTAGGCTCACACCTGCAGTTTTCTGTAGCTCAGCCATGGCCTTCTGCTTCTGCTCCTCATATTTGTGGTCCACCATGATCTTCAGAGCCTGCCTGGATGGTAGTGCATAAGTGGGGTCAAGCTTAGCCACAAATGCTTTAAAGCCACTGTCATCCACAATAGAGAAAGGCTGTGAATCCTCCACAATCATGTCCACTAGAGCTGTTCATCAAGCTGTTGTTTGCGGTTCACTGGACAGAAAATATGCAAATACATGTAAAACTTTAAGTAAAGTTTATTCATACTGTAACAGTCGAAAACTTCCATAAATTAGTTACCTTGACAGTTGAAGTTTTCCATTGACCCTCCAGACTGCTCATGCTTAGCCCTATAATGCCTCAGCATGGAAGACGTATTATTATTATCATTATTATTATTATTATTATTATTATTATACGCCAACTGCTGATCACACACCAAGCACTGAACCTGTAACAACAACGTTTATCTGTGTGAGGATCTATGCAATTACATGTAGGCAAGGCAAGTTTATTTATATCACATTTCATACACAGAAATTCACAGAAATGAGAAAACAATCTAAGAGAAAAAAAGCCCAAATCATAAAAATGAATGAGAATTTAAAATAACAATTAAAAGAAAATAATTGTGCTTTATTTTTTTTATTTTTTTTTTTTGTTTGTTTAAAATGTGTTTAAAAACATTCACACAGAAATAAAACTGCCTTAAGTTAAAATTGCAGTCAGTGTGAAGCAGCACAGTGCTCATTCAGTAAATGCAGAGTTAAACAGATGTGTGCAGATGTTAGCACATATGACGTAAAAGCAATCCATTGTACTGTAGTGCTCCATATCATTCACTACATATGTAAACATATTTGTATGCAGAAATGTCAAAGAACTAACCTTATTCGGGGAAATAAGTTTAAAGTGTTCCCAAACTTGGGAACGACTTCTCTTTCTCGCTGGCTCCATCACAACACTGAAATAAACTCAATCCACTCTCCTCAGCAATAACGCCAATCCAAACACCGACTACTACAACCCGCGGTGTTGCCATGGTTTGGCTTCACTTTTATAAGAAATACAGCCGCCAGGTTTCAAACCTGTCAACACTGGATTGGGCTGTCAAAGCAGTCAGGTGGTTCACTACAGGAGTGAACCAGTGTGTTTGCTTCAGAAGTCATTTTCACGTGACTAGTGACGTAATGATACAAGCTCCGACGCAGTGGTTCATTGCAAGGACCGTTCGAGTTTGAAGCAAGCTGAGTTTGATCAAGTTTGATTTTAGCTCTGCTGCTAGTTCAGTTAAGCTAGTTACCACTGTAGCAGATCTTTGATAGTATTCACATTGCTAAAGGTGCCTTTATACTCTGTTTTGTTGACTTTGAAGTCATTTGTTTGAGGGAGTATTTATCATCTTGTTTATCATATGTAAGATAAGGGTGATTTAGTTCATGTAATTGCCAATATACATGTCTGATACGTATATGATAAACAAAAGTTCATTTTAACTGTTAAAAGAATTAGTATATTAAATGTTTGGTTAAAATGTGATGTTTAAAATGTTATTAAGATGCAAAAATAGATTTAAAAGGTTTATGATTTTATTTCTTTGCTGTGAGATTGAAGTACATGATTGTTTGTTCCTTGGAACTGACCTATCTTATGTGGTGTGATGTGTACCTATTCATTTACATAATGATTAAGAGTATTTATATCCTTTACAATTGGTTATATGTGATTTGACATTTGAATGGAGATAAGTTAATCGGATTTAAACATAAATGAGACAATATTTACTAATGCATCCTGTACTGTATGCATAGATTGGTTTTTTTTGAGAGCGAGAGAGAGAGAGATCATCTGAACCTGACCCTGGCGGTCAGTGGCGAGCCAAATACACAAGATGACAGTGAACGGACCAAGAGCCTGGTGTGGCCAGCCGTGGCATCTTTGGAGCCATCATTATCCTGTTCCTTCATTTGAGATACAGATAAGATCACATGTAAACCTACCCGGGTAGTGGGAAGAAAATACATACTTCAAGAAACACACACACACACACACACACACACCAAGAACTTTCATGGACTCAAAAGGAAGCAACGTTAATTTCTTTAACTCAGCTTGGAAAAATCTCACAAAGAGACACTTTTTGTTTGAAGTTATTTATTTTGGTGTCCCTTTATTGTGCGCCTGTGCACTTAGGAAGCCGGCTTAGATAGGCAGGGAATGTGAATTATTGTTTTATAATTTTGTACAATATATTTCTCAAACTTACCTGTTTTGTGTTGTTTGTTCTCTGCTGACCTTTTACTACTACAGGCTCCGTAGTCGTACCTAGAGTTTCTGATATTGGCCCAGGCCCTAGTTAATCAAATTAGTTATCAGTTACACTTACCTAGAAACACTGGTTACACAAGCCATAGAGACCAGAATATCATAGAGACTTTGGGGTGGGCAATAAGCAACCTTCCAACACCGTACTGTAGCAACAGTGCAGCATTGTGCTAAAAAACATTCAGAACATCAAGCAATTGAATCACAACCACCCCAAAACCCATTGCATCATGTTGGCAACTTGCATGAACAAGCTCCTTTCACATCAAGTATTGTAGGCTTCTGCTTTTACATTGAACTGTGCATGTATCACAAAACAGGCCAATAGATTTCTTTTTTTTAACTCAGGAAATAAAAAGTGAAACTGTCAAACTGAGCTACTGCAGTAACACACTGGGAAATAGTTTGAAGCATAATGAAGCTCCTTTTCAATGTCATATTGCTGGTCGGTTGGTCAGCTTTACGTAAGTACTTTATATTTCTACAATGTTTTTTTTTACTTCACATAATATGCAGGGAATAAACCACTATATACTTATCTATATCATTTATTTTATTTAGAGAAATGTGGGGAAGCAGATTTTTATGAATATTTTGATTACGATGAGGTCAGTGGAGTAAGTTTTTTTTTTCTGTAATACATGTACTGTAGAACAGAAATATAATGTGTGTGTTTTTCAAATTTCAGTCGTGTCCAAGTTTTATACAATTTTATTCATGAGCTTTTCCATGTACCTTTATTGACCAGTACACGTCAGAAGCACCTGACATGTGGAGGGTCTCGGAGTGGCCCATCAACATGGGTATGAATACCTGTCTGACTTTGTTTTCTACCTTCTCTTTCTATATTGAAAGACCTGGAAATGATAAATAAATAGCATTAACCACATGTTTATGTTTATGTGATTCAGGAAAATAATTATGTCTTTAATACTTCTACATTTTCATTTTTACATTTAAAGTTTTTTACAATGTCAGTTATTAACATGAGAAACAATAATAATGTAGTAAATCTATGCATTACATACATTAGGGTTCTGGTAAAGATTTTAACTGCAGAAATGTGTAGTATTTTTAACTAGCATGTTGTTGTGTTGAATTTCAGATGACTTAAAGCACAGCATTGCAGTGTACCAGCACATGAAGGACAGAGGTCACGTGATAGTGTTGTGTATGTTTGGAATGACTGAATGGGCCGACAGGATATCTGTTGATCTGTCAGTGGAGAGTGAACATAAATATACTGTGGAGGAATCTTTCTGCTTCAGAAATGATAATGTGTGTCAGTTTGAGGCCACAGTGAGCCCACCTGTTTCCTTCACCTGTGTGTATGAACTTCATTTGAATGGAGAGGTCAAAGGCCTGCACAGCGAGACCTACACATACGGTCAGTATGGTAAAAGTGTGGTAAAATCATGTGTACAAGACATCTGGAATTTTCATTTTAAATTAAGATTGAGTTTTGAAATTCTTGTATCCCATAATTGCACACATAATGAAATGAAGGCACAGTACTATGGGTCAATGCAATGCCAGTAGAAACATCTTTTGAAATGATCGTAATCTATGTCCATGTAGCCTTGGATCATCGTGACGGAATATCTTCATCTTACATTGGCTTTTCCTCCTTCATCATCGTTGGTCTCATTATAATGACTGCTGCCGTGATAGTGACCACCATTAGGAGCAATGCTAAAGGTATGATTATTCAAATCACTCATTTAACAGTCTGCATTCAGTTTCAAATATATATTTATTTATTTATGACATCACTGAACATTATGAATGGACTGATGATGACAATACATATACAAACTGTGCTTACTTATCTTGTGAAAACTAGCATCATAAGGCCAAGTTGGTCATAATCTAGGCAGTTAAAAATGCAGTCAGAGCTATCTTTTCTTTTTTTCTCTTGATGCTGACAACTCTGTTATTCATGCAACACCAAGTCTTGGTTCCAGAAGTATTTTTCCAATAAGCTTTTCATAAAATCCTTCATAAAATATTTGTAAGCCATGAACCAAACCAATCATCTCCGATGTGAATCAGAACATTTCTAACGTTGCTTTTACATGAAACCTTTAGAAAAAGAAAAAGGTGCAAGACTGTGCACTTATCATCTTTCACGAGGGCACAAACTACAATCCCATGAAGCATTGTGAATGATGTCATAGAATAAAAAATGATGGGACTACATAAATCTGTTGATTTTATGTTGTTGATTATAAATGTAAAAACAACGTTTTATGTTTATTGCAAAATATCCTGATATGTATAAATAGATAAGTAGTTCAAGGGTGAAGAGACGCCGATTCGATTATGTCGTTCACATTGCAGTCGTAGGAGTGACCGGTCACTCTTGGGATTATTTCGCGGGCTTTGTTGGCTGTGATTCTCTGATTGGTGAAGCTTTCTCTGCTGGATCATGGGTAATGTAGATGTTTAGCAGGACTGCTATCAAACATGATTTTTAAAAATTGAAGTTGAAATAACGCAGACTGGTGACTTCAACGGAAGCATAAACCATCAACAAACAACCTCGAAGCTCACGGTTGGTCTGTCTTTAAAGGTTTATTCATTTAGAGTTGAAAATCAATTTTCCTATGAAAAAGGTTCAGTTTCACCCCCTTATTATAGGTGTTTCAATCAGTTTTCATTTAGTTCAGAATTAGAAATTCGACCAGTCCTTCACTCTTTAGCTTCAGCAGGGAGGACAGTTGCTTTTACTGTATTCAACAGACTAATTCAGTGTTTATATCAGTTAACACAGGCCCAATTGAGAAGGTTACTGACAATGACCACTTGGATGCATGAATAATTTTGATTTCTGAAGAAGGAAGAACAGACATGAAGATCTGAACTTTCTCTGTGGTATGTTTTTATTTCAAATGAATATTTTATATTTCATTAAGATGTGTTCACACAGTATACACAATTTGAAAAACATGTATAATTTTAGAAAAATGTATGACCTAGACATTTTCCATGTGTCATATCCGTTTGGTTAACTTTTCTGATGTTTTATATATTTAGATGATGATTATAATGACTGTATATTCACATATTTGGTATGTTTTTTCACATTTCAAATTTTCCTATTTTAATGCACATACTATACTTATAAATAATGACTAAATCCAGTAAAGGGCAGTTGTAGCTGTTTTTTGGTATTTGCCAGAATATTGAGTTGCTTTAATAAGATGCAATAATCACATTTTATTATGATTTTATTATGCTTTTTTTAGTGCATGAGATTTGCAGATGTTGAATGATCAGTTTAGAATATAAAATGCTTTGTTATGTGGCTCTTATTGTTATGCTTTTTATAGATGCAGAGTGATGCAGTATCAACATCTTTTAATTCTGTATATGAATTTATGAACCACCCAGAAACTTTTAAAATGTTCAATTCTGGAAATCTGTTACTCTTGTGTTACCGTATATATGGATGCTGTTTTATTTGTCTTGTTTTATTACAAATAAAAAGTTATTAATATTTTAATTCCCAAGTCTGCACATAGTCAAGTCATTTATGTTTGTAAGTGCTTTTTACAACACAGTGTTTCAAAGCAGCTGCAATATAGCCTGCAGATAATGTGATTTAATGGGATAATTAATAGTCCAGATCAACTGAGTTTTGAGAAAGGGACACATTTTTGAATAACTATTCATCAGTTGTGAATACTGTGTCAAACTCCTGCACTGTAAGCTCAAAGTAGCTGCTACCCAAGGCAGCAAACTGACAGGTAGATATGGTGATGACGCTGCAACTATAGGGGCCCCCAAAGACTTTTACTTTTCTCTGTTGGGCCAATCAAACTGAGGCTCCTTTACTCTAAGAAACTTCCCACCGCTGTTTTTCTTAATTTGAGCGTGAGACTCCCGGCTCTAGGAAAGATGATCGCGCTGTGTTGGAGTGCTCGGAGGACGAGGAGGCCATCCTGTCGGCCAAGTCTCAACCAGTCATCGTTTCGGCAGTGCTACCGCATGCCATCCTTCTCAAAGTCTGTGAGCAAGCAGCTGCTGGGCGTTATGGCATCAGCCATCCAGCGCCACTGGACGAGCACAAGTTTTTATGCACACAGCATGCCTCTAGTGGCGGTTATGTTGCAAAAAGTCCTATATACATACACTTCCCTGACCGGGTGGGGTGCCACATTTTCTGCCCCGCCTTCAGGGGAATCGTGTCCTAGTGCACTGTGACAATATTACAGCCGTAGCGCACATTAATCATCAAGGAGGTATGTGCTCCCCACAACTTCACTGTCTAGCCCACAAAATGCTGGTATGGAGCAGTCAGCATTTTCTGTTGTTACATGCAACTCACATCCCAGGTGTTTTGAACTTGGGCACAGATCTCCTTGATATGGGAGAGGTTTGGTCGGCTTCCATCGATCACTTTGCCTCACGCAAAAAAGCCCATTGTCATATGTTTTTCTCGCTTAAAGACAAGGACACTCCCCTTGGTGTAGACGCACGGGCACACCCATGGCCCAATTTGCTGCTCTATGCCTTTCCCACACTCAGCTTGATTTTTCCCACTCTAGCCAGAGTGAGAGAGCAGAGCTTGAAACTAATTCTCATAGTGCCCAGATGGCCCAAATCATGGAAAAGGATTGTCTTGCCTTTCCCATTGCCTTGTGGAAGCAATTTATATGGGATATAGCTCTAAGGGGCTTCAGCCACCCTTAGGTCTTAGAGCTCACTCCACAAGTGGCATGGCTGCTTCCTGGGCCCTGTTTCTCTCTGCAAACATCTTCATGTTAGGCTTCCCTCAACAATTTTGTCAGGTACTACTGAGTTGATGTCACCAGAACACCAGTAGTGAATGCGGTTTTGGGTGTGAGGTCGTCATAATGGGTTCACACTTAACCATTTTTCCCTCACACTGTGTATGTCACCCCATAGATTTCACAATAAGCCTAATGAACGGCCTCTTCTTCCTTTATTGTAATGCATATAAGTTATAGAGCATGCTAATATTATATAGAATGTGTCAGGCACCGTCTTCAATAAGGATGCCATGTGAGTTTATAGGGCAATCAGGGAGTTGTCCATATCTTCCCATAAGTGGATACAACCCCAGTCCTCTGAAGCATCAAGTGAAGAGATCCACTAAGCTTGCCCCGCTTGCTTCACTAGAGGCGTATATGCTAACTGAGTAAAGTAGCGCATACAGGTTCTTTTATGCCCTCAGGTAAGTGCGGGGCCTTGCAGCGGCATTGGACAAGCACTCCTGTCTGTCAAGCCAGATGTGGTGCAATTGGATGCTTCTTCCCATAAGTGGATCTCTCCACTTTATTTTTTAGAGAACTGGGGTTACAGAATAGGTATAGGTAATCGTTATGTGGTCACATGAATGTGCTGGTGACCTTGAGCTTATTTTGCAGATACATTACAACAAACCTACAGAATGAGTCATCCATGAAAAATGCATAAACAGGAAACCTGTGGTCTCTGAGCTTAGCACCTCACAGGTGTGACCTTGAGCAAAACTTCTAGATAAAGGGACTTAATTATCTATATAATTGTATTACATTTCATATGAAGTTGTGCTGTTTAGTGTTTGTGCAGGCTAGAAATTTGACCATGTCTACTTTAATTTTAGTGTTGATGTTTATCTGATGCTTTATCTAACCTTTAATAGGTTGTTGTTTCCTGGGGGGTTCAAACATTTGAGAAGCTGGTGGAAGGAGACTACTGAGATCATGTGATTTTGTAAACTCTGACATTAAACTCACAATCTTAATTTAAATGCAACATGGCAGCAAGCCATGAGAAAACCACTGGCCTTGAGTGAAAAAATATTACGTTTACTATATTTTGAGGGACATTATCAGGGAATTGTAATATTATGTTTGTTTAAAATGTATTAATATTTTCATTTTTCATAATATATCAGAATCTCAGGGGATATATTGCCCTTTTAGGGGTAAACAAAAAAGTTCTTTATATGAATGGAGAATGGTTGTCTATGTTTTACAGACAATCGGTACATTTCAGATTACCTTCAAATTTTAAGCATCGGATCATGGTCCCACCAGACCCTGGTTACAAGGGTACTCATGGCCCCCCCTCCCATCCATAGTTAAAAACCCCTTACACTAGGTTCAACAACAATGGAAAGAATTTAAAGAATTATTACAAATTAGGGAAGCTGTATACTTGTCATTAGATGGCTAAAACAAATGTAGCCTAGGAAGTAAGAGTCCCAGTCCTGCAACAATTTGACCTTTTCTGACCAAGCTATCCTAAATGCACCAAAGGAGCCCAGATGATCCCCTAATGGTGCATCATCACAGGGTCCCATAATCAGCTCGAACTGTTTTCACCAATAAGTCTGGGGACTCTAGTGATCAGCTTGTGCTGTACTTGCCAAGGGTCTGGAGACCCTAGTGCTCAACTTACAATGTCTTAACCAAGATCCCAGGTATTCAGCTTTGGCAGTCCTGAGGCTTAGGACTACCTTGCTAGTCACTCTTGAATGGTACCATGGTGCAGTGGCAAGAACAATTATGTGAACCCTTTGGAATTACCTGCATTTATGCATAAATTTGTCTTAAAATGTGGTTTGATCTTTATCTAAGTCACAAGAATGAACAAACACACTCTGTTTTAACTAATAACATGCAAATTATTGTATTGTTCTTGCACATACTGAAACCATCATTCAAACGTTTAAGTGTATGTTGGAAAAAGTTTGTGAACCATTAGCCTGATGACAGCAATTAATGCTAATTAGAGTCAGGAGTTGACAAACCTGGCATCCAATTAATGAAATGAGATTGGAGGTGTGGCTTAGAGCTAGTTTCACTTATAAAAAGCACTCAAACATTTTGATTTTGATATTCACAAGAAGCATCTGCTGACGTGGACCATGCCTCGCAAAAAAAAAGAAAAAAAATCTCAGGAGGACCTACGATCGAGGATTGTTGCTTTGCATGAAGCTGGAAAGAGTTGCAAAGTTATCTTGAAGAGTTTAAATATTCATCTGTTCACAGTTAGACACATTGTCTATAAATGGAGATGATTTAATACTGTGGTTACTATCCCTAAAAGTGGCTGTCCAGACAAGATGACTCAAAAGTCACACTGCTGAATACTCAATGAGGTAAAAAAATAACTATAAAGTGACAGCTAAAGACTTGAAGTAACCACTGGAACTGATTAACATCTCTGTTCATGAGTCTACAGAAACTAACAGCATCTATGAAGGTTATGGACTCTTTGTGCGTGTGGTGTCCTTCTATGGTTAACACACATACATACAGAGTTATGTTTGGCACAGACAGAGTTAGATGTCAAACTAAGACAACATGTACAATTAATATTTCTCACAGTGATGCAGCAGGCCCTAAATGACCCTAAACATCAAAGCAAATCCACGACAGAATGGCTTAAAAAAGAGCCCCAGACCTTAACCCAATAGAGATGCTGTGGCACATTGTGTTTTGTCTGTACTTGTGACTTTGATGAAGATGAGATCACATTTTGTGACCAATTAATGCAGAAAACCAGCTAATTCCAAAGGGTTCGCATATTTTTGTGTGAAGTTGGTGGTCTTTCTAATGGTCTGTTTTGATAAACATTATCGATCTTGATGTTGGTTTTTTGTGTTCCAGAAGCCCAACATTAGAGTGCACCAGTAGGTGGAGAACAGAGAGAATGTGATGATAATATGCACAATTGAAACAGACTGGCGGTTGAGTTCTTTAAAGCTGTGAGTGAAGGGTGACAGAAATCATACTCTGAAGAACCCAACATGCACTACATGAAATGTGTGTGTGTTTAATGTCACTGAGAGTCACCTGTGTCATTCACCTGTGTGAATGAGATTGGCGACTATTGGAAAGGCAAAGTCTAGTTTGGTGAGACCAACATGCACAGTCACCCTGGGAAGACATATACAATATGCATATTGTAAATCTCTACAAATGTACTGTCTTTTTTTAATATAACACAAAGTATAACAATGACTATGGTATGCTGGAGAAAGATTGAAAGATATCTTGCTGTGTCATATCTGTTATAGTTAGTGTCAGTATATTATATCAAAGCTAAAATAACTATTGGGTTTATTATCATTCCATAGTCTTGGATTGTCAAAAGAAAGGAGTATCCTCATTCTACATTTACTTTTCCTCCATTATTGTTGTTCTCATCATAATGACTGCTACAGTCATATTGACCACCCTCAGGAGCAATGCAAAAGGTGTGTATTCTTCCAAATACTCATTACACACTTACAGCAGCATTTCACATTAAAGCCCCAATGATCACTGTAAGATCGTTTTAAAATAGTGACAATGCAGCTTTCAAATGCGCCAATTGGTCTTTTAGGTGATATTTCAAATTTAAATTGTATTTGATTTAATCGATAGCTTTTGTGTTCATATCAGTTAACACACTTTAAATAAAATAAATAAGTAAATGTTGAGTTGACGTATATCTATGTTGACAGGGTCATCAACACCAGTTGCCCACAATGACTACATAGATGTATGAATAATCTGGAGGGTTCTGAAGAGGGTAATACATGAAGGGGATAAAAGGTCATATTAGCCAGAACTGCAATATCAATTCAAGAGAGATTTACTTTCTTAAGATGAGTTACATATGCATATTTTTAAAACACCATGCTGATTATGTATATTTTTATGTGCTGAACTCCACAAGTTAATGACACTTAGATAATTATAATATTTAATAGTGTACTGCTTCTGTAGGGAATCATTTATTCGTGTAATTTTTTTTATGTATTTTGACTTCTTCCGGAAGGGCCAGTTTTGTGGGTAGCTTTGGTTTATCCTAACGAAATTTTGAATTGTAGAGATTTTTTTATTTATAAAGATGATTGCATATGCAAAATTATGATTATTTGCATACTTGAAAATAAAAATTGCAGGTATCGAATAAACAATTAAAATGATAATCCAAATTCACTATTATGGCTAATGTATTTTAGCTTTTTAAAACATTACACTCTTTATCTTTTATGCTGTATGAGAACCACCAAGGATCTAAAATGATTAGATATCATGTAATTTTTTACTATTTTTTTTACTAAATAAGATTATTTCAACCTTTTATATTTGCTGTACTGCTGCAGTCTGTAGGGGGCAGCTGTGTGTCTAAATGTGGTTCAGTATTGTCTGATGGTTGAGTTGTCTGGCTCCTCTCAGCTGTAGTTTTTGTGTTGGCATGTGAAACCTGACCAGGAAGGAGACAGCTGATTGTCTTCTTCTCAATGTTAAATAAAATAAGTCATATACCCTTCATTCAAAACACAAATAATATAAAATATTCTGTGATACATTTCTAGCTAAACTGTCAAATTCTAAATTCTCCCAAAATATACAAATTGGAATAAATTCAACCATATATCAAAACGTCTATTAGGCTATTCCACATCCTCCAGGTATTAGATGCTCCACATTCCACTTTGGTGAAAACACTTGCTACTATCCAAAATCCCACTGTCAAATCTGGACTAACATCGTGCAAAGGTAACTTCAAGCTTTATAAATATAGCACAGGTCAAGCTCTTTTTTTATGTTACCTTCTGAATCATCTTTCCTTCACTGAACAGACAGAATAATGAAAGATACATTTGCAAATGACCTAATGTGAGAAGCCCAGCTGGGAGAAGTTCACCTAAAACTATACTCAGTGGATCACTAAAGTGCACATGGACTATTGGCTTTGCAGTAGGTCAACTTTGCATACCTGAAATGTAAAGTTTAAGCTGCTGCTTTTTTTTCTCAAGAAACCAATTTTTTCTGAAGTGGTATTTTAAATATACCATGCTCGCACAACAGCTCTAACAGGAGAAGTGGTGGATGCATCATGCAGTCAAAGCAACAAAAAAAAACTTTAACTTTTTTACCTTTTACAGAACTCATGTGGTTTGGTCATGGTGTTACATTTAAATGTTACCTACATTTAAATGTCTATATACTGAAAAAGGAAGAGTTAACTAAATTCAGTTGTTATTTTGTGTATGCAAAGTTTAATTTCCAACACTTTTTTCTCTGATTCTATCTATTTCCTGTCACTGTGTCGTGTTCGTGTCACCATATTTATTATTTTATTTTTTTGACAGGACTTATGTGGTACACGAGGTACAATGCTGTCTAATGGGTCAATGGTTGTGTGGTCTGAAACTGAGTTCCTCATGAATGTGCTGATGATCTTGAGCTAAATGTCCAGATAAAATGATTACAAACCTCTTTAGAGAGCAACAAAGACTCATAAACAGTATAAATGATGTCTATGAACTGTGCAGATGGTAAAAGGTTTGTGAAAACTCTGTTACAATAAAATGTTTATGGAGTTGAATGTTACAGGGTTGACGATTAGAGCAAAAAATGTCCAATAAAGGTTTTAACTAGCATATATCAATGCAATAACTACACCATATCATTTACAATCAATATTCTTGTGCTTAGAGCCAAGAGTATGTTTCTACAAAAAGACAAGGCCACAATAAGTGTAAGCATAATGAAATACTGAAAAAGACTATTGTAAACTTTTTGACATTAAATATGATTCAAAGAAGATCAAACTATTATTTTATAGAGAAATAGCAGCATAGGTGGAACATAAAATGCAGGTACTAAGACATTCTGCATTTTTCTTTTTTTTCAGAAATTACATTATTTAAAATAATATTCTTGAAAAGTGAAAAGAAAGCATTTTAGAAACAGTTACAAAGACTGTGAAAGTAAAATATGGAGAAAACAAAATGCAGGTAGTTTTTTTTTAAATATTCTATATATTGGCTCATATTTAGATGAAAACAAACATTAATTATTAATGTAATATTAAAATGTAATTTTCCATTATATCTAAACAGAATTATAACTAACTAAGTTTAGTATCCTATTAATTATTATTAGCAGCATGCACATGGCACAGTTTTCTGAGAATGACCCACACAAAGCTAAATTTGAAAGTCTGCCAAGTCCACATTTAGCATGCTAAGCATTTTTTTTTAATATGCAGATGAAGTAACCATGTCAAGTTTACAGACTGTGAGTGATTTACTGCACTGCATATTTCTGAGAGAGCAGTAACCCTTAAATCTGTGACACCATGAGAAGGATTTTCTATGTCAAGGATTTTACAGATTTCTGTAAATGGATTCAATTTCTTAACCTCAAGTTTATGTGTATCTCTGTTTGAGGGTATAATGTAACAAGTGTTTTGTACTTGAGCGAACCCTTAAAAATGACTTTCATTGGTTTAACCCAGGGAGTTTTTAAACTGTAATGTAAGACGAGTTAGACGAGGGGTGTGGGAGAAAGTGAAGTCAGTAGATCCTGGTCTCAGTCTTACAGGACTTGAAGGATCTGCTTCTAATGTCTTGGTGCCAGATACCACAGGACACCTTCATAGTCCATGCCTCCATTTGTGTCTGCACTGTTTTGGTGGCATGTGGAGGACCAACAGCATATTAGGCAGCTGGTCATGATGTTTAGCTTATCAGTGTATGTATATATATATATATATATATATATATATATATATATATATATATATATATATATATACACTCACCTAAATGATTATTAGGAACACCATACTAATACTGTGTTTGACCCCCTTTCGCCTTCAGAACTGCCTTAATTCTATGTGGCATTGATTCAACAAGGTGCTGAAAGCATTCTTTAGAAATGTTGGCCCATATTGATAGGATAGCATCTTGCAGTTGATGGAGATTTGTGGGATGCACATCCAGGGCACGAAGCTCCCGTTCCACCACATCCCAAAGATGCTCTATTGGGTTGAGATCTGGTGACTGTGGGCGCCATTTTAGTACAGTGAACTCATTGTCATGTTCAAGAAACCAATTTGAAATGATTCGAGCTTTGTGACATGGTGCATTATCCTGCTGGAAGTAGCCATCAGAGGATGGGTACATGGTGGCCATAAAGGGATGGACATGGTCAGAAACAATGCTCAGGTAGGCCATGGCATTTAAACGATGCCCAATTGGCACTAAGGGGCCTAAAGTGTGCCAAGAAAACATCCCCCACACCATTACACCACCACCACCAGCCTGCACAGTGGTAACAAGGCATGATGGATCCATGTTCTCATTCTGTTTACGCCAAATTCTGACTCTACCATCTGAATGTCTCAACAGAAATCGAGACTCATCAGACCAGGCAACATTTTTCCAGTCTTCAACTGTCCAATTTTGGTGAGCTCTTGCAAATTGTAGCCTCTTTTTCCTATTTGTAGTGGAGATGAGTGGTACCCGGTGGGGTCTTCTGCTGTTGTAGCCCATCCGCCTCAAGGTTGTGCGTGTTGTGGCTTCACAAATGCTTTGCTGCATACCTCGGTTGTAACGAGTGGTTATTTCAGTCAAAGTTGCTCTTCTATCAGCTTGAATCAGTCGGCCCATTCTCCTCTGACCTCTAGCATCAACAAGGCATTTTCACTCACAGGACTGCCGCATACTGGATGTTTTTCCCTTTTCACACCATTCTTTGTAAACCCTAGAAATGGTTGTGTGTGAAAATCCCAGTAACTGAGCAGATTGTGAAATTCTCAGACCGGCCCGTCTTGCACCAACAACCATGCCACGCTCAAAATTGCTTAAATCACCTTTCTTTCCCATTCTGACATTCAGTTTGGAGTTCAGGAGATTGTCTTGACCAGGACCACACCCCTAAATGCATTGAAACAACTGCCATGTGATTGGTTGATTAGATAATTGCATTAATGAGAAATTGAACAGGAGTTCCTAATAAAACTTTAGGTGAGTGTATGTATATATATATATATATATATATATATATATATATATATATATAAATTGCATTCAGAAAGTATTCAGACCCCTTTATATTTTTTTTCACATTTTGTTATGTTGCAGCCTTATGCTAAAATGCTTTAAATTATACATCTATTTCACATCATTCTACACTCCATAACCCATAATGACAAAGCAAAAAAAAAACATTGCAAATTTATTTAAAAAAAAAAAAAAAAAAAATTGACGTAAGTATTCAGATCCTTTGCTATGACACTTGAAATTTAGCTCAAGTGCATCCCATTTCTCTGGATCATCTTTGAAATGTTTCTACACTTTGATTGGAGTCCATCTGTGGCAAATTCAATTGATTGGACATGATTTAGAAAGGCACACACCTGTCTATATAAGGTCTTACAGCTGAAAATGCATATCAGAGCAAAAACCAAGCCATGAGATCAAAGGAACTGCCTGCAGAGCTCAGAGACAGTATTGTGTCTAGGCACAGATCTGGGGAAGGCTACAATTTCTTTCTTTTTTTTTTTTTTTTTTTGGCTGCATTGAAGATTCCCAAGAGCACAGTGCCCTCCATAATTCTTAAAAGGAAGAAGATTGGATTAACCAGGACTCTTCCTAGAGCTGGCCGTCAGGCCAAACTGAGCAATCAGGGAAGAACGACCTTGATAAGAGAAGTGACCAAGAACCTCAGAAGGACAGCCATCACTGCAACACTCCAGTGATCTGGGCTTTATGGCAGAGTGTACAGACGGAAGCCTCTCCTCAGTGCAAGACACATAAAAAAACACCTAAAGGACTCCCAGTCTGTGAGAAACAAGATCTGGTCTGATGAAAGGAAGCTTGAAATGTTTGGCCTCAATTCCAAGCATCATGTCTGGAGTAAACAAGGCACCGCTCATCATCTGCACAATACAATCTCAACGGTGAAGCATGGTGGTGGTAGCATCATGCTGTGGGGGTGTTTTTCAGCAGCAGGGACTGGGGGAGGGGTCAGGGTTGAAGGAAAGCTGAACACAGCAAAATACAGATACAACCTTAATGAAAACCTGGTCCAGAGCACTCAGGATCTCAGACTGGGCCGAAGGTTCACATTCCAACAGCAAAATGACCCCAAGAACACAGCCAAGACAACGCAAGAGTGGTTTAGGGACAACTCTGTGAATGTCCTTGAGTGGCCCAGCCAGAGCCCAGACTTGAATCCAATCGAACATCTCTGGAGAGACATGACAAGGGCTGTCCACGGACTGTCCCCATCCAACCTGACAGAGCTTGAGAGGATCTACAGAGAAGAATGGCAGAAAATCCCCAAATCCATGTGTACAAAGCTTGTTGCATCATACCCAAAAAGACTTGAAGCTGTCATTTCTGCTAAAGGTATAGTACTGAGTAAAGGGCAATGCTCGAAATGAGGGGGGTGGTCTGGGTGGATCCGGGACCCCTCAAAAGAGATGAAAAAAAATAGACATTGGGGGATCCACAAGCATTTTTAATTTTAGTAAAGATAGTAATGTAGTAATGACAAGTAAAAATGTAAACACCCCTAAATCACAAGGACACTAATCGCACCCGCCCCTTTGGGCACTGGATTTCAAAAAAGTCTTTTTTAATTTTCACATAATAAATATTGAAATGTTTAATGTTTATTTCAAACTTGGTGTCTATTATCATAGTTTTAAACATGTAATTTAAAAAATAAATGAAGGTTTGATAAAAAGTTTTCAATTAAGTTTTAATCCTGAAATATTTACGTTTTTTTTTAAGTGATACAGCATATACATACATCGAAACAGATGTATAGAAGTAGGTAGATATAGATATACATCATGTTCTTGTGTGTATCTCTGCTTACTGCACATATTTGCATTTGATATGCATTGCTTTTATATGCTGTTTACTGAAATCTGATTAACATATTTAACTGTGTTTTAAATTAATTGTATAATTTCGTAGAGACAGATATTAGATATCAATTCAGCGTAGTACTAAACCATCCATCCATCCATCTTCTTCCGCTTATCCGGGGCCGGGTCGCGGGGGCAGCAGTCTAAGCAGAGATGCCCAGACTTCCCTCTCCCTAGACACTTCCTCCAGCTCTTCTGGGGGGACACCGAAGCGTTCCCAGGCCAGCCGGGAGACATAGTCTCTCCAACGTGTCCTAGGTCTTCCCCGGGGCCTCCTCCCAGTGGGACGTGCCCGGAACACCTCCCGGGGAAGGCGTCCAGGAGGCATTCGAAACAAATGCCCGAGCCACCTCAACTGACCCCTCTCGATGTGGAGGAGCAGCGGCTCTACTCTGAGCTCCTCCCGAGTGACCGAGCTTCTCACCCTATCTCTAAGGGATCGCCCAGCCACCCTGCGGAGAAAGCTCATTTCGGCCGCCTGTATCCGGGATCTTGTCCTTTCGGTCATGACCCAAAGCTCATGACCATAGGTGAGAGTAGGAACGTAGATTGACCGGTAAATAGAGAGCTTTGCCTTGCGGCTCAGCTCCTTCTTCACCACAACAGACCGGTACATCGACCGCATTACTGCAGAAGCTGCACCGATCCGTCTGTCAATCTCCCGTTCCATCCTTCCCTCACTCGTGAACAAAACCCCAAGATACTTAAACTCCTCCACTTGAGGAAGGATCTCCCCACCAACCTGAAGGGAGCAAGCCACCCTTTTCCGACTGACATTTAGTACTCGGAAAAGTACTAAACCCTGATCTGTTTTTTTTATTGCAGTAGAAATGTATTTCACCTTCTGTAACATCTTAATATTTGTAATATATATGCATTCACTGTTATCTACCCACAGTCTCTCTCTCTCTCTCTCTCTCTCTCTCTCTCTCTCTCTCTGAGTCAAAGTGCCTCATATGCATCTCTATTCAGAGTCACAATGAAACTCCTCCTTCTTTCACTGCTCCCTCTCTCTTTCCCTCTCTATCTCTATCTCTGTCTGTTTCTGTCCATCTCTGTGCCAGAGCTCAGTGGAAGTGTTTCTCTTCACTGCAGAGGCAGCTACATTCTCTTCTCCAGGATGTCGGGCCTTCTGACCAGCTCTGTTCTTCTCATCTTCTCCCTAATGCTGTTCCAGATCCACATACTAGAGGCAAAGGTAACATACAGTATATTCACTGCACCAAACCTGATCATTAATGTTGGGTTAAAATTAACGTTTACTTCTATAACCAAATTTTAACCTGTATGTTTACTTCCTTTTTATTGATCTATGCATTTAACATAAAATGTTGAATTCGTTTTTTATTTTATCTAAACCCAAAACCCAAACAGTTAATACGTTACTATGGCATTTTGAACATTTATATATAAACAAAACCATTTCTAGATTATAATGAGAAAGTGCGTATCATGTTGTGAAGTACTCAGTGTGCCATTTCTGGTACATCTATGTGTGCATCTGACAGCGTTATGCTGGGCTGTGTGTTAATATCTGTTTAAAACATATTTCACTGATAGCAAAGAGCTCACTCAAGCCAAATGGCATGAAATAGGGCACACAAATCACCATTGCCTGGCAACAACAGAGGGAAAATCAACATGACCTTTCTGTCAAATTTGATCCTAATTGAATTCTGGAAATTTCTCAGAAAGACAGTGCCCACAAATTACTGCATGGCAAATAGCCCTTGCAAACAAGCCAAGATCACATTCAATCAATTGGATAAACATTATGATGTTGTTGTACATCTTTCAATCACAAGGCTCCAGATTATTTTTTGATGGAAGATAGTATGAGACGTGTCATTAGAACATTACAAATCCTTGGGGATATTTATATTGTGTACTTGTAGACTCATGCCCCTCTGTGCTTGTGTTGCTGATGATACCAACACATTATGTCTATATTACTGAGATTTTGAACTTTGAATATTAAAATGAATTCAATGAAAAGAACAAGCATAACAGCGTTTTATTTTTGCATCAAGGATTTGCAACAGGTGTCTAAGTAATGTTATGTTTACAATCGTGTGTTTTTGTTTGTTTTAAGCAAAATATTGTTTAAAAAAAAATACGACTGAAAAAAGACTGTTTCATGTAGCTTCATGTTACTGAATTTAGCAATAAGCCGCGAGATTAGGATTGCATGGAATGTAGCCGCTTGGCGCGTTAATGTAAAATTCAAATTTGACCGTTTTAACGCAATTCACATCAAACGCGATTTTGCGTCATTCCGCGATGTTTTCCAACTGTTGTTGGCGCCGCATTTTAACGTCTCGTGCATTTTAGAAACCGTTACAAGTCAAAATGAGCTTTAATTGTTCATTTTAACCTGTTATTTAAGTGCAAGGAGGTTTTCGGTGTGGACGCCTTCTAATTCGTCGATAAATTAAAGTTTAATTTAACTTGTATAGTTTGTTTGTTTCAGTCGAAAACAACCGAGATCTTCTATCGCAGCTGTTTGTTGGTGCGCACCGTTTTCAGCACCATGGACAGCGCCTCGTGCTGAAACAGAGTCGTGTTGAGCTCAGTGTGGACGCCACTGTAATTTTAAGAATTGGCGATGGATTAGTCGCCGTAAGGACAATACGGAATATAAATCAATAGGAGTGGCTGCACAATCTCATTAACAGAAAACACAGCCGGCCTTTGCTCCAAACGGTTCAGAAACGCTGCCATGGCAACAGCCTTCAGAGAGCACAATCAGTTTTCTCTTCCCTCTACATGTGGTGGCATATTAATGTACTGGTTTTCATCAACTCAAACAATTTGTTTAACCTCCTGAGACCCCTGCGTGACAGCTGTGGGCTTTTTCTATTCCCCCTTTTGATTTGTAACTAGTAGACCCAAAGAAACATGCACAAAAGAAAAAATAATGCATACTTAATTCTGATTCAAAGTAACGGCCATCATTATCTAATCACTGCCAACCATGTTAAAATAAAATTATACATTACACATTCTGAATCTGTGTACTGATTAACATTGTCCCATATCTGCCAAACATGTTGAGTGGTCCAAACATCATCTGCAGCCTGAAACTGAACTTTAAATAGGAAATTTGGTTTGAATGCCCTTAGCTCCATATAGAGCTATAGGATGCTCCCTTGCTCCCTCTTTAGTGAATGACTTAACCTCCAGTAAGTTGTCTGTCTGCATCGGTCTCAGAACAGTTTTAAATGCACCTTATTCTCATACTAACTCCATATAAAGCCCCTGAAAGCAACATTCTTCACCTTTTGGATGAACACATTGATTGTCTATGTGATAATGCACAAGGAATATAGGATATTTGAAGGAAAATTAGCCTATAGTCCACATACATGGACTTTGTGTTTAACAGCATGCCGTTTCATGATAAATCGTTCAAATAAAAAAAAAAATGGCATATCAAACTTTTGACATCAAACAGGTTTCAATGTAAAAGCTTAATTAGGTTTCTTACCAGATGTAGTTTTGTTGGTGTTTCTCCCAAACACAAACTCATCTGAGATCAACGCCATATTGTTTGATCACATGACTCCTTGCGTCAAAAGTGTAACACTTTACTGACAGCCGAGAGTCTCTTGAACTGAGATCAATCAGTTTAAATGACATGAAATTATGCATAGCCTATTGTGAAGCCAAAAAAAATAAATATAAGCCTCAGGAAGATATAAATAACCATCTATTTATCTAGCTGTCTGAATGTCTGTCTTTCTATCATCCATCTCTATCTGTGCATCTATCCATCCATCTATCTGTCCATCCATCCATCCATCTCTATCTATCCATCCATCTATCTGTCCATCCATCCATCCATCTCTATCTATGCATTCATCTATCCGTCCATCCCTCTGTCCGTTCATCTATCTATGCATCTGCCCATTCATCCGTCCATCTCTATCTATGCATTCATCTATCTGTCCATACCTCCATCTGTTCATCTCTATCTATGTATCTGTCCATTCATCTGTCCATCCATCCTTCCTTCCATCCATCCATTCATCCATCTCTATCTATGCATCCGTCATCCATCCATCCACCCATCCGTTGCTCTGTCCGTCTGTCCAATCATCCATCCATCAGTCCATCCATCCATCTCTATCTATGCATCCATCCAAACTTCCATCTCTATCTACTGTATTCAATCATCCGTCTGTCCATTGGTCTGCCATCCATCCATCACCCCATCCATCCGTCCTTCCATCCATCCATCCATCCATCCATCCATCCGTCCATCTGTTCATCTCTATCTATGCATTCATCCATCCATCTGTCCGTCTATCCATCCATCCATTCATCCGTCCATCATTATCTTTGCATCTATCATCTGTCCATCTGTCCATCCATCCGTCTTTCCACCCATCCATCCATCCATCCATCTTTCCATCCATCTGTCCATTTATCCATCCATCTGTCTGTTTGTCTATCCATCCATCTCTATCTATGCATCCATCCATCTATATGTATATGTTATGAAATGATGATATAATATAATGACAATCTTTAATTAATGTTTGTAATAACATACAACCATGTGCAAATGGATGTGGCCCTTTGACTAGAAGACTTGTGTTGTAAGCCCAGGGTGACTGTATTTACATCTTTACAGATAGTTGTTCATGTTAGAAATGTTTCCATTGGAGTTGTTATGCGTATTGGAACAGATGGTAAAGAACTGGACACAGTACTTGAACTCGAACAGCAAAATCACCCACCCACACATAAATACACTCATGCACACAAAATATGTGTATGTCTGGGGCTGTACAGACGTCATATTGCACCAGAGTGAGTCACCAGTACATTTACTCTCTGTGCTTAGAGAAATCGTGCTCCTTTAATTTTATACGTCATTGTTTCATTCATTATTTACATTTACATTTTACATTTATGCATTTGGCAGACGCTTTTATCCAAAGCGACTTACAGTGCACTTATTACAGGGACAATCCCCCCCAGAGCAACCAGGAGTTAAGTGCCTTGCTCAAGGACACAATGGTGGTGGCTGTGGGGATTGAACCAGCAACCTTCTGATTACCACATATGTGCTTTAGCCCACTACGCCACCACCACGCAAATTTATTATATTTATTATAACAGCTTCTCCAAACACTTCTGGAATACTTAAAACCACATAAAGCAGTGTTAACGTGCAGTAACCATCGTGGTTGCCATTAGAGACATGAGTACTGATTCAACACAAAATCTTAGACCATTTTCTTTGCCATTCTTACAACAACTGATGCAGAATATGATTTATAACACTAAAAACTTGCTTTTTGAACACTACAGCCAGTTGTGTCTCAGTGCTTGCATTGCAGTTTACAACAATCATACTGCACACGCAGGCTGAGGGTGATATTATGAATCAGCACTCTGTGGATAACCTCTGGCTTGAGCTGTTCTCATAGGTAAGTGGCCAACATGAACAGGGAGAGAGATTGAGAATACTAGGCAATAAATCACTGGTGTTACAGGGCAAGCAGAGAAACACTGGTCATCCATCAGTGCTGGTGACAGAACTAATACACCTGAAGAAGAGCTGGTCATTCACTCTGTCAGAATGTGCAATCCATGCACCCTCGGGTGATTTCAGGTTCAAAAGAAGCATCTTTATTTTTTTCACAATATTGGCGGTGTGGGTGGCGAGATGATTCGATTCTGTGTGCGAGCGTAATTGAAACTCTGATTCATTGAGGATAGAGAGGAGGTGTTGATATGAGCACAGATGAAAGGAGAGGGAAATATGCTTACTAATACTTCCTCTGAATGAAACATTGTGGCAATGTGTCAAATGCATGAATGATTAGTGAAGTGTCATCTTGCACAGGGAGATTTGTGTTTGTGAGCTACTAAAGGCTTTAGAGTCAACAAACAATTAATTTAGATTTAAAGTTAGAACAGGTGAGTTTGGTGTTCTGTAAAATGTTACATTGATGTTCATTTTGTTTAATAAAACATATTATGTTAACTTTGTTCAATTAAACATAATTTATGTTAAATGAGAACCTTAATAGGTCACTCATAGTTTTTGAAATATAATAGATGCACAATTGTGTTCTGAGTTATAAGTACGAGAAAACAAAACATAGAGATCATTGTTTTCCTGCTGTATATTAAGACTAGTGATTGAATATTCCCCAACATCAGCAAGGAGCTACTCAGAAAAACGTACATTATGTTTAGTTTAGTTTAGTTGAAGTGTATAGAATCCTGGCCACCTTGTTTTACTGTATTTGGGGGGATGGGGGTGAGGTAACCCCCAATAATCAAAACAAGCAAGTTTTATATATTTTTACAGGAAACAATAAAAAAATGATTATAAAATAGGATTTTTGCCCTATGGTGGTATTAGGGGGAGGGACATTCTAGCGAATATTTGATTGGACAAAAATCTGTGTAGTGCTATTCAAAGCTATTAGACATAAAAGTAAACTAATAAGGGACTAAAAGTGACAAAACTCAAATAAAAAATGGAATTTTTGGTAAGGAAAGCAACAGTCAGCTCATTTTGTGATATTTCTCTGTCTCTATCTGTCTCTGCATCTCTCAGCCTCTCACCGCCATGCATGGGGGCGGTCGCAACTTCGACATCCAGGCGGGTGGAGTACGTCTTCGAAGAGATCTCCGCGATTCAATACCTTACGAAGCCCAGATGATGTCATACCCTGGAGCTGACTTCAAGGTTCGGAGCAATGATCTGTACTACCAACCAGAGGCCTTGAAAGCTCAAGGTCTCGGACAAGCCCTCCAGAGATTGATGGAAAACGACCAGAGGCGGGAGCAGGAAGCAGCTTATCTTGCTTCATTGATGCGTCTCCTTAACGAGGCGCAGAATAACGGGCAGGAGGATGAAGAGGATTTCCAGGGACCATACCCTGCGGACTATGATGAGACCGAGCAGGCCGTGAGCATGGCTAAGCCCCAGGCATCATGGCAAGGCCTTCTGGATCCTCAGCTTACTCAGGCCCTACTCAACCGCTACAAGCAGGAGAAAATGATGCAGGCTGGAATTGCTCCGACCGGCAACAGGATTCCTGAAAGAGAGCAGGATAAAGATGAAGAGATGCTCAGGTAATGATAAAACATACCAGTAGGTTGCTGCATTGAGCTATTCAGAGAATGTTCTGGGTAAAATACAAGTTAAACGTGAAGTGTTTGAATTCTGCACCACTAGTGCCACCAAATATTAACTTTAAAAAAAATATATAAAAAATTCAAGTGCATTTTCTGAACACTCCCTCTGTCTATAAACAGAATATTGAAACGTATGGATCGTGTGATTTTTTTTTTTTTTCCCCAAACTACATGACTGCAAGCCTCGCTCTAATTGAAATCTATCTTATCGTTGGTCGGTATCGGATCCATTCACAATCTTTCTAGAGTCTGAACAATTCACAGGTGACTGCATGATTGAGATGACCAATGAAAACGTTCCTCAGGGTTTAGTCATGACTGTGGGGCGTGGTTTGTGCTCAAGTGGTTTTGGGAAAAAAATGACGCTTTTGGATCATAAAAAGTGGCCGTGGACATAATGTAGAGGTTGACATCAGTTGAAAAGTCTTTTGCAACCTGGTCTCATAGAATCACGTTACTATACCTACATTTCCATAAAATTATTTTAATGAGGCTCATTGTACATATCCTGGCAGTTTCCTGGTGAAATGAACACAAGAGGCACTAAAACAATAATACATTGTATTCACTTTCACACATATCACTAGTACAATGGCAGATTATCAGTTCATAAACACTTTACACCGTGTTACTCAACCAATGCTATTTTATGACATCTAAACAGTTTTACTGTAGGGCATGCCTTACACTTGCGATGCAATGCAGTCCTGAAGTCACGTAAATCGAAACATGATCCAAAAGTGTCATTGTCAGTGTCATTGGGGTTGCTTCAGCAATTGTGTTTTTCATCTCACGTTTGCTTTTTTGACACACTTGGTAAGGTTTAGGTTATAGGTTGAGGGTAGGTAGGAAGGTTTTGTTGATTTATAATTCGATAGAGCATTAACCTTTAAAACATCATCTGTTTGGAAGAACGTTTATCTGACTTTTAAAGACACACAGTGGACATTTCACCTCGGAACTGCCGCGATACGTGTAAGGAACCAAAAAAACATTCATAATAACATCAGGAACATGGATAAAGAAGGTAAATGAGGTCTCTTTGTTTTTTAATGTTGCCTTTGCTATAAAAGCTCTATGGGTCATACGTTAAACGATAAGAGTACTGTAAATCAGACTGATGCCAAGTACTGATGCTAGACTACACTACAGTAACAGTGTTGTTGCGTTAAACAAAATGGTTGAAAACTAGTTGCTTTCGGTGGTGTGAACTAGTACTTGACAGTCCATTCTTGTTGGAACATACTTTTTTTTTAGTTGAAACAAAAAAAAAAATCGACTTTTACAGAATTTCAAAAACATTTCTTTCAGTAATTTTGACAGCTAGACAGATAGAGAACAATGGTGATTCCCCCTGGGGTAAAAGGCACTTTTAATATTTTTCTCCTAATACTCTAAACAGCCATAAAAACTACCACAGTAATTTCCTTAACATCTGTTTTAACATCAGCTTTTATCACATAACAGCTATGTACTTCTTAATAATAATAATAATAATATTTTTTTAATCAATAATTACATTGTTACTAGTACAAATATCCATTCCTGATGTCAAAATGTTCATAAATCTAGTGAAAATGCCCATTTCTGGGAATAAATTTCAAATATCGCTAAATTGAAGAGTCATTAGAGACATCTTAAAATACTTTTTTACTAGTTACAATAACATATTAGCAAGTGAAAATCCAATTGCAGATATCAAAACTGAGCATTTTTCCTTTTCAATTGTTGATATCGGGAATGGAAATTTGCACTCGTAACAAATAAATAATTGATAGCATAAATTATCATTCTTAATAGCAAGTATTATTGTTGATTTTTTAAATTGAAATTTCAACAACAAAAAAAATATTATAGATATCTGTAACTGTGTATTGAACAGGAGTGACAGATGAGTGTGAAACTCTACTAGTGAAACTGCAGTTACAGATGTAAAATATTATAATATTTAATAGTTGAAATTCCATTTTTGATATCAAGAATTGGCATTTTGAATTGTTGATATCTGTCATTCATATCCTGCATGTTAAAAGGTCTTATGATGGATAAACAAAACCTGCTACTCTGCTAGGACACTTGTGTGAACTTGATACACTTTGACAAGAAAAAATGCACATTTCCCTAAAGCACCATTTTACCCTAATTTTTCTGGTGTATTTCTCTACTTTTAAAACTGCTCCCACAGTAAAGGATGTTAGGTATTATTAGAAGTGATGAAAGGTAAGAAAATTACGTTTTAAATTGCCTAGTGAAAACAGAAATGAGAGAGATGTAAGTTTTTAGGAGAGAGAATCGAAAGATGCCAAGTGTTGTCCGGTGGAACAATTCACAGCGGGCCACTCGTTGAATAGGCTTTATTTAAACTTTTTCTTTCTTGCATTAAGGTACCTCGCTGAGAAAATCCTCTCCAGTTTGGCATCGGGTGGAAACCAGGCGAGCCCTTCAAACCAGCGTGCTAAACGAGACCTGGGCGCCGTTGCCAGCATGGAGAGAACCGGAGGCTCCGTACTAAAACGAGCTCGGCGCTTCCTGGACTCCGTCCCCATACCCTCCCCCCAGGACGAGGCCTCGCTCTTGAGGGTGAAAAGGCTTGACGATGACCTTGATGATGAAGGGGTCATAGTGCAGAGCAACAGAACGCCACACGTCGGACTACAGAGGATGAAACGCATAGACACTGACCTGCCGCCCCCTAAAAAACACAACCGCATACGCAGAGCGCTGACCTATGACCCCAATCTGATAGCACAGCACATTCTGCAGTACATACCAGCCTAAAGAGTGCAAGTGAAAAAGAAGGGGAAATGTGGGGTGGAAATAGGGGGAAATATAAATAAACACACATAGGCAGAAAGAGTTTCAAATGGGGACTGCCAAATTTCACTTGTTCAATGATATGTCAGCACTCATTGTCATCTTCCTACGTCTAATCGGGCCTGTTAATCTGTTTTGATGTTATACTATAATGAATTACACACACACGGTAGCTTATTAATATCTAATATGCTTATTGTGTTCTTGCAGCATATTGTTCAGGCATATTCTTACCTTATTAGATAATTAATTGGATGATTTAAATGATTAAATTAGATGTTGATGTATTTGTCGCAATCAACAGGAATAAGGTCACACTAACCTTTACATCACAGTGGGTACAGATTCATCACTCTGTTGTGATCATGAGCTATAAATAAAAAAATTGGGGGGGGGGACTATGCAGTAGGTAACTAGAACTGATAAGCTCCGAACATTGGTCCTTGAAAAACCAAAACCACAGATCGACCAAGGTCATGCACGAGTGCATTTAGGAAATATGAGGAACATTTCTCCTCCTGCAGTCACGTTTTCCTGCCTTGCACAGTGGCCCCAAAAAGTATTTGGACACGTAAGTCGTATTTAAAAATGTGTGAATGTCATTTCTTTAGGTACAAAAGAATCAAAGCTCATTTGTCAAGCAAAACATTTTACAAAAAGAAGTTTGTTCGGTCTTAAAGTTTTAAAACAATGGATGTAGTGATCAAATGTTTCTAACACTTTGTGTTTGTCAAACATCAGTTAAACATGTGCATAGTTTTGCGAGCCCTTTCGACATTTAACATGCAGAATTCAATATTCGATAGTAAAAATGCTAATTCTTGATATTAGTAAATACATTTGAATTAGTAAAAATGTTAATTCTTGATATCAAAAATGATCTCATTACTCACAGAAATGCATATTATTAAACTAGTAATAAGATAATGGCTGATATCTGTAGAATTTCACAATTATCTGACATTCACTCCTGCGCAAAACACAATTACAGATATTTATAATTACTTTCTTGTTGAAATTTCACATATCAGCTATGCTTTTCTTACTAATATATATATATATATATATATATATATATATATATATATATATATATATCAATAATTCCATAGTTACTTGTATAAATATCCATTCTTGGTGTCTAAAATGGAATAAAAACTAGTGAAAATGCCATTATAATTTTTTTACATTTGTAAATGTATTTTAACATGTTTGATTTGGTATTTTAGATATCTGGGAATAATTTGACATATCACTAAATTGAAGAGTTATTAGAGATATCTTAAAATACATTCTTTCTAGTTAAGATAACATAGCACCTAGTGAAAATCAACTTACCAATGTCAAAAATGAGCATTTTGTGTTTTTAGTTGTTGATATCGGGAATGGAAATTTGCACTAGAAACAATGAAATAATTGATAGCATAAATAATCATTTTAATAGCAAGTAGTATATTGCTGATTTGTGAAACTGAAATTTCAAGAAGAAAAAAAATATATTATAGATATCTGTAACTGTGTATTGAACAGGAGTGACAGATGAGTGTGAATTTTTACTAAAGAAACTGCAGTTACAGATATAAAACATGTTTTGAGGCCACTATATGTGAACTTCACAGCTTTTGTTTTTCATTAGTTCCCAAAGAAAATAATAAATTTGGGAACAAATGATTGAGAAACAACTTTCTGAAATGCATTTCTTATTCCAACATTATTGCCATAATTATTATTATTATTGCATTAAATAACTGACACATTCAGAACTGTTAGAGGACCGTTTCAAATGGCACAAGACATCAGAACAGCTTATCGAACAATAAGCTGCACTATATACTGTTAACTTTATAAGTGCCAATTATCATTTTTAAATTGAGTTTCCTGTCTTCTCTTATCTCCGATTGGTTGTCTAAAATTGTGTGTCATCTCAGTAATGAGTCTCTTATCCATGCTCAATGCATCGTGTTATTTCCCTCTTGATTTAGCCAATGAAACATGATATCTGAATGTCTAACTGCTCTCTTTCTCCCAACTTTATCCCCTTTGGGGTTGTAATCTGACTACTATTAATTTGTGAAGGAAATCGTTGCTCTGAGTATATAAACGCTTTTTCCATATTTATGCAATCATAAAAGCTTGTACAAAAATATTTGAATCTGTACAGCAAGTTTTGTCAAGCAACAAAATCCCTGTAAGTGCTAATAAAGTGAATGTGAACACCCATATTTTGTTTTGTACTTTGCATTAGATGTACAGTAAGTGGATTTAAGTGCTTACATCACATTCAGCATTTAATGTATTGGCATGGTCAAATCGTCATAAGTAACTTTGTATCTACCCACTGTAAAATGAGTACAGTAACAGTTTCCTGAATTTCTGAAGAGTACAAAATATATATAAATAAAGTAGCACAACAGTCACAACTAGTATACAGTAAAAGGACTAAACTAAACTAAAAATGATGGGTGAAGAAGACCATTTCAATTACAACACGCATTCATGCGGTTTTAGACATGACCACATAATCATTAGCCAACTTTAGCTTAAAGATTGTCAAATGCTTCTGTTATCTAAACAAACTGAAAAGATAATATTCATAATACTGTAGATCTCATCTTATAACACATTTATGCACATGAGAACAATCATAGAAATCTTGAATAATGGTCCTTGCAATGTTGACAGTTCCTGCAGCATACGACAGCTTCAGTGAAATTCACATTCATGTGATCTATTTGTGTATGAAAGTAATGGACTCTCCTTGTTTCCTTTTCTTTATTGAAAACCACCATTACAAGATCACAATAATGCTCCTCCATCCATGGAGAAAGGGTTTGGAAACAGTTGCCAGGAGACTGTTTCTATGCAGGCAGCTTACGTAAGAAGAACTGACAGCAACGTGACGTCATGCCGAGGGAGAAGACAGAAAGATCCCCCTCACGCATTTTGGTGCCATTATTATTTGACAGGAAAGAGAAGTTGACTAATGAGATGATAAAAAGCCATTTGAAAGAGTGAGAAAGATAGTGACGTCAATTACAGACGAGACTGTTGGGGGTTGGCAATCGTGAAAACAAGGGAAAAGGGCGAGAAAACATGACATCATTGGAGACATAAGTAACACGTACTGTGCCAAGTGCGTGTTTAACCGCAATATGTTTTATTATACTTAGAAATGTATTTGTTTGGCTATATTATACATTCATACCAATATTTGAGGTGCCCTTACTCAACCCCTAACCCTAAGCCTGGCCACTTTTTGACATATTAAACATGTAACAGGCAGGTCAATTTACAGTCACATTACACTATTATATAGTAACCTAACCCAAACAATAACCTAACTATTTTGAGTACCTAACCCCATTCCTACACCTCAACCTAAATATAAAAGATGCAACACACAGATACAAGTACAGTCAGAATAATTTATTTAAAAAAATGCCAAAAAGCACTATTAAGTATTTTCAAACGACCCATGCTGCATTCAGGGCAGTCTCATAAGCGATTTAACCATTTATAGTCGTCTTTACACCGCTGATTCTTGTGTGCAGCTCACGGAAAGCAAGACACGTGCTAAATGTCATGACAACGGCAAGCGGCTTTGATGTAGCATTTAATTTAGACAGAACTAAAGCCTAAACCCCTATTATTTGATGCCTTGCAAGTGCTGGTATTTCCTTCAGGAACTGCAAATCTATCTTTAAATGGCTCTTTGCAGCACAGTTCATCAGATAACTCTTTTCTTATCAAGAATGTAATGTACTCCTATGGCACCAGGCTAATTGGATCCTTTATTTTTAAGAGTGTAGAGATAATAAATGATGCTTAGAGTCCATATTGGCTAAACTACATTTTTACCTGCAGTATCTGACTGCTGGGAATAGTTCAGGCCTACGCTGCCAATTACAATCCAGTCACTGAGACAGAGGGAAAAGCATAACTATATTTTAAAACCTCAGTGTGTCAAGGACAACATGACATTGAACATTAGAATTAATATGGGAATTTAGTTAATGGATCCTTTTAACAGACTGTGATGATGCATTTCTTCCTTTATTAGGCAAAATCTTTCTTTGGCCTGTATGACAATTTTATTTTTGCACATTACGAGGCCTAGAATGACTTAGTAGGCCAAACCTTGAGTAACAATCCTTGCCACAGTAATTGCAAGTGAATGTGGTTACAACTCCAGAGGTATTCGCTGCTTTTTTTTTTTGCGTTGCTCCCTCTTGGTCTGCCAGACGGAGTGTCTTTTCTCCTCACCTCTCCTGAGACCTATTTTCACAGCCTGCTGCCAGCTGAGTCTGTCGCTGGCAGTTTGCTCCCAGTCAGCCGGATTGATATCGCAGCTCTTCACATCCCGTTTACAGACATCTTTGAAGAGCAGGACTGGGCGACCAGTGGCTCGTGTGCCTGACGCCAGCTCGCCGTACAAGACATCCTTGGGCATTCTGCCATCCTGCATGCGACGCATGTATATAAATATATATTTATATATTATTATTATTATTTTGCTCAGAACATAAAAAATCCCAGAGTTAAAAAATATATATATATATATTTTTAACCCTGGGGTTTTTTTATGTTCTGAGCAAAATAATAAAAAAACCTAGAATTACTCTTTGTTATACTGCTGTAGCATTAATTAAAACACAATAGTTGCTGTGGGAGTGACATTAAATTTGCCATCTCTCTCTTTTTTTCTCTCTTTTGTAAAGTTATGGAAACGTAATACTGGATTTGTTTCTTTAGCTGTAGAAGCAAATATATAACATCTACTATGGTCTCCTTTTCAGCACTAAAGAAGTTAACCCCACTATAGTTTACATTGTCAATGCAAAACCAAGAAATGTATAAAGGGTCCATTAAAGGAATATTCCGGGTTCAATACAAGTTAAGCTAAATCAACAGCAATTGTGGCATAATGTTGATTACCACAAAAATTCATTTTGACTTGCTCCTCCTTTTCTTTACAAAAAGAAAAAATCAGGGTTACAGTAAGACACTTACAGTACAATGGAAGTGAATGGGGCCAAGCCTTAAATGTAAACGTATAACCACAATACATAAACGATATGTGTGTTAACATGAGTTTTTTCTGATAAAAATGCTTACTAATCTTTTCTGTGTAAAATTATAGAAAATTTTACAGCTTTAATGCCATGATGGTATAATTTCAAAAAACCCTAAAATGATTGTAAGAATTTTTTTAACAACTTTACAGTTCAAATAATACATGAGTTTTAACAAAATAATTAATGTAAATGCTTTTATAAAATTATTAGCCAAACATTGGCCCCATTCACATCCATTGTAAATGCCTCACTGTAACCTCAATTTTTGCGTTTCTTTTTAAAGAAAGTGTCGAATTTATTTTTTGTTGTAATCAACATTATGCCACATATGATTGAACTAAACTTGTATTGAACCTGAACTGTATTGAACTGATAAACTGGCTGTAAAAAAAGTGTTTACTCTCACCATCCTTGGCCTCTATGGGCAGCAGGGCATCTTGCCGATTCCCTAATACAAAAGCCAATGTGGCCAGTATCCCAGCATCCAGCATTCCCAGCATGGACGTGGATGTACGCCCAGTGCACAGAGCAGTTCCCTGGAGAGATACTACTTACGGGCTCTCCACACAGAGCACAAATCTCGGTGCACACCCAGGATTCTGGGAACAACACGCACACCAGGACTAAACAGAATCATGTGAGAAGAACAGAGAAGAATATGTATGCGAGAGTGATTTAAAGACATTTCTGACTGTGTCCCATTAACAGTAGAACTGTGTCACCTGCTGTGACCTGTAACCATGCGCATATCTTATAAACCGTTGCTGCGTTGCAGAGCCTGAACAGGCAAAGGCATCCAACTCTTGCCAACACCATAGTAAGAGACATGCAAACCAGCACAGCAGAAGACTAGAAAGCTGGCAGTGCGGTCAGAGTGCGCAGAGACCCTCGGCACTCCGGGACGGGCCAGTCTGTCTCCAAACACACCTCAAAGAGGCCCAGGGTCCCGGAGGGAGGAGCCGGCCGCCCCCCTTCTACGGTAGTACAGCTCCCGTGTCCTCACCCAGGATGGCTGGATGAGAATGACAACCTCAAAGACAGCAAAGCAGAGCATGCAGATCACCAATAGCACGCCCACCGCCCGGACACTCCGGATGAACTCCACCTCAGAGGAGTGATGCTGCATGATGCAGCTATGGAGAAAACAAGCATGAGTTTTATTGTAACTGTGTCATCTGTTACCAACATAGGTAGTTGAAAAGACATGTCAAGCAGAGACAGCCATGTACTGCAGTGTGACATGATATACTTTACTATATTAAACAACATTTGCTTTTATAATTATCACAGTTTTAATTATCTCCTATTATTTTAAAATATACATTTGTAATCTCACTAAAGTTACACCACAGGACTAAGTGAAAAAGTGATTAAACAAAGCAAGGGAGTCAAAACTCTTCAACAATAAATAGTGGTGTTCTGAAAGGACCCCTGTTAGGGCCAATATTGTTTTCACTGTATATGTTACTGCTTAGATTCATTGCTATGCAGATGACCTACAGTTATATTTGTCATTGAATCACAATGATCTGACTAATTTATATGTTCTTCAAGCGTATATCGCAGAAATACCAAATTGTATGGGTGTAATTTTCTGCAGATAAATACTGATAAAACAGAGTTTTCTGTTTTAAATCACACGTTAGCACGGCTACAATCTGTGCAAAATGCTGCAGTTAGACTTTTGACACAAACTAGGTCTTTTAATCAAATTTCTCCAGTTTTAGCTTCTTTGCAATGGCTACCAATTCATTTTAGGGTTGATTTTAAGATTTTACTAAAAACACATAAGGCATTACATGGGTTGGTGCCAGAATATTAAGCAAAACTTTTAAGACCTTATGAAACAGTTAGACGTCTTAGATTTTCTAGTTGTGAACTGTTGGCTGTTCCAAGATTCAGATACAAAACTAAGTGTCAGGAAGGATGAGACAAAATATCCAAGAGTGGAGACAATGATCTGATAATTATTTAAAAACACAGCAATGCTGGTAATGTTTCAATAGGGGAACTCCGGCACCGACTGCAGCGTGGAGAAGTATGGTGTGTTCGTAGGCTTGTGTGCATAGTGGTCATGTGTAGAGCAGTCCCAGTGCAGAGAGTTATCACTGAGGGAACTCAGGAGAAGCGTCAATGGAGGCGAGGCAACAGGCCAGATAATAACCTCAATCCCGGCACACACAGTGCAGAATGGTAACCAATACACAGAACACGTAACGGGGTACTCCAGGGCAGAGGGAGAGACTGGTAAGCAACAGGACTCAAACAAACAATTGAGCGATGAACACAAAACAATGTGCGGTAAGACTAGACCGGATGATGGGTTTTACACGAGAAACATGGAACACAAGGTGGACATGACTAAGGAAAGGGGCAATATGAGACGGACCGACACAGGGCTAATAACCTTAGTGATGGGAAAAGGCCCAATGAAACTGGGCCCCAGCTTACAAGAGGGGAGTCACAGTTTTGGGCAGATTTCTGCCAACAGCTGGGAGCTACTGTAAGGGTCCCCTGTCAGAAACCACATTGACCGGGAGGCCATGAATGCGGAAGACGTGATTAATGAGGGAGAGTGGACAAGCAGAAAGGAGAGTTGCTCAGTGTGGTTTCCCGTGATGAAGGTGAGCGGCTCCATAGAATAAGAAGACCAAAAAATCTATGATAACTCCATGGTCCTGTATTGCAAGTGTAGTGAGAGCAAGGGAAGTATTAAACAAGAAACACTTAACACAACACAAGGATAACAGGTGAAGTGATGTGCACAGGTGATTCACAGATAAACAGCTATATGAGAAAGCTAATGCTTACAGTAAACTGATCACAATCCAAATCACAAAACCTGATCTCAGCATGGTGAATGATGTAAATGGACAGGCAAAAAGAGATTCACCTCTCAGCTCTGTCTGATTCCACGTCTGTTCCTTCCACAACAGGAACTGAGAGGCAAAAATCACATCAAAATGTAATTACTGAAGAGCAGCATTGTGTAAGAGTGCAGGGTGAGGCGAAGAGAGAAAATGACCTGAATGGAGGGATTCTTCTTTTTCCTCCCAGTGGGATTTATGGTAGTGGGATGTGCAACATTAAAAACAGGCCCAAACCAATGGCAGCCATCTTCCGCACACATATGGATGCAGAGGAGAGTGTGAGTAAGGAGAATTGTGGGGAGGGTTTATGAACACAAACACACACATGCAAGAGGCAGCAATGCAAGTCCACTGATGACGAATGTGAAATGATTGATCATTCCCTGTGGAGGAAAGAGAGATTTAGAGCTCACCAACTCTTAAAGTGTTATATATTTTGTAGGATACAAAGAGGATGGCACAGGAGTGATGGATTTTCGAAGAGCGTAAGATAAACAGTGCAGAAAGACAGGTGGGATGCCAGTAATGTGTGAATGGTAGTAGGAGGAAGTTCATATGTGCATCGGACAGCTTTTTCCGAACATGAACAGTAGTGTTTGTGTTTGAAACAGCCCTTTAACAAACATGTCAGTGAAAT
This sequence comes from Moxostoma hubbsi, assembly GCA_032164185.1. NCBI lineage: Eukaryota > Metazoa > Chordata > Actinopteri > Cypriniformes > Catostomidae > Moxostoma > Moxostoma hubbsi. The sequence goes on from JAVLUX010000018.1 coordinate 6,783,874, forward strand.
TTCACCCTAAAAGCAAAAGAAAGGAAAAATAAGAAACCAATTTTGCAATAGAAACATAAAGAGCCTACCTTTAGAACCAGATTTTTTACATTGTGATAAGTTTATGGTAAATAAGCACATCTTCTCCCCAATCCTTTTTTTTTTTAAACAAAGTTTCACTTTTGTATTTTTTGTAATTCCCATTATTTTCAATGTAACCTGTATTACAGTTAATTACAGTTATACAGGTTACATATTACAGAATTGTATCTTATTTAATAAATTATAGAATTTAAATATATCATAGCCTATTTTTTTTCTTTTTTAAAAAAAAAAAACAGATTATTTGCATTGTGATGATTTCATGCTAATAAAGCACATTTTCTCCCAAATTCTCATGTCAGCAATGCGCCCAGACATTTCACTTTTGAATTTTATTTATTTTATTTTATTGTTTTTTATTGAAATTCCCTTTATTCTCAAATATTACAGCAATAACAGTAATATAATCATTGTAACGCAATTTTATATAATAAAATATTTCATTATTTTATTAAATATACTATTTTATTATCATTTAAATCATATATAATATGTAGCCTATTTTTAAGATCAGATTATTTGCATTGTGATATTTTCATGCTTATTAAGCACATTTTCCCCCAATTCTCATATCTGCAATGTGTCCAGACATGACACTTTCGGATATTTTTTTTTTTTTTCCAATAATTCTCAGGTTACAGAAATGACTGTAATATAATTACATGAATACAGGTTACATATTACTGTAATACCATTTTTATTTCATGTAATAAAATATTTTATTAAATGTATTTTATTTATTAAAGATCTGAAAAATCTCTTTGATTTTATTTTAAATAATATATCATAGCCTATTTTTAGGACCAGATTTTTCACATTGTAATATTTTATCATGCTTATAAAGTACAGTTTCTCTAAAAATCAAATAATCAGGTAATGTGTCCAAATGTTTACATTTTTATAAATAAAAAAGGTATAATTCCCATTATTCACAAAGGTAATACAGGGTAATAGGTAATACATATTACTGTAATACAATTTTGTATTTTATTTAATAGTATTTTATTTAATCATATGTATTTTATCTTAAAAATATTACATATTTTTATATATATTAATATTTTTATTAAATAATAATATTATTTCTTTATTTATATTTGCATCAGGAATGGGAATAATTGCTTAATTCCATTATATAAAATATGTCCAATAATGTCCCAATGAAAAAAAAATTTTAACAGTCCTAAAAAAAATAGGCTTAATTTACTTTAGGCTAGGCTAGGCAAGGCAAGATTATTTATATAGCACATTTATTTCACAAATAAATAAAAAAAGCATGTTGGCTTGTAGGAACGCTGGGTATAATGGTTTTTATTTAGATTGCAACGTGTACCAAAAGTTACAAAGTGAATATTATCAGGATTGTTATTCTGACAATAATTGATAAGAAAAAGAGATCAATATAACTGTGCAAAAAGGAACACAAACAAAAAGTAAAAGAAAATAACTGTTTTTCAAATACTATTACAGGTAATATTGCACAATATATTGCTTTAAGTTTAAGGTGGTTGCGTAATTTCCACAGTTGAATCACCTTGGTCTGGAGTTATACAATGAAAACATGAAACCTTCCAAAAAATTACAGTGCAAACTCTGCTGCCTGTGTTAAGAAAAATGTAAAAAGACTGTGCAATTTAAAATCCTAAAAATCTGGCTGGTGGAAAATTGTGATTTCAGCCCCATGCTAGCTTTTTATTCTTAATGTATGAAGGTTACCTTCATAAAATCAAACTGCAGGAAAAAAAAAAACGTCAAAATGATGCACCTTTAAAACTAAGGTTTGGTTAAGATGAAACAGTTGCAAACCACAGGACAGGATAGATTGCAGTGTAACTATAAAATGAGTATTGACCTCAGATTTGGCACAATGTAAATCTAAGGAGCACATTATTCAAGGTGAAGATAAAGGCAATAGACATTTTAGGTCACACAAGCGAAGAAGGACGACAAACAGATTCACTGCATCTATCTCACACACTCCTACACACATACACAAATCACACGACACATACAGCTCATGCAAAAAAGACTACGCAAATTTCATACCACACACACACAAATACACACACATCCTCTCTGGCTGCTCTGCCTGGCTATGAATCCTTTGTGCTGGTTCAGTTGAATGGAGGAATCTCCTTTCCAAACTTCATGAGATGGGCAGCATTTTTGGCTTCATGGAGCACCTGTGTGCGCAGAGAGAGAGAAAGACAACAGTGAAATTGATTCTACAGCACAATAAAACAGCAAAACCAAACATTCAAGAATGTCAGGACAAAACAGGATCATAGAAACAAAATGTTCCTTTTCAGACTCTAAGGGGACGTTCACACTGAATACGTCTTTGCACCCATCAGCACAGTTTTTAAAGGAACATTCCGGGTTCAATACAAGTTAAGTTCAATCAGCAACATTTGGGGCATAATGCTGATTACCACAAAAGATCATTTAGACTTAAATCACATTTTTGGAGGGTTTAAAGGCAGAAATGAAAAGCTTATAATTTTATAAAAGCACTTATATGAATTATTCTGTTAAAACTCATGTATTATTTGAGCTGTAAAGTTGTTTACATTTTCATTATTACAGTCACTTTAGGTTTGTTGACATTACATCATCATGGCAATGTTGTAAAATCATATGGCTATAATTACACAGAAAAGGTTAGTTAGCTATTTTAACACACAAACGTTGTTAACACATAATGTTTATGTCTTGTGGCTATACATTTGAAACAGTGAGTATTTGAACGTTAACTGATTGGGCCATTCGCTTCCATTGTAAGTGCCTCAATGTAACTTTGATTTTTGCTTTCTTTTAAGAAAAGGTGGAGCAAGTCCAAATAAATTTTTGTTGTAATTAATATTATGCCACAAATACTGTCAACTGAGCTTAACTTGTATTGGACCGCTACAAGTCGACCTCACTAATAACGTTTAACCCTAATATGTACTTAAAAGTTACTAACTTAACTGAAAGTCAGTTACTGTAATCTGATCACAAGAATTTAACATCATATGCTACACTACTTATTACAAATGTAATAGTAAATTGCAGTCCAATGATGTGTGTGGCACCTACCTTGTTGTGGATGTATGACTCACAGGCGTAGCACCAGACAGAAAGGTCAGCGAAGCTCAGCACCAGAGGGTGGCCCGACACCTGCCCGTGGGTCACCATATGCTGGTTTACAAATCGCCCGCAGAGCACCTGAAAACAGCCACAGCATGAAAGAAAGAAGTGAAACTAAACTTGAGGACACTAAATCACAAGCATGCTTATGCGATCCGCAACTGTATATCAAATGACGGTCTTCATATGCGATATACAAAAAGACACCATTCAACACTACCTTGGAACTAGTTTTATAAAAACGTAATTTTTAAGAAAACGAAAACGGTGCTTGTCGGTGCAAAACTCGCTGCCACAATGCTAGGGTGTTGTGGGTTGTTGCCAGGGCATTGCACTGCAGTTGCTAAGCTTTGTGAGTGTATTTTAGCACATTGCTATGCACTTACCTGGTGGTTTTCAAAGCGTTTTAATAGGGATGCACCAATATGAACTTTTTTGGCCTATACCAATACCGGTTGTTAAACAAATGTATTCAATGATACCTATAATCATATTTTGCAACTTACATAATTTTGTCATCAGATCACTGTTTTACTTTTTGCTTTTAAAATGTACAAAGAGGGAAAAAAATATTTTTTTTTACTGTTCTAACAATAAATAACTACCATTGTACATGGATTGGATCTGCTGAACAAAGGCCAAAATTTAAGGAGGAAAAATAAAGATAAACAGAAGATAAAAATATACAAAAGATTTTTTTTTTAAAAACTAAATATGCTAACATGATCATTGATATGAACAAATATATATTTCATACTTCTGAAACATTTCTGCAGTTAAAACATCTGTTTAATGTTTTATCATCTGTATATGATAAAACATTACAAATTCATACTATGAACATGTTATTCCACAGAAATGTCAATCATGAAAAAATAATATGAAACGTATTACCACAGGAACCACAGGAACAAGCTTCCTTTTAAATTCTGCATTATAGCGGTATAATGGATAATGCCATCCAGACCGCTAGAGAGCGCTGCTTGCTCACACAGTGCCGACTGAAGCACTGAACGTAGACTTCATTTAGAAGTCAAAGTCTGCTGGTTTCAAAGCGTTTTAGATGGTTTCCCTCATCATGTAGCCAATAGGTAAGTACACTTTCACAAATATCATGTCCATTTATGGTGTTTTTTCCATCTTAATGTGAAAACGAGAAATACATTTATTTTTATATTGCATGTGCTGAGGAGTTCTAACCCTTCTACATGTGTGGATATTATTATTTCTGGATTGTGCATTTGATTTCACAAAGTGTGTTACTAATTAATTATAAATAAACCATCGGTTTTTCATATTGCCGAATTCGTGCTAATAACAAATATGCCGATGGTTTTAATTTGCTCATTAATTAGCCAATAAATACATCAGTGCATACATAGTTTTTAAGCATGTTGCTGTGCAGTTACCAGGGTGTTCTGGGTTGTTGTTTGCTAGCCAAGTCAAAAATGCTCACCACCAAGTTTCTATATTCTGGTCCCTAAATATGGCTCGAGAGTCCCTGCTTCAATGCAAGTCTATGGGATTCTTATTGAATAGAGTGCATTAGCACCTGCCCTAATTTTCAGCCGTCTTGGTTCGCTGAGCTAATGGGTCACAATGTTGGTAATCACCTGATATTGTCACCAAAGTGAAATTCATTCAACACTTTTTGAGAATGTTATATGAATCAGTTTTGCACTTGTATGTGTTGTTCTCACTCAGAATTTGAGCGTCACTGAAACAAATGTAACCTTGTAGCAGAAGAGGCAGATCCAGTTCTCAGCATCACCTCCGCACTCTTCACACGGCAGGAAGACATCGATGCCACCCGCAGGCACTGGCCGTGCTGACTTCAAGTGTGGGCACCAGGACAACGGGTCCACCACGTACATCGTCTCCTAGCAACAAAAGCCACACAATTAGATCAGCACTCAAAATCACATTAACAAAATCGAGCAGTGTGTAAAATTGAAGAGATTGCACATAAAATAACACTTTACCCCATCCATGTCTTGTGCTCCACAGACAAGCTCAAACACAGATTTCTCAGTGTAACCACAAGCCCCCTCTTGTGCAGGACACTCCTGGTCATCAATAGGAGCCGAATTTCCCATGACCACAGACTCAGGGATCGACTAGACATAAAAAGTGCAATAGAAAATATATTATATATAAAATTTGCACTCAATTAAAAAAAAATTATTGACAACCTAAAAATTTTACATTTAGATAACTCAATATAAGCATATATATTGCTTGTTTAATTTTCATATCAATAAATATAATCCTATCACTGGGCTATTCACAGCAATCCATAATGCAATTGAGTACAATGCATTTATTTATTTATTAATAAATGGGCAATATATAAAATTATTGAATTAAAAATATACTGATATTTGTAAGCAATTAAGCAATTTTTTTGAACCATCATTTCAACAGAACAGCCATCATAGCCATTTTGATTCAAAATGTGTAGTGCAATGTAATAAAAAAAATATTTAAAAAAAGCTACAAAAAAACTAAAAAAATATTTTTTAAATAGTTCAAAAGTTCAATTTAAAGTTCTTAAAAAATATATTTTATATATATATATAAAGATTTAGACATGAATTGTAATTTTGCAATATATGTAGGAAATCATGAGCAATCACATTAAAATGAAGACTCCAGTCATCCTTATAAACACATGGGGGCGGCCATGTTAGAATCACATGACCAGCCGAATATACTAGCTCAATCTCAGTAACCATCCTGATATCTGACACTTTCACTCATCGATTAAATTAATCTTGGCTGACTGTGTATACTAAATATTTACAATAACATCTGAAACTGAAAACTATTGATTTTAAATGATGCTGCATCCAAGCCACTAGGTGTCACTGTAAGACCAAGATGACAAAAGTTACTGAATGCACATTTGCCATTTTTTTATACTTTGACAAGTTATCAAAACCTACAGCTAATAGCATTATACTGTAGACTGCTTACAGGTGTCTCTGCTTTTATGGGCGTGGCCTCTGCATTTCCGCTGTCTCCTTTGGCTTTCTCTAATGGTGAATCTGCTTCCTGACCTGTCGAATTCCTCTGCGGGTTGGATTTCACCTTGCGTCTTGCTCCTCCCACTAGAACTGAGGCTGGGCTGCTGTTAGATGAGGTACTCGTGTTGAGATCCAGAGAGAGCAGGCCCTGAGTAAGGTCATCAAGGACGGACTGTTCGTGGGCGGCAGTGGGAGGAGCCAAATCCTCTGGGGTGGTGTGATGCTGCGGTGTTTGACCGGGACTTTTGATGGGGGTGGACTTGCGAGGAGATTTTTTGATCTTGCCAGCCGACGCTCGCTTGCCTTTTGGTTTAGGAGACGGCAAAGACAAACGGAGTGACTCTGGAACTGATATAAATTAACAAAAAGCACAAAGCATTAGAATAATATCTTGTACACAAAGCAGACGTTTTAGCATCTTCAATGTAGTTGCACCCTTTGCCTAGAATTTACTGACATGTACTCTTTACATTTTCTCAACCAACTTCTTGAGGTATCACCCCCGGGTGATAGTAGTAGTAGTAGTAAGAGAAGTAGTAGTACCATTGTGTAACTAGCAGGTTAATTGACTAACAGTTTGCTAAGAAAGCTTGTGATACCGCTAGCCAATTAACCTGCTATTAACACAACTAACAGTGTAGAAATGTGACATCCAACTGTTGCCATTTTTTCAAGGGGGCGTAACATGTAGTGGGCATGCTTCTGGGATGCAGACAGACCCTTCTAAATTTTGCTGCAAACTCACTCTGTATTCTCAGGGATCTCCAGTAGGGGGCGTGAGCACGCAGGACGTTGTTGATGGTGACAGTTGCGTTGTGGTGGGGAGGGGGCAAATGGGACAAAGTGGGAGGGGCTTCTCCCAGCAACATACTGGTACACATGGACATGGATTCAGAAATGGAGACGAGGTTATATCCTCCCTGTGGTGAAACGGGGTAGATGACATCATAAACCTCTTTTAAACACAACCAAAATGTATATAAGACAATTCCAAACTTAACCAACAGTCTTGTGAATAAATAATAAACCTTTTCTTTTAAAATTTTTGTAGTGAAATGTATAAAATGGAGTACAATTTTGAGCACATCTCAAATGCATTATATATCAGCATCGTCCATTAGAAAACCCATATCTATCACCCACTAGCAGAAAGTGTTCGCATTTTCCATCTGTGAACATAACCCAAAAAAACCCACCTCCAGTATGACAAGCAATCTGCCTGCAGCCAGACTCATTAACTGGTGGGTGAGGTGGGCGTAGCCCTCTGGGGTGACTTGATACCCTCCTAATGGATCACCCCGTGCTGCGTCGAACCCAGCAGACACCAGCACCAGCTCTGGTGCAAACTAAGACCCAGACAACACAAAGTATTTAGAATTCAACACCAAACTACATGCCATTGTGGCCATTAAGTAAAGATGAGCACATGCTGTGAAAGTCTTGGATTTGTGGTTTACCTCTCTGGCTATCGGCATCACTAAGTGATGGAATGCCGCAATGTATTCCGGGTCTCCCATCTTCCCTCCATTCCAGGGGATGTTGACATTGTAGCCTGTGCCTTTCCCCTGTCCCACCTTATCATAGTTAGCATCCTCTGAGTTGGGGAAGAAGGTCCCGTCTTCATAGCGATGCAGAGAGATGTACAGAACACTGGAGGAGAGAGAGAAGATGAACTAGATGTTGGCTTGACAAGGTATACAATACACATAAGTACCACATATAATAATACAATAAATAAATAGAGTATATGACATCCGAAAAAATAATTACACAATATATGTGTGTGTGGGGTGGGGATGAGAAGTTAGATGAGTATGAGAGGGTTTGGATGGTGTTGCTAATTTACCAGCAAGTTCACCAAAATGTCAGTGGTCCCTCTGCACATGCAGGATGAATTGTACAATATCATGGCAGTATGCACAAATGACCTTATGCATTTCAACAAGCATGTCATATAGGCAGAGCCATAACCACAATATATATTGACAAGTCCCCCCCCAATAATCAGAAATGGCCAGATTGCCATGTATGACCTTGTCAGGTCTGTGCTCAAAAAATGAGAAACTAAAAATGGAAAATGTACTTTTAATCACTAATTTACTCACCCTTATGTTGATCAAAACCCATATGACAATTAGCACATTTTGGGCCTTTGTTCAGTAAATTATTGCATTCAGCACCTTTAATATTTTAAAGTGACCTCAACACCCGTGACCTCCCACCTCAAAAATGGTTAGGTCCCCCCCAGTGTTCAAGACATAGTTACGACCTTGCATATAGGGGGTAAGACATATGGTCCATGATAGCAAAGCATTGTCTGAAAGCTTCAACTGTTTTTAAAAGTTTCAAGTTTGATGGTTAAACAGACATTGCAGTTAGACAAACAGCTAGCTAGCAAGTGAGATAAAATGTTATATAGATCGTAATAGAGAGAGAGGGCAACCAAAGTCATACTAGCAAGTAAGGTGGCACTTCATTTCTACATCCGTAGACCGTTGGGCGTTCCAATTTCTCCCATTCATTTTAATAGAAGTGGCCTGTCTCTGCTAAATAGTCTCTGGTGCAACCTTTAGGAGATCAAAGGCCTTGTGTGGATTTGTTTACATCTGAATTTATGAAGGTTGGAGTTTGAATTAATGAGCATTCCATTGGCCTATTTTAACATTCCGTCAAGTCGATAGGATACTTCCGATTTGTGATTGTCCACTGTGCAAAAACTCAAATCAAAGTCTGACCATTTCTATTTTATTTTAAATTTGACATTCATATTTAGTTTATTTTTTGATAGGGTTTACTCTATGACAATTTGTTTTTAGTGTCTTCAGTGTTTACTTGTATGATTTAGTTGTTGTTTAGGTGCCAAAGCAAATGCTTAAAATTATATAATTTATATATGCTCACTGACCACTTATTAGGTACACCTGCATACCTACATATTCATGTGACTATCTAATCAGCCAATCATGTGGCAGCAGTGCAATGCATTAAATCATGCAGATATGGGTCAGGAGCTTGGGGGGAAATGTGATTACATTGAATTTGACCGTGGCATGATTGTTGGGGTGCCAGATGGGTTGGTTTGAGTATTTCTGTAACTGCTGATCTCCTGGGATTTTCACACATAACAGTCACTAGAATTTACTAAGAATGGTGCCAAAAACATTAAACATCCAGTGAGCGGCAGTTCTGAGGATGGAAACGCCTTGTTGATGAGAGAGGTCAACAGAGAATGGCCAGACTGGTTCGAGCTGATAGAAAGGCTACAGAAACTCTGTAGTGAGCAGAATAGCATCTCAGAATGTACAACACATCAAACCTTGAGACAAATGGGCTACAACAGCAGAAAACCATGTTGGGTTCCACTTCTGTCACTTCTGTCTGCCAAGAACGGAAAACTGAGGCTGCAGTGTGTACTAAGCAGAAATTGAGCTCATCAGATTATGTTTTTCCAGTCTTTAACTTTCCAGTTTTGGTGAGCCTGCACCCACTGCAGCCTCAACTTTCTGTTCTTGGCAATCAGAAGTGGAAACCGACATGGTTTTGTGCCGTTTTCAAATTTTATAATATATCATGTATCAAATACATTTGAGGTAATTTTTAGTATATTTAGTTCAGCTTTAGTGTTTTCCAACCATGTTAGTTTGTGACAAATTTGAGACACTTTTACACAAATATATTGTGTATTAAAGATGCACTTTCAAGATATCTGGATGCCAGTCACTGAATTAAACATGCAACATGGTAAGGTCATGTGACAACAATAAAATTAAACATATTTGTTGCATACTGCTTCAAATACTATCTTTAAAAAACACAAGGCAATACACAGAATATACAGAATTTTATGCAGTATGTAGTTCTCTAGTACTCAGTTACGGGTTTTACATTTATGAAGCATGACAATTTAAAGCAATCTGACTTTTGGAGTCAGGACCGAAACTTGAACGTGGAAAATCTTTATGAACCTTATCGTATTTAAAATGACTAACCTGTCATCCTCCTCAAATATGTGCTGTGTGCCATTTCCATGGTGAACGTCCCAGTCGAGGATGAGAACGCGCAGAGATTTGTATGTGATGCTTTGGGCGTAGCGTGCTGTTAAAGCAGCCGTGTTAAAGAAACAGAATCCACACGCCTTGTCTTTTTCTGCATGGTGACCAGGAGGGCGGACTATAGCCACACAATTTCTCACCTACAGGACGATACACTACATGAAAGGGACTGACACTCATGTGGATGCATTGATATAAATACAAGCAATAACATTCTAGTAAGACATCCAAAGCTTATTAGTTGTTAAGGATACACACTGAAAAATGCAAATACAGACCTGGTCCGTGAGTATAGCCTGTACGGAGTTGAAACATGATCCAGCGGCGAGCAAAGCACAGTTATAGCTCTCATTACTGATGTAGATGGAGTTGTACTCTTTCCCTATGCGGTGCAGATCTCTGGGTTTCATGTGTTCTGTGCCCTTAATAGTGCTTATGTGCACTGGACTAACACAAGGGAGGAAATGTTTTTAAATTAAATCAAATTCAATGGTTAAAATGCACATTAATTTTAGTAATCAGACAGAACCATATCAGTTATCATTGATTATTTAAGGAAAAGACGATCACACAAATAAAAAAAACTGATTTGTATGTAACTTAATACATCCATGTGCACGATACTTATTAACTCATTACAATGCAATTAACCTGTGGCACAGTGCCAACTCTTCTTCTGTTGCCAGGCGAGCTGGTATCCGATGGCAACGAGACACCAGCCCCAATTCCTTGTGGTGGGCGAAGATTCTGGAGATTCTCTGAGGAAGCTCTGGGTGATGGCTGTGGAAATGGACACATTTTAAATGTATTCATGCACCATCATATCAAAATCACGCACAAACTAAAACGATTTATGCTTTTTGCTGATGTCGTCATGTTGTGCACGTTTATGTTATTAAGCATTAGTCGGCTCGCACCTGTCCCACATGTTGTGATGAAGCATCATTTTCTGGTCGTAAACAAGTCCAGTAATTGGAGATGAAACTTGCACTTCAGGACATACTGGCGCCGGAAGAGGAGTGACATCAGACAGAGGACCCCCCTCTGAAAGTCAACAAACACACACACACAGTTTGGGGATCTTTCTACCAAATGACAGCAGTTTAAACACTTTAGTAATATGTTGTCTGGAAGTGTGATTCCTTTGTCATTGTCTGAGGAATGAGTAGCGTTTTCAGTTGCATTAGGATGAAATTTCCTTGGAGAATGGACCAATCTAATATGGATATATGTATATATGCAAATAATACATTTTGTCTGAGTTCTTACCAAAAGTCTGAAGACTCTTCCAAAATGGATACAAAGCTGAGATGGTCTTTGAAATCGACTTTAAAGCACTGGAACCAAACAAGCAAAGTTAATGACACAAATATTGCTGTAAAATAATGGACTACAGAGATATACAGTAAGTGTTCCGCAGTTCACTCACCTCTCGCTTGGGGCACCTGGAGAGGTCAGGTGAGGGCAGGGGTCACCCAGGAGTGACCTCACACTAGCACAAACACCCTCTGCAGTGGACTGGAGATTATATCCACCCTAACAGTTCAAATACAAAGAGTCTGAGTGAGATGTTTAACCACAAGGAACATTGTTTTCAAAAGAATATTTTGGGATTTCTGACACTAGTATAATAGTTTGTCACCTCCAGAGCCAGTACAAGTCGGCCCTGGGCAAGACCTTTCAACATGTGCGTCAGGATGGAGAAACACTGTGGACTCGCTTTCATCTCCCCCTAAACACACAGAACAAACATTTAAACCAAATAATATAATGAAATGAACAACATCATCTCTAAGGACACCGCACGAATACCTGCAGGAGGAGATGCAAGGATATCTTCAATAAACAAAAACATAACATACATACAAACAGGGCTCCAACATTTTTTGACAAATTAATTTCCAAGATTTTCCAGTAGTTTGTGATCACAGGGTATGTAGAAATTACTATGATTTTAAGATTTTGTTAATGGAATAGTTCACACATTTACCCTTATGCCGTCTCATGCCTTTATTTCTTCTGCAGAACAGGAACAAAGATGGATATTATGATGTCAATTTCGCACCAAAAAACGATTGTCTTGCTTCAGACGACATGGATTAGACCACTCAAATTGTATGGATTACCTTTATTCTGCCTTTATGTAATTTTGGAGCTTGAAAGTTTTGGACCCCATTGACTTGCATTGTATGGAAACAGACATCATATTATCCTTCAAAGATCTGTTTGAGTTTGAGAGTAAGTGATGAGAGATTTGTATTTTTTGGGTGTACTTTTCCTTTATTTGGGGGAATAGTTCACCCAAAAATTAAAATTCTCTCATCATTTTCTCACCCTCATGCCATCCCAGATGTGTATGACTTTCTTTCTTCTGTAGAACACAAACGAAGATTTTGAAGAATACCTCAGCTCTGTAGGTCCATACAATGCAAGTGAATGGTGATCAGAAATTTGAAGGATCAAAAAGCACAAAGGCAGCATAAAAGTAATCCATACAATTCCAGTGGAAGCTACAGCTCGGTCACACCCCTGGCAATCAACCATGCACTGCCCATACCTGGTATGAGGTGGAGGGGGTGTGACTTTCTAGGTTTTAGGGTGATATATCTGGCTGAGAATCCGATCAACTTTCTTTTTTTACTTTAAATGTCCTCTTTCATTTCCACATTGTTCTTCTTTTGTTTTTGGCAATTCGCATTCTTCGTACATATCGCCACCTACTGGGCAGGGAGGAGAATTTATAGTAAAAAAAGGACTTACATATACATCTCTTTCTTAACCACACCTATCATATTGCTTCTGAAGATATGGCTTTAACCACTAGAGTCATATGGATTACTTCTATGCAGCCATTATGTGCTCTTTGGACTTTCAAAGATCTGGTCACCATCCACTTGCATTGTATGGACCAACAGAGCTGAAATATTCTTCTAAAAATATTTATTTGTGCTCTGCAGAACAAAGAAAGTCATACACATCTGGGATGGCATGAAGAGGAGTATATGATGAGAGAATTTTCATTTTTGGGTGAACTAGCCCTTCAGGCAAATCCCATTTCAGGCTTGGAAATCACTGTATTAAATTTTCCAGGTTTTCCATTACCATAGGAATGCTGTACAAATTATTGATGGACTGATTGTCAGTTCAGTGACAGATTGAGTGGTAGACTTGTGTCATTTACAAAATATACTGATAGCATTGTTATCTTTAAAAAAATAATAATAATTTTTTCTTTTAATTCCTTACATTTTGCTATAATGGCAACATATTGGCTATTGGCAATTCTACTCTCTAGATATCAGCATTGCCCAAAAACCTATACTGGTCAAATACATATATAAATCATCAAATATTGCACACATTGTAATTCAATTATTTTTCCCACCTTTGGGTCACCGATCACAGAGTCAAAGCCTGCTGCCACCAACACCAGCTGAGGATGAAACTATAAAGCACATAAACAAAGAAATCAGCCATTATGAAAAAATACACATTAAACGAGAGGTTACAGTAAATCAGATGTCCAATGAGTGATCCGTGAGGTGTTTGTACCTCATACGCCACAGGAAGGAGAAGCTGCTGGAAGGCTGTGACGTAATCTCCATCCTCCATCCCTATCTGTAGTTAAATAAAGAGGTCAGGCCACATTTGTTCAAGGCTGTTTTACATCATATTTCCACCCTTTATCTGACCCTTATAATTAATAAGGCTGAATTAGTCATCTCTGTTATGACTGGTTCATCTTATCGTTTGTGAAAATGTCTCCTGGCATAACAAAATCATTCTGGGGGAAACTCTGGGAGGTAAATAATGGCCAAGTTGCAGAATATTGATAGGATGGTCTAATGTTGATGAGCTTATGGTTGTGGCATCGTATCCATAATGATTTCTAAATAACCTATTTTTGCAGCCTTGTTTCAATAAATACTTTGGGTTGACTAGGGAGGAAGGGTATTCTACAGTAGATACTGTATAAACTCTTAATTAAAGAGCAAGAAAAATCCAGTTTTTCATATGGTCCCTTTAACATCTATAGCCCTCCTTGTGAATATAAATAATGGCATAGTTCGGATGGCACCGAATGGCATAAAGTACCTTGTTCCAGGGCAGGTTTATGTTGTAGCCCTGACCCGCTCCTAAACCTACAGAAGTGCTGTCAGATTCTTTGAGATGCGGCCAGAACGAGCCTTCTTCATATCTGTGCACTGAGAAATACAACACACTGACAGACAGACAGAGAGATGAGGTGAGACCACCTTTACTAATGAGCAACACTGATTTGTGATGTATGCACATGATGCATTTGTATCAAACTGACAAATGAGGACAGATTTACCTGGGATCCTCTTCAAAAATATACTGGATTCCCTGTCCATGATGCACATCCCAATCCACTATCAGAACTCTGGAAATGTAAAAACAAAAAAATGATATAGATTATGATACATTCTGAGACTTTACGGCATCATAAAGGGTTAAAGTATGATGGTAGATTTGAAATTGAAGCTCTCACCGCTCAATTCCATGCCGTTTCTGAGCGTAACGTGCTGCGATGGCCAGATTATTAAACATACAGTAGCCATTCATCTGATCTGTCTGAGCATGGTGACCTGGAGGCCTGCATATATGGAAATAAACAGTTGATCAAACGCGTCAATAAAACAACAAAAAATAGAGATATTCCAATTTTTATAAAAGGAAAAGAAGTGCCACAAGACCTTGCTACAGAGAAGCCGTTTCGCAGCTGTGAAGTCATCACCTTATCCACCAACTGGAGAACTGATCCTGCCGCCAGACAGGCAGAGATGAAAGACTCCTGTGTGATTGAATGAGACGTTGTAGCATAGCTGCTCTATACATCTGCGAATTGTTGGCTGAAGAATTGTTTATTGTGAATTATTGATAATGAATAATTCATATAAATTATTATTAGGGGCCAAGCATCAAAGGTGCATTGGCACCTATTGTATCCGTTCCATATGTTCTTCTTATTATTCTTCCTCTGGCTGTGAGTCTATGGCAACCCCTTGAACGGTTTGGAGGAATGATATGAAATTTGGCACACTGATAAGGGTGGGTATGAATAGCCCCCACACAAAATTCAGGGTCTCTAGGCCAAACTCTACAGCGCCATCACCAATTCAAAAATGCATTTTTCTTGTGTGCATAACTTTTGATCCCTTTGGTCTAGAAACCTTATACTTTTTTCCTCTGATTTTTCTCCTCATGGAGATGGTAATGGGCCCCATATATTAAAACCACCCATTACAGTGGCTGCCATCTTGAATTATGTATATTATGTGTCTTTTTTTTTTCAGACTGAGCTACACAAAATTTATTAAAAGCCTTTTTATTTACTCACCCATTACAGAATTATGCTGTAACAGAATTAATGAGGCCAGCTAAAACAGGAAGTGAGACTATATCTCGGCAATGCCTTGTCCTATTGAAGCAAATTTAAAATGCTTCCTTAGGACCATTAGGACCAATGCTTCCTCTAAATTTTTATTTTTGCCCGTAAATTTTCAAAATGTTTTCCTAAAATCATAAAGTCGGTGTCTATAACTTCCTTAGGTCATGAGGATTTTGATACCAGTTTTTACGATATCAGCCGTATCAGCTCTCTGTCATTTTACATTTTATAATTTTTTATAAAGTACTGTATCTTTTGAACGCTTTGTCAGATCTGTAAAAAAATTGGTATGTGTCTTCAACATCATGCTTCGGGTGTATCTGAGCAGTTTGGAGACAGTGCCACATAGTGTTCAAAATGCTTATTCAATTTAAGATACATTTTTATGCATCATTGCTGCCTTATTCTAAGTCTTTAGAATTGTCTTTTTATTATTCAAAACATGCATGAACAAAAGCAGTACCTCAGCAGCAATTTTGTGTGACTCTCAGCTTGGTAAGTCTCTTTAGCACCTGTCAAACTTTTGGCAGAATTGTGCGGTGGTAGGTTTGCAGTAGAGATCGAAAGAACACTGGTTCAAGCCCAGTTTGGGGCAACTTGCAATCATTGAGAATTTGTGATGTACATCATATCCACTCTGTGCTTTCTTTCAGTTGTGTTCAGTGTGGGAAGCATGCTGCCCTTCAAAGAAATGTGCTCTTTTAATTTAATTAAGTTTAAAGGTGCTGTTTGCATGCACGGGCACTAATCTTATCTTTTTTCCAAACAGGGTGGAAAATGATTTACCCTCCCAACCTTAACAAACTCAGTCATGTCAACTGAGTGGCATAGTGTGCAAAGCACTGGCCCACTACATGCCTATTAACCTTTCAGACTGCTCTTTGTTTGTAAATTCAGGTTCCCTTCTCATTTTATATTGACAATATGTAACAAAACAAAAACGACAAAAAAAATGTTTTAAGCCCAAGAGCGATTTAAATGTCAAAAGTGCCCCTCTATATCATCATTGCTCTGTTTAGGTCAAATAGGCAAGTGAATCTGTACAGCAAAACCATCAATGTGAACAAAACAATTTGCTCTTTTAATTTAAGATTAAAGGATCCATTTGCACACAAGGGCACTACTCTTACGGTTTTCTCGTTTGTATTTTTACAATACAGCCAGAGGTCATGACATAAAGTTCTAAAATACTTGTGCTTGGCCCCTCAATTTATATTTTTTTATTATAATCGTTATTAAATGTAATTACCTTATTCATAGAACACTGTTGCCAGCATTGCGAGTAAGAAATAAGCAACTTGAGGCTGTGCATTACAAAAATGTTACCACACTTAAGGCTATTTTTTTACTTTTTGGCATTCCACTCTCAATGTGGAATGAAAAAACAATGTGAAAAAGTAACTAAAAATATTGAAACTTGATTAGAACATCGACACAGTTTTGTGAGGTAAACAAAATTGCAATTCTTTGAAATATTTATGTATTTATTGGTCCTGCACCTCTGATAAAATCACTGTAATGCACAGCCTCGAGTGATTTACTGCTTTAATAATCGGCAGATCTCATATGGGAGCAGTTCAATGCACCATATATCTCAGGGCTTGACTGGACATGAGTGATACGGCGACACACAAACTCACAGGATGCAAGTAGACAGAGTCATATTTATTAGCGAGAGTCTTCAGTTCCTCCTCTGACATTTTCTGTGTAGATTTCATCAGCTCTACATACTCCTTCCTGTACGTACACAACACATTTCCACATGTGACATTATATAATCTCACATAAATACAAAATTAACCCAATAAACTGTGTATAAGCTGTCTTTGTGTAATAATGCTTAACGTACGTGTGAGTGAGTAACAATTCCTCTTCGGACACAGCTCTGGCCTGAAACACAAAGATTAACCATTGCTCTAAGACAAGTACTAACATATTAGAAATAAAACAACAACAGGATTTTCTCTACCTCCACTCGTACACAGCGTGCCAGCAAACCCTCCCTATGCAGTGTGTCCATGACAGTGCTCACTCTCTCCGGACACTCTGGGTGACTGTGAACACAAGACATCTTTCAACCACATGTCCAACTTGCTGTTATACAATAACTCAAAGTGAACTCTTTGGAATGGGGTTTAAAAGTGAAGACTAAGTGCACAATAATATTGAACTTATTGCTGTACAGTTATAACTAAAAACACACAATTATGCACATCTTCAAATTAATGATCATTTAGTTTCAAGGTAAAACAAACTTAATGCATCTGTCTTTGAATGATTCATAGAATCCATAAAGAGTCCTTCATGCAAGCAAATAAAATATCACCTGGCATCCCAGAGGCAGTGATAGCGAGTCAAAGCATCCATATAAACGAGACCTGTCCCTGCTGCTTTAGTCTTAGCATGCACATCCTGAAAAACAAGTCAAACATATGCCAATTTCAAAACACTCCATTATTAAGCATGCAAACCCATTCAAACATAAGAAATATTGTACATGCTAACAGATGAATTTGAATAATCACCTGGGTAGGGTTGCACCAGCTGTGCGTAAGGTCTCGATTAAAGGGGTCAAGAAATGGAGAATCGAATTTTCCTTGATATTTTAGACATATAAGAGGTAACTGTACTATAAAAACATACTGTAAATTTCAGAACTCAAAACTTCCACCCCAGAGCATTTATAAGGAGGACTGGGTAGACGTGGGTTAACCTCCTCGTGGTCACTATAATGTGGTTTGTGCTCGCGGTGGGGCACGTGGGGAGTTGTGGATACCACAGAGAATAGCGTGAAGCCTCCACTCACGCTAGGTCTATGGGGTAACACGCTCAACACGACACGTGATAAGATGCGCAGATTGACTGTCTCAGACACGGAGGCAACTGAGATTCATCCTCGCCATCCGGAGTGAGGCGAGTCACTACGCCGCCATTAGGACCTAGAGTGCATTGGGAACTGGGTTACCAAATGGGGAGAAAAGAAAAAGAGCATTTATAGATACCACCCTGCTGAAACTTCTCATTTTGAAATCTGTCTGATCGTCACAATACATTTCTCATTTATATTTACCCATCCCACAACATGCGTAATCGGACCCTTGGCCCCGCCCACTGGCGCAGAGTATGGCTAACTATTCCAAAGAGGGACCCATCTAGACTATTTTTATTTATTTTGTACATAAACATGAACTATACAGACTCTTTGACCGCTGCCATGTATCTGTCCGCTTTTAAAAGACGATGTGTTAAGTTACAACTCTGAAAGTGTGAAGCAATTCTCTTTCATTTAGCTGCTGCCACTTGTTGTTTTGAGCACAAACACGTCATGGATGCCTTCTTGCGCCCATCTGCACTATTTTTAATTGTTGGTGCATGTAAACATAAACTAGATGGACGTCTTTGACTGTTTCAGTGTTTCTGGCGAAGTGCACCTCAGTGCGCCTACAGTATGTGTGTGTGCATCATTCCACCGTGGTTTGTAAAAACTGTGTGTTCGGTTTTTTTTTGCGGCTTATGTTAGCATGGATTGCTTGTGAACCAGTCATAATATGATTCAAGCTTTGCAAAGGTACTGTTATCGAAGAATGGGGCAGTTATAAACATTTGAACCCAATCAAAAATGTAAGTTAACCATTTCACTCATGAATATTTCTAATGTCATGATTGTTTGATAGTTTATGGTGCTGAAAGTTAACAGTTGTGCTTGAGATGAACAGTTTCATATGTTCGGATGCAATGTGTTGGATATGCGTTATGTGTAAACCCTGTATGGCAGGGCGGAGGGCGGGGCCGGGTCGTGATGATACACACCCGGTCCCGTATCAGGCTAATCAAGCCTCCGAGAGGGATAAAGGCCGATGGCAGACGGTGGTGCGACGAGAGAGAGAGATCATTTACGGACATGTCCGTCATGTGTTTGTCCTTTCTTGTCGCACCACCGTCTGCCATCGGCCTTTATCCCTCTCTGAGGCTTGATTAGCCTGATACGGGACCGGGTGTGTATCGTCACGACCCGGCTCCGCCCTGCCGCATTCTGCATGAGGGGCTGCATGATGATGTTAGCCAACCAAAACTGTGTGTGTTTACATTGAAGTTTTGAGGCGGCGCTTAGGCCAAAACTGAGCGTTTCAGAGAGAGGGACAAGTAACAGAGTGGAAAAGTATCATATATTACTAAATGTTGGCTTTTTTGGTGCAAAAAAACTTTTATAACATTATGAGATGACCTCAGGGAAGATTATCATATTATTTAAAAAAAACTAGCACTTCATGACCCCTTTAAGTTTGAGAATAAAGTTCAGACTAAGGGCTTTATGAGCTACTAGTTAGTTTGTGACTAAGTCAGTACTTAATTTGGTTGCACCACCTGTTCTTAAGACATAGCTAGTAGGTTGTAAGCTCTCCGAAAAAGCAACGTATAGTCGCATAATATGACGTTTGCCTTTATTGATCCAATTAGCTGCCTTCAATTTTGTAAACAGAAATGTTGAAGATGCGCACAGGAAGGTTCACCGTTTGGATCAGTTTCATTCTAAAGAGCTGAATGGAGTGTAAATGTCAACATTAGGATTACAGGATTAAAGTCTGCCAAAACACAAGCTCATTTATGTCAGTCAATCAGTTTGCATTTTTATTCCAACCGCTACTCCTGGTCAGAATCCTCTAAAGATATTTAGTTTACACATAGGGTTACGTTTGAACCAAGTTTAATGGTGCAACGCTCAAATGTTTTGTAGTGCATAATTTGTAGTTTAGTGCTCATTTATGCCACAACTAGGCTAAATTGTAACTTATGCACGGGTGATGCAACCGACCCAAAGATATTACATTTCCGTGCACAATTTTGTGCAAATTTACCTTTATATTTTGCATAAAGAAAATGAAGCCTATTTTAGGACAATCTTTTGTATTCTGACATTATTTACTGACATTTAAGTACCTTTTCACACATTACTGTAATGCGAAAAATTCTCATTTTTATTACTTTAATTTAGCAATCCTGAAATCATCCTGGAATTCTACCATGATGTACACATCCAATTGTACTTTACGTAATTAATATATATCACCAATGTATATTTTTTAACATTACAGTAGTATATTGAGAATTGGGGGCCAGGGAGTTAAATAGACTTTCATGAAAATAAAGGCTTAAAAACAGGCTTCCTATTCATTTAGCAAAATATCATTTCAATTTCTGTGGTACATCGTGCACCAGACATTTCTTGACAGATTCCATAACATTTACTTTTTCATGGATTTACACCATTTCATGATGAAAGATTTACCAGGTTTTGGAGTTCATTGCTGATCTCCTCCTCCACTTTACTCCGATCCATTCTGCCCTTCCTCCGTGCCTCCTGCAGACTCTTTTTCTGGTTCGGCTTGCCGTTTTCTCTCTGAAGAGCACAAGAATCTCATAAGACACAGACACGGAAGCCAGGACTATTACGATTGCAATCTAAATAAAATACTAGCTTCAGCTTTTTACATCTGTAAATGTCCTCAAATGTCTGCAATGTCTACAGTGTGCAAAACTGGGCAAACTCCATGGATCTTTGTGGATTATTAACCGGTAGAGATTACATGTGTAACATACTGATGTAATCAACAGCCAATGATCAACAACACACGTGATTGACTGACAGGTGCAAAACACTACATTTGTTGTAAACATGAATGACCACCTGTCTTCTGCTGATGGATTATAGACATTCTCTTACTTTGTTTCGGTTCTCTGGTGTTCGAGTGGAACCTTTAGAGGTTTTTGAGTCACTCAAGTCTGGTTCAGGATCCATCAGTGGAGGATTGTATATCTCCACACCAAAGCTCTAGAAGAACAGATGTACAACAGGTGCTCAAAAACGATTACATCAGATTTATGTCCCAATTTGGAAAAATGCATGTTTAATATGAAAGGAATGACAGTTAATAAACTAGGCTGGGCTAGCCTATCATATATGGGGTTTTTTTTAGCTTTATTGTGCAGAATATATCACCAATGGATTTGTTGTGAAGGTTCATTGTTGTCTAAATTGTGTTCATGCACAACAGTTCATGGCAATTGTGGTATTTTTTTAAAGAAATGTATATTTTTATTGATTCTAAAGATATTAATAATTAACAATATAAAAAAAGAAAGGCATTAGAAGGCATTAATAAATAACATAATAATAAATAATAACAACATCCACTAAATCATTCCACTTTTCCACAATAAATATTCAATATTTAGAGCAAATACATCTGCACATACAATGAGATTTACATAACAGACTATTGCATTTCCATTTCTTAAGATTGTCACAAGGAAATACATAAGATTTACTTACTGGTTTCCGAAATGTGCCGTGTGTATCAAATTTATGTTGATTTAGCACTGTAAATTTCAAATATTCATGCAAAATTCAAATCTGCCACACACTGACTACTTTCTTAAGGTTCGGTTATTTTTTTTATATCTGGAATGAACATATAAGTTGGAAATGGACTTGCCAAAATAGGGACAGCATAGCAAATACTAAGGTAAAAAAAACAATACTGACTACACAGTCGTTCTATCGCGCCATAGAGCAATTTAACTGTTTCTCTTGTGTTGTCCTGGAGGGAGCGCACTGTTGCTCAGAAAGCCGAATCCTCCGTTGAACCTCATTCAAATCTCAGCACCTTTTTTGTATCATTTGGGACATCTTTACTCTCAGAAGTATTATATTT
This sequence comes from Moxostoma hubbsi, assembly GCA_032164185.1. Taxonomy (NCBI): domain Eukaryota; kingdom Metazoa; phylum Chordata; class Actinopteri; order Cypriniformes; family Catostomidae; genus Moxostoma; species Moxostoma hubbsi. The sequence goes on from JAVLUX010000018.1 coordinate 6,806,288, forward strand.
TAAATCTATCGTTACCACGTATTTTATATATGATATAAAATATAAATATACCACTGATATCTATTTAAAATTATTATTTTTAAAAATACTTTTCAATAATCGCAAAGGACTGTGATTGGTCTATTCTGACCAGCGCTGAGTAAAGTAATACGTACCAGGCGACACATCAGATTATGTTGCGCTTCAGCAGCAGTCTGGACAATAATTTACGCACGAATAAACAGCCATTTAGTTGAAAATATACAGTGAAGAGGTGAAATATAATGATTATTATAAATACGCATTCACAAACAACTTCCGGGCCGCCAATCCTGATATTTGTTTAATGTTAAATTGTCATTCTATCCGCTTACTTTTCTAATGAGCGCGCGGCCGGGCGCATAGAAATGACGTTTGTGACGCTTAGCGCACAATGAGCGCATACACGCATACTCGTATGCAAAGAAACGCTGGAGGTCACTGTAACATGATCATTAACATTGTCACAGCATTACAAAGGAAACATGAAACGTTATATTTTTATAGCACGACGTTGTTAATTTGCTTTTGGCACAAGATATTTTTTTAAATGTAAGCGCACAGAAATATTAATAAAATAATTATGAACGTTATTCACAATACAACCTGCTCCCACTGGTTGTTTTGTTGTGTTTTATATTTTTATTTTCTATGTGTGTCTTTTCTGTTCTATTCTTTACTAATAACTACTTTTATTTTTTATTAACTAAAGGCCAAAACGAGGCCAATGGTGAGGGGTCAGAGGTCAAACTAGGGCCCCAGGCACCTGGGTGGAGCAGATGTAAAGATGTTATTGTGTGACTATGGTTAAAACTATAACAATTTAATCCTTCTTAATGTTATTTAAGTGTTACTTCATTCAGTGTCTGTTTGTTGAAATGAGGTCACAATTTGAAGTTAGAGAAGTAAGCGTGGCAGAGCTGGAGATCGCTAACGTACGGGCCTGCGTGTTGGCTGGACCTGCCGTGTGGTTGCTAATCTCTCTATGTCATTGAGTACCATTTCCCCCTCACCATGTTGCCCACTCCACCAGATAACACAGGTTCACCCTGAATGGAGGAAGCCAATGACAGAAAAAAGCCAATGATGTGCCTCATGTACCGGGCTTGAAAAAAACGAATGAGTGAGGCCCATGCCCTCGCTTGCAGCCTCCTTCTGTGCATCTCCTTTTCCCTTCTGCACTTTTTTATAGAGTCCGGAAAACCAGAAGCCGCCTGCGTTGCACAATGAGGCTCCACTAGAAGCCAGGGGAGCAGAGCTATGTGGTCAACTCTGAGAGATGGAAACAGATGCAGGAGAGGGGAGGGGAGGTATCAGAGATACCATCATCAACCAGCGTTAAACTGAGATAAACCTATTTTCCATGCCACTGAGTTACATTTTCATACCGGAAGATCCTAAACTGACTGTTTTGGATTATTTTTTAAATAAATAACAGACATTTCAGCATAGGCTGAGAGATTAATTGGCTCACTTTCAGTATAGGTGTTTGGGTGGATCTTGGGGCCTTTTTTTATTTACTTTGAATGTGATGTCTGCCATAGCTTGGCCACAGTAATGAAGAAAGGAGCTGTTGTGTTTTGGTGTCTTCCTAGTTTCAATTTCAAGAATGTCACATCCACACTCCAACATTTATAATAGTGGTAAATAGAAATGGGTTTTCAATGACAATCCTTTAACCTTTACATTTGGTTACATTCTTGTCATGTGACTGTGAGGACAAAAATGGAAATAATGTGACGCTTGCTCTTGCTATTTAAACTTTTTGAAGATAGGGTTAGAATGATTTTAATGATTAATATGCAGGAAAAAATTTAATAAATAATGTTTTTGGCAAATTGTCTTACAAAAAGGTGACTTTAGCCAAAATATGAGTAGTTTGCATCCCTGATTTAGAAGTAGGCTCAAATCCCAAACCCTAATTAGGAGCAATAGTAATAGTTATGCTTGACTTGGCAAACACCAATAAATATTCAATAAAATATTTATTATTAAAAAGTTCATTTACGCTGTGTTTTGGAGTGTTGTCAACAATTAGTCATAGTTTACATATCGTTCATATAAACAAATAAAAAAATGCCCTTTTTTCCATTCAGTTTGAATTGGCACTAAAACAGCTCATTCTAGTTTGAAACTTACTCATCATTTGGCACCCATGGAGTGTGTATTATTTCAAAAGTACACTTGGTTGACACCCCTGTACTATGGAAAGTGCTGGATTTGCATACATGCTTTCATGAAACATTGTAACTGTCAAACTTCCACTACAGGCTAATTACCAAGCTGCAACGCTTACAATGGACCCATAGAAAAACCCCAACCACAACGATAAATGTGAGTGTTACGATTCAGATGTTTTGAATGTCAAAGTGCATTCAAGCGAGGTCCCGCACTACTCTTGTGAGAATACATGTGTCGGTCATCAACATGAGGTGTTAAACGTTAACTTGTAAACCAGATGACAAATTAGTTTTATAAAGCACTTTAAAAATGAGGGTAAAAGAGTAAAAAAGCCAGAAGTGTTTACAAACACTGAAAAAAAGGTGGTTCTAAAATCTGAGATCACACTGAAAATCTGTGAAAAAAAAAATAATTAAAAGGAAGAAGAAATATTTGAGATTCCACACTATTTCTGTGACATGGACCATGTTAAATCCTTTGTGCAAAAGGTCAGATTATCATTAAAGCACACCAGATGCTCTTTGGAACAATTGAAAATAATGCTGGATAACACGATCATCAGGTTTTGCACAAACTTCTTGAGTCCATGCCATCTTGAGTGCATGCTGTCGTTACATAATGTGTAATATACCAGGTCACCTTTCACTCAGACCGTTACACTGATATCATTTGTAATGGCAAACCAAGGCCACCATGCTCCTCAGAGGTAGTTCGTTGATTTTGCGAAAAAGGGAGGTATCACGCAAGGTACTGCATGGAGGAAAGCAAGATCAGTCCTGGCGCCTGGAAGTGACTGGACAATGGAGGTTGACCTTGGCCAGCAGCAAACATTTCCATTACCTCCTTAAGGCCGGACATAGTGTTATGGTGGGCATCAGTTGGGAAACTCGTTATGATCTAGCCTACTGTCCCATGGGAAGAGGGACTAGAGGTAGCCATCGAGAGGAAGAAGCTAAAATATGCTGATCTGGGCTGGCTGCCGAGTGCAGGGAAAAGAGATAGAGGACTGCCACTTACACAATTGAGGATTATTGAAAGACATTGGTATCGGTGTATCAGCATTGAAGAAGTCTCTAAAAGGGAATAGCAGAGGAAGCTGAGAAAGGGAGCTTCTGGCTATGGTTGAGAAGGAAATACAAAAAGCGGGACGTGCAGAAATGAAAAGTAGGGAAAGGGAATATCACAGCCTTTGCCAACGGGTTGGCATGTATAGTCGGATGGGAGGTAATATGTCGCAGTATGGGTATGAGATGGTATGGGCAGCAGATGTCTGCATGGCAGAGGCCTTGGACATAGGGTAGGACTACTCATGGTTGGGGACTTTGAACCTTGGCCTCATGTTATGATCTGAAGGCGCAATGTCGTGATGGGAAGGCAAGAATCAGAGGTGATCCAAAGGATCCAGTGTCCAGCTGTGGGGGGTTGCAAGGAGACGTGCCCAACCACAGCATATGTTCTGGGATTAATAGGGTCGAAACATTTATAATTGATGGCTCCCACCTGGTGACCCCGCAGCTGGACCAAAGGCACAGGCGGCAAAATATACATACATATACAGTATATATATATATATATATATATATATATATATATATATTCAAGTTAACAAATTTCAACTTTTTCCTTTTTGTTATTAAAACTGACTTTTTACCAGGCATACATAATTCATTTGTGGTACTTTTTCCATATAACTATGGAAGTTTTTCACAGACTGTGATGACACTTTTCCACCTTATTTAGCAGCGTAAGTCTAGCAATTTTTTATTTATTGAGTGTAAATTTATAACATTATGCTTTGTGTAATATTACCCTGGAATTAGTTTTAAAAAACGAATTACCACAGCTGCAAGGGGGTTTCTATTACAGCTGATGAGAGTGTGACAGTAAATTTGGGATCTTTTCCCATCTGACTTTTTTTAATCCACCGCTCTCAATTTTTTTCCTATTCTGGAAAGTAACTCAAACGTAATAGTGGATTTTTTCTTTTGGTCTTGGAGCAAATGGGCAAGTGAAAAAGAACTCTCATGATTTATCCTCCCATGTTTTTTTTACTTGAATAATTATGGTAACCAAGGTAACTTAAAAATAACTGTTGATTCAACTAAACAAAGTGTCTTGTTAGCTTTACCTTATCCATTTGCTTTGGGGAAACATGAACATGAACTGGGCAGAGGATTTCTAGTTCCCAGCATGCTTTGTATGGGACTTGACAGGTAGACTAAGTGTTAAAATTAAGTGTTATTTTATGGGCACCATTATTATAAGGGCGCAAAGTGCAGTGCTATGCCAGAGTTTCCACAAATACATTTTGATGCCGGCCAATATGACCGGGAATGATAAAGTTTGCCAGAAATTTTTTTGAAGAAATCCGGTCATCTCATTTCAGTGTATATTTTGCACTGTAAACATGATGGACTATGCATAAAAATGAAATATAGGTTAATAATGACACAATCAAGTCAAATGAAAGATAAACATTTGATCAATATGTCATAATCACCGTGGCTAATTTCTTAGCTCTTTCTTTTTATGACTATTTTCCTAGCACAAAAGCGTTTTGTTGCCAAAGTGAAGTCAAATGTCCAGTGTTTCTCTACAACTTGAGATTCACATAAGCCTGGTGTTCTTCATTTCCAGAAGATGGCAACGGAAAGCACGCCAAACGGGAGGCTCATGCAGGCTGCTTCTCATTTCTTAAATTGTGCATTCTCGCTCCGCCAGTGACCTGGAAACTGATCAAGTCCGCCATTATGAAGTGCATATCAATTCCAAGTATAGGTCTCTGCAGAACAATAGAGCTGGTCAGCCATGACGTCAATTTGTAGGCGAACCCGGAAGTCTAATTCGCCATGGGTTCCCTAGAGATCTTCCAGTGGGCTTTTATAATGGGGTTTTTGAACTTATGTGTAAAATAAGGTCTATGGTAATGGGTGTTTCTATACTATCCAGTGCAAGTAGGGAATCTCAATGTAGTAATATGTGGGTGTTGTCAAACCAGGATGGGAGTTTCTAAACTATCTAATGAAAGTAGGGAATCTCAATGGTTTGAAAATGCCCACTGATTTGGAAAAGCCCATTTTTGTTCTGCAGAGACATACGTTAAATTCTCTAAATGCACCACGAGGAGGTGAGGATCAAGGATGGAGGAAGCTTCCCCAGGATGCTTGAGTGAGAAAGTACAGGAGGATCCAACATGACTTTTTTTTAATGATAAATATAAATTAATCCGTTTTTAACAACAAAACGTCAAGCGCTCTGAGATATGCAGCTGCGCAGCGACGGCACTTTAAAGTGTTGCGTGAGTGAGCAGGACTTTCCATTTTACAAATCCGTCTTGCTTCAATTCCTCCATTCTCATTTCCTTTCCTTGCATCATTTCCTTGTTTCTTAAGAGGGTGGAGCTAGGAAATGAGGAAAAGTAGTAATCAAAGACCCGATTGGTGGCCGGGCGTGTGTAGTCCCGCCCTCCTCCTCGTCACGTCATTTTCGTGCCAGCACAAAGCGCAGGTTGCCATGGGTGGGAGTGTTTGCACTATATGTGGGTGTATTGTATGCTAATGAAGTGGCGGAAAGTGCAATTTGCTATTTTCCTGAGAAATAGGTCATTGCGCCAGGACGTTTCAAAAGCAGGTCTGTTTTCAGCGCAAAGTCTAAACTCAGTTCCTGCATTTGAAGTTTGGGGATTCCACCAGCATGTGGTAATAAAATCAATGTCCAAACTCTGAAAATACAGTGGAACATCAAATGATCAAATGATAGCCATTTTCTGAAACAAATATTTATGAGATTTTCATAAAAAATACTTTTAGATCATGATTTATTTTTCAATTATTATTATGTATTTCTATTTACAATTTTATTTTTTATTTTTCTGATCTAATTTGTATTGGTATATACCTCTAAAAGAGCTTAATTCAAGTTATTGGCACGTAAAAGTTTGTTGGGTTTATTTGATTCACTTAGGTTCCCTCTACTTAATGTATTTAAGTTAAAATTACAGAGTATTTTTAATTTAAGTAAACTAATAACATGTGGAACCACAATACATGATTAAATCAATTTCATCCAAAAAGATTACAATTATTTCTATCAATTTTTCAAAATGTAGGACAAATGTGTAGAATAATTTCCACTGCACAAAATTTGGCCCCTAATTAAGTTTTTCAAAAGTTAGTGTACTTATTAGCCGATAAGTCGACAAAAATGTCAGGGTAGACCATGCTTGAAATGAAATATGAGACAAAGAAAAATCAAGGTGCATATCACATGTGTGCAGAATAATGTTATTGGCCATCAATTCCAATCAAACTGTCATTTTAACAAATTATGCAAAAAGTGTGAAAAATATTTTTTGATTGTGTGAATTTAGAATACATGAAATGTTCGCTATGGAATTAGAATTCTTTTTTTTTACATTAAAATGCCATTTCCATCATGGTCATTTTCACCACTGAATTCTATTTAACACAAGACAGAATTTGAGATGTGCTCAAAACAACACTGTGGTGTGAAGTTCCACGAATTCTAGCAAATATGGAAAAAAGAAAGAAAAAATAACAATGCATAAAGTAAAACATTGCATAGAGTAACGTTTACATATATGTGTACACTGAGTGCTTTCACTGATGACTAGGTTAATGTGAGTCTATTGTTTCTGCATAACAAAATCATGCCGAAGTTTGGTCAAAGTCCTTCCAGCTTTCCATACACTTCTTACAGCCTTCTGTCCAGTTTCTCACACCATGCTGGGTAAGATAGCAGCTGGTGGATGGTATGGATAGGGCATGGAGGCATGGCTGTGGTAGGCAGTACTGAGGGGTAGTGAATGGGTAGAGTGGCTGTAGACCCCAAGATGTCCCGGGCTCAGAGAATACGACTCATAATGTTGATCAGAGACATGGCACTTAGAAAAATCACAATACAGATCCTCCTCTGCAGCATTAAGTTTCTTTCCTTTCCTGTTTTTGCATGACACTTTACGGTTGCGTGTCTGTATACCGTCTTTCTTCATAGACAGTGGCCTGTTCACCTAATGAGGAAAAGTGAAAATATTAGCCCCAGTTTTTCAAGTATATGACATGTTTGTGCTAAGAGAAATACAGAGGAAAAGAAAGGAAAATTCTGTCAACATTTACTCATCTTCATGTCATTCTAAACCCTTATAACTTTCTGTTTGGCATGGAACACAAATGAAAGATTTTCATAAAGGTTTATGCTGATTTTTTCAAATGTTCTCTATATGATCAATCATATAGGGCTGTCAAGCTCTAAAAGGAAAATAAAAGCACAATAAATGTAGACCATGTGACTCATCCAAGTCTTCTGAAGTCATACGATAGCTTTGTGTGAGGAACAGACAGAAATGCATTCAATAAAAACCTTTCCCAGTGTATCCTGAAGAAAGAAAGTCTTTTGGGCTATGAATGTTATGGTTTTGGGTAAATGATGACAGTGTGTCACTCTCAAATCTTTACTGCATCTTTAAACACACACACACACAGAAGTCACTCACATTGTGCAGTTTGAAATAGAGACCGCAGGCGTTACACACGGGCTCTCCGCTGGCGTTGCGTCTCCACAGCGTGGTGGTGCTGGTCAGGCAGTTTGCGCACTGTGTTCCTGTTCGCTTACTGACAACCTACAGAAAGAGAGATGGATGCCAGAATGACTCTACATGTCATATACTTGAGGTGAGAGCCAACAAACTCTAAAACAGCAATTTCAGAAACATCATTTGGCTTCCAAGTGGAATTTACAGTAATTAATGCTGCTCATTAATGTTATTTCAGTGTCTGTGATGCATACCTGTCTTTTCTTGGGTCTGATAAGAGGCCTGTTCTGTCCGTTCATCTTGTGGTACAGTCCACAGGCATTGCAGAGGTAGTGGCCTGTTCCATCGCGCCGCCACAGAGGGGTGGCAGTGGCTCCACAGTTCACACACTCTCGTGACTCTGTCAGCAAATGAGATCAGAATTTTTGTTCAAATTCCACGTCATTATCCAACCTTATCAGAACTTCCATGCTATGTCTTACATTTGATGAATAAAGCTTAAAAACAGTAGTTTAATGCATAATGCATAAGAACCAAAAATACTTAAGCAACACCTGCAATGCATGAAGGTCACAACTGCATTGGTGAAAGAAAGTGCAAGCAAACATATCAAGCAAAATATTTCAAGGGCCTTGCTCAAGGGCCCCAACAGTGGTATCTTGACAGTGCTGGGGCTTGAACCCCCGACCATTCGGCCAGTAACCCAGAGCCTTAACCGCTGAGCCACCACTGGTCTCAAACATCACTTGTCTCGTATTTAATCTCAAGGATGCTCATCACTGACACTTTTGTCACCTTGGATAAATAGTACACGCACGTTTGAAAGTTGAGTTTTATTTTTTAATACTAAATTAATTTCTAACAGATATATTTGTAAACAAAGGTCTCAGCTAACAAACCATGTAAGAGAACAGGTTTTAATAAAATGCTTATTTCTAAAAATGGACATTTATTCACTTTATAACTTACATCTTCCTGTAATATTGTCAACTCCGTCAGACACACTAAAAGCATGCTATTTTAATTTGATCCATCCAACAAGAGTGTAAAGTCTTTAATGATCTAATAATGGTATTCAGTAGAGCTTTTCATTTTTATTTTCAGTTTTCACACTATTCTGAAAATTCTTACGGAGTTGACAAAATTGAATATTTTTCCGTCTTAAGCATGTGTTGTACACTTCAGACAATTAGTGTTTTCCTCAGTTGAAGCTGCCTCTATACCCTAAACTAAAATGCCAAACTTAGTCTACAAGTCTTAACAGAAATCATCACAATGAGATGACGAAGTTGTGTTAAACATGGTTTGTATAAAATTAAAAAATAAATAAATATTAGCAGGAGGTGGGAAATGGGTACTCGGAGATATAACCGACCATGACATTGTCTGATTTATTCAGGATTATATATATTAAAAAAAACTTGATGAAGTTGACGCAAAATGAGGACAACTTTTATTGAATTGTTTTTATGGAAAATATAATTTAACATTTTCTTTATGTTTTGTTTGATACCTCACAGATCCCTACCTTTCATTTGATATTTCTATATGTTGCATTTTTATACATTGTTTGGTAGTTTAACATTGTGACCTCTTACTTCATTTACACGTGCTTCCAAGTATACAGCATGCATTTAAAAAACTTCTAATTAAATTATTAAAAATATATAAGTAATAAATGCCCTGAAGATACACATTTTCTTTAGATTTAACATTTTCAGTATTTTTATTATTAGGAATTTCTTGCTTTTTAAAATAAAGATGACTTTTGTATGCAAGACATGTTTGACCCTTATCTCAAGAATCGGTGAGGGGCAAAATTGTTTGGTGTGGTGGAAATGATGTCACAAATGTGAATTTTTGAGAGACAAAAAAAAAATCCTTTTCACACAATAAATATTGAAATGGTTTAGGTTTATTTCACTCTTTGTTTAGATTATCATAGTTTTAAACTTATTTTTTATAATGGATTTTCATATTTTAATATTGGAAGTCTGGGTCTGGGACAAGGCTTAAACAATTAAATCTTTACATAAATGGCATTTGAAAAGTATTAAAAATTAACAATGAAGGCCTGGTTAAAAGTTTCAAATTCAGTTTTAATGTGACCTTCACATAAAAAGGGTAAAATTTGCTCGTAAAAACACAAAACAATCCCTGATACACAAAAGTACCTGAATTTGAAGAAACAACCTATACTGATTAAAAATAAAGAAATATTCTGGGTTCAATAAAAATTATGGTAAATCAACAGCACGTGTGGCATAATGTTGATTACCACCAAAACTTATTTAGACTCGTCACTCCTATTTTTCTTTCTTTTTTTTTTTTAAAACAGCAAAACTCCAGTGAGGCACTTACAATGAAAGTAAATGGGGCCGATCTGTAAACAGTAACTGTTGACTGTTTCAAAAGTATAGCTACAAGACATAAACAATATGTTTTTTAACATGATTTTATTGTGATAAGATTGCTTATTACATTTTCTGTGAAATGTTATATCTAATTTGCAACTTTGTTGCTATGGTGATTTACCATAAACTCTGTAATCCCAGTAAATGAGGATTTAAACAACTTTACAGCTCAAATAATACACAATTTTACCAGAAAAATTATTATAAATGCTTTTATAAAATTATAAGCTTCACATTTCTGCCTTTAAACCTTCTAAAAATTGGCCCCATTCACTTATATTGTAAGTGCCTTTAATTGTTGCTTTGTTTTTATTAAAAGGAGGCTCGAGTCAAAATAATGTTTTGTGGTAATCGACATTATGCCACAAATGTGGTCAAGTTTAACTTGTATTGAACCTGGAATATTCTTTTAAGACAAAAAGTATCTGGCTCATGTTAATATGCTGAACTACACCTGTGGTAAGGACACCTGTGTGAACTTGACAGGAAGGGATTTCACAAATCCACTAAAAATCACTTTTGACACCAGTTGGTTAAAAGTCAATAATGGCTCACAACTGTGAAGTTAGTTCACAGTGATAAAATGCTCTAGCAGCATTTGTTTGCAAATGTAATATTTTGTAGTGTGACTTAAGTGTCCAAAACTTTTTGGGGCCACTCTAGGTCACCCCATTCGTGGTTTGAACCAAACCTGAACTACCTGCCTGTTAGCAATACTTTCTCACCTGTAGGGGAGAATCTCATCTTGCTGCGTAATGTTGGAGAGAAGGACGTGGGTGCGTAGAATACTGCACTGTTGTAATCCTGCGTCAAGCCCCCATATGGACCGCAGTGGCTCATTGACTGTGAATGTGGCAGTGTGTGTGCTTTTGAAGAGTGTGTATGAACATACACACCGCTTACTGAAGGGTTAAGCGGATACACACCACCGAATGCCTCCCCACCTCCAGAAGGGCTCAACCTCTCTCCTTTCATGCTCTCTTGGAGACTGAGAATCTCTTTGTGGTCCAGGATAGGAGAGGGAAGTGCAGAATGAGGCGGTTTGGTGGAGGAGAGGGGAGTGGAGGAGTGGAAAGATGCGGAGGACGTCTTTGAGAAGGCGCTACTGTGCCAGGATGATGGAGAGGTTGGGAAGAGGCTGGGTAGAGAGGAACCGCTTGAACCTTCGTACCAGGACAGGTTGCCAAGGAATGGAGAGGAGTAAACGGGATATACTGAGGGAGAGAGAGAGAGAGTAATGATCAAAGACTGAACTGAAGTCAGTGGATTGAGTCTAATTGATCTGAATAAGGGGTGAATTGTACTTGAGAAATCATACTTAATTCCTGTTTTACCCCCATACTTTATTTAGTATTTTACTTCACATGCACAGATCCTGTCATATATTTACAGATATCGTTAACTGATGTCACTGAAAATATATGGATGGGTGTTCCTTTAACTTCTTCGACCTCTGGGAGGTAAAGTCTAGTTCACGCTCTCACAATTTTTTTTGTACATGCTTTATGTTTTGAAATAATACATCCGACTCCTTTGTCTTGCTAAGGCTAATGTTATAGCTTAAATCTTATTTATCCCAAACACAAACAATTAAATCATATTTTCACACTTTTTTGCATAATTCGACAAAATTACAGCTTGATTGGAAATGATGCCCAATAAAAAAAATACTCTGCTCAGAAGTGATTTACCTTCAAACATCACTTATTACATGTTTCATCTCAAGCATGCTCTTTACTGACCCTTTTGTCCACTTGCTCGACAAGTACGCTAACTTTCGGAAAGAATAATAAAATGTATAAGGGGCAAAAATGTTTGTTATGTTGGGAATGACACCACAAATGTGGAATAGTCTGATATTTACTTTCACACACTAAATATTGAAATGGCTTATGTTTATTTTACTCTTTGTTTAGATCATAATTTTAAACCTGTAATAATTAATATTTTTATAATGGATTTTCACAGTTTAACACATTGGTGGGCCCGCAGAGAAAAAAAATGATTATCAAAATATTAATAATGTTTTAAAGCTTAGAAGCTCTACTTTACAATGCATGTTGGCATTATGACCAAAACTAAACAAGTGCTTTGAAATTTGAAGACAAATCAGAATTGTTCTCTTTTTATAATTTATTACAAATTTAGCACTGCACATATAATTGTAATCAGTAAAAACATCAACTGATCAAATAGACATGTGTCATATGACGTTGGAAAGCTCTCAGAGTAAAATAAAAACAGCCTGTTTTATTCACAGATAAACATATAAGGAGTAAAAACCGAGTACATGTCTTTCACATATACAGTATGATACATGTAAACAGGCATTGCTTATATGCCACATTTTTTATTATACATCTACGCATTTGGCAGATGCTTTTATCCAAAGCAACTTACAGAGCCCTTATTACAGGGACAATCCCCCCGGAGCAACCTGGAGTTAAATGCCTTGCTCAAAGACACAATGGTGATGGCTGTGGGGATCGAACCAGCAACCCCCTGCTTACCAATTCACGCGCTTTAGCCCACTACGCCACCACCACTCCATGGTAACTTCATGAAAAATAAACAGACCATAAAATATCACATACCAATACTTAGAGGAAGTGATTATCTTTAAAACAAGACCACACAAAATGTAATCGGGTGCAGAGATCATTAGATAATCCACATGAAGCACAATGTGCACACATCTGGCTAAAAACACATAAGCTTTCCTGGATCAGATGACTTAATTGGAAATTATGTAGTACATTGTCCAGCATCACGGTACACTAAATCAATCGTATTAGGATTCAGATCGCTGCAACCAGAGGTAGAAGTCATCCAAATATGGGCAGAGAGGATCATTCACTCTAATTACATGTGCCAAGTACATGACTCAGACTCAATGATGACTCAAATGACACAGAATGGAACTGAATGAGGTCGCTTTACTCATGGCTGCATGTTTTGGAGAGAGCGCATACCTTAAGTAATTGTTGTGTATTTACAGTGATGTCAAAAAAAGTATCCAGATTTATTCTATTTTTGTGTATTTTCATACTAAATTGTTTTAGATCTTCAAACAAAGGCAACATGAGTAAACACAAAATATAGTTAAAAATTTTTTTATATATATATATATATATATATATATATATATATATATATATATTATATATATATTATATATATATATATATATATTATATATATTATATATATATATATATATATATATATATATATATATATATATATATATATATATATATATATATTATATATAATATATATATATATATATATATATATATATAAAATCATTTTTTAGTAATTATTAATATTTATTTATTTATATTTTATTGGAAAAAAAAAGTTATCCAACACCTATATCACCCATGTGAAAAAATGAAATGCCCCTTTAAATTTAATAGCTGGTTGTGACACCTTTAGTAGCAACAACTGTAACCAAATGCTTCCAATAACTGGAGATCAGTCTTTCACAATGTTGTGGTGGAATTTTGAGCCCACTCTTTCCTGAACTGCTTTAGTTCAGCCACATTAGGGGTTTTCTAACATGCCCATTTAAGGGACTTTGACTAGGTCACTCCAAAACTTAATTTTTCTTCTTTTGAGCCATTCAGAGGTGGAATTACTCCTATGCTTTGGATCATTGTCTTGCTGCATAATCCAGTTGCGCTTGAGCTTCAACTCACGGACTGATGACCGGACTGATGAAAATCTTTTGGATTTTCCAGTATAGAGCAGAATTCATGTTTCCCTCAATTATTGCAAGTTGCCCTGGACCTGAAGCAGCAAAGCATCCCCACACCATCACATTACCACCACCATTCTTGACTGTAGGCATTATGTTCATTCTGTGTTTGACTTTACTCCAGATGTAACGGGACTCCTGTCTTCCAAACAGTTCCACTTTCGACTCATCAGTCCACAGAACATTCTCCCAAAAGCTTTGTGGATCATCAAGGTGTGTTTTTGCACAATTCAGAGCTGCCTTAACATTCTTCTGGTTTAGCAGTGGATTTCTGATAGTGGAGTCATGAACAGTGAACTTTATTGGTGCAAGAGAGGCTCGTGACTTCCTGGATGAGTCGTCGCTGTGCTCTTGGAGGAATTTTGGAAGGTCGACCACTTCTGGGAAGGTTCACTACTGTGCCAAGTTTTCTCCACTTGGAGATAATGGCTCTCACTGTGGTTCTTTGGAGTCCCAGAGCTTTTGAAATTGCTTTGTATCCCATCCCAGACTGATGTATTTTAATCACCTTTTTCCTTGTAATTTCTGGAAATACTTTCGACCTTGGCATAGTGTACTACGGGGTGAGACCAGCTTCATGCTGCTGAAAATATTCTATTTAGGTGTTGATTTGATTGAACAGGGCTGGCAGTAATCAGGCCTGGTGTGTCTAGTCCTGCTGAACCCCATAATGAATGCAGTTTCATAGATTTAGGGATTTAGTAACTAAGGAGGCAAATACTTTTTCACACATACCATGGTACATACATCAAAGTTCATTGGTTTTACTATGCAATACTGTCACCATACCATGAAAGCACCACAGTACTTTTGTGTAAGGGTAGTAAGACACCTAAACCCGTAATATCTGGGCTCAAGCTGTTATGCCAATTTGCTGTGCCATGTATATGTGGCACTGACCTTGGTTATGTTGAAACGCTCCAGAGCCGCAGTTGTGCACAGAGCTGGAGAACACAGATGAGAAACTGCTGTGATCAGTCTCAGGGCAGGGGAACGGTGAGCCCTCCTCAGCGTGAACCAAATAACTGGAGTCAGACAGGTAGTTGGGCATCGCCTCTGATGACATCATTGAGGACGATACCCTTTGAGACTGCTCCACTGAGGTCTCCATGTCTGTGAGGAACCCTTTGTATTGAATGAAATAGAAATTAGGGTTGATAGAATGCATACAAGGATTGCATTGTGATGCATCAAACTTCTACTTTCGGCTGCACCCGTTAGGGGTTGCCACAGTGGACCATCCGTGATCCACGTATTTGACTTCGTTCCTGACGCAACCCCTAGTGGCTGGGGGACTCTCACTCACACCTATGGGGCAATTTAGAGTCTCCAATTCACTTAACCTGCATGTTTTTGGACTTGTGGGGGGCACCGGAGCACCCAGAAGAAACCCACACGAACACGGGGAGAACATGCAAACTCCACACAGGACCCTCTTGCACTGAGAAACTTTTTTGTTTTTGTTTCATTGAATGGAAATTCAATGCAATTGAATGTTGGGTTGATTTGAAATCACAAATACAATTCTTGACCTATTCTTAGTTATAAAATTGTCATAATAATAGTATTTAATTATGAAATGATGGTATTACTTTACAAAACGCTTCTATTTTTTTAGGATTAATGCAGTAGGTATCATGAACTAAGAATGAACCAGGTTTTTTACAGCAAATATTAATTATTTTATGAAAACTGTTGTTCATTGTTAGTTCATTATGCATTAATAATGTTAATATACATGCACAACTTTTAATGTTAAAAATTTATGTAGAAAATACCCAAGATTAACAAATAATGCAACCTTATCATAAAGTGTAACCATAATGACTAACTTTAAGATTTAATTGTGCATTGCATTATTTTGCCTCTCTTCGAATCTTTGTCAGAGCACGTATTTACACCCCTAAATAAAGATGAGTTAAATCCACATACACAAGAGAAAGTAAAACAATTAGACTTTTTACAGTATATTATATTTACACCTAAAATGTTGAAATATTTTACTGTCTGGAAAAATTGCATTACACCTTAATATTGAGAATACTGTAATAACATTCTGCTATATTAATTGTGATCATTTCAGCCATTAGAATAATAAAATATCAGCAAGTAAAATGTAATTGGGAATCAAACTACAATCACAATAAAATGTATTTTAAGCACTTCATGCAATAACTTATACTTCCAAATACCAAACACACCTATTGGATGTTTAATTTAAAAAAAAGTCTGAAATAATTGACATTGCTTTGAAATTCACCATAAAGACAATATACAAGAGAAATGAGATTCTCACTAACATTAACACATATAGGAATTACATTTATAGATGCAAATGACTGATATATCTGTTCGATTGTAAGCAGATAATGTAATGTTGCATACCTGAGATTATCTGTTGATTGTGAGCACGAAAGGTGTGTGTGATGTAGGGGAGTGTAAGGTGCAGCGCTGCTGATGGGTCAGAACTTTGACGGTTTCTGTGCTCTTGTATTGAGGGTGATTGAGGTTACACATGTGGGGTGGTGGGTGGAGCCAGAAACAGGTCAGCTTTATGAAAAATGGTGCCTCCTAAGTTAAAATGACACTGGAAATAAACCAAATTTGAAAATCGAACAAAAGTCTGCATTTCAGATACAATATGCAAAGCCAAAAAAAGAGCACTTTAAAGGTCTTACCTCTCCTAAAACACCCACACACAACATCTGGTAATCACAATGTAGGCAAAACCTGACCCACACCGTTTCTATGATTAAGGAAGTGCATTTTAAAGGCATAGTTCACCCAAAAATGCAAATTCATTCATCATTCACTCACCCTCATGTTGTTCCAAACTGATATGACTTTCTGTTTTCGGTAGAACACAAAAGGAGACTCTAAGCAGAATGTTTCGGACTGACAGGCTCAGTCACTATTCACTTTTATTGTATGGGAAAGAGATGCAATGAAAGTGAATGGTGACTGAGACCAAACATTCTGAGTAGCGTATACTTTTCCCATGGGAAAGAAAGTCATACGGGTTGGGAACAACATGAGGGTGAGTACATTTAAAATTTTTGGGTGAACTATCCCTTTAAAGGCTTACTATTCCAGGTTTAATGCAAGTTAAGATCAATCCACAGCATTTGTGGCATAATGTTGATTACCACGAAAAATGATTTAGACCATCTTTCCTTTTCTTAAAAAAATAAAATAAAAAGCAAAAATCAAGGTTACAGTGAGGCACTTACAATGGAAGTGAATGGGGGCCAATTTTTGGAGTGTTTAATGTCAGAAATGTAAATCATTTCATTTTAGAAAAGCACTTACATTCATTTTTCAGTTGAAGCACATGTATTTTTTGAGCTGTTAAGTTGTTTAAATCATAATTTTTAACAGTCATTTTAGGGTTTGTTGACATTACATCGTCATGGCAATGAAGCTGGAAAACAGAAAAGGTTAGTTAGCGATTTTATCACACTAAAATCCTGTTACCACATGTTTATGGCTTGTGAAACAGTGAGTATTTGAACGTTTACGGATTGGCCTCATTCACTTCCATTGTAAGTGTCTCACTGTAACCCAGATTACAGGAGGGGCAAGTCAAAATACATTTTTGTAGTAATCAAAAGGATGCCACAAATGTTGTCCATGGAGCTTGTCATAAATACTGCATGTATTAAGTAAACAAGAATTAGAAATATGCTAAAAAGTTTTAGATTAAAGCACAGTGCATATATATATATATATATATATATATATATATATATATATATATATTAGGTATATAAAAAAATGTAAATAAAGAGCACATTTACATGCACGATTTTCTACCGGTTATGCTTAATAAGTCAGCAACGTCTAAGGTCATGTAAACACCACAAATGTTTTAATTATTATTTATGTTTTTTGCGTTGCCGGATTTTCTTATAACTGGATTTTTGGCCATTATCGGTGTACCGGTGTGCATGTAAACACTGTCATTATTTCTATATTCCATAAATGGATGTTATTTGATCAGTGAAATCTGAACCAACATGACTTCTATGCACTAAAATAAAGTGGAAAGAAATAAACTTAACTAAACTTACTTTTGAGACATGCTGGAAAAAAAAAAAAAAAACCTTGATAAAAGCCAAACCACAGATGGAACAAAAGAGAAAGTGCAGCCAATAAAATATGTAAAGTGTTGCTTAATGTGTAACACAAGAGGACAGTTGAGCTGATTGCAATAATGCAAATAAAGTCAAACGCTGCAATCATTACAAAGATGATGGCCTGACCGCATCCAGACAGAGCATGGGCTGTGGAGGTCATTTGTTAATCAAAGTGTACCGTTCTTTTTTCTTTTGTTCAGTTAAAGTGATGAAGAATCAAGCGGTGTGTTAGAGAGTGTCTGTCATTCAGATCACTACATGTGCAGTATAATAACCACATATAAGAACACAAATATGACAGACAAGCAAGCAATAGTTCACACAAAAATGTATATTCCATCATCATTTACTCACATACGTTATATCATTTCTTCCCCCCCATGCAATGAAAGTAGATGGTGACTGAGTCTAACATTCTCCCTAACATCTCTTGTGTGTTCCACAGAAGAAAGTAAGTCAAACAGGATTAGAACAACATGAGGGTGAGTAAATGATGACAAACGATTCATTTTTGGGTGAACTTTCTCTTTATAAAAAGAGCTGTTTACACTATTTGTCCAACTATAGCCGAGATAAATGTGTGATGTTGTTATTGCATAAGAGTTTCAACGCTGTAAAAGTATTAGTGGCTCACAAGTAATCACAGGAAAAATCAAGAGTGATTAAAATAATGATAAGACAACTTATAGTGCTATTAATAGAAACTGGGGCAGGTGTTTGCATGTTCACTGATAAGACTGATATCCTCCACAGCTTTTCAACAATATAAGAATCATTTTAGAGGGATTTCTCTGCATTAAAGGGATCGTTCACCTAAAAATGAAAATTATGTCATAATTTGCTCTCCCTCTTGTTGTTCCTAACACATCGCTTTCTTCAATGAAACACAAAACATTTTGGGAGAATGACTCAGTCTCCTTTCACTTTGATAGTAACTTTTTTTCCATACAATGAAAGTGAATGGTGACTGAGGCTCAGTTATACAGTTTAGCAGTTTTTATACAAAAATATTTGACCGCAGAATGCCTTCATTGACCAATCAGACCGTTTTTCAGAAATGTTATCTAAAACAACGTTATCATAATTCAATGGTAATAGAATCCAACGCTCCCCAATGCTTGTGCAACAGGAAGGAACCTTTTATTCTCCTTTCGCACTTCCACTGAAGTAGTAAAAGTACAACAGCTTGAGATGTGATCAAGTCAAATAAGCAATTACTCCAAAAACTAGGATTAAATGGAATATTCCGGGTTCAATACAAGTTAAGCTCAATTGGACAGCATTTGTGGCATAATATTAGTTTCCACAAAAAGTTATTTTGACTTTCTCCTCCTTTTCTTTAAAAAAGGCTCAAATCTGTGTTCCAATGAGGAAGTGAATGGGGCCAATCTGTAAACGATAAAATATTAATTGTGTCAAAAGCAAAGCAACAAGACATAAACAATATGTGTGTTAGCACGATTTAGTGTGATTATAGTAACACTATATGAACTAACAATAAGGTTAATTAATGCAGTCTAAAAATGATTGTTTGAAAAACACATTTAACTGTTGTAACATACAGAACCTTACTGTAATGGTGTCATTTAAACTTTATATTTCTTTTTTCATAATCTGTAGAATAAAACAAACATGAACCGAGTTCTGGAGCATTTATCACCCTGAAACAAAACTTTTGCACATATCAATTTCATAGACAACCCCATGCATGCCTTTGGATCAATCCAGGGTCCACCAAGCTCTCATGTAAGGGTCGATCCACTGTGAATTCATAGGGGGGTTGCATGCGCTGTCTGGAGTGCTTTCCCCCGTGCTGTGGGATAGGCAGCTCAGAGTGATGTGCTGGAAGAGGATCCGTAAAGAAGTACGGGTGCAGCAATGCCTGACGTAAGAGATGGGGAGAACTGTGAGTGTCATTGAAGTTAAATGACCGAGTCTCTTTGCACAGAAACACACATACACTACCAGTCAAAAGTGTGGATACACCTACAGTATGCAATTATTATTACTGCTATTAAAGAAATATTCTGGGTTCACTACAAGTTAGTGGACGGCAGCCTTTGTGGTATAATGTATATGCATAAATGGCATAAAAAATTATTTTGACTCGTCTCCTTTTCTTAAAATAAAATAAAAAATAAATAAATAAATAAAAAAAAAAAATCGAGGTTACAGTGAGGCACTTCCTATAGAAGTGAATGGGACCAATTTTTGGATGATTTTAAGGCAGAAATGCGATGCTGATAATTCTATAAAAGTACACATTCATTTTCTGTTAAACTCGTGTATTATTTGAACTGTAAATTTTTTAAATTGCCATTTTTAAGGTCCTTTTAGGGTTTATGGCGATACGTCATCATGGCAAAAAAGTTGTAAAATTGTCTGACTTTACACAGAAAAGGTTAGTAGGTGATTTTATCACACTAAAATTGTGTAAACATGCATATTGTTTACATCATGTGACAATACTTTTGAAATAGTATGCTAATGTTTACAGATTGGTCCCATTGACTTCCATTGTAAGTGCCTCACTGGAACCCAAATTTGTAAAATAAGTTTTT
This sequence comes from Moxostoma hubbsi, assembly GCA_032164185.1. Lineage (NCBI taxonomy): Eukaryota > Metazoa > Chordata > Actinopteri > Cypriniformes > Catostomidae > Moxostoma > Moxostoma hubbsi. The sequence goes on from JAVLUX010000018.1 coordinate 6,826,912, forward strand.
GTGGTTATCAATATTATTCCACAAATGCCGTTGAGCTTAACCTGTATTGAACCCAGAATATTCCTTTAATTAAAGTCATTGTGGCACGGTGGAGGGCGGGGCCGGGTCGTGACTCAACACGCCCGGTCCGTATTAGGCTAATCAAGCCTCTGAGAGGGTTAAAGGCCGATCGTGGAGGACGGACATGTCCGTGAACGATCTCTCTCTCACGCCCGTCCTCCGTGATCGGCCTTTAACCCTCTCTGAGGCTTGATTAGCCTAATACGGGACCGGGCGTGTTGAGTCACGACCCGGCCCCGCCCTCCACCGTGCCACAATCATCAAAGTGTAAAAAACACTCTCATTCTCTCCTAATTAAAGGTTTAGTTTTGTAAAGAAAATCATCCATCGGCACAATTCACTCTTTTTGAGCATGTCCAAAAGTGTGACAGGTAGTGAAAGAATACTGTAATTGAAATGTATGGACCTGTCTAGCAGTGATTCTTTGTTTGGACGGGTAGACGAGAAACTTCTTCAGCAGGTCCACAGCCTGAGGTGAAGTATCAGGCACAATCTCCTCCAGAGGAATGGGTGGGTTTTCTTTAAATGTGATTTTATTGTAGTCCGGTAGCTCTGTTATTTCCTAAAATGTATAGATAAACATGGCATTAACCTAACAAGATACATCACCATTCAATAAAAAGGAAAACCCAGTTTTGATTGGTACTTTTAACAGATTTAACAGGCATTGGGGATTTGCCTTTAATCATTTACAAGGTTATAGGTTTAAATTCAATTTAAAGTCATAATAAACATAATATACATCAAAGCAAACTATTTGTGCAAATCAATAATAATGCCATGGTACAGACAGATTGACTGAATATAAAGTGAGAGCTCACAGGCCAAACTTTCTGGTTTGGAGTTCCCAGAACTCGTAGCACACAGCACAGCTGCTCAATGTCATTCTCTCCAGGGAAAAGAGGAGAGTTATTCAACAACTCCCCAAAAATGCAGCCCACTGCCCTGAAACAAGAGAGAGAGAACAAATGTTACGTATGCACTTCTGCCATCTAGTGAACAATTGAGAGAAGACAATGTACACGACTTTCTTTACTAAGTGATGTGATGCATTGAAATGTGAAATATTGACAAAAACAATACACCAAGTTTTTTTAATTCAGATTCTCAAGAAAATATAATTATACATTTATTTCCATTAATTGATGCAAATTTTCAGTGTCGTATCGGTTTATAGTCTCAATTTCTTACCAGAGATCAACCCCTTCATCATATTTTCGGGCACCATACAAAAGTTCTGGTGCTCTGTACCATCTGAAATACAGTAATAGCCAACATTTCCATCATATCATCTTAGTTTTGGGTGAAACTTCCTGATAAATCAATGTTTGCTCTCCAAACGTTTTAAATAAACTGTTACCTGGTGGCCACTTGGTGACTGTACAGTCGGTCTCCTTCATTGGAAAACAACCTGGCCAGTCCAAAATCAGCAATCTTCAGGTGACCCGTTGAGCTGATTAGAAGGTTTGCTGGCTTCAGGTCCTACATACAAACATGTCACGCACAGATATAAGTAGATTATAAAAGGTTAGACAGAGCTTATGTCATCAGGAACGCAGTCTTACCCTGTGCATGATGGAATTCTCATGGCAAAAAGCCACTCCTTTCAACAGCATCATCATGTAACCTTTGACCTGAGACGCAGTTAGAGGCCGCTGAGAGTTCCGAATGACTTCTGACAGATCGGACAACATGTACTCAAACACCAGCACAAACCCTGTGCCGTGAGGGAAAACATCCTTCAGCTTTACCACCTATACAAATGAAATTATGAAAAGATACAAACTGTAAAAGGATGTCTGTGAAAGATGCGTTTCTCGGTTAATTTAGCTTTAAGCAACAGAGAAATGTTGCAGATTATATTTAATTCTACTACATTTACATTTATGCATTTGGCAGACGCTTTTTATCCAAAGTGACTTACAGTGCACTTATTACAGGGACATCCCCCCCCCCCCGAGCAACCTGGAGTTAAGTGCCTTGCTCAAGGACACAATGGTGGTGGCTGTGGGGATCGAACCAGCAACCTTCTGCTTAACAGTTTAGAGCTTTAGCCCACTACGCCACCACTCTCACTAGGCAAAAGTAAGGCAATAAACATGTCTTATAAATACACTTTTGTGGATATATATGAATTCGATATATTTCTTTACCAAAAAATATGGTAAAGAAATTTACCATAAAAAATATGGTGACCATGTTTCAGGCTTTACAGGATATCATTTTGATACCTGCATATTTTACGGTTCACAGGCATTTATATTATTAAATTATGTAAAATTGATATCGTAATATTTTGGAACAATAAATGTCCAATTTTTGTACTTTAAAATGTATTGTTGCTCATCGTAGTAACTAAAAAAGTCCACATGATGACTTAAAGTTCATCGAGAGTGACCCTTCCTGGAGCAATAATTAATACACATGTGGAGACACAAACAAAAACCACCATCAGGCTAACATGTGATACTAAAATAATGAAATAAACATGAACTAAACTACATAAAATACAACACAGAACACCCCAATGTACATAACTGAGAAACTTAACTATTAAAGTATTTTTTTTTTTTCCTTTTGATTTTCTTCCCAATTTGGAATGCCCAATTCCCAATGCGTTCTAAGTCCTCATGGTGGTGTTGTGACTGGCCTCAACCCGGGTGGCGGATGATGACTCTCAGTTGCCTCTGCGTCTGAGATGCATCTTATCACGTGGCTTGTTGAGAGCGTTACTGCGGAGACGTAGCATGTGTGGAGGCTTCACGCTATTCTCCCTCACCGAGAGAAAGAAACACACATTATAGCGACCATGAGGCATGCCCTGGATTCGAACTCACGACTCCAGAGGTGGTAGTCAGCATTAATAATTAATACTCATTGAGCTACCCAGGCACCCTATTAATGTATAATTAAATGTAATGGGTTATACACAGACTTCTGGGACCGCCTGATTATTGTTTTTCAACACAATTTAAACAATAGTTTACTAAACAATTTACTTATATATAGATATATAAAAACAATTTACTTATATATAGATATATATAGATATATAAAAACAATTTACTTATATATATATATATATATATATATATATATATCTATCTATCTATATATCTCACCCACAACATTGAAACCACCTGCCTATTATTGTGTAGGTCCCCCTCGTGCCGCCAAAACAGCTCTGACCCGCCACACTGAAGGTGTCCTGTGGTATCTGGCACCACGCCATTAGCCGCAGATCCTTTAAGTCCTGTAGGTTGTGAGGTGGGTCCTCCATGGAATGGACTTGTTGGTCCAGCACATACCATAGGTGCTCAATCAGATTGAGATCTGGGGAATTTGGAGGCCAAGTCAACACCTTGAACTCTTTGTCATGCTCCTCAAACCATTCCCGAACAATTTTTGCTGTGTGGCAGGGCGCATTATCCTGCTGAAAGAGTCCACTGCCATCAGGGAATACTGTTGACATGAAGGGGTGTACGTGGTCTGCAACAATCTTTAGGTAGGTGGTACATGTCAAAGTAACATCCACACGAATGCCAGGACCCAAGGTTCCCCAGCAGAACATTGCCCAGAGCATCACACTGCCTCCACCGGCCTGCCTTCTTCCCATAGTGCATCCTACTGCCCTCTGCTCCTCAGGTAAACGATGCACACACACCCAGCCATCCACATGTTCTAATAGAAAACTTGATTCATCAGACCAGGTCACCTTCTTCCATTGCTCCATGCTCCAGTTCTGACGTTTGCATGCCCATTGTAGGCGCTTTCGGCAGTGGACAGGGGTCAGCATGGGCACTCTGATTGGTCTGCGGCTACACAGCTCCATAAGCAACAAGCTGCGATACATTGTTGTTCTGACCCTTCTATCATGGCCAGCATTAAGTTTTTCGGCAATTTGTGCTAGAGTAACTTTTCTGTGGGAACGGACCAGATGGCCTAGCCTTCGCTACCCATGTGCATCAGAGAGCCTTGGGCACCCATGACCCTGTTACCGGTTCACCGGTTGTCCTTCCTTGGACCACATTTAGTAGGTAATAACCACTGCATACAAGGAACAACACACACGAGACCTGCCGTTTTGGAGATGCTCTGACCCAGTGGTCTAGCAATCACAATTAAAGCCATGACAAAGTCGCTCAGATCCTTATGCTTGCCCATTTTTCCTGCTTACAAAACACATGAAATTGAAGAACTGACTGTTCACTTGCTGCTTAACATATCCCACCCCTTGACAGGTGCCATTGTAACGAGATAATAAATGTTATTCACTTCACCTGTCAGTGGTTTTAATGTTGTGAGTTGTATCAGTATCTCTATATATTTATATATACACACACACAGGCAGCCAAAAGTTTGGAATAATGTACAGACTTTGCTGTTTTGGAAGGAAATCGTTTTTTTTAATTCACCAAAGTGGCATTCAACTGATCGCAAAGTATAGTCAAGACATACAGATGTCAAATAAATAGCACCATAACTATTTGAAAAAAGTTTATCATATCTAGACGGGCCCCATTTCCAGCAGCCATCACTCCAACACCTTATCCTTGAGTAATCATGCTAAATTGATAATTTGGAACTAGAAAATCACTTGCCATTATATCAAACACAGTTGAAAGCTATTTAGTTCATTAAATGAAGCTTAACATTGTCTTTGTGTTTGATTTTGAGTTGCCACAGTATACAATAGACTTTGGTGTCCCCAGAATGTGTCTGTGAATTTCAGCTCAAAATACCCTACAGGACATGTATTATACCATGTTGAAAATGCCAATATTTGGGTGTGAATAAAAACTAGCTGTTTTTGTGTGTGTGTCTTTAAATGCAAATGAGCTGGTGCTCCCCGCCCCGTATACAGAATAGGGCGGAGTTTTGACATCTCTGCTTCGGATAACTAGACATCATAAGCAATATGACTGACGGAGAAAATAGTGGTGTTCAGCCCAAAATGTTTGAACCGGAGTCAGACACTGATGAGGGAGAGACTCCGTCAGATGTAATAACTTTGAGAATGAACCAGAAAGTTTCCAAATGGTTATTTGATAAATTAATTCATTTGTCGTAGAGTTTTTCAGCAGTTTTGCAACGATGGATGATCGGCACACACACACAAACACGGTTACAACGTTCACTATGTGATATAATGAAACAAAACACCCTAAGAAACATGTACGTCATCAGTGTCCATCAACAGTCATGGGCAGGGCCTGTATAAAGTGATGTCACTTTGACAGTGCTTAATGGGGATTAAAAATAAGGTCTGGGTGTATTTGTATCATTATAGGGTGGTTGTGTACACACACTGCCAACACACATTTATGTTCAAACACCATGTAAAAGTGAATTGTGTATAATGGGTCCCCTTTAAGGTCAATATTAGGTTAAAAAGAAATGGCAAAAAAAGAAACAGCTTTCTATAGAAACTCATCATTCAATCATTCTTTTGAGGAATGAAGGCTATACAATGCTTGAAACTGCCAAAAAACTGAACATTTCACACAAAGGTGTACACTACAGTATTCAAAGGAAAACTGACTTCTTTGTTATGGATCTTAACAACATTGAGCTTTTCTGGGATCAGCTAGACTGTAAGGTGTGTGAGACGTGCCTGACAAGACAACCACATCTTTGGGAAGTGCTACAGGAAGTGTGGGGTGAAAGGTCACCTGAGTATCTGGATAAACTGACCGCTGGAATAACAAGGATCTGCAAAGCTGTCATTGCTGCACATGGAGGATTTTTTTGATGAGAACTCCTAGTTTAAGTAGTTTAAGATAAATTGTAATAGTAATTTTCCATGTTATTAATGCCTTGACTATATATTGTGATCAGTTGAATGCCACTTTGGTGAATTAAAGTACCAATTTCTTTCCATAAGAGCAAAATCTGTACATTACTCCAAACTTTTGGCCACCAGTGTATATTTATTGTTACTAATTGGATATAATAGAGAGTAAATATGCAGTTTAGACAGAAACTATGTTTACCAACCACAGTACAGTTTTGTACACAGATGGCCAGAATATGTCTTACATATTGGTTGTCTTCAATCTCTTGCAGGGCTTTAATTTCTCTCAGGGCCTGATTAGGAATTCCATCCTCGAGTCTTCTCAGGGCAACTTTTTTCAAAGCCACAGTCTCTCCTGTCTGAAAGTATAAACAGGTGAAGATACACCATTAAATCAATTGGCAAGAAACACACTGTTGTTGAGTTGTTTTAGGGAAAAAATGCATGTTATTCATGAGGGATAAATCCAGCTATGTAGAACACAGCCTAGTGAAATAATATGATTTTACTTCGATGTGTTTGGCTTTGAAAACAATTCCGTGAGCCCCTTCTCCAATCCTGCCCAGAATACTGTACTGATCCATTCCATCAGAGAACAGCTATTCAGCTGACTAACTGTACGAAATTTAAATAACGAAATAAAAGAAGAACTGAATGAAAACAAACGCGAGCTTGGTGTTTTTTTCGAAGAGCGCTTCTGAAGAACAAGACGCTGCGCTGCAGTGTGTAGGTGTTGCCAGGGAGATCGTTCCTGTACGGCAACTGAGAGGTACCAAAAAGGTTTCCAGCCGTATTCGAAGCAGTTGTATTTAAAGGTGCACTCACTAATTTTTTCCTCATTAAAAACATTTAACTCCATACGAAATTAGATGTAATTTTGCAATAAATGTAGGAAATCATGACCACTCACATTAAAACGAAGACTCCAGTCATATCAGTAACATTCTAAAAGCTGTTTTATTCTACATGAAAAGGGTCCACACATGGGGGCGGCCATGTTAGAATCACATGACCAGCCGAATACTATCTCAGTAACTGTCCTTTTATTTGACACTTTCACTCATTGATTTAAGTAATCATGACTGACTGTGAATACTACATTTCTACAATGGCATCTGAAACTGAAAACTATTGATTTTAAATCAAAATAAAGACACTAGGTGACAGTGTAAGTCCTTTAAAGGCTTTAAAGGTGCATTCAGTCATTTTTTTTAGATACAGTTATTGAATATTGTTATTTACATAGGATTAATATAGCATCTTGTTTTATTACGTATCATATTTCAATGGGGATATAATTTATTACAGCTGACAGTTACTTGAGCAATCAAGGTTTGAACAAGATCAAACACAAATTTCAAGGCTTCTTAATGGATAAATACAGGTAAACATCATATTATGTAACTATGCATTACTTTAGGGAGATCTATGACCTACTAGTTAAGTCTTGCCTTAAGAACAGGTGGTGCAACCAAATGAAGCACTGACTTAGTTACAGTCTAGTAGTTACTAAGCCCTTAACTAAGCCTAAACTTAATGCCCCAACTTAAGTGAGACATTAAGCACAGCTGGTGCAACCCTACCCTGGATGCTGGACCGTTCAAACAGTAGTTTTCCTTTCCCAATGCCATTGTAGAAATTCACTATGCACAGTAAATCATGATTAATTGAGTCCATGAATTAAAGTGTCCACTAAAAGGCAGTTACTGAGATTAAGTGAGAGGTATTCAGATGGTCATGTGACGCTAACATGGCGGCCCCCATGCGGCACCCCTGCTCCATCTAGATTTAAAGAGCTTTTATAAGGTTATAAGGCCAGATTAAACGTTTTACTGTTATGAAAACGAGGCTGTGAAAGATGCAGTATCTTCAATGCATGCACTCACTGTATAAAGCTAAGGACCTAGATCACGTCTTATTTTCACAACTCTTTCGTCATTGAGTTTGTATTCATCAAAAAAAAAAAAAAAAAAAAAAAAATTGAAAGATGCTTTTTTTCAATGTTTTGTCTTAAGAACTATGAAAAACAGTTTAACAACTTTACAACCCATTAAAGAGACTGTCTATTCCTAACAATCCCGTTTTCATTCCAGTAAATATAACACTACTATGAATAAGGTCCACACAAAGCTAACTGGACCATTCTGGAGGTAAAGAACCCTCAACATCCATAATGTTAAAGGAATAACTAACCCAAAAATAAAAATGTACACACTATAATTTTGTACAAAACCAGTATGACTTTAAGTAAAACAAAAAGAGATGCTACACAGAATGTCAGACTCAGTCACCATTCGCTTTCATTGTTTGACCAAAGAATAAAAAAAAGATGCAATGAAAGTGAGTGGTGACTGAGTCTCACATGTTCCACAGAAGAAATCAATTCTGGTTTGGATCATTATGAGGGGGAGTACCAGGGTGTAGATTCCAGGGGGGATGGGGGAAGGTACCCCCCCACAATCAAAACAAGTCACCCTAATATTTATACCATGATTAAGTAAACATGTAAATGCTTCACGCTGACCCCCCCCCCCATGGTATGCAGAAAATGTTCCTTTTTCCTCAAAAATCTCACTGAAATAACTGTCCTGAGATATCTCACTGATCTCTGTGAAGGGCGGAGTTTTGGAAAGAGTGGGCGTGTCTAATTCAACAGCTCTGTCTCGTGGAAGTTCCAGAATGGCTAAACTAATATATATATATATATATATATATATATATATATATATATATATATATTTTCACACATATACATTCGGGCTAAAATCGCTTACAACACCAATCACTGAAGTGTTGTTCTGTCATTTACATTGGCAGATTTTTCTGCCTTTTTCAATTAAAAAAAATTGTTCTATTTTTTGGAAGAGTAATATTGATCCAAAAAGCCATACCTTTATATTGTCACAAAGCCATATCTTTCCATTGTCCAGATAGAAATAATCTTTAATCTCTTGCCGGTCATCTATACTAGCATATAGATAACATATCTCAAAGACAGTTGGACACAATGACAATGCAATAAAGTAAACAGCAGGCATCACGACAAATGAACAAACAGACAGAATTAAATTACTTTTATATGTCAAGACACAAGCAATCAATAGATGACAACATGTAAAAACATTTTGTTACAGATAATTATATATATATATAAAAAAAGGCAAAGAGTTTATTTTACTATGTGAAAGAACTAATTTACAACCGAGTTCAAACTCTGGCTAAGCCAACAATCAGTCTTAAATGCTTTCTAACGGATGGAAACGGGAATAAACTGCTTCCAAGTTCCACTCAAAAAAAGACATACCCGTCAAACCTTTCCTACAATTCCACCATTTTAGCATGTACACAGGTCTACGTCCCTAAACAAGCCCATAGCAGTCCGCAGATTATAAAGATGGTTCCAACTTCTGCTGCACATTTTAACAATCTCATTTCGTCTCTAGCAACTCACAAAATCAAGCATATAAAAAGAAGCTTCAGAAAGAAAATGTACAGAAACTACAGACTAGTGGAAGGATAAGAGGGGAAACATTTTAAATAAAAGCATTTATTTTTCTGCAGCAGGCTCTAATAAATGGCAAACAAATGAATGCAACAAAAATAAAATAAAATGGGGGTTTAACGTGGGCAATTTTTTGGAACAAATACAAAGATTTTACACTTCAATTCCCAAAATAAGTGTAAATCATTTATGAACAGTATGGGGGAAGAAGAAAACAAAAAATGGATGGAGTATGGAGACCAGGAACGAGCGGTTAACATGGTAAAGACATTTATCTTGGAGAGAGAGAGAAAAAAAAGACAATATTACAAAAATAATCCACACACACACACACACACACATACAATGAACTCCTGTATTACCATTTACCATTTTTCGGCTTTATACAAGATCTAGTTGATGCAATGCAATAGTAGCATGCCATTCATCACATTGAATAAAGTCTTTTGTCTTCAGCATTACGGTCCTTGTTTCTGTCCATCAACGCAAATATATGAACACCGTGATGAAAGACAGGCTACTGACTCGCAGAGAATGAATTATTACATTTTTCAAATTAGCAGAGTTTTTTTTCCCCCCCTCAAAAGCATCACCAAGTGCTGTTTGTTTTCTTTATTTCATATTTTGCTGTATCTCCCGGTGACTCTGCGTTGTCCGCATTCATTTGTGTCTCTTCCATCATCTTTTAAATATACAGACTTGCCCAAATAATGAAAACATTATAGGAAATTGTTTCGTTGTTATCTATTGCTTGTATTGAAATAAGTTTAAAAATAAATGAATATTGATGGAGGAAAACAATGAATATCCGATAATAAAGTTAACTAGACGGAACGCTGCTGCTGGAATCTTTTTACACAATAAGTCATCAGGAAAAGCAAAGATATGTGCTTTAAACTTCGAGGGTGGAAAATGCAATTGGTTTTATAAAAAATACAGTTTGAAATAAGGCGTCCATGGCACCGAAATGTCCACTGATGGGTGCGGTCTTTTCAAAAATGAATTCTCTATTCCTTTTTTTAAACGTTCTCTTATTTTTGGCTGCCATTTCTGGTTGTTGAGGTTGGAATGGGGTGAGAAGTGGAAGCAGGAAGGCCATTCACCAGGAAGTGAAGTTCAGTCATGGTTCAGGGGTCAAGATGAGCGCTCACTGGTCAGATCTAGCCTTCTTTGGACCAGTGCCTTTCCTACAAAGGGGATTCAGGAGTAGAAAACATTTTTAGCACACGTATCATACCTTTTATTTTTAGGGAAGATGAAATAAGCATGCATTATTTATTGGTGGTGAAAAAGAAACTCACATATCAGGGGATGAGACCGGTCTCTTTGCTACTGGTTTGGCTGCAGAGCCGTCTTTACTTGTTTCTGCAAAGACACCAATAAAGAGTATTTAAAAAAGTCTCATTCATTGCATTCAAACATATTACTAAGTTCACACACATTTTCAGCAATGCATTTTCATCTTTTTTCTGTAGTTTGTGATTTCTGCAGAAGTGTTATTAAAATTTGAAATGATTCAGACCAATTAAAATAAATCAGTCTCAAATTGGATACCAATATGGTTTGTGAGCAAAGTTTTATTCTATACCAGAGCAATATTTAGCCATTTTAGATTATAGAAATTTCAATGACCTTTAAAGGGGTCATGAAATTTTTATTTTAATATGTTCCTTTAGGTTTATTATACTAATATTTAAATAAGAAAATTGCATAAATTTGTAGAAAATTATGATTTTCAACCCTCATTTTGACCCTCTGTCAAAAACAGAGCAGCTTCTCTTAAGACTTGAGTAAACGCCCACTGTTCTGATTGGCTCTCTATTATTAACTAACCTACAGTACTCTTTCATTGCCATCTTACTGCTCACCACTACTGGGCGGACTACGGAAGTGATTAAAGGTAAAGTAGATGTTCCTGTGTTGTTGTGAAGCTGGACAGATGCAAATGTCTACTACAGTGTGACATCACAATATGGAGGGAGTAGAGAATGAGTCGATTTAGCAGCTCGGTTTCAACAAATGTTTTGAGGTCTGAAACATACAGTATGTTTTTATACTACAATGACCTCTCATCACCTCTTTTTTGATTCTTTCATTTTGATTCCTCATGTCATGACCCCTTTAAGATATTATTATTTTATTAACTATATTTACAACAAAAAAAAGTTTAAACTTTAAAGACTTATTTTTTTAAATTCTCTATTAATTTCCAGGATTGGAAGACAATGTAAAAATTCCCTGATAGATCCAGGTTTTCCATTATCGTGGGATCCCTAATGATAACCACCACAGTCTATGATGCCACTGAGTTACGCACCTTGTAGCCACCTGACTTGTGTGGCAGGGCCGTAGCCCTTCTCATTGCGGGCGGCAATGCGGAAGATGATGGCAGGTTTAGTGGTGTAGTCGATGTGGGCGTTGGAGAGACTAGATGACTGCACCAGGCAGGACGGGCTGGGCCCACAGTACACACGCATGAAGGCGAGCTGAGCCGGAGCGGATGCTTTCGCCTCGACTGTCTGTGAGCTTTGGATGGCCAGATACACAGAATACTCGATGATCTTCCCTGATGTCACTGAAGGAGGCTCCCAGGTCAGGTGGGCACCATCAAGACTCTGAAATCAAAGATTTTGGATAATAATTTTATTTTAGCCACCAAGACATGGAGGGAAAAAATAAATCGCAAATGTAGTGTTGAATGCAAGCTATGTGCAGTGACCAACCTTGCTTATTTTAATGGCACACGGTGCTCCAGGGAAGCCAGGTAAGCAGGTCTTAAATGCAGAGACCTCAGAGAACGTTCCTCGGCCACACGCATTGATACCAGAAACGCGGAATTTGTACGCAGTGCCAGGAGACAGCTCTATTTTCTTCATCTGGCTGTAGTCTGGTATGGCGCCAGAATCATCCTGCAACATCACGGACAAGAAGAGGAGTTCAATTCATCCTTATGAACAGCGATAAAGAAAATGTCCAAGAATTATTTTTTTTTATACTGTTTAAAATGTCACCATAGTGATTCTCCATGAAAAAAAATGTCTGTGTCTTCGCTTACCCTTAAAAACCAACCAAATAAATAAATAAAAGACCAAGACCTTGTTCAGACTGCCACTAAAAATCTATTTTTTTGCATATCCAGATGAGCTTTGATAGTCCAGACAGCAAAAAAAAACCCCACATGAAATCAGATTTTTCTGAATCTGATTCAAACCACACCGGGGAGTGGTTTCAAAGTATTTTTTTTCAGATACGTCTCAGGTCCAGATGCTCTGGTTGCTCAATTCGGATATCAAATGGTCTTTTGCGTCACTCTTAACATGACACACACTGTTTGATACATGACTGTTGGAGCAAGTTACTCATTACTTACATCAGTAACGGGTGAGTCATCTGCCGGCACGTAATAATGAGTGACAACCATGTTTGTCACCTTGACGATTCCAACATCGAACCACTGATTCTCTTTCTTCACTGGAGGCTTCACAACAGCTGGAGGTGCATCTTGCTTCTAAAACAAAGACTTGGTTGAACAATATTCTGAATACAAAGTCTGAAATAATTATACCCATCACCGATATCTGTGGAATAATTATTAAGTGCCAATGGAGAACTCACCCCAGCTGCAGACACGACCCCATTGGCCACATCTGTGACAGCGGTGGCCGCTTGCATTTTGGCAGGACTGGCGACCACCATTGGCTGAGATGGAGCAAAAGTACTTGATGGGGCCAAAGCTATAACAACAAGAGGCATTTTTTCAACAAGCACCAAAAAAAGAAGACCACTCCCACATAGTCTAATATCTTTTCAGACAACAAACATTCTTGGTAGAGTAAGTGGATTATTTCAAACTAGGTTTGAGAATGAGAGTAAACAATTGGTTAATCTTTCCTTTCCATTAAAACATATTTTAGCATAAAACAAAGATGAAAGAAGTGACTGTAATGGATATGATTTCTTGATCAAACATGACATGTACAGAACTGTTTGTCGTTTGTCGTTTGTCCATGTTTTCTTTTACAACGGCTGTCAATCCATTTGTTTGAGTAATATATGCCGATTAATCAAATTAAAACGCAATTAAATTGCATACATAAATATTTGCAGAACGAGGATCCCAAATAACAATACCTCTATATAATGATTAATTATAAATTATATTTAAATATAATATACATGCATTTAAATTGTCTGAATTATATTTAATTACATAATTGTGGCAGATGAGTAAAGCACTGACAAGACAAAACAAAAAGTGTCTTCAGAATGCAATTGTAAATTTCCATATTATTGAACATAAGCCTATCATTGAACTACAGTCCACAATCCAATTTACAATTAAATGTGTCAGTCTGTCTGAGATATTTAACATGAGGGCTTTTCTAAGGATGCGTCTCACTTTTGTTGCGTTGTGTCATAAGCTGTGTTTTTATGTCGGTGTGTCAGGTTAATGTAGTATGAGATCCCTGCATTCGAAATCGCACACCATCCAGCTGTGTTTGAGCGCAAGAACGCATTCTCATCTAAAAGATTTGCTTAAACTCTTACTCTCAGCAGAAGTGCGAGGAAGTAGACGTGCCACAGTTGCCGGAACAGCAGTTGCCATCTCATGGCCATTGCTCTCAGATGCTGGATCGTTGAGGCTGTCTGCTGGTGCCAAGCCCTCTGTGGGCAGTGCAGCTGCGGCTGCAGCCGCTTCAGCGCTCAACTGCTGGGCTGCAGCTGCCTGTGCCTCCTGCAGCTGTTGCTGCTGCTGAACTAAAGCAGCAAGCTCCTGCTGGGTCAAAACTATTGGGATGGTGGTGGAATGCTGCCCGGCCTGACCTGCGTCCCCTTCACCTGGGACAGAAAAAGGAAATAAAAGGTCAACAGGAAATACATTAGGATGACAAGTTACGTAATCATGCCAATTATATTGCAATACCAAGAAACCATGCGTGTCTTGTCAACTGGGCAATATCAGGAGTTCTAATCAGTCTCAAGTAGGGATGTCCTGATAGCGATACTGGAATTGGGTCCAATACAGCACTCATGTACTTTTACAATGCTCAGATACCAAAAACCGATACAGCTGACGTACGAATGTCATTCCGTAAACATTCAGTGCACAAATTAAAAACACGTTATGTCCTAGTGTGAAAATTAAACTGCAAAGGCTGCAATTTAAAGAGATGGATATATAGTTTGCATGTGCTGTGCGTTTCAAAGTGAATGTGTGGAGCCACTGTTATGTATGCTATGTTAAAATATATATATATATATAAAAAAGCATATTGTAAGTGAACCGAACTATTGAGCATCTACATCTGAGATGCTGTTCTTGATTAGCGCTCAAATATTGCGCATCGCAAAATAGCTGCGAGTGCATCACCAGCCTGTGCGTGAGTTTGTGTCAGAGCAACACCATTCACTAACGCTGTGCACACTATATATATTTACTTATTATACACAGCCTTTTGTGATTCACAGAGCTATCACACATTTTAAAGTGGCTTTGAATAAAATGTAAGAGTCATATGAACTCCTTTAATGGTGTTTTAATGGTTCTTTTATGTCATTTTTGGAGCTTGACCGTAACGAACATGACTAACACACCGTCTAAATGCTTCAGTTTCGGAGCCGATACCGATCCAGGTATCGGATCGGTGCATCCCATGTTTTCATTTGATTAAATCTGAAAATGATATGAACTATTTTATTTAGACACCATTTTGATATTATTCTGAAATAAACTGTTGATATGAAACTCCGAAAAAAAAAAAAAATCTGTATCGGTCACCCTTGGCAAGTCTACAACCTTTACTGAGCTCTTAATAGAGTAAGTCTGTTATTCACTTACGGAGTACAGCCTGTTGAGCTGCTTGTAGCACAGCCTGGATGGCAAGGGCTTGAGCCTCTTCTGTAGCCGCAGCTTGTGCAGCAGCCTCAGCTGCTGCAGTCACTGCCAGCTCCTCTGGGGTCAGTCCAGTCACCATGAGAGTTGTCTGCTGTCCTTCTGCAGACATGAGCTCCTGAGGCAAAGCCAGAGCCTCAGAGTCCTGAGCAGCAAGACTCATCGCCTCTGCTGCCGCCATCTGCTGTACACACAGAACAAGGAAGCAATATTCTATCAAGTTAACCAATACAAATGTGATTAACACAGAAAATCATGGTATGCCATTTAAAGGGGACATGTGATGAAAAACAAAACTTTCATGTAGACAACGTTTGCATCTCAAAGCGACTTCCGACTATTTATAGATAAACAAAGTAATTAAATTTTAAAACAACTATTCAATATTTAGTAACTTGAACCACTAATGAACAAAAGAGTGAACTACATTGGTATACAGAGGATAACGAATTGCAACAGAGGTCATTTACATATACAGGGTTTCTGCAGGTATCATCAAATCTAATTTAATGATTTTTTTTAATGCCTTTTTAAAAATGTTTAATGCCATACATGACCCATGACTAACCACGTGTGTGTGTGTGTGTGTGTGTATATATATATATATATATAAAAATTACACAGTATTAACTTTGTGTAAATAAGAGAATTAATCCATGTGCCTTATTTCGCTCACTTTCAGTTCCAACTCTGACTCAACATTTCTCAATTCATTGCATTTGTCCTTGTATCTCCTCATAGTATTAGATTTTGTAATCATTTGAGCCATGAGTGTGTTAGATTTTTTTTGGGCCTGCTGAGCTAGTTGATCGAAATCATTCTGAAGGCTGGCGCACATCTCCATCAACACCTCCCTTTTCTCTTTCAGTTCTTCCAGCTCATCTTCCAAAGCTTTTCTCTCAA
The DNA here is from genome assembly GCA_032164185.1 of Moxostoma hubbsi. Lineage (NCBI taxonomy): Eukaryota > Metazoa > Chordata > Actinopteri > Cypriniformes > Catostomidae > Moxostoma > Moxostoma hubbsi. Next base: position 6,843,064 of record JAVLUX010000018.1, read on the forward strand.
GTCCACGCATGGCACCCTCTCTCTTGCTCCTCTCTTCATCAAGGTAGATCCTGTATATGGTCCTGGCTGAAGCTACAGAAGCCAGTAGTTCTCAATTGTCCTGCATTGTTAATCGCAGAAATCAGTTTATTTTTGAAGTATGGGGCAAGTCCACATTTTAAAATGTAGCTGGTTTTGTCCTTTCCACAGGTGACAGATTTGGCTACTTGCGAATCAGGAAACATTCCCTTGAACAACTCAAACACCTTCATTTGATGCGTATGAGTGGTGCTGCACCTCTGCCTGCAGCATTGCATTTGCAGGAAGCGGTGGTCACTACAGCAGCAGCAGTTGTGGTGGTCGTAGTAGTTGCTGAAGATGTTACTTTGTTGGTCACGGCGAAGTAACTAGAGATAGTTAATTGCTGTCTGCCTTTTACAGACGATTTGTGGCCATCGGATTGCATATGAGATTTAACGGCTCCATGTTGACCACCAACGGGCTGCAACCATGTCCTAAATTCTTTGTCTTCTAGCCCTACTTGCCCATTTCTTTGCGACTCTACTAAATTTACATTCTCTGTTCTAACTCCTCCAGGTCCCAGCCCGCCGCTGTCCAAATATCCGGCTTTACAACAATTTTGCACCGGCCAGAGGCAATTACCAAACTGGTTCAGCGTGTTAATCACACCAATGAACATATTTTTGTGACAGCAAATCGAAGTTATTAATTATGAAGGTTATATTAAAAATAAATTGGTAATATTATTTTTTCAAAATTATCTAAATTTTTAATGCATGTAGGCCTTAATTTTTGCAAAATCCATTTAATGACTTTAAATGCTTTTCAATGCCCCACGGAAACCCTGATATATAGAAGAGTAAAAAGATACAGAAGTGTAAAAAAAAAATACTAAAAATTATTTCAAGGGTCTGAAAGAGTGTGGAAAATGGTCACGAAAACTAAATTAATATGACCTTGACTAAAAAATTTGAGAATGTTAGACAGCATTTCAATGTCTCTGTATATTAATTCTTACAGCACATTTTGCAACATATTAATACACATCAGATCTATTCATACAAGGAGTAAAGATTCAGATCAACCCGATTTAAATTCACATGATTACAAAATGTTTTTGGCCCTACCTCAGCCTGATCTCCTTGGCTGGGTTGCGCTTCCATGGCAACATGAACCTGTAGCACAGTGCTCTCATCACCCGCTGTACCTTCATCTATGGCAACCACCCTAACGGCTCCCTCTTCGCCCAGTTCTCCCTGACACTCTGTCTGCATGGGCTCTTCTGCAGCTGCAACAGCCTCAGTGCTGGACTGCTCCATGGCTTCTGCCTCTCCCGGTAGTTCTCCCACCACTGCAGAGCCAGCCATGGACGAGATCTCCTGCACAAAGAGGACAAAATACTTTTAAGCATCTTTATACACGAGAACCAAATTCAAGCATTTGTCAAATTAATGATCAAGACAATCAGCACAAGATCTGGTCCACATTACAGCTCATCATTTGACCAATATTAGAAGTGACAAACCGAAGTAGCTTTTAACTTTGCTTTATGTAATATTTATTGGTGGTTAAGTGGAATATATATATATATATATATATATATATATATATATATATATATATACACACACACACACACATACATACATACATACATACATACATACACACACACACGTTCTCAAAGGATGATTTGTTCACTTGCTATTATGTGTCCCAAACAAAACAAATATTTTAAGCCATGCAATTGCTTCAACTATAATTTTCCCTAGTGCTCATTGTAGCTCCTTGGAGAATTTGTATCCCATCAGACTGATATAAACCGGTGCACCCGAAAACAAGAAATCCCATTAGACAGCGGTTCATACCGGTACTGATGGTCCTGGAGTGGGCGTGGCCTGTGTCACCGTGGTGATGGCTCTACTTTGTGCTGTGGGATTGGCTGGTTCTGTTGAGGATGTGGGTTCTGAGCTGTTGCCACTGTCATCCTCTCCATCAGCACCCTGCTGAGCTAAAGAACAAACACAGATAGGCTCATTTACAAGGGATGCAATAAGAAAAATTCTGGCTGAAACCATTAGCCGACAATTTGTGTTACTGTTTAGTATTTATAAATGTTAACACTAGAATAATATTTTATACACATCAAATATCAGAACGATTTCAGACTTTAAAAAATTAAAGACACCAACACACATGAATACTGCCTGATACCACTTTTTTTGGCTTTTTAAAAATGATTTAAATCCATGTATTCAAATCAATAAATTAGGAAATTGTATTTCACATATGATTTTTTGCTACATGTTCATCATTTATTTGCATTAGTTGTACTATTTACATTGATTTGTTGTACAGGTGCTAAAACCAGTACGGTTTCTAACAAAACCAGCATTTATGTAAAGAACGTCCAAAAATGAGCGCACATTAATGAGAGGACTCTAATGGCCTTAATCACATTTGTGCCACACATGATTACAATTAAAAGGTTTATATTTTTAATATTTTTAATCAACAACTGACTGTAGAGAACAGAACGGATATTAAGAGGCACTATTCAATGTCAAATGGGGCACGTTCCAAGGGCATGCTCCCCCAGGAGACCAAAAGGTTCAATTCTGGTGAATTATCTAGAGTATGCGTAGCACTGGCCAAAGCTTAAAAAGACAGTAATTGTTCACAATGACAGTAGCTCAATGACAAAAGCAGAATGCAGGTGTCTTGAGATGCGTTTTTAACAGTCAAATTTCTTTTTAACTTGATGCGGCATCTAAACATTCTGAGAAAGATGCTAAAATCATAGCAATGGTGACGTAGTGGTCAAAAACATCCATCTAGCAAATGTTTATGAAAAATTATTGAAAAAAAAGATGCAAAACACATTCGGTGTGAACAGCCCCTTATTCTCATGACACGCCACTAGCTTAAGCTTCTCAATTACCTCTCAAAAAAGGCAGAATTTTACTTCAGTTGATTGTAGGTAATTATCCACTTTATCCAGCACTGTTTGTTCTGCGTTCATAAATATGCCGATGCTGAGAAACCATTCCAACTGATTCAGTAAGAGAGCAGTCCGGACAAATTGTACTGAATCACAAATCAATTCAGACTACTTTACAAGCCTGTTTCACTGTTAATAACTGGCTCAAAATAAAGATTCATTTGCAAATCATGCATTGCAAGTTCTTTTAAACATTAAACAAAATATGGGACACACTTCATGACTGCTGAAATATCCTCAGATATACAGTATCTCACATAAGGGAGTACACACCAGTCACATTTTTGTAAATATTTGATTATATCTTTTCATGTATGGTGTATGAGTGTGTGTGTGAATGGGTGATTGGGACACAGTGTAAAGCGCTTTGGTAACCTCTGAGGTTAGAAAAATGCGCTATATAAGTGCAGACCATTTACCATTTTACCATTCATGTGACAACACTGAAGAAATGACACTTTGCTACAATGTAAAGTAGTGAGTGTACAGCTTGTATAAGTGTAAATTTGCTGTCCCCTCAAAATAACTCAACACACAGCCATTAATGTCTAAACCGCTGGCAACAAAAGTGAGTACACCCCTAAGTGAAAATGCGTAAGACGCAAAGGATCTGGAAGGATCTCGCTGCCGAATAATCCATGACTATACTACACAATTACTGGTGAGTGAAATGTAAACATTAACCAGCCAGTTGTCAAATATATACATTTTAGTCAAATAGCAAAAATTATCAAGTATCAATATTGTGATACAACGGAAAATCTATATTTTTACCCACCCCTACTTGATGTCTTTAATAAGGGAATAACCTACAATCCCAGGAAGACTTGTAATTGATGTAAAGTAATGAAAAACAACTGAAAGTATAGAAATGTATTTTCAGATATATGTGAATATGCAAGTTATTTGAGTGTGTAGTGAGACCAACTTGATTGCGTCATTAACAGTGCTTCATAGGAGTAGGCGGTTGCTGCAGAGCTCTTTTGCCGCACTTTGTTTGCAGCAATTCTCTGATTAGTGATCTTTCTTTTCAGGATTCATGGGGTAGTGATGTTTTTCACAAATTCTGATACTGAACGCAGTTGAAGCTGAAATAATGCACTCTTTAAACCTTTATAATTTAACATTAAAAAGTAGTGGGAAACATACCTGTTCCTTCTCCAGTCTCTAAGCTGCTAGTCGCAGTTGTAGCTGTATTTGTAGTGCCCGTTTCATGAGTTTCACAGGGCGGATTGGAGCACACCCTCTGCACAGTGCCATTCTGCTCTGTACCAATAGTAGACGACGCCTGTGTTGGCGTGTTGGTAGTGCCCGTTTCGTGGGTTTCACAGGGCGGGTTTGAACAAACCCTTTGTACACAGTCATTCTGACCCGTTCCAATAGTAGATGACGCCTGTGTTGGCGTGTTGGTAGTGCCAGTTTCGTGGGTTTCACAGGGTGGGTTTGAACAAACCCTTTGTACACTGCTATTCTGATCTGCTCCAATAGTAGATGACGCTTGTGTTGGCGTGTTGGTAGTGCCCGTTTCGTGGGTTTCACAGCATGGGTTTGAACACGCCTTCTGCACAACTTTGCTCTGCCCACTTTCCAAACTGGAGGTCGATTGCTTAGCAGTATTGGTCGTGTCCGTTTCATGTGTCTCACACTGAGGTTTTGAGCAGACCTGTTGGATGTCTTCAACACCAGACACAGTGGATGATTCTGTGGTACCCGTTTCATCCGTCTCACAGGAAGGATTGGTGCAAACCGGTGTCATTGTGGAGGAGATTGCAGCTTGGCTTTTGCTAGAGCTCTGCACAGTTCCTGTCTGATCAGAGCCCATGTTGGAGCGGGCTGTGGTGGAGGTGTTGGTGGTCCCCGTACGGGGATTCTCTGGCCGCATGGAACCAGAAGGGCCACTGTTTTCTGCAACAGGTGTGGCTGGTTCTGACTCGGAAGCCGACGATGAAGTAGATGACTCTGTCTTGCTGTTCACTGTCTTGCCCATCTCTTTAGAGCCCATGTTGGAGCGGGCTGTGGTGCAGGTGTTGGTGGTCCCCGTACAGGGATTCTCTGGCCGCATGGAACCAGAAGGGCCACTGTTTTCTGCGACAGGTGTGGCTGGTTCTGTCTCAGAAGCCGACGATGAAGTAGATGACTCTGTCTTGCTGTTCACTGTCTTGCCCATCTCTTTAGAGCCCATGTTGCAGCTGGCAGTGGTGGCGGTGTTGGTGGTGCCTGTGTCATGTGTTTCTGAAGGTGGGTTGGTGCACACCTGTCAAGTCAAATTAATTTGTCATTTGAACAGTTCACACATGTACTCTGGGGATTGAAATGCTTATGACGAAGTTCAGAACTTTAGTATAGATAACAGTAATTAATGGTAGGAAGTGACTGGAAAGTAAAATGGTACTGAAATGTCTTAGTGCAGTGTGATAGTTCAGAATTGTCACCTGTTGTGCCCCGCCCATATTGGCAGAGGCAGTCGTAGAGGTGTTGGTGGTGCCCGTTACGTGTGTCTCGCATGGTGGGTTGGAGCAGATCTGTCCGTTGCCCAGATGAGCAGTAGCTGTTGTAGCGGTGTTGGTCGTTCCAGTCTCGTGAGTTTCACATGGAGGGTTGGAACAGATCTGTTCAGTGCCCATTTTAGTAGAAGCTGTTGTAGCGGTGTTGGTCGTTCCAGTCTCATGAGTTTCACATGGAGGGTTGGAGCAGACCAACGTCACAGTACCAGCACTGTTGCCTGCACTATCTCCAGCATCAGCACCAGTGGTAGAGGGCTGCTCGGACGTGGGAGATGCCAGGATGGAGACAGGCAAGTCCTGTGCAGGCTGGGACTCAGCACCACTGGGAGTGGTGATCAGAGTTACTTGAGTAGGCTGGGCTGCTGACTAATAGACAAAAATTAACAAAAGAAAAAAAAAAAAAAAGACATATGGATTGACAAACTAAAACAACACTTTTGAGATTAGTTGTCCTTCCTTCAATAGAACTGAATGCGTTAAAATTAAATACACTACATTTTAAAAGGATAAAAAAAAGTTAAACATTTTTAGATTTATATTTAAAGATGCCCATCTAGTGAATACTTACATAGAAAAAGGCGGATTAGATCAGAATGAACGCCCCCTGAGGTGGAAGTCAAGACACAACCTCCAAAGACCATGTTTTGCTCTCTTATAACCATTTTACAAACAACTGTATTTAATTAAAAACACTGGTGTCACCAGTAGGGATGTCGCGATTACCAGATTTCACAATTAACTGCAATTAAAATGGTCAAGGTTATTAAACCGTAAGAATTTGGAAGCTACGGCTAAAAACTGGAAAAAAACACCATGTTGTCTATTTCAAAATAATTTACTGAAAATTAGTCTTTCGGTGTGGGCCTAACTATTTGCACCATGTGTGTCCTGGCCTCTGCCTGGCTGGTCTGTGAGGCTGTTACTATGGTAACGGAGTTCACAAGGTGATTGTCTAGGTAAGGCGAGGTGCGCGCAGAACGTGAACTTTCAGCGCACGTGAAACTCTCAAAATGAAAACATGGCGGAACAATGCGATCTGCCGGAGTTGTATCCGCCAAAGAAGCTAAATAAATTAGCTATCTAAAAAAAGACGGGTATCCAGTATGCAAAACGTGCAGACGAAAAGATTCAGCAAAAGCGGTGAAAACATCTGATATGTTCCAGCCCCTGAGGGATCACCATCCACATTAAATATTATATGTAGTGTACTACTTACCCTTTTGGTAAATTCATATTCAGTGAGTGTAAAAGTGCTGTGATTATCCAGCTGATCATTAGATTACTGAATAAAGAAAGAAGGTTCTCCTAGCCTGAAAGTTTTATATTAAACATATGGTTTAAGTTAGTTTTTTTTGCTGTTGTTATTTTTAATTTATATATAATTATATTTTTATTAATTGAAAGGGTATATATATATATTTTTTTGTTGAAAAGGTACAGTACGTTTTGGTATCAGAGGGCAGATAGACAAAATTACCTACTTGTTTTCCACTTGTTTTCAGTTAAAAGTAGGAATATACATGTTAACTGCATGTCCTAACAAATGCTGCAATAAAATCGTGATATGTTTGTGGAGGTTTTTATTGTTGCATAATAGGTAAATTTGCAGATAACTGTAAAACTGATTTTTTTTTAATCAGACAATAATTGTGCCATCAAAAATTCACATCGTGACATCCCTAGTTGTCTATATTTTAAAGCTGGAGCCCGCGGTAGTAATATGGCACCGGTATGGGCTACTGTGCAACACTAATTTAACAGAGCCGTCTATTGAAGTGTTTCTTTTCTCGTTTTACTTTTTTTACATAATATTTGAGCATATGAACTGGCTAAATCTTATTATAATTTTATACACATTTGTTAACATCTCTTGAGATGTTGCATCTCTTGAGGATGTAGGAGAAAACGTTGATTTAAATGTCAGATGTCGTGTAGATTTTTCCCACTATCTGAAATAATGTCTTTAAAATTTTTATATAATTCAAATTTCATTTCTCAGCCTTGTTGACAGACCTAATTACCAGAGTTCTACAACATGTAACACATTAAGACCACTGTCTATTTATGAATACATGTCTTGACTGATAAGAGATGCCTCACCTGTATTGTGGCAGTGGCAAGCTTGGTCTGGGCAGCAGATACAGTGATGGCTGATGGATTAATCACCTGACTGGCCAATGTCGCAATGGTGGCAAGATTGGTGACAGGTGTTGCCAGGCTGGCGTTAACACTCGCCACATTGCCCCCTGCCACACTGCTAGTTACAGTACCAGTTACTGTGCCCAGAGTTGTGACTCCTAAATGCAAAGGAATGTACATTCAGAACAGTATTTTATTTTTTCCGGAAAATCAATTGTACAAAGAAAGTACTCTTGATTTGTCAAAGGTAAACAAATTTTGCAGATACTCAAGCTACGGGAAAACCTGTGCAAAGATTATTGCGAAAGTTTCGGCCTGAAAAGCCATACCTGTGGTACCCTTGACGACTAATGTGGTAACAGTTGGTTTGCCAGCTGACACAGTGCCTGGGGAAACTAGACGCACTCCACCCATAGGAACAGTACGCAGGATGGTGCCAGGCTGACCTGGTGCCCCCTTCAGGACCACCTAAGTGCAAATTTCTTTTTTACGACTTAAGTCAAGAACCACTAATACCATAATACAGACTTTTTTTTTTTTGATAAACAGAACCATGGCTGATAAAACTAAAATAACTGTGACCTCCATTTCCATGGAGACTCTCACCTGTGTGACCCCCTGTTGTCCTGCTCCTGTAGCCAGTTTAGGCACAGCTGTTATGATTTTGCCTTGTGTGCCAGGAGTAACCATTTTGGTGGTAATAATTGTGATAGGGGACTTTATACCAGAAGTGCTGGTCACACCTTGTGATTAGAAAGGAAATAACATGAAATCACGATTATAATATAGCTCCCAAATCATCCAATAAGTGGATAAAATGGATTAACTAAAGAGCAATAATAACAGTCTAATAATGGAGTCAAACATGAAACTGACCAGTAGCTCCTTGTTGAATGGCAGACATGGGAATGGTTTTAATAATGGTGGTGCCTGGTTTATTGGTGGTGGTTGGAGAGACACTGCTGATGCCCAGGATTGTGGGCTTGGTGCCAGTCCCTCCTGCCTGGGAAGTTGTAATGATAGTGGTAGGCTTGCCATCTGCAGAGGTGACCAGCTTCAAGATGGTACCAGCAGGCAGAGGAGTCTTTGTCTAAGAGAAAAAAGAAAATGTCAAAAATCACAAGCTACAGATAATTTGTTTAATACGTTTAATAGTGCAATGATACAGAATCAGGTAAAGAAATGTCTTGATAGGCTAGATTGCTGACCTGTATTAAAGTGACAGGACTGCTTCCAGCCTGTCCAGTCACTGCAGATGATTGCACTGGTTTGGTCTGAACAACAGACATCATTTTCCCAAGACTGGAGATCTGTGAACAGTAAAGGGTTATTACATGGGGGTTGGCCACAACTGAAGTCACAGTCAAAAAAGGGGGAAAGTTGTCAATGATAAGCACATCTATTAAAGGATTGTTCACCCAAACAAAAATGATCATCTGAAAACCATAAATTTTTCTCCTCCATGGAATAAATCACAAGATACATGGTAGAGACTGTGTGCAAATGTCCAGGCTATAACTTGAATTTTGATCTGTTACTCAAAGCTATCATATTCCTTATGAAAACTTGGAACATAATGCATGAGTCATTCGGACCTTTTCTTTTGCCTTTTAGAGTATAAAGAATACACTTTTATTTTATGGGAAAGAGCAGTCAGGACATTCTGCTAATTATCTATTTTTTTTTAGTTCACTAGAGTGAACTATCCCTTTACGTGACATCTCAGGTCAGGACTTTCCAGTAACGGGTGCATAAACCCCAAGCAGTTCATGATGGAACAGCCATGGGGTTTGTAAGAGTTATATTTTACATTGAAACCTTGTCACTGCACACTACATTTGAGTCCAGAAAATAAACAATGGTTGTTCATCTTACCAGAGCACTGTTGCCACCCATCGTGATGGGGCTCTTGACAAGCGTTATAGTTTTGGTGACTCCTCCAACCATGGTTGTGACGACCTGGGCCTGCTGGGCTACGGTCACCGTGCCTGATTTGTGCACAGTGATGATGGGGCGAGTCTGGGTGTTGGGAGTAGAGATGGCTGAAGTGCCAACCTGTGCTGCAGCTGTTTTTAGCATTCGGGTAGCAGGGTTAGTAACCTGGAACAGGAGGAGGAACCCAGACACATTGGACACAGACAAGATATGGGTGGAGGAACTAGGGCTGCGTATCACAAACTACCTCACGATACACGTCACAATTCGATATGTCGTGATACATCATGATATCATGATTCAATTTTGATTTTAATTTCAATTAATTTGGGTATATTTCAGTTTTAATGTCCATTTTGTTTTTCTCATTATACAGGGGACCTTCTAACTTTTTAATTACGGACATACAGTATCAATTTTTAAAACATTATTTTATCATACTGTTGTTTACATGCCCAATTTGTAATATTAACAAGTATTTACAATGGCTAAAATGGTACGGTCTCTTTAAGACCTGTGGCAGGGTCTTTGACAGTAGTTTTTGTTTGGTTGAATGGCTTCTTTACAGCATTGATGCAATGTGTGATTAGAATTAAATGTTTCTTTTAATTATTTTGATAAGTGACTGTAGACAACAGAAAGGATATTAAAAGAGACATTATTACACAACAAATGGTTTTCTTGGCTCTTGTCATTGGACTCACATTACATAGAAAGAGTCAAAGCATTTACTCTCAGCATGCAGTGAAAAGATCTTAGTCCTGAACCTCTTCGCCACTACACAACTCAAACAGTGTTGAGTGAAATATAAAAAATGACCTGCCAATGGATAATCACAGACATGTTTTGTAGCATATGGGAAGTATTTACGCACATATGATTGTTGGGGATTACAGAAAGAAAGAGCGATCTTGGCATTTTAAGAATTGATGTGGAGTTTGTACAATTGAAGATTAAGTTGAAAATCAATATTTTTGCCCGTCCCTTGATCCAAACACGTGAGAGAGGTCCAGCATTGTCTATGAGAGAAACCGTGATTCCTGCAGGATCAGTTTCAGTCTCTTTTATGCCTCATAGATGCGTCTTGGACTGCACTAAAAATATCACGATACATGGATCTAATTATGATAAAATATTGTGAGAAAAGTTTCACGATATATCGATATTTAATTGGATCGACACAGCCCAAGGAGGAACTGGATATTTAGATTTTTTTTATGTACAACAAAAAGGGAAGATCACTGACCCACAGTTGGATGTCGAATGTGTAAATGAAAAGTACCACTTCCTAAACATTTATTCATTCAGGGATTGACAATAATAGTACTTGACATATATCCCTTTAAAGTTTCCAAAAATGATTTTAAAAATCAACTTTTTTGGGGGAAAGAACAAATAAAATTATATTTTCCTGACTTTCAAAAATGTGTTTAAAGTAGTATTTTTAAATAATATACATTTATTATGGCATGGCAGGTTAAAATCTAAACTACCAGACAACAGAATTTTATTTTTATTTTTCAGTTGAGCCCTGTTCATGTTTATTCAATTACTGGGATCAACCTTAAGGATTTTTTTCTGATGGAATTGTCAGGATTTATGCTACATCCACATTAATTAAAACAAAATGTTTGCTGTCGAAATGCTCTCCATCCACACTGGCACTTTCAAACATTTTTCAAAAGTTGCTCGTCTACACTATAATGTGTGCAAACACTTTTTTGCGTATGCAGAAAATAAATTTAAAAAAAGTGGCCCTGCATCATTTCCACGTACGGTCCGAAACTCAATAATCCTCGTGTTCGGCCGACGGACAGACATTCCAAATAAATATCCAGTTGCCTTTGAAAGGAATGCAATGTGAAGGTTGTACAAAGTAACATTTATTTAACAATGCTATCAAAGTGGATAGCAAGCACAAAAGTGCCTCCATCCAGCCGCCATCTTGATTGTTTTGGGATCACATGACTAAATCACATGATCACAAATGCCAAAGTTTTCTAATATCTTAATTTTCCCTTTCCACACTACATCGCGAAGACTGCATTTTCAGATTTATCCACTTGGGAGAGCATTTTCGAAAAGCTCAGGTATGCTGGACAATAAAGGAATCAAGTGTGGACAGAAGGCCAAAACATCGCAATATTAATGCATTTTCAAACTGAAAAAGAAATAGTGTGGATGTGCCATTATTTGCTCTGCCAACATTTTTCACCATGAATAAACTAATATTTTTTAGCAATCGATTTCTATACTTATATATTGCAGGAATAACATATACATTTTTAGTTTTCATGTTAAGTTTTCTTTACAATAAACTAGTTTGCTGTAAAAATAACACATTTTTGCATATGATGTAAAACATTACTGATTGATTATTAATTTGCAACTCATTCTTACAGGTGCCTCAAAGACTATGACAAATAATTCTCACAATTTCAACAAAACCCATCTGTGTTTGTGAGCATGGTATCGTTTCCTTGGTGACAAGTTTATATAAGCAGAATTCACAGCAACAATGTTTAAAACATCACAGAAATCCAAATGTTTAAGTTTGCAAGGCATGAAAAGGAAAGTAAAACATTGTGACAGATCCATCAACTGGCCCAAAATGTCATCACACTGGCCCTGGGCAAGTGGGCCATTCTTATTATTGAGCCTTGAATTCATGCATTTTCCTTCAACTCATTATGCAGATGTTTTTATCCGAAGCGTTGTTTGCTTGTATACGATACAGAACCCAGATTCACTAATATCTCATTAACTGCACTTACCATCACCGGTGAAGCTACTTTGATAGAAGCGGATCCAGGAGTCATAGTGACCGTCTTCACTAGGGTGGCTCCTGCTGGAACATTTAGCATTGTGTTCGTGGAAGAGGGAGGGATCTTCTGTGTGGCAGCTGCAGCTGCAGCTAAAGCAGCCATGCCACTCATCTGAGGGCTACTGCCGATTGGCTGGATACCAAAACACAGAAAAAGATCTTAAAGGTGCACTTGGTTTGTTCACTGAGAGCTAGTGGAGTAAATGCAGCATCATGCACAGTTAGCGGTCATTGTAAAACTGCGCTATTCGTAGACAGCCAAGATACATTTATTCAGTAAGTGAATGTATCTAATTACAGGGGATTATTGAGATAAAGTAATATTCATCTGGTTATGTGAACTCAACATGGCAGTTTTCCTGAAGCTGCGAATCTGCCAGCACTATATATAGAGAAAAAAAACCTGCATTTTCTCTGAGTTTTAAACATCTGTAAGGAATACTAGGAAACATTGAGTACACCCATAATGCTGATGCATACATACCGTGCCCTGGGTGCTATGTGCAGGGACAACCATGCGGACCCCTGCTGGAAGTGATGTAACAGTGACTGGGGATTTCGCACCTTGGGTGGCCTGACGTACAGTAACAACAGACGCCCCGGGTGTGGAATGAGGCACCGCCACTTTAAGAATAGCTACAAATGAAGAGCATAAATGTTAACATCACATGTATGACCTTATGCTTATATTGTACAAGTATAATATTTATAGTTATTTGTGGTTCACCCAAGAATTAAAATTTGTCATTTACTCACCCTCATGTTAAAATTTTTGGGTTAACTGCCCCTTTTTAAAGGTAATCAGGAATATAAAAAGACAAAACATAATTAAGCTGTGTCTGTACCTGGCCCACGGGGTGAGGCTGCTAGTGGGCTGCCTGGCATGGCAGTGGTGGGTGAGGAAACTTGTTGCACCAGTGTGACACCAGAAAGGGGCATGCTCTGAGCTGCAGGAGCAGCAGCAGCAGGCAATGGACTCTTGGGGAGGTTGACGGGTAGGGACGGGGTGGGGTTGACGGTCGGTGACGTGGCAGCTGTCGCAGCAGGGATATCATATTTCTGTAGCTGTAGCAGGTATGTGTCTGCAGTGGGCACTGCCCCCCAGCTCACCTCCAGAGAGTTGGTGTTGGCACGGACCAGTTGCACACGTGATGGAGGCAAAGGACGATCTGATAGAGATGCCGATACAATAAGTGATTGTAATAGTGGTTGACCGATATGGGTTTTTTGATAACTGATACAGATACAATATATAAAGAACAGGATGGTTCACCCAAAAATATAAATTCTCTCATCATTTACTCACCTTCATGCCACCCTAGATGTCTATGACTTTTCTTTTTAGAAAAATATCTCAGCTCTGTAGGTCCATACAATGCAAGTCAATGGTGGTCAGAACTTTGAAGCTCCAAAAATCACATAAAAGAAACAAAGAACTCTATACTTATACTATTACTACTTTTTTTTTTTACTCTAAATCTCCACCTCTGAAAGGCACATGCGAAAGTGGAGATTGATATGAAAAAAGTACTTAAATATTAAACTCACCCATGGACAATGGACTGAACCACTAGAGTCATATGGATTACTTTTATACTGTCTTTGTGTTTTTGGAGCTTCAAAGTTCTGGCTGCAATTCACAGGCACTGTGAGGACCTACTGATCTGAAATATTCTTCTAAAATGTGTTCAGCATAAGAAAGTCATACACATCTGGGATGACATGAGGGTAGGTTAATGAAAAGATATTTTTTTTAACTACTAAGAATAAAATAAAAAAGCTATTAAGTATTTAAAACAGAAATGGTTTACTTTCCATTGACAAAAATGTTGGTAGATTTTGAAACTGACACAAGTGAAAGTTAACGCTTCCGTTAATCGGCCTATAAAATACAGTTACCGACCAATGTCGATAATCGCAAAATTGTCAGATATTGACAGATTAATCGGCCTGGCTGACATATCGGTCTATCACTAAATGAGATATATGACAGCAAAGAAATTGTTAACATTTAAGGTAAGCTAAAGTTTTAGTTCCAAGTAAATGAAATGCTACATCAAGAAAACAAGGCAGAATACAATTAAAATGACACACGGGGAAAAAACCTGAATTCATGCAAATATCACAATTTCATAAATGGCAGATGGATTCAGAATGGCAAAAATTCTAACAATGAAAGATTTCCAAACTTTATATTATTTCAAAATTATGAAATTTACAGATGCAAAATACTGTAGATCATTTAAGCTTTTGACTAAAGTGGTACAGGCTGAATTAACCGCAAAAGTTTGAAACTAAGGGTTAGAGGTTGAGAAAATTTCAGGAAACTCAATAGCCCACCTGTCTCCAGGTACCACAGGTCTTTGCAGCAAACTTGGTTGTTCCAGGCTTTGCGGTAACCATCTCTGCCACTCCAGACATACAGCCTATTATTAATAGCCACAGAGCAGTGCCCAGCTCTGGCCCTAGGGATATTATCCTCTAGAGAGTCCATCAAGATAGTTTCCCACAACATTGTGTCTAAAAGGTAAAGAAAGTCAAGGTTAAAAAAACAAAAACAAAAGCCTGAATAACCATCACATGGCTTCTAGGGTGCTAGAGGTCATTTGTCAAACCTACCTAGATTTAAACAGGCCAAAGTGTTAGTGCACTTCCATTCCTTCTCATGTGTAGCTACTTTGACATCATCCATAACTAGAGGGACCCATCCACCAAACACAAACATCCTATGAAAAGAGACCCGGAGTTAGTTATTTACTAAAAATCAAATCTCATTTATATCATGTATCATTTGTGGTTGTGACTCACTTGTTGGTTATAGTGGTGGCAGAGTGTAGACTGCGAGGCAGAGGCCCCACGCCACTTATGGCTGGTTTGTTCCAGGTTAAAGTATCTACAGACCAGAGCAAATTGCACACAAAGCCAAGAGTTATTTGCGTATTAATTGATTGAACAGGATTGACAAAAAAAAAAAACAGAAAAAAAGTTGCAAACTAGCATATTCTCACACCGATATCTAAAGTCCAGAGGTCTCCAAGACGGCAGCCACTCATGCCGCCGTAGATGACGAGGCGAGACTTTTTGGATGTTTTCTCCGTGTAGACGACAGCAGTGTGGCTCTCTCGAGGAGGGGGCAGCACGCCGTATGTAATGGGGATGTCCCAGCCGGCTACGTTACAGCCCGGGCGTAGCTCGAGTGTGTAGAGGTCATTAAGGTATCTGGTGTATGAACAGAGAAAGAAGTAATAAATCTCAGTGTTTCCCATTAATTATCTAGACTGTGGCACACTCACACTGCAACCAATTATCTAACATTAGTACCAGCAGCTCCAACAACGTAAATATTTTCAGCATCTGAGCAGCAAGTTCAACACAGGTAAACTTTTAGAAAGTTCATATTCTTATTCTGCTGTTGAAAGTAATCATGAGCACATCATTTTATAATTCGCTAGTGATCTAGCAACTGTTTGATTGACAGGCAGCATATGTGTGTGTGCTGAACATGCGCGTGATCCGAGAATGCTTCCACTAATGCGCACCTGAACGGTTGAATACATTTAAAATTTCCCCAAAATGCCCGTCTTGGTGGGATATTCATGTAAACACAGAGAGTGATGTCTAAAGTGAAGGTAAACAGTGGAGAAAAAAAGTGGCTTTGTATTAAAATGTCGAACTCGTAAGTATAAATGTTATTATGTATACATTGCTGTTTTTTAATGGTTATTATTAACGGATAACTAGTCTTGAATAATTACTTAAGAACTTGAAACCATTCTTCCATAATTAACTTATTATTAGTTAGTGTTATTATTTGTTGTGGTTTTGAGAATCATCAAATTTCACAATAGACTACAGAAATGTTGGTATTGTGATAATGTAAAGCCTTTATTTTACATGGTAGATCTTGCTGCAATAACATGATGAAAAAGTAGATCTCATTCCATAGAAGTGTGAACACCCCTGCTGTAAATGATGGAGGCTTTTCTTTATTTGACTACCATACGCAACACAAAATAATTACCATATGACAATATCCTCCTCCCTTACCCGGTGCAGTTTACATTTCTAGATTTGCAAAGCATTTTTCACTTGGCTGTAAAGTGATGTCTATGACTGAGCTTCTCTGTGCTCAGAGCAAATATCCAACTAAACGGTGATTACATTTGTTGTTGATGATTTTCATTATTGATAATTATCTATAAGTTGTTGCATCTCTAGATAAGACACACCCGTTTAAAACGTGAATAAAACACCATATGTAACAACTACAGATCTATAGATTTGACCGCATGCTGCACCACAGTTAAGCAGTTTGCATTAATGCACTTGATCGAATATGATGCGATCAAATATGCTCACCTGTGCTAGTCCATGTTTTGGAGAGCAGTGTCACTGTTTCAGAATTTCTGCTTTGGCGGAAAATTCAAGCAGGTGAACCGTTAACGGAACCGAAAGTCAGGAAGATCATCCGATTCCAGTATTTTGTAAAGGATGGAACCGGTTCGGGGATCTGGGTAGCTCAGCAAGTGAAGACGCTGACTACAACCCCTAGATTCGCAAGTTTGAAACCCAGCTGAGTGACTCCTAAGCAACCAAATTGGGCCAGTTGCTAGGGAGGGTAGAGTCACATGGGGTTACCTCCTTGTGGTCGTTATAATGTGGTCCTCGATCTCGGTGGAGGCGTGGCGAGTTGTGCGTGGATGCCGCGGAGAATAGCGAAGCCTCCACACGCGCTACGTCTCTGCGGTAACGTGCTCAACAAGCCACGTGATAAGATGCACGGATTGACTGTCTAAGACGCAGAGGCAACTGAGATTCGTCCTCCGCCACCCGGATTGAGGCGAGTCACTACACCACCACAAGGACCTAGAGCACATTGGGAATTCCAAATTGGGGAGAGGGGGAATGAAACCAGTTCTGAACAAGAACCGGTTCTCAGTTCCCAACCCTAACGTTCATGCATTCACTTTAATTTGTAGATCGTATGGTTATTTCCCTTTAAATCTGAATGAAACTGGCAAAAAAATGGCCGTTACAACTGCCTTTAGCGTCATCCTATTTCAAATGACCCCCCAAAATGTATCTTAAAATGAATATAAATGAAATTAATTCACAAACTCACAGTTATTCTTGATAACATCAAACATAAAAGGGCTTGTGCATGTTTTATGTGTATTTGCACTAATTTGACAAGGAAAAAAAATATAAATAATTATTTATAATAATTTTTTGTCTTCTGCTTCCTAATACCTTGCCCTATCGTGCTTTCTCTATATTTCATTGGCTGCGGCTCATTGTCATCTATCGCTCGTCATGACAGTGCGCACACCTGAAGACAAGACATCTTGATATCAAGCTGTTTTGAAAACTGTCGTAGCATCCAGGACTAGCCTCGGCATGTCGCAGGAGTGCGCACACAAGACCGTTTGTCGTGAGATCCGAGACTTTTCGTTCCAGACCAGTCGCCAGCTCAAAACATCAAAGGAGAGGGGCTTGAGTCGTAAAGTGTGCATAAGGCTTAAGTATGAGCTGTACAAGGCTTTGTTGTTTACCTTGGAATATTGTTTTTGGGATCCTCACTGTCATTAGCCAGTCCACCAAACAAGTAGCATTTGTTTCCAATTAGAGAAAAGCTGTGGCCCAGACGAGGACACGGTGGTGGTCCATTCTTAGGGGCTTTGGGCTTCAACCGTTTCCACTCCCATCTGCTGGCCTGTTTAAAATTTACATGAAAATTAAGCATTCTTTTAAGCTCAACATTTGAAAACTTCAAAGACGATGGCGATGAGCTTACCTGTAGCTCATAGAGATCATTGCTGTACTTTCCGTATTCAACCATGCCCCCGAATACCAGCAGCCGTGTGCCATCGCAAACAAATCCATATGCAGCGCAGCCAGGAGGAATGTCACCCCGGACAGCAGGAATAAACCACTGATTGGTGGCTGTTGAGAAATGTGTAATTGCGTCATTTTGGTTCGGTTTAATACAGTACACTCAGTTGTGGGTTGCAATGCATCATATTCTTTCATTCAGTTCAGCTGATACAATGTAGCACAAAAAATAGAATGCAACATGACTACAGTAAACAAACTTTACTTGGTTATCTTACTGTTTATTTTGTACTTTATGGTATGGTCCAAACAACAGAATTAATGTGAACAATATCTACAACTAAAGAAAAAACATCCCAGCCAGCAACATGTACAAATCAGACAACTCAATATCTTAGATGGTAGGCACATTACATTTCTATCTACGAGTTCTCGGACCCTCAAACAATAACATATGCAACAACTCCACATTCAACAAAATCATCCACACAGTCTCTATCCCACTCATTTGACACTAGGAGTATTTACATGGCAATGCGGGTAATCAAGTGGGCGGGGCCTGTGTGTTGTGATGACGTAGCAGGCGTTCTATTAACCCGCCAATTCTCTTGGCTTTTTCCCTGGCGTGCCAGCCAGTTCTCCGCCGCTTGGCTAGCTGAAGACGGCTAGTGCTGTAGCGATAGCTGGCTAGCTGACACTTCAACACAAACACTTAGCACAGTTGGTTATACACAACATCGCTACACAACACAGTGCAGACAAATACATATTTATTCAGCAGTCGATGCAGTTAAATTGCAAAGTACTGAGTTCAACTATCTGAAAACACAAGACTCAAATCTACCATATGCATAATTTAATTTAGTGCTTGTTAGCTAAACACTAAACACAAAGATTGTCTATACCAGTGTGCCTAGCCGCTAACTTCTTGGCAAGCTAAAGCAACGGAGCTAACTGTGGATCTTTACGCCAGTGGTCCGAAAACAATGCAAAACCAGACTAATACGTGCTCTGACTATTTGTTGTAAAACAGTCAAACTGATTAAATAATAAGACCAGTTCTAAACGAATAAAACCGGGGCGGCAGAGATAAATAATGAATCTGGCGAGCAATAGGCTAAACGATGTTATAAATTCATCCAGAAATATCAAATCAATAACCTCTTTACAACGTATAAACGTCCTCACCTGTGTTATAAACATGCAGCTCATCCACAATTCCTTCATTCCCTCCGCCGAACACCACCATCAGCTCTTTGATAGCCACAGCTCGATGTCCGTGTCTCGGGCGAGGAACCGGACCGGACCAGCCGACAACCCTCTTCCAGCGCGGCTGCAGAACAGAGCCCGCGGTGCCTGAAGAAGCCATATCCACTTCTCTAACGAAACACAAATCCCATGCACAGTCCTGATTTTAGTTTGGATGCAAACAGCATTCGTGTGTCAATGCTATGTGCTATTGTGTTTAGCGCGCTAGTACTGTGTAGCTTAGCGCGAGCTAAATAGGTCACCTGAAAATGTTTGAATACCACACGGTTCCAGCACCAACCGCTGCGTTATGTGATTGCAAAGTGTATTAAAATAAATTTGGACTTTATATGTGCTTGAAAAGTTCAGCATGTAACACGAAAAGGCCGGTAAAACGATGTTAGCTGAAATATGCGCGAGCCGCCATTTCAGCGGCGAAAGGCGCTTTTCATCACGAGTGAATGAGGCGAACGCCGGCGGCTCAACAAACGCCAATTCACGGAGAAAGGAACGAACATAACTCCAAAGCCGTAGCGTTACATGCAGCTGGAGTCCCGGGCATTTTTTTCATAAACCTCCATATGCGTAAAAAAATTGCGGCGGGTGGGTTAAATGCCTATCAGAGATGCAGCGGAGCTCAATGAAGATGTGCATGCAACCATCTTGTAGCCCGCTTACAGCTAAAGCGCCTAGTTAGCTGCTGAGCGGCTAGGCTAAAAAACACACATGCAAGCTAACGAATAAAAATGGGCGGTGAATCAAGCAAAATATCAGCTTTCACTGAAGTTGATAACATGTGCTATATCACAACATGCACCAGTCAAAATCGCACGGTTAGATAGAAACTATGCATTAACCCTTGTGCGACATTGGGGAAGTTTTGTTCTTTTCGATAATTTTGTTTGTTAATGCCAACGGCATGAATTTATGGATTTTATATTGCAACCTCAGTTCCTAAAATACATCTATAATACACGGTGTACACAAAAAAAAAAGTTACACAAGACCTTCAGGACAAAAATGTGCCCAAGTGAAACCCATTAAAACGGCAATATTTGATCCCAATGCCATTAAAGCATGAATTCTAGTATATTATTTAATATAGAGCCAAATTTAAACATATCCCACCAGATGGCGCCATTTTCTCATGTTTAGCCTATGGAACAAATACAAACATATTCCCTATTTTCTGTTTG
This sequence comes from Moxostoma hubbsi, assembly GCA_032164185.1. Lineage (NCBI taxonomy): Eukaryota > Metazoa > Chordata > Actinopteri > Cypriniformes > Catostomidae > Moxostoma > Moxostoma hubbsi. The sequence continues at coordinate 6,863,743 of JAVLUX010000018.1, forward strand.
AATAAATGATGCAGCTAAAATTGTGAGGGTGTGTTTTTTGATAAATGTTTGTTAAAACAGCAGTGGCATTATGTAAACAAACGGGCATTTAAAGGGTTAAAATCCTGCGCATGAATGAAGATTTGGTAGTTATAATCAGGACATATGTTGGTTAAAAAATCCAAGTCAGTGAAAGTGGAAAATAATATTCATAAATAATATTTGAATGGCAGTTGTTTGACGCGGACATTTTTACTCTATGGGCCTATAAGGGATTTTTTTTTTTAAATTGACGCACAAGAGTACAAAGCCAATAGAGATTTGTGTGTTAAAATTTGATATGTGGATTTGTCATGCCTCTTGTCTGGGTGCCGCCATCTTCGTAAACAAACCAAACAATCCACCCCTTTTTTCCTGTAGAAATGAATGGACCATTTAAACAAGAGGCATGGGGTCACTTACCACTTACTTGAATATTACACTCTGATCTCAAAATAAGACCGAAAGCAGGTTACATTGGCTGCTGCTATTAGCCGCATTAGCTCGCTAGCTGAAATGTTCAATGAGATCTAAGAGGCATTCAGTTAGCTTCAATGCTAAATAGCTCATTTCAACGCTACAAATCTTACATACTCATTCGGCATTGCTGTTTCATTTTTCTGTTTTTATTTCCTGTAAGAATTTCATCATTCCATTTTTATTCGAGTTGTACATTTCAGCTTGAGTATTTGTGCTACCCGCTTAGCTTCCCTCAAGAAAAATGGCGGATGTATCGTTAGCCTACAAAGAAAGCTGTAAAACACTCGGATTCTCTCATTCCGAAACACAAAATACTTACTCGTTCCGATTTGTTCATTTAATTTATAAAACCACGAATGAGGATTCAGAGAACAAATTCAACCCTGGGTGCGCCTTTCACTGTAGATAATGCTAAGTCTACATCTTTTCACGCCGCCATCTTGACAAACGGTTGCGTTCACTGCCGCAACTCTACGATGATATTCTTAAAAGAAATGGAAAATTATTTAAATGTGATCTCAGTGTATGTTAATAAGAAAGCTATAATTACTGTCAGTATTTGCTCTGCTTTTGGGCTCTTCGTGTGATATTTTTTATGTGATATAATGGCCCTCTTATATTTTATTATTTTTACACATTTTTATTTTATTTTTTTTATTGTTGTTTTTTTATATAATTGTTATTGTTGATATTATGTGCTGTACGTTAATTTTTTTTATTGAATGTTCTCAGCAATAAAAAAAAAACTACAATGATACTCTGCTAGTACAACATCGATATCATTATTACTGCACGCGCTCACAACAACTATAACATAAAGCTTTACCACGTCTAACATTTGGTAGAAACTAGTTTCCCACCTTTAAACCATAGGCATCACAGTTATCGTTACTACTGTAAAATAATAATAAATATGGAATATTCCGGGTCAAGTACAATTGAAGCTCAATCGACAGCATTTGTTGGATAATATTGATTTCCACAAATTAATTTGGAATTGTCCCTCTTCTTTAAAAAAATAAATAAATCTGGGTACCAGTGAGGAACTTTCAATGGAAGTGAAACGGGGTTCAATCCGTAAACGCTAAAATACTCACTGTTTCTAAACTATAGCCACAAGACATAAACAATATGTCTAACAATATGCATGTTAACAGGATTTTAGTATGATAAAATCGCTTACTAACCTTTTCTGTGCAACGTTATAGCCCATTTTAAAATTCTGGTGCTATGACAAACCTTAAAACCACTAAAAATGATGATTTAAATAACTGTACAGCTCAAATAAACGTTTTAACCTAAAACATTGTGCGCTTTTAAAAAATTAGATGCTTCAATATTTCTGCCTTTAAACCCTCCAAAAATTGCAGTGCCTCACTATAACCCTGATTTTTGATCTTTTTTTTTTTTTTTTTTTAGCAGCAAACTATGCACATTATCTTATAAAGGATGAGCCAGAAATAATATCATCACAAACATGTTTCAAAAACTTTGACCAAAAACCGGAGGTGTAGGAAAAAATAAAATACTATTGGGACAAAACAAGAAATGTAATTTCTAAAAGTTTATGAAAACATAAACTTAAACAACAAGGCAGTTTAGTTATTGCTGTAGTTTAATTCAACCAACAATTTAAACAAAATAACAAACATTTCATATTCTCAAATGTCACATTTCTGAAAATGTGCATGACAAAGGTTAAAAATCTATTTAAATGTACCAGAGGTAGACCGATATATTGGTTTTACCGATTAATCAGTGCCAATAGTTGCTTTATGAAACAATCAGTTACCAGCAAAATCTATGCCAATAGTTGCTAATGTTTTTTTTTTTATACACTGTGGCCAGCGCTTCTTCCTTGCTGAGTAGCCTATCAGGTTATGTTGATATAGGATTCGTTTTACTGTGGATATAGATACTTGTCTACCTGTTTCCTCTAGAATCATCACAAGGTCCTTTGCTGTTGTTCTGGGAATGATTTGCACTTTTCACACCAACTACATTAATTTCTAGGAGACTGAATGCGTCTCTTTCCAGAGCGGTATGATGGCTGCATTGTCCCATGTTTTTATTCTTGCATACTATTGTTTGTACTGATGAACGTGGGACCTTCAGGCATTTGGAAATTGCTCCCAAGCATGATCCAGACTTGTGGAGGTCCACAATTTATTTTCTGTACACCTCCAATTCATCACACCTTCTTTCAGAAGCTAATTGTCTAAAGGCTTGACATCATTTTCAGGAATTTTCCTAGCTGCTTAAAGGCACAGTTAACTTAGTGTAAGTAAACTTCTGACCCAACGGAATTGTGATATAGTCAATTAAAAGTAAAACAATCGCTGTAAATAATTGTAAAATGTACTTGTGTCTTGCACAAAGTAGATGTCCTAAACTACAGACAAAACTATAGTTTGTTAATATGAAATCTGTGGAGTGGTTAAAAAAAATGTATTTGAATAACTTCAACCTGTGTTTTTAAACTTCTGACTTCAACTGTGTATGCCCGCACACACACACACACACACACACACACACAAAATCCTGGTGAATATATGGGCTAAAAAAAAAGTATCATTTCAAAATAAGAGTCCCTGGTGGGTTTAGGGTTTGATTATGGTTAAAAGTCCCACGTTATGCACCAAATCTTCATTTTTTTTCTGTTTTTTATGGTTATTATTGGAATTTCGCGTTATCGGCAAAATCCAATATCGGTCAACCTCTTAAGTGTACCACCGGTTAGTCCCTTACAAACAGGTTAGTAATTAATGTTAAATAGTACCCTCATACATGTAGGTGCTTTTGCCATAATCCATAAACATGACTTTATCACCAAGTCTCTGAGAACAAAGCCCAAAAAAACCAGCAGACATCAGATCGCCAAAATAACAGGCGTATTATAATAATAAATGAGACACTACCTCTGTCTCTGACCTGTCAGTAAAAATCTAGTTACACAGCTTGCACTTGCTTGCTATTAACATACCACTTTTTACCAGTTTCTAAAAAAAAAAAAAAAATAGTAGCGTAATTCTGCAGCATTGGCAGATCTGAGGTATTTATGAAAGTCTTTTTTCTACCATTACCATAAACAAGTGTACCACAAAGAAATTCCAAGAATTTATAAATATTGCGTAAAAATATGTTTGTGTGTGCTTTCTTCCAAAGTTCTGGTCTTATACTGCAGTAGGTGACTGTACGTGGGTTTCAGAGGTCTCACTTGCAAACTCATCACTCTCTTCTGGCTCCCTTGTTTGAGTGTTTATCCCTCGATCTACAAAACAATGAAACAGGATAAGTGTATTATTTAAAATGAAAAAAACACAAGTAAACTTCCACAAGTAAACCAGCAATTATGTTAATACATTTTGGTATTATGATCTGCTAGACGTCGACCGATATATCAGTTTTACAGATTAATCGGTGCCAATAGTAGTTTTTAGGAACTATAAAATTTGGTAAAAATCAACAGCGATAGTTTTTTCATCATGTCTCCAACTTCACATCTTGTGAATGATAAAAAATAAATAAAAAAATATGTTGAAATATATATATTTATATATGGATTTTGGTTGCACAAATTACCGCATTTGGGATTTTATTAATTTTGTACTGTTGTAGCCTCCATGTCTGTGCCTGTTATAGTAAGGAAAGACTAATAAATTATTTTAACATGCTATAGATCGATTTTAAAAACTGTCAACTGATTAATCCGTTATCAGCCTTTTCCACGACCTTTGTTATCGGTATTGGCAAAATTCAAACAACCGGTCGACTTCTATCATCTGCCACCTTCTCAACTCTGCGTTTATATTAATAAATTTTTGTTTTATTTAGATTCTTAACAAGAGTTGATTCGGACACTTACATGGGTCACCTGAAGATAGCAGATCAGAAGTCAGAATTCTGCCCTCTTGATAAAGGTCCATCTTCTGGACAAGTCGCTGTCTCACAGGATTAATAAAAACTTCCTGACCAGAGATTTCTGTAAATAACCAGACAGATAATGAGAGAGTGACAACAAAAGGAAGCATACAGGGTTGTAATACCCTTTATAGATTTCTGATTTTCCTAATCAATCAGAATTTGTTTGCTAGAAATCTAATTACCTTTATTTGAATTGGACTGTGAGGGCTCATCAACTAAAGGACCAGTTGATTTAGTGCCCGGAATTTCACAGGCCCTACAAGATGACTGCTCAGATCTGCTAACGTGACTTGTTAAGTACTGAGAGAAGCCTTGACTCTCATCCGATTCACATGGCACTCCACAGGACAGTGAACCCCATGATTCAGCGTTCCACTCTGACTCTGAAAGGTCAGTCTGGGTCACTACAGAGGTCAAAGTAGGAAAGACAGGCTTGTGAAGGTAGGGGTAAGTGTTCTCTTGAGGGCGGAGTTTAGAAAATTGATTGGCAAGAGAGTCCAGGGTGCAACTGTCAGAGCGCAGTGGGTCAGGGGTGGATGGATTAAGTGATACAGGAGATATTGTGACCATAGTTGATCTGCAAGAGGTCTTCAACACTGAATGCACCTCTTGAAGTTCTTTGAACACCTGTGAGACACAAAAAAACCCCAATGTTTTAAAGCAATTTAAATGGACACTTTGGCCCACTTGTAATATTATAATATATGGGCCTATAACTTTAGATTCTCCTACTTCAGTCATTCGAGGTCTCTTCTTTCTACGTCGGTCTAAACATTGACATGCCATTTGAGTGATTTCCATTGAACCATAAAGGGCAGATCTGTCTTTAGTCATCAATCGAGGATCCAGATGTTTCCTGCAGATGTTCTCTGCTGCTAGAGAAGAGGACATCTCCCGTGAGTGCTTCCCTCTGCTGAAACTTCTTCCATCATCCTCCTCCACTGTTACCAGATCTTTCTATGAGAATTAAGAGGTTTACAACCACCAGCCATTAGCACTTACACTTTATAATGTGAGACTATGTGACTTGACAAGATTCCAGATCTCCTCACCAGGTAAATAGTTTTGTTATGGTCATCGCCCTCAAGAGCCCTTCGGCCAGAAAGTATCTCTAACAAAACCTGAGGTACAGGAAAAACAGAGCATCTGTTTACAAAAATGAACAATTAAAAGATTTGATCAGAAATATAACATGAAATAAAATATAACCATCACACTATTTGTGCATCTTGTAGCTTGAAGGTTTATAATGTAGAATAATACATTGTATTTGTATAGCATCTTTCATACATCAAATGCAGCTCAAAGTGTTGCACATACCAGAAAATAAAAACATGAAAAAAAATTATTGCAATAACAAAAAATAAGTAAAATAATAAGTGTAAATTAATAAAAAAAGGGAATGGAAAGTAAGGAGAACAAATGCTAAATACATACATATGGACAAAAACGTATATGCATGCAGACGTATGTATTCTTCAATTGCTAATTTAAACAAATATGGCTTTAGATGTTTTTAAAAATGTTAATCCTTGGAACCTGTCTAGTTTTAATCGGTAAAAAAGCTCCAGATCTTTGGGGCATTATGGCAAAACGGTTTACATGTAATGGTTTACGTCACAGTATAAATTAGAATACCTCAAACAGTGATTTGCACTATATTTTAACCTACTCTGCTACTCTGCTAAAAAATAAGTTAAATCCCATTAAGGTGTACATTTCAGATTTTTCTTACCACTCCAAAGCTATAAACATCAATCTCCACGCCCAGCTGTCCATCCTTCAAGTACTCTTCTGGAAGGTATGCAAGTGTTCCTCGTACCGTTGAAGTGTAAGCTACACTGGACGTCTTGCCTGGAGTTCTGTTGGGGTTCTGACTTAAACGTGCCAATCCAAAGTCCCCCAGTTTGGGCTCCAGGTGATCCCCTAAAAGGATGTTAGAACTGCAAAGGAAGAAACATGACTGGTTTGCAAGAGTTACCTGGTGGTAGCCTAATAGTTAATAATCTGAGCTTCTAACAAAGGTTTGAAAATACAGATATATTACGATATACACATTTTTATGGAAAATAATAAATAAACTGATCCAATAATAAAAGGTCCTTTTGACAGAGGACTACTCTTTGTTTTTATTTTTTACAACGGACCAAAGTACAGGTAAGCGTGTCACACATTTGAATCTATTTTTATTGTACATTGCCATAAAACAAATATATCATAAATAAAGAAATTCCTAAAAAATACTGTGCGGTGTGTCCGCGGTCCGTGTAAAATTACGCTTTCTGCTTGTTTTCATAGTATTGTAGTTGTAGTGAATTATTGAGGCATAATGCATTTTTATCCCATGTTGTTCATAACAGTTGTCAGTTGAGGGGGCTATTTTGCAGTTGTTGTTTGTAACAACCATTTCTGCTCTCAAGGTAAATTTTGGTATCTTTGGAGTTTGGGTTTTGGAAAGAGGGGTCGTGTCTAATCCAACGGCTCAGTCTGATGGAAGCAGAATGGCTGAAATCACTTACAGGCCCATTCAGCCACACATGAAACTCCTCCGCAGTACACACCGATCAGCTACAAAATTAAAACCACCTGCCTAATGTTGTGTAGTTCCCCCTCGTGCCACCAAAACAGCGCCAACCCGTATCTCAGAATAGCAGCATTCTGGCACAAACAATCATGGAATCCAAATCACTGAGATCACATTTTTCCCCATTCTGATGGTTGATGTGAACATGAACTGAAGCTCCTGACCCATATCTGCATGATTTTATGCACTGCTGCCACACGATTGGCTGATTAGATAATCAAATGGATGATTGTTTGTGTCAGACGGGCTGGTTTGAGTATTTCTGTAACTGCTGATCTCCTGGGATTTCACACAACAGCCTCTTGAATTTACTCAGAATGGTGACAAAAAAACAAAACAAAAAAAACAAGTGAGCGCCAGTTCTGTGGACGGAAATGCCTTGTTGATGAGAGAGATCAACAGAGAATGGCAAGAACTGACAAAGTCTCCGGTAACTCGGATAACCGCTCTGTACAATTGTGGTGAGACGAATATAATCTCAGAATACTATTCTGAGATGCGGGTTGGTGCTGTTTTGGCGGCACAAGGGGGACCTAAACAATATTAGGCAGGTGGTTTTAATGTTGTGGCTGATCGGTGTGTATTTAAAGAGATTAAACAGAGAGAAACAATAGGCCTTTATCACAGTTCACGTGTCGTCACATCCGGCTCCGAACAGTAGCATAACCAAACATCTGCCCGTCGATCTGTCTATGGACGGTCGCAGTTTTTCTTAATAAATTAAGCTAACTTGGATGCACTTGGCAGTAAACATCAGCCATTTAATTGTTTCTTTGGAGTAACTCAGCACTTCACCATGTGTTATTTAGCATTTTAATGTGTAAAACAGCATACAAACATGCAGCGAATTCCAGCGACAAACCTGTCATTCATTTTCAATGAGAGCTGGCAACTTCCAGTGACACGAGCCACAGCGACCTCTGGCGATTAGATCTGGGCATGGCAAGTGACACAACAAAGTTGAGAAAAGTTTCTCTTCAAGCAAATATAGAGTGACTTTCGGGAGTGACAACCAATAGAAGGGAAGACTGTGTTAGTGGAGCTCACTTCACCCGTCTCCGTTGAGATAATGGAGTCAAGTGCAGACTAGATGAAGCAGCGTTGTGATGGTTTTGTGAGCGATTTCACTGTTCTACATGATTCATCTGTAACCACATACATGGATATAATAAAGAATTAAGTGTGTCAGCATTCTGAGTTTGATTCGTACATTGATAGATCGTGCATTTTTATTAATGATACGATGCAATGAGTACTGCTTCAGTTAATATAAAACACGCTCCCCTGCAGAATGGGCATTTTAGGGACAATGACGAGCAACATTCGCGAGCGACTACCAATGAGAGTGAAGATAGTGTAGCTCACGTCATCCATCTCCAGGCAGGGTGAGTGTGAGATACAGGAGCCACTACATCAGTTGCTTCCAAATTATACGGGTTGGTGTGCATTTGTACAACAGTTCACCTGACTTTGAAGTCTAGATATACATCTGAAGTATCTGATTTAGCAGTCAAATACACAGATGGAGGCACAACCTCTGCTAATACACCTGTATAGTCTGTAGATGGATACAGCTCAATGGACAGAGCAGGTGCGACAAGAGGAAACAATTCGAATTCACCATCGGATTTTACATCCCCCCCTTGAATTTACTATAGTAACACTAACTGTACTTTAGCGAGAAATAGATTGATAATAAATATCATATCACTACTCCAGGACAGCGGTGACACTCGGCGCATGTGGCAGGGCATCCAGGCAATCACCAACTACAGGACAACATCAGTTGCCTATGACAAAGATGGCTCCCTTCCAGAGGCGCTGAACGTCTTCTATGCTCGGTTTGAGGCACAGAACGACGTGATTGCGAGGAAGACCACTCCTCTACGTAGAGTCAACCCACGGAAGGCTGCTGGACCAGACAACATTCCTGGCAGAGTGCACAGAGGCTGTGCAGACTAGCTGGCAGATGTTCTTTCCAACATCTTCAACATCTCTCTGAGCAGCGCTGTCGTTCCAACGTGCTTCAAGGCCACCACCATCGTCCCCATGCCAAAGAAGTCTTCAGTGTCCTGTCTCAACATCGACGGCTCCTCTGTGGAGATCGTCAAGAGCACCAAATTCCTTGGTGTTCACCTGGCGGAGAACCTCACCTGGTCCCTCAACACCAGCTCTATTAACAAGAAACCCCAGCAGCGTCTCTACTTTCTTTGAAGTCTGAGAAAAGCACATCTCGCACCCCCCATCCTCACAACATTCTATAGAGGGACTATTGAGAGCATCCTGAGCAGCTGCATCACTGCCTGGTTTGGGACTTGCACCGTTTCGGACCGCAAAGCCCTGCAGAGGATAGTGAGGACAGCTGAGAAGATCATCGGGGTCTCTCTTCCCTCCTTCAAAGACATTTATACAAAACGCTGCATCCGCAAAGCCACCAGAATTGTGGACGACCCCACACACCCCTCACACAAACTCTGGCAAGAGGTACTGAAGCATTCGGGCCCTCACGGCCAGACTGTGTAACAACTTCTTCCCCCAAGCCATCAGACTCCTCAATACTCAGGGTCTGGACTGACACACACACACACACACACACACACACACACACACACACACACACACACACACACACACACACACACACACACACACACACACCATCCAACTTTTGCACATGTCCAGAGTTGCACTTTAATTAATTTTCACTTATGACACCTGGCTGCTACCTCAATAACTGCTATGTCCATAGAACACTATCTCATAGTATGTTATGTTTACATTTGGCATTTTTAGAAAGTGTAATTTTTTTGTACTACTCAGATTACAAACGTGTACTGGTCGGCACTGCACCGTCTCTAACTGTGTCTATTGTCCTGTTCCTTTTTCTAATTTATTGTACTGTCCCGTACTTTTTTGCACACGTTTGCACATGCACTTTATATAGGTATTTTATTTAGTTTGTGTAGTTTCATGTGGTTCTGTGTTTGTCCTATGTTGTTTTATGTAGCACCATGATCCTGGAGGAACGTTGTCTCGTTTCACTGTGTACTGTACTAACTGTATATGGTTGAATCGACAATAAAACCACTTGACTTGACTTTCTATATTAAGTTTGTCATAGGCTACAGGGTGAGGGAATATAATAAATGTATACATATTTATATTTTGTATTTATTGTTTTTTCAAGTGTTTAGAGTAGGTCTACTGTTTATTTACATTTATGCATTTGGCAGACGCGTTTATAATTTAAGAAATGCCACAGTTTGTTTTATAGAAATCATGTTACATCTAACAATGGTAGTGAAGATCCATGCTTCCATGTGCTTACTATGGTCTTGTTACAAATACCAGTGTTAAAACTATACAAATAATGAATAAATAAACAATTTCAAAAGGGCAAATCAACACACAATTTTTTTTAAGATGAAATAGAAATGTGTAAATCCTAAAAATATTTGCTAAAATATTTTTGAGTGTAAGAAAAAAATTGTTTACTTTTATAGATGTTATAGAAAACCTTACTGTTGTTGATATGAGTAAATTAACATCATTCAACTCAAAATCAATGCTGTAATGTAGAATGAGCATTTCAGAGGGACAAAATATGCAATATTATTTTTCACTTTTCACTTCTTTTTGATATCACTTTTATTTTAAGTTTCTGTCTTTGCATTTTAATTTTATCCTTCATCTGTTTGAATTCAAGAAACGCAAGGTTAGGTCTCACATTCATGAAGCGTAAGCCTGCTGAATTTATTAACAAAACGTACAAATTATGCAATGCATCGAAGTTGCATCGAGCAAATTAGGCAAATAGCACAAATATTGAGTTTTGTGTTTTAAGTTTTTTGGTACAACAAAGACTCAAAGCAGAAGTTGTTTTAAGCTACTAAGCGAAGCTTCCACTCTGCGAACGCGAAGTGTGTGATAAAGGCCTTTACTTAAGAATGAATCTATCTTGACAAATTGTAACAGTTGCAAACTTTCAACCATGAATACTCGCTCACTCTTTCTGGTGCTTAAGTGCCAAATTAGTAAATTAAACCAAAAGCTTAAAAAAATATATTTTTCACTTAAAGGGAGATCACCCAAAAATGAAAGGTAGCATAGAAGTAACCCACATGACTCTAGTGGTAAAATCTATGTCGTCTAACGCGATCTGATCGGTTCTGATCGATCCAATGCGCTAGGAAGTGTAATTGAGCTTGAAATCATGATCGGCAAACTATAGAGTGAAAAATAAGTTATATTTTGGTCTGTTCTCACCCAAAACCGATTGGTTCACTTCAGAAGCCATAGATTTAACCACTAGAGTCACGTGGGTTACTTCTATGCTACCTTTATATGCTTTTAAGAGCTTCAAAAGTTTGGACCCCATTCACTTGCATTGTATGGACCCACAGAGCGGAGATATTCTTCTAAAAATTGTCATTTGTGTTCTGGAGTAGAAAGAAATTCATACACATCTGGGATGGTATGAGTTAACTTCATTTGAAAGGTGCAATAAGTAATTTCTTTAATGTGTCATCTTGACCTAGGGATGTGGATTTAAGCGCAAACATTTTTAGTGACTGATGCCACTGTGAGGGGACCCTCTCTATGTAGACTGAAACCACTTTTATAAGGTTGCTGATATGAATGGTGTCTTTATCACATGTTCATGCTTTTACATATATGTTTCAAAATTACTATTCATTTCTTTATAAGTAAAACTTTTCAAATGAGGAAAAAATAAATAAATCGCACCTTTAGTCCCATCACAATCTAAAGGCACTTTGCAGTGATTGCTAGTTTTACAGATGTAATGGGTGCAATCAGCTGTACTCATGTTACAATAAAGGCATCGGTAGAGAAGTCATTTTAATTCCATCAGTTTGCATCTAATCTGAGATGCCCGGAGAAATGTTGAGATGTTGAGAAATGAAGAGTTGTGAGGTGGTATAAGTCAACATGTTTCCTACATTTCATGTAACAGCAGTGTGATGTCAAGTATAGTCTCCTTGGGTAACCATGTATATAATTTTCATATTTGATTACATCATTCATAATGGCTCATGGGACAATTTTTTTTTCTTCTCATTTACAAATACTTCTGCAAATAAAATTATATTTGTGATTAGTTTGGTTCAACTATTCTAAGTGTCACTACATTCAGTCACTGTTTGTTGCTGCCACACCCAGAATACTTGTGATTCAGAGAGCATAAAGGTAAACTTATAGAGACCAAATTTACATGTACAATGTTGGCACGTTCAACTTAAGCTCACCTCTTGATATCTCCATGAATAAGCGCAGGTGAACAAGAATGCAGGTACTGGATAGCTCTGGCAGTGCCCAGTATGATATTTACACGCTGTGGCCAAGAGAGGGCATTGCTGTCCTGAAAGACACAAGCATTGAGAATAACAGAGGCCCAGTGCCTGAAATGAATAGTTCACCCAAAAATGAACATTGTGTCATAAGTAACTGACTCTCATGTCAAACCTACTTGACTGTCCTGACTGAAAGGTAAAAGAAATTGAAACTTTTTTGTTAAAATGACCAAAAAAAGCAACAAAAAAGTGCCATAGTTGTCTGCATTTTCAAATGTCATGGGCTGTCACATTGACGTCAAATCAGGCGCAAAAAGCTTTTACATGGCATTTCGTATGTACGGGGACGCAAATGAGATTAGAAAGTTATTGCAAATGGGGCGAATTTCAGCGTTTCTCACACAGATCTATTGTACAGATTCAGAAAACTTGGAATATACCACATAAATGATATATTATGGTACTTTTATGTACATTTTGGGGTTCGATAGGCCCTTCGCCAATCACTTTCACTTTATGTAAAAAGAACACCCAGAAAATTCCTCAAAACCTATTCGTGTTTCTCGGATGAAAGAAAATCAATTGAGTTTGAAACATGCAAGTAAACGATGACAATTTTCTTAGACTAATTCTTGTGTGGTAACTTACCTCACAGTGAAGCCGGTCTTCTAAAGAGCCATTTGGCATGTAAACATATATGATACAATAAGTTTGTCCTTCTATACTGTAGCCAACAAGGTCCATTATGTTGGGATGTCTGTATCTGTGGGGTAAAAAAGTGCAAAAGTAACCTTAGTACTTGGTACTTTAGATTAAACTACATTTAACGCAAATATAACAGAGAAGGTAAGAAAGTAAAGCATGAAACCGTTGGCTGAAGTGTCAGAGAAAATGACCTAATTAGGAGACAAAAGGATGACAACTAGGCACAAAAAAGTTTTGTAGGTTGGGCTGGAGACTTTCAGTTTTTTGGGGTCATGATGTATAAAGGCAATCAAAATTTCAAGTGGGCAAGTCCCTTTTGTGCCTCTGTAGAACAAACATAAATGAATCACAGACAGACTAAAAGAAGTCGATAAAGAAATACAGGAAAAGGCAGATTTAAAGCACGAGGTGCAAGAGAAAGAAGCAAAAGCCACAAAATGAGAGGCTGGATGAAGAAAGTTTCTTACTGTGAGAGTTGCTCCACTTCTGTCCTGAAACTTTCTTTCAAGATATTCCAGGCCAAATGGGAGTCCTGATCAAAACATCAACAGGAAACAGAGACAGCAATTGAAATGTATTTGTTTTAGAAAACAAAGAACATTCACCAAGAATTGCATCTGCAGGCAGGATTATATACTTGCATGTGCCGTCTGCAATTCACTAGAGAAATTTTGCCAAATCAGGTAATGGTGTAAATACGGCCAAAATTAGGGCTGATCGCAATTTGCACAGCACATTTCCCTAGCTTGCGGGTCAGTTCTGCACGCTATGTTGTGAAAGATGCAGAGGACTACTGCGATTTGGAATGTGTTACTGGGACTGGACAACATCACTTCACCATTATGATCCAGGCACCCGAATCAGCTCTTTAAAATGCTGAAATAGCACTTGACTAAACTGTGTCTGAAAATGCGACCGGTTTTAACATTCTTCTCCACCATTTGAAGATTTACTGCTGTCAATCAGTTGAAAAAGTACATCAAATGAATGACAATGACACAGTGGCACAACACTATACCAGTGCATCTAACACCAGGATAAAGGAATTTTTTCAGTTCAATGAACCCTTTTCACATATCCAGGTTTGGAATGCGGAAGTAAACGATAGTAGGGTAAACTTTGTATAGCGGTGAATGGGAGACCACAGTTGTTTTACTTACACGTTTGCTCCAACAGTAAAAGAAAAAAATCCACAATTACACTTGTGTTTAAATTCAATAGACTGCATCATTTGTGATGTTGTTCACCCCCCCAAAAAAGTTTTAGTTATGATAAGAAACTTAAAATGGAAGTGAATGGGGCCAGTCCATAAACATTAAAATACACACTTTTCTGACAGTTTAGCTACATAAGGCATAAACATTATTCGTGTTAACATGATAGTTGGATAACATTTAGTTGGATAAAATCCATGGTTTTCCAGCGTCAAGTCAAGTCATTTTTATTTGTAGCGCAGTGTTCACAATACATGTCGTTTTAAAGCTGATTTACAGAAAATCATGTTGTTATGTCTTTAAAATCATTAAAAGTTATGGCTTAAAATTTGCAGTCTTAGGACCCCAGTGAGCAAGTCAAATGCAACTTCGTCAAGAACGAAAAACTTCATATGATGTAAATTTGTTCGAGAGACAGACTCCATAAGATGCAAGTTTGTGGAGAACAAAAACCTTGGGAGAAACGAGGCTCAGCTGGGGAACCCAGTTCCCCATCTAAAATGACTGTAAAACTTCACATTTCTGCCTTTAAACCCTCTAAAAATTGGACTCATTCACTTCCATTATAAGTGTCTCTCTCTAACCTTGATTTTTTAAGGAAAACGAGGGACGATTCAAAATACATTTTTGTGGTAATCAACCTTATGCCAAAAATACTGTTGATTGAGCTTCACTTGTATCGAACCTGGAATATTCCTTTAAGTCTGACTACAAGTGGTTTAAGTGGAGCAACTGTTTGGTGAATTTGCCACAAAACTTTACTTGATGAGACTTTTCATTGATTAAAAATAACTAGGGCTGAGAAATATAACACGATAATTTCTGAGATTACACTTTAAAAAACAAATACGCAATTAATGCAGAATTCATTTATATATTTTTTATACTTCACTAATGTTTTCCCCCAATTTCTGTGGCTTAAATTGGCATATATATACACATTTCCAGGAGGTACATGCTAGACTCAACTGCACATCCTAGCACAGAAACTGATTGTGTGGAACAAAGGAGCGAATTTACTGTTTGGAGAATAGGGACTTCACCCACAAGTGGTGAGCCACGTGTGGGAGAGATACGGGCAAGCTGCCGTATCTCTTTGCATCACCCTAAAACACTTACTGTCAACAAGTGTCAAAAGCAAAACCGCACAAATGAGACCCAGCATGTGCACGAAAGTAAACAATAGTTTTAATATTTTAAACTTCAGTTTAAATTATATCTGTATGTATAGTGTCTAATACTGCTTTGGCAATGTACACTTAATTAATCTTGCCAATAAAGCTTAATATGAACTGAATCTTTCCATTTGATCATATTATTAAAAAAGTCAACAGAAAAAATGCCAGAAGATTGTCCACATGTAAACATATACCTATATCAAAGATTTATACCTGTAAAAATGTTTCGAAATAACTCATCATCATGTACATATTTAATTTTTTTAAATAAATATTGACTAACCAATTTCTTGCAAGTTCTTTGAGAAAACAGATAAAGTAAATATCTTTATGGTTATATATTACTGTTTGTTTTAAAGTACCTCTTTCAGCTTCTTCACGGCAAATTCAGTGTTTCTCATTGTAGCTCTGTACACGTGTCCAAAACCTCCCTCTCCAATCTGCTTGCACTTGGAAAAGTTGCATGTACCTTTCTGTATTTCCTCAATTGGCCAGTTCATCACATTAAAGGAAAGAGGCAGGGGGTCCTTACGGTTCTCCCATGGGCACTATAAATGAACATGAATGTGTCAGTGGATAAAGAAACTAAAAGAAAGAGAAACATGATGACACAAGCAATAAAATGCTGACTAATGCCTCTCTAGCACAACAAAAACACTGTAAATGCTCATACAATTAAAAATGGATGTGTATTAGGGGTGTAACGGTTCTACAGTTCGCCAACCACGGTTCGGTTCATCTCTAGTTTAATAATGCATATGGATCATACAGTTTGGCGATGAAAATAAAGCAGCAAATAGACATGCGCAGTTGTAACCTCCGCTAACGCACCTGTATGGCTCTGTAGATGGACAGTCTCTGTAGTTTCCATTGTAATGCCATGATCCAGCGGAGCACAGGTTCAGCTCGAGAACCATCACAATTTTGGTGGAAAATGGCCAACACACTCCCTTCCATTTTAAGCTAGTTCGGACAGACATGAAACAAGTACTAAAGCACTTGTGGCGTTCATAGCCAAAGTTATGTTGCCCTTATGCCATTGATGAAGATGTGGGATTTCCGCGTATGACTAAAATCCACGAGTCGCAGATTTATTTCCTCGATAGTGATGTCCAGACTCTGAACATTGACTATACATTGAGTTTGAAATGCACTTTATGTTGATGCATGTCACGTCATAATGCATGTATTAAGTTAAAATGTTGAGCTAGTAATTAGAGAAAGTTTTTTATTTTAGTTAAGGACCCTAACAAAAATTAACCATGGTTTTACTATAGTAATGGGAAAATAAATTGCAATGTCCGTACTGCGAGATCCCTAAGACAGCGCTACAGGGAGATAGGAAGGACAGCTGATCATCCTCGCAGTGGTAGACCACGTGTAACAACACCTGCACAGGATCGGTACATCCGAATATCACACCTGTGGGACAGGTGCAAGATAGCAACCACAATAGCCCGAGTTACACCAGGAACACACAATCCCTCCCATCAGTGCTCAGACTGTCCACAATAGGTTGAGAGAGGCTGTGGGCTTGTAGGCCTGTTGTAAGGCAGACATCACCGACAACAACGTCAGATATGGGCACAAACCCACCTTCGATGGACCAGACAGGACTGGCAAAAAGTGCTCTTCATTGACGAGTCGCAGTTTTGTCTCACCAGGGGTGATGGTCGGACTCGGGTTTATGGTCGAAGGAATGAGCGTGTAATGCAGATCAATGAAAAGGAGGAGGCGAAAACCGGCTTGACAATATAAATAATATTTTAATGATAAACTTAAAGACAAAACACACACATGACGGACATGTCCATAAACGATCTCTCTCTCCCGCACCACGGTCCGCAATCAGCCTTGATCCCTCTCCGAGGCTCAATTAGCCTGATAAGGGACCGGGTGTGTATAATCACGACCCGGCCCTGCCCTCTGCCCTGTCACAGAGTGTTACACCGAGGCCTGTCCTCCGAGGTGGAGGGTTCGTCAAGGTCTGGGGCGGTGTCACAGCATCATTGGACTGAGCTTGTCATTGCAGGCAATCTCAACATGGTGCGTTACAGGGAAGACATCCTCCTCCCTCATCTGGTACCTTTCCTGCAGGCTCATCCTGACATGACCCTCCAGCATGACAATGCCACCAGCCTTACTGCTCATCTGTGTGTGATTTCCTGCAAGACAGGAATGTCAGTATTCTGCCATGGCAAGCGAAGAGCCCGGATCTCAATCCCATTGAGCACGTCTGGGACATGTTGGATCGGAGGGTGAGGGCTAGAGCCATTCCCCTCAGAAATGTCCGGGACTTGCAAGTGCCTTGGTGGAAGAGTGGGGAAACATCTCACAGCACGAACTGGCAAATCTCGTGCAGTCCATGAGGAAGAGATGCACTGCAGTACTTAATGCAGCTGGTGGCCACACCAGATACTGACTGTCACTTTTGATTTTGACCCCCCACTTTGTTCAGCGACACATTATTCCATTTCTGTTTGTCACACATCTGTGAAACTTGTTCAGTTTGAGTCTTTGTTGTTGAATCTTTTTATGTTCATATAAATATTTACACATGATATGTTTGCTGAAAATAAAAGCAGTTAAAAGTGAGAGGCCGATTATTTTTAGAGTATAGTAACCTTGATTTTTCTATAGTATTGTAACCATGACAGGAACCATGATCATTTTTTGGTTACTTTGATTTTACTACAAATACAATGTTTAAACTATGGTTACTGTAGTAAAACCAGGGTGATTTTTAGTGGTGGCAAATCTCTTGAAGTGTCTGTTGCCAAATAGAATATTTTAACTATGGATTTAACTATCCCCCCCCCAAACCATACCGAAACCATGACCTTAAAACTGTGCTACAGACCGAACCGTGAGACATTTGAACCGTTACACCCCTACTGTGTATTGACAGATCAAAAAATGTTTATTAAAAGTTCTGTCTTTTTGAAATGAAATGAATCACCTCTTCTTTTGTATTAAGGACTCTTGAATAAGCAGAATCCAGATCAGGGGGTGGAGGGCCAGGCTTGGGTAGTGGTCTGATTTCTAAAAAAATAAAAAATAAATAAATAAAAAAAATTGTATTTTAACAGATTTAAAGGTTTAAAAGATATGACAGTCTAATTGGAAGTGGTGAAGTCAGTGACTAAGGCTAATAATATTTGACTGACTACAGTTTGACAGGTACAAACACTGTTTAAAACTCAAAATAACATGTTACCAGGCACAGGGAGAAGCTTTTCGACATAGATGTCTGTACTTGGTTGAGGTATAGTAGATTTTGGTACTGTTGACGAGTACTGTTGCACCGGGCGAGACTGCTGAATACATATCCCTGTTGAAATGCACACAAAAGTACATTAGCAGATTTATTAAGTTTATTAAGTTAAGTGGCTGCACACAATATTATACTTAAAACATCTGAAATTTTACAACAATCTCAAATAAATCTCATGGGGAGGGCTACTTTTCTCAATTCTTACCTCTTTTTATTCAAATCAAATGATTTTTAAAGTATATAGCCTAATTATGACCCTTCTCTTCAGTCACTTTCCCAGCAAGACATGATGCAATTATGTGCTGAATTACATTTATACTTTTGTTCTTGGTAGATACCTTCAACAAATGGGCAGTTCACCAAAAGAAAATTCTGTTATCATTACTCACCCTCAAGCCCAGAGATGTAAAAACCATATATGCAATGTATGCGATGCATAGGGGTGCCAAAAACTTGGAGACCATAAAGGGTGTGCCAATAGATAACACATACATCCTCGAAAAGGTAAAAAAAGTTTTAATGTTTGCAACAATATGATGTCAAGCAATGATGACAGAGTTTTCATTTTTGGATGAACTATTCCTTTAAGTGTTCAAGTCCGTTCTCATCAGTTATATTAAAAATGGCAGTTTCAAGGTGCGATTTCAGACGTCCAACTACCACGAGACTGTGCCATTGAATTAGCCACGCCCCCTCTTTCCAAACCTTTAACTTTAATGAGACCGACATAATGGAGAAACGATTGTTAAAAACAACACCAGCAAAATAGCACTCTCAGACTTAAAAATGGCAGTTAAGCTACAATAATTAGCTGCAACTACAATACTATGAGAATGTGCAAAATGATTGACAGGTCGAAAGCATCATTGTCCGCGAACACATTTTTTTTTTGCCGTTTACAGCATGTAGTGCTGTCACAGAAACAGTTGGGATATCTTACGACACTTATTTCAGTGATATCTTTTAGAGAGGAGGAAAACATTTTGCATACCTTTCCATGAACAAATTTGTTTACAGCACCTTTAATGTTGACAAAATACACTGAAAATTTGAACAGGTTAAATCCTGAGAGAGAACCTTGCTGCTAAATAGTTATGATGCATATTGAAAACAAATAATATGTATATTAAAGATATATATTATATCAAATATATTCAGATTATGTATTTTATTAATATTATAGCATTAATATTATTAGATTATTATTATTTTTGACTGATTCACACGCAGACGTCATACATCAGATGGAGCTCTAGAGAGATGGAGATGAGAGATGTAACAATTGTTTTTTACACTGAGTAGCTCTGGTTGCTTTACACAAAGCATCTTTGTTATTTCTGACTTTGTCAAACATGCTGTAATATAATGGAGCGTCACGATGTCACAAGGCAAAAATAGACTGTGAAAACGTTGCACGCTTGCAGAGTAGGCAGCCTTGTTGATTATAAGTAGAGTGATAGTTTTATCACATCGCTTGCTCACAGAGACATAGTATAACGCCATTTGGGTGTCGAATTAACAAGTTTATGAAGGTTAATACATGTGTAAAATTTTAAGTTCAGGAAATATTCAATTCCTCCCTGCTTGTGTTCACACTTAACACAAGCATTCAATGAGCTGCTGACAGCTGCACAAGAGCTTGATTTAAAAAAAATAAATAAAGCATGCAGAAATTTCACACATTATAAACGTGGAACATCTGAGAATTATTAAAATTGTGCGCAATACCCGCAAATAATTTCAGGCCCTGGTACATATCAATGGCTATAATTAACCCTTTAAGGTCTGAGGGTGTTTTTTTAAGATTTCCTGTTACAGTGGCATACCCAAAACTAAAGGCTTGTAAATCAAAAAGAAAAAATGGAGGGTTTGATATCACAGTAAAGCAAACTTATATATATATATATATACATATAAAATTATGGTATATATTATGATACATTCTGAGACTCTCAGCCTAAGAAACTGCTGAAAAAAAAAAAAAAAAAAAAATCACAAAAAAAAAATGTCAAAAAGTCAAAAGTATTGTTTCTTATTTGACATTATATCTCTGTGTGTAAATGAGGTGGCTCCGAAAAACTGCTTTTATTTAGTTCCCATTCACTTCAACTGTAAAATTGTGGTGACACATCAAAGCAATCAAAAGTTATAGTAGGAGTGGGCGATATGACCAAATTCTTATATCACGATATGAGTAATTTTATATCATGACAAATATATTTATCACGATAAAATTAAATAAATTGCATTATATATTAAGCTATGTCGCAATGTGTAATTTTGAGTAATCCAGTCAGTGAATTAAATACTTTATAAATGAAAACCTCTAAAATATCTGAAGGAAAATACAGCTGGTTTGTTTCCTGATATCAAACATCATTCAAACTGAATTTTAGAAAGGGAATTTGATGTGTATTTCAGAAACCCACACGACATTGAGAGAAACCAGAATGAGTAACAGTATGATCGGTGCTTTTTCTCTCACAGGAACACAAATGAATGGACTGGGATGACTTCAACACTCGCACGCACTTGTGTGTTTCAGACTGCGTGCGCAACACTCGCACAAAACACAGCTGCGCATGTTTGGAGCGTGGGATGAATGTCACTGAATTCGCTTTGATGGTGGCTCAAGTGAAATTTCATGCCGCAGAAGCATTCTAGATAAGCTTTTCATCTAATGACACGTGTAGCTGAAAACTGCATTTCATTATTTCTATCAGTCTCACGTGAAGCCCTGACCACTGATATATATACATAACGTAGGACGCACTTTTCCCTTCATAATCTCCTCTCATCTTCTCATTCAAATTAATTTGAGGAACGAGCAGTCTTCCTGCTTTCCTCCATTTATCTGAGTGTGTAATGCGTGTGTGTTATGTGCTGTACACATTTCTCGTGTGGCAATTTTGCGTTACCGCAATAGAGACAATAATCCAAAATGTATACTGGCTGGCAAATTTCTACCGGTTTATCATGTCTACCGGTATATCGCCCACCTCTAATTTATAACATTCCAAAAATAACTGATCATAATGTCCAGAAACATCTCCGTACAAATATAACATGATAATTGTACATACTAACTACCTACACATGCAAACACAACAATGACTAAAGGTTGGTATAGCATGGAGACATGATTTTAGTAATGAGATTTAACAGAATGAGTTTCATTCTGTGCCATTTGAGTCATGATTGAGTCGGTGTCATTTACTTGGCCAAATCTCCTGGTTGCCATATGTAACATTGTGCTTTGTGTGGATTATCTAATGATCTATGCATCCTATTACCTTGGGTTTGGGCTCATTTGAAAGATAATCAGTGCCTCCAAGCATTGGTATGTGATATTTTATGTTCTTTTTTTTTTTTTGGTGAAGTTATAAGCGAAAATGTGTCATATAAGCAACATCAACATAAATGCCAACGATATATACTTAGCTATTACTCGCTATATTTTTGTCTTTGAGCAAAACAAATGAGCTGGTCGTAGTGTACTCTTTGAGAGCTTTCCAACAACATATGACACATGGATGTTTTTACTGATTACAATAATATGTAAAGTGCAGAATGAATAATAAATTGGATAAAACACTTCTGATTTGTATGCAAATTTCAACTTGTTTAGATTAGGTCATAATGCCTACATGTATTGTAAAGTACAGCTTATAAGCTTTCAAATGATACCTACTATGTGTTGGTCAAGTAATCAATATTTTTTCTCGTGTGCCCATCGAGCTTAAAGGGTTAAACTTTATTAGCCTATATCACACATACTGTATACAGTATATCGGCCATCCCATTCTCTAGTTTTCGGTATGAGCCATTGAAAAACACTTATCCGTTGACCATTCATTATTACCAACTTTGTTTCGTTTCAGAGGTGGAGGAAGTTATTGTATTAAATTGAAAGATTACAAAAACAAATATTTTCACTTCCACTTGTGAATCATACACAATAAGACCAGGAATATGTATTAAAGTGAATGGTGTCCATTTTTACTTCAAGATCTAGTCAAATTAGTTGTTTATCTTTCAAGATATCAGTGGAGAATGTCATTTGTAGTAGCTGTGCCCTAACGACAAGGGATATGCGAGACCTGACAAGATCATGCTTGTTTTCTTAATTCAGTGAAATGAAATGATGGGAGAGACTTGTCTTTACAATACCGGAGTTAAGTCCTCAATTGAAGTTATCAAGTGGGTTTTGTGGCTGGCACAAAACTCACTCGATAAGCTGTCTGGTTATGGTAGATGTGGTGAAGAAAATGTAGACAAGATGTTACAATGAGATAAAAACTGCCATACATTCAAGGATGATATCACGAGGTCTAAACCATTGCTGGTCCTCAAGAATCTTCAGAAGTTCTCCAACTGTCCCATTGCGACAGCCCCATTTGTGCATAAGTTCATCTGTCCGTCTGCTGCTTTGCTCCAGAAGGCGCAGCTCAGTCTGATCAGAAATTATCTGTGAAGCTGGATTGGAAATAAAAGCAGTTTAAGCACCCCTTACTAAGCTTTACCACTGTATTCACATTGTCCACCAAAATAAACATTTTACTACAGTAAAATCATAATAAATTGGCTTTTACTTTTGCAAAATTACAATTAACATTCTAAAAGCTTTCAGAAGCTTTCTGGCATTTTTAAACTCTTTTATTTCTTTTTAAATTCCAATGTATTTATTTATTTATTTAACGACAGTTGGCTAACAACGAGTTGCCACGGTTTAACTGAAGTAACAATTTAGCATGTTGGGTGAAAATTATGGTTACATAGTATATAAGACAAAATAAGTTTCTCAAACATGCCAAAACTTAAATCAACAACAAAAATCTACGTTTTATCTGGCATTCAAGGACATACTCCAAATAAAAAGCAAATAACTTTTCAAATAAATCTCAGTCCTCTCAACTGAGGAAAGGTATTGTGATTTAACCATAACTGTGTAAAAGATCATATCTCAGCATCTCAAACATCAATATTTGCTCTCATGTAATCGGTCATCAGGCCTGGTCAACATTCCTAAAACTTGGGTTAGTTTAACCCTTGTGCGACTTTTGTTTTTTCTATAATTTTGGCTGTGTTAACGTCAATGGCATACATTTTGCCAAAGGTGTGTATTTTTGGGGGTATTTTTATACTTCAACCTCAGTTCCTATAATACACTATAATACACAGTGTACACAATAAAGTTACACTCAGGACCTTCAGGATAAAAATGTCCCCATTGAGACACATTAAAACTGTATGTATGTTAATGTAAGTCTTGCAGTAATCATGTATCATAGTCATGCAGCCTGTGTTATTCAGTTGTGTGCTGTAAGTCAAACCATCGAGGAGCCTTTTAGCATGTAAACAGGTAATGTTTTAGAAAAAAATAAGTAAGTTTTTTTTATATTATATTATATTAAAACAGACCCCTGATGTAGAGATTGTTAAACTGAATAATAAATTAACAAGGAAATAGAGATGGTAAAATACATTTAAACGATCAGCCTATATTCAGTTTTTTTAATGCCTGATAGATAAGTATCTCCCTTTGTAGAGCAATACATTACTTTAGGCAATTGCAGAATAGTCCCATTAGTCACAGATACACTTCAGAAAATTGAGTACACAACAATTTCTGGGCTTAAAAAAAAACAAATCAATGCAGATCATTGTATGTCAAAAGGAATACAATGTGGCCCCCTGTGCACTACTTAAAGCCTGATGTGGCCCCCTTACCAAAATAATTGCCCACCCCTGTCCTATTTTCTGTTTGCTGTATTATAGAGCACTGCAGGCCAATTGAATAAATGATGCAGCTAAAATTGTGTGGTTGTGTTGGTATGGACGTCAGTGTTTGTGTATGTGTGCATTGAGACGTGACAGTGAACAACAGTGGCATTAAACCGGCATTTAAAAAGGTTAAAATCCTGAAAATTAATGAATATTTGGTAGTTATCAGGACTGATGTTGGTTAAAAAAAAATCTAAGACAGTGAAAGTGGAAAATAATATTTATATATAACTTTTTATGGCAGTTTTCTGACATGGACATTTTTGTCCTATAAGGTCCTCTGAGTAACTTTTTTATTGACGCACAAGGGTTAATTAAATCAGATCCATAAACAAACAACTACCATTACAAAGATCGAGTCACTTTATTCACTCCTAAAATAAGTAAATAAACTATCGCTGTAACAAATTAACATTTAATAAAATATTTCACACAAACTGAACGTTTAACCTCACATTTATTCAAAAGGCTAAGCGAGTTAGCGGATGAGCTAATCAACACGTCCTCGCGCTAAAACTAATTAAATTAATATAAAACAATAAAACAACATTATAACACCTACGAATAAATATAATAATCTTACCAAATAATAGCCAGTCCGAGTGTGAAAACGAGTCCATAAGCCGTATAAAGTCACTCATAACAGATGCGGGTAAGTTGTACAGAAACTCTCTGTCAAACTCAGCTCGAGACATTTTCAAAGACCTTGCGTGTTTTAAATTATTTTATTCTCTCTTTTTTCCTTTCTGTGCAGTGTACTTTTTGTTTTAAATCAGCCCTGTTATTGTTTTAAGTGGCTTTTGAAAGAGGGACTTTCCTGCTTGTGGCTGTCACCTGTGTATTTTTCGTTTCTTTTGCTTTGACTCTGAGTCACCACCATCATAAGTTTGCGAAATTACGCATCGTACTATGGCGAAGGTTTTGAACATGAATATTAAATAGGTCGCGCGTCATCTCATTTAAAAATTACGAGCCTTCGCCGTACACATGCCAGCTAACTGAAACGCCCACTTTCTAAACGTCGCCAGGTTACTGAAACACCCACTTACTAAACAGCTGCCTTTCAGTCAATCAGGAAGGCGTGCTGGGGAAACGTCACGTTACGAAATTAATATTCATAAGCTAAAACCTTCACCATGATAGAGTTCGTAAATTCCTTCGCCGTTAGGTCAAACAACATATTCACATCTTCCACTTCCTTTTTCCATGACTATAGTTACACAGTAAATTTCACTGCTCGTATAGCCTACTAAATATGCTGTTTTTTTTGTTTTTTTTTAACATAATGACTTTTTTTTTTTTATCTCAAGTGATGCAACATCACCAGAACTCCCGTTACATAAAACCATATTAATACATTTATAATACATTTGTTAAAAATAAATAAATAGTCAGTTAAATGTCATCAAGTTTGAACGCAATGAAAAAATATACAAATCAACATTTATGTTTTAAATGAGGTTAAAACTGCAAAAATTACACAGAAAGACTCAAAGCAAAACTGAAACGTGACAATAAACTTAACTGTTGATTTCATTTTCCAAATGAAAAGGTATCAGTTTACTTTTTCCTGGTTTTGTTTACATTTTATTCCCACTTTTGACTCATGAACTGAATTTTCCATTTTAACAATGGACTTTTGGAGGAGTGAGTCCAGAAATAGAGGCGTTACTAAATTGTAGATAATAAAACAGTAATGATTATACAAATTTGTGATTTAATATTATTCATTTGGCATTCCTTTGAATATAGTACTATATCATTAAATGACATTATTATAGGCCTATGTATCTGTCAAAATGCCATTTTTGTTTGTAATGAGAGTGAAATAAACAGGTTAGACAGAGAGCGGGTAAATGTTGTTTACTATTGTGTATCTGTTACATACGGCAAACAAATGATACAGTAACACAGTACTATAAAAGTAGACACAAACTATACTTTTCACTGTCAGGAAGGCAAGGACTTAGCTTGGCAGATGGCGAATAACCACTGACACCTAGTCTGTAGGATTGTTTGGTTAAAATAACATTTTTAAGATACATACTACCCATCCCTTTTATTTAAAACTAAATTAAAAAATAATATGAAAACAAAAAAACTGCTTTGGACAAAGGTAAAAAATACATACAAAAAGTTAATGGGTGTCCTGCCGGGAAACATACTTTATAAAGTGCAGATCTTTAGACTTGGTTGTCCATCCGGTCAAGGTTGAAATATTTTTGTCACAAAATGTAATTTGATTGGAAGATTATGTTTGCAGCCAGGTTATTTTATGGTCATGTTAAAATGGAGAATATTTCCCAACAAACACATCACTCAATAATCCGAGACACATTCGACATACCAGGGATGAGAAACACATCATGATCCTAGAGCTTTTTTACATAATCAATATTGCCCAAGTACATCTCCCAAATATTATCCAATGCATTTTTTTTTTTTTTTTTTCAATTAAGAAAATAAAGCAAGGCAAACATACTGTTGTTCTCTAGAAATCCTTAATACATCCAAAGCACTGAATACCAACAAGAGGCAAACACAGGACTCGGAATAAAAATACAACTACGGTATAAAGATAAATTCTATTATTCAAACTTCAAGGCACAAGACTATGTTAAATAGACCATGAACTCTCTACCACGGTGGATCTGGAAACTAGTTCTTATAGTTAAACTTGTTTCATTTGACTTTAAATTGTTCTCCTTGCATGGTTTGAAGTGCTGTAGTTCAGTTATACGGGTAAAACTTCAGTATTCCTTTTTGCTAAATTACAGACATGCTAAAGGTGAAAACTCATTAGATCTGCTGGGTATACTATAATACTATTGCTATGAAGTTAAAACAGCCTATTCCCAATGTTAGATTTATTCATAATAATAATAATTATCAAAGAAATACTAATAAAAATAAATCTAACACGTAAATCTATTCTAGCCACTACAATCGCTGACAAAAGTAGTGACATTTGAAGCCAAAACTCAGCTACCGTCAGTTAACAAATAGTTCAATAAAATCTGTTCATTAAAACAGACCAAAGTGCACAGCTAGCCTTCATTGACCGGAGCACATTCAGTATTTTTATACCTTATCAAAATCTTCAGATTCAGTTGGCATGGTTGGGCTCAGCTCTTTGAGCGCTGTTTAAAAACATCATATATATATATATATTAGCAAAGGGCAAGCAATGTCATATCTTCTAATGGTAATCATGCATACTGATACATGTTCACATACATAGCATGTATTTTTGGGTACAGGGACACAAGGACATTCCATAGCATGTTTCACTGCCAGAGGCACAAAAAATCCAAACAAACAAACAAACAAACATATAAATGATAAAAAGTAATTTTCTTATTCTTTACCCATTTGTAAGGGCTCCATTTTTGTCAATGGGATTTGAACGCTATAAAAAGCAAGAAGTTCAATAAGCAGAGGGTTTTGAAGAACACACCATTGTGTTGGACGAAAACATTCAGCTGATGGCAAAAAAGATATATGAATAACAATAACTAGTTACAAGACACACCAGTGCACGTCTTACCTATTCAACATCCATTTTGCTTCAAAAGGTTTTTCTCCAGATTTAAAGGTCACTTCTACCACTTAGAAAATCTCCCCAAATAAAGGCACTACCCTTTCTGTTGCAGCCAAACAGTTCAATGCAGCGTTTGTGGTCATTTAGAGTCAAAATTTCAAAATAAGAGTTGTCATAACTTCAATTCGTGTCCGGAGGTTACTTTTCTTACATATTATTTTCTTCTTAACTGGATTTTCCCCTGAAATACTGAGAATGTCTACAAGTATTTCATGTACATCTTTTGCCTTGCTCAGTAAAAGTTGAAGGAATCCATTCTGCAACCTCCATTCTCCCACCTAAGTTCAGTCAGACCTGGGAGGCGTTCACTGCGGACAGGTCACAAACGTCAGCCGCTGGTAAAGTGAGCGCTCAGACTCTGACAAGAACACAGAATGGTATTTGATGACGCTTAAAGTCTCCTGTTCAACCTCAAGCAATTAACCGAGTTTGCTTTTACAGAGCTGAATGGATTCCGCTTTCTTCAAACCAAAAACACTGACTTCAAAACCCCACTACCTTTCGACTATCAAAAATGATTATATAGCTCTTGTTCTGAGCGTAAATGCTCTATTATTCTCTATGCCTCTTCCCAGTGGTGAGGGTCGAGGGAGCGGGGGGGTTGGAGGAGGAGAATGGAAACGTACAACTAGTTTTCAACCTTTAAAAAATTATAGCGAGGAGTTGAGAACGAAAAAACGTAAGATGTCCCGTGTGATTGTCGATTCTAGTTTAATCTACACATTTAGCAACACAAAAATAATACATTTTTAAGACTACCCTAAAGCACACTTCAGAATAATGACTGGCAAGTTCTCCCTTGCATGCAATTTAACCCCTAAATGACGGAAAATATCAAAAACAACATCCTACTCTAGTAGATCTAACAGACAAAAATATTTAATGAGTATTAAGTGTTATTTTATACCTCACTCTCCTGATTTAGATTTAGTAGTAACCTTTTTTTTTTTTTTTTCATTTATGTCAGTGAAAATGCAAATCCATCAGATATTGTCTTTCATGTGTTTGGAGCACATTAAAAGTCTCCTTTTCCTTTTGAATGTTTCTAGATTTACTAGAATTTTTATGGTAACAGTCAAAAGTCATTAAATGACTTTAGTGCCTTCATTACCTCATTACTGGCCAGAAATATGTGATATAATATACTGCAGGTGAACTGTAGGCCTGACATGAGAATTTGAGATCACATGCAGATGCGTGTACCACATATTATTTGATATATTTGGGGGTATTTAAACAAAATTAAAAAAATAAAAACAAAAAATTGCTCTTTAAAATTAATTTAAACATGCATCCTATCCTAAATCAAGAGAGTTAATACCTCCCGACATGAAACCGAAGTGTGTGCAAGGCTAAAAAGAAAAATATCTGCAAAAACGTGGGCGGGCCTCTCGCAATTTCACGTGATTTAATTTTCACTTCTGATTTATTTAAAAGTAAGGTGCATTTCATCTAGAAAATAAAAATAAAACAGAAAACAAAAGTGCTGTAAAGTTCCTGCAAAATCCTAAACAAAGTTTTACACAATCAACAAAGAAGAACTTCCTCAGTTTGGTTCACAATTTTCTTAGGATTAAGTTTCATCCCAAATATACAATCAAATATACTGTCTATCTTCGAAATGTAATTACTAAGACATCCATAGTCCAATCTATAACGACTCTTCACAAATGTTCTTTTTTTATTTCCGCTGAATAGTTTATCAGCCTTAAGAAAGAAAACCATTAGGCATTAGATTAAAAAAATAAATATTTTGAAATAAACATGATGGCAAGGTGGTCTAAAACGTAAAGCGTGTAGATTAACGTTATTTTTCTTCCTTTTTGCCAAGCCAACCAAGTCATTATAAATGTTTGTTCGTTATTTTTACATGTGTAAAATGCTTCACCCCCATTGGTTAGCCATAAGTGCTGAACCTGGCTGTATAAACTTTTATGTACAGGAAAGACAAAGTTACTGTAGTACTGAAGTAAACAGCTATTGTGTGTAGACCTAAAACACGCAAACATAAGCAACCCATGCATTAGACACCGCTACAGCCTGACAAGACGTTATATAAATATAGCCATCTATTAATTTTTCCATCTGAATCGTTTTTTTAGAACAGCAGCTCTATGGGATTCATCTATAACCACACACAACTAAAAGAAAAGCTACATTTGAAACTGTAAGCTTTTTTGTTAGGGATTTGTGTTGCTATAACACAAGGCCACTATTTAAATTGTACTTCATGGACAAACGTGGGTAAACAACAAATTCATTCCACTTTTCTTATTCACTTAACCGAGTTAACATCTACTCCTGACTCTACATTGGACTGTGCTTTCAATATTCCTTAACAAATACATTTGTGCTTTAGCATTCCCAAAAGAAAAAAAAAAAAAGAAAAGAAAAAAATCATCACTCTCTGGTTGCTTTTTCTAGGACACTACTAAAACGGGCGGTTGTTAATTGAACTACTAATAAATAAAGGCAAAAGTATACTTTTGATTTTCTCGCACACAATGTGCGTGACTCAAATTTCGTCATCAGCACAGCATGCGTGGACTGTACGCTTACAGCCTAGATTTTCTAGACAAGCAGACAGTGCACGTCCGTCGTCGGCGAATGCGCCTGCCATTGACTGTGGTAGATAGAAGTCTATCACAGAGCAGTCGTAGCGCACAAGCGTTGGACGTGTCCGTGCAAGACAGAACGGCAAGCAGAAAAACTTGTATGAAGAAACTTGTAAAAGTATACCCCAGCCTTATGAAATTTCACTCTACGTTTGTGCACTAACAATAGCAACAATAAAGGAAATAGCATTCAATAATTTCAATAAATCTTCACAGGTCAACACGAACCCACAACTAGGAAGTTCTTTTCTGTCGGAGTTAAGCTAGTATCTTTTATTTTATAAAGGTTAACGTGGGGATGCAGCAACAGCTCTGTCCGACTCAAATGGAAAGGTCTCGTTGAAAAAAAAGGAAAAAGTAATATGACATATTTTTTTCCTAGCAATGAGATGACATGACCATGAAGCAATTTAGTACTTTTGGGTGGATTTCAATCTGAGAAATTTTGCTTTACGACAACTATGGTGTGTGACTTATGCATTCATTACCACTCGAGTGTGTTTCTATTTCCTACAAGATTTGACAAAGGAATAACGGGGTTTAGGTGAGTTCTAAGATATACTAATACAAAGATATAGTGAGGGGGGGAAAAAAAAAGTATAAAGGAAAAGGTTACCAGAGAATTCATCCGGAAGCAATACGGTAGAGATAATTAACCGCCCCACGTCCAACCCACAGAGAGAACGAGACACAACAGCTGCCTTTTGTTTAAGTACGTTTACATTTTTGTATATTTTGTAATTTCCTTTTTCTTTTTTCCATCAGTAAAAAAAAAACGAAAATCACTCTCGCTAGGACAGCCTCGACTTCCTTTGCACACAAAGCGGTTGCTGATTGGTCAGTTAATCAGTCAGCTCACGGGTTCGCTCACTGGTGTCCGCGACTCAACCGTTTCCTCTCGGCTTGGCCTCGGAACGGCGGAGGGTGGGACAATGTCTCTCAGCTCCTTGCCGTCCCCTCTAAGGTCAGTGGAAGCCATCTTGCCAGCGTTATCAGCGTCCCTGCTTGAGGAGCTGTCAGTTCTGGCCTCTTCCCTGCAGGCCATGTATTCCGGTTTGGGCCTAGAAGTGCTCAAGTCCTGGGGTTCGTTTTCTGCGGAGACAGGTGGCCCTCCTTGCATGGAGTGACCCAGGGAGAGCTGGTGAGCCTGCGGAGTGTAGGTTGAGGGCGGCACTGCCTGCAGATGGTGTTGGTGGTGGTGATGAAGATGGTGATGGTGGTGTTTAAAGTGCTGCCCGCGTTGATCTTTTTTTTTGTGACCCTTTGGTCCACCTCCGCTGGTACCACTGCTGCTACTGCCATTCCCTGGATCCACAGATGCCTCTTTGTGTTTCCGACCCAGATGCTTGTGAAGCCTCTGTTTCTCCATTTCTACCTCCTCCCCTGTAGGGGTCACAGTTGATGCCATTAGCCGTTTTGCTACCCCAGTCCCACTACTTAGTGCTGACATCTCGGTTGTAGAGGCGGTAGATCCCTCCAGCTCCTCCATAGTCTCTCGTGTTTTGCGCTTCTTGATTGGAAGCGCCCTCTCCTGGACAGGCTTTGCAGAAGACTCCTTCTGAGCTTTTTTCTTGGCCTCTGCACTGAGAATGGCGGCAGCGGCATAAGCTGCACTAGAGCCAGTCCCCGCTGCCGACTGAGATACAGCTGCTGGCTTACGGCCTCGTTTTTTGGGAGTACTTAGTGGCTCCTTTTCCAATTTTCTCTTGCGCCCTCTGTGCACTTTGGCAACTGCCGCTTGCCCCAAGGGAACCACTACTTCAGTTTTAGGGGTCACAAAAGGCATCTTCACAAGGAGTTTCCCAGGACTCTTTTCTACAACGCGCTTTACCGCCACCCCTTCTGTGGTCGGCCGTATCTTGCCGCTGCCTTTTGGCCGTCCCCTCCCGCGACCGGTGGGTTTTGCCACTTTAGGCTTCTTTGGCGGTCTCTTTTCTCTGCGAGAGGGGCTCCCTCGGCCTGTGACCGTAAAGTCAAAGTCATTGGGGTCCGTTGAGGTATCGCCCACCTTTTGGAAGTATGCCATGAGCTCGACTTTGGAACGGAAGGCTTTCCCTTCTGGGCTAGAAAAGAAATACAAATGTTTTATTATAATTATGTGACTTCAAATAAAATTGAACACAGTGGCTATTGGACACTTTCTGGTTTTCAAAAATTGAACAGTGGAACATAGTCCATGGGTAATGTGATGAACTACACATGTGGACCAAACCTGTGTTAACTTGAGGGGAACTGACTTCAGAAATTTACTAAATATTCTTTTACAACCAGTTCTTTAAAAGTCATCAGATGGCTCAGAAAAGTCAATATACAAGCATATTTGCAGATGCCACATTGGTTATCGAATGCAGTGGCATTCAGAGATTAACTAGTGTGGGTTAAGTGTTTAAACATTTTATGGGGCCACTGTATTTGAACTTGGGAAAGTATATTTGTACCCAATTTGATTCAGCGTAATCAATCAAGTACATCATAATCAGTTGAACATCTTATTTGATGTTACCTTTATTTAACTGAAATTAGTGCTGATAAAGTGATGTGGGAACCGGGACACACCAGTCAGCATTAACCAAATTAGTCAGCAATACAATACACTTCACAATATTGAATTATTTAGCCTCACAACAAGTCTTGTAAATCAATCCCCATACAGCTCTAAAATATAAATCTCAGAGACCCTTACTAGTTTATCGCTCTCTATATTTGCAATTAAGTTGTTAAACAGAGTTTTATTTACTGCTGGTATCTGTCAAACAAGTTCAACACTGGAAGCGACTGATGTTACATCATGCCGCAACATCTCAAAGCTGTCGATACTTGAAGCATTGAAGCTGTAAAGGTCGAAACATACTCTTTGTAAGTATGGGAACGCAGATGCTTCTACCTTCGCAAGCTTGATCTCGTGCATAGTAGCATTCTAATATTTGTCAGAACGCAATTCATCACACAACGCAAGTATGCGTTGCATTCTCAATGTTGCCACAAGGGACACAGCAGCGAGATTAGTGTGAACTATGCTTAGTTTTTTCATTAAAGTCAACTACTCTCATGGCAGAATAATAACAGAGATTTAAATGGCACAGACATTTGAAGGTAACTCTATCGCCCCTTTCAGTAATGAGGTTTGTTCCTGCCACGGTAACGCAAAAACACACATTAAGCATGTTCAACCAGACCGTGAGTTGGCAATCTGTAGGATAAGCGCTTGCATCCAAGTTCAAGTTTGCGAAGAGTATGTTGGCCTTAAGTTACCTCAGAAGGTTCCCTATCCATTGACTCAAGGATCGACTTTAGCCACAGTAAAATTTAATTTATTTTTCCTACTTTATTTTCAACAGAAATGCTTTCGTATGTACTGGTAATAAAAACAGGCCATTTCAGAAAAGCAATTTTTTTTTATATAGTATTTAGCTTCAACCACGGTAAAATCACTGTAAAATCACAGATGGCAATTGCTTATTGCTTTTATAAAACAGTGGCAACAGCAATATGGTAAAAGATGTTCAATAAACACTTATCATTAATAATAATATAAAAATTGGAATAAGCAATTCTTCCACCAAGTAATATAGATCATTTTTGTTCCTAATTGTAAGTGAGCCAAACGAGACTCTTCCAATCAGAACTAAGAGTCAGAATGATACATTTATAAACACAATGTTACAAATGTGTAAATAAATGTTTATTTTAAAATAACAAAATAATTATAGCAATTAATTAATGCCTTGTGTAAATACAATAATTGTATATTAGTAGACAAAGAAAATGGAAAGTCCACTAAATGAGCAACAGGCACTTCTCATGTGAGGAGCTCCATGTTATTTATTTAATTATAATGGGAACATTCTATTTCTGTCATATCATGACATGCAGCTTGCGTCCAGTGTAAACAGTGTTTCAATTAGTGTGCAAAGAGCCCCCAGACACGGCAATGTAACTTTAACTAGATTCGCATTTCCTGAAAAAAATGCCAGTGCTCACATTGCAGCAAAAGAATAGGGTTAAAGTTGTTTTCTGTTGAAAAGACATTAAACAAAGGCAATCTGAGTAAACACAAAATACAGTTTTTAGATGATAATGTTATGTATTGAAGCAAAATAGTGATCCAATAAAAACTGGGTCTGTGTTTAAAAGTATTTGCTAGTTACTAGATACCCAAATCTATGAAACTGCTTTCATAATGGGGTTCAGCTGGACTAGACATTCCCAGGCCTGATTACTGACAGCCCTGTTCAATCAAATCATCACTGAAATTTTTTCAGCATGAAGCTGGTCTCATCCCGTAGTACACTATGCCAAGGACGAAAGAAATTCCAGAAATTATAAGGAAAAAGATGATTGAAATACATCAGTCTGGGATGGGATACAAAGCAATTTCAAAGGCTCTGGGACTCCAAAGAACCACAGTGAGAGCCATTATCTCCAAATGGTGAAAACATGGCACAGTAGTGAACCTTCCCAGAAGTGGCTGCCCTTCCAAAATTCCACCAAGAGCACACCGACGATTCATCCAGGATGTCACAAAAATGCCAAGGACAACATCCAAGGAACTGCAGGCCTCTCTCACAACAATAAAGGTCACTGTTCATGACTCCACTATCAGAAAGACACTGGGCAAAAATTCCATCCATGGAAACCTTTTGGGAGTATGTTCTGTGAACTGATTAGTCGAAAGTGGAACTGTTTGGAAGACAGGGGTCCCGTTACATTAATTCAAACACAGAATTCCACAAAAATGTTGGTGGTAATGTGATGGTGTGGGGATGCTTTGCTGCTTCAGAGCCAGGGCAACTTATAATAATTGAGGGAAGCATGAATTCTGCTCTCCACCACAAAATCCAAAAGGAGAACATCCGGTCATCAGTCCGTGAGTTGAAGCTCAAGCGCAACTGGATTATGCAGCAAGACAATAATCCAAAGCATAGGAGTAATTCCACCTCTGAATGGCTCAAAAGAAGCAAAATTAAGTTTTGGAGTGACCTAGTCAAAGTCCCGACTTGAACCAGATTGAGATGCTGTGGCAGGACCTTAAACTGGCAATTCATGCTTGAAAACCCTCCAATGTGGCTGAACTAAAGCAATTCTGCAAAGAAGAGTGGGCCTAAATTCCACCACAGCATTGTGAAAGACCGATCTCAATTAAGATAAGGGGGCAGTTAGTTTTTCAAATGGGCGATATAGGTGTTGGATCACTTTTTTGCACCAAAAAATA
The DNA here is from genome assembly GCA_032164185.1 of Moxostoma hubbsi. Classification (NCBI taxonomy): domain Eukaryota; kingdom Metazoa; phylum Chordata; class Actinopteri; order Cypriniformes; family Catostomidae; genus Moxostoma; species Moxostoma hubbsi. The sequence continues at coordinate 6,899,644 of JAVLUX010000018.1, forward strand.
TATATATATATATTTGAAAATTATATTTTGTGTACTCAGGTTGCCATTGTTTTATGTTATATCTCGTTTGAAGATACTAAACAATTTAGTATGAAAAATACACAAAAATAGATTAAATCAGGAAGGGGGCAAATACTTTTTCACACCACTGTATATTTGCAGTATAAAGGTGACTATAGATGGTTAAATAGAGAAATTAAAGAAAAAACAACCACAATCAAGAATGAAAACACATGTAAGATCGAAGACCAATCATAATGCTGAATGCCATTATAACGCCATCACTTAAAGTGCAATTATAATGTCATCGCTGTAGGTTAGATTTTGAATCGTGAACATTTCTAATGCATGTAATGTGATGTGATGCACGTCAGTGGGCCATTTTTAAATGTAATTTTACATTCAAAATGATCTACAAAACAAACATTTGAATGGAATCTATATGTCAAGTAGTTCAGGTGGAATTAATTGCTGAAATTTGTGGAGAAGTGAGAAGAAAAACGAAAAAGTCAAGAGGTATTTCAATGCAGAGCTTGTCTTGAAAGCACTAGAATAATGTAATTTGGATACATTATTATAATATTAACAGACACAGATGTACTTGAAAAATGCACTTGTTCTATTATATACTAACTTGATAAGGTAGACATCAAATTTGCCAGCAGATCGGCCAGACTTGCGCTGTTTCAGCTTGCGCTTCCAACCTAGAGGCAGTGAAGGGTCATCATACAGCGGGCCTCGGTCCCGAATGATGGAACGCCGCTGCTTGGCTGATGCAGAAGATTCCGGAGCGCTGAGAGCAGCTCCAACTTCAGGGTCAGTGGGTTCGGATTTTCCTGCCTCTGTCTGTTGTCCGTCATCCACCGCTGTGGAGGGGGCCGCGGGTGGAGGAACAGACACAGTGGCCTCCAGTTTCTCCACATTCTGGAGTTCTCTCTTGTTTTTCTTCTGTTTCTGTGTCTTGTCTTTTGAGGCCTCCTGGTCTTCATTCTTGTCCTCACCTCTGCTGACAACATAGGAGATAAGTGACACTTTTAGACAGGATGAAAGTCTTGCAGGTCCTAGTTCCATTCAACTGCTTCTCAAAATGTCTGAAAACTTTATATAAAAAAAGAAAAAGAAAAAAAAAGTGCTGTGCTTTCATATGTTATCATCAATTCAATATTTTGTCTGAAAGCATGCTCGTTTTCAGATCACACAAGCTCTATTAAATACCAAGGAGCAGAATTTAAGGTATAAGCATAAAACTTGGCTTTAGTTTTAATCAAACAAATTGATGCAATTTGCAGCTTGAAGGTTAAGTCAGTTTAATACATAATTTCAAGAAAGCTATTAGTAGGTTGATACCCCTTAAAAGTGTAAACAACACTGTTGCACTATCAAAACATATGAGTGAGCATTTCAACCAGCCCAACACAGCAACACTGCCTCAACTAATGGCGGGAGATTGGGGCAGAACTATGTTTGTCCACCCAATGGCCATTTTTTGAAAACAATACTTTTTGCAATTTTGTTTGTTGATGTTAATGCTGCAGAAATTACGACCTAATTTCTTGAAATTGCGTAACTGTTGCCACATTTTTGCAAAATGACATTACGTGGATCCTTGCATGTATTGCGGTAGTTTCGAGGTGAAAGATCCACCGTGTGGTGCAAAAAGCTTATTATATTAGTTATATGTTCTCCCAAGCAATTGCGTGTTTTGAGGTTGATGCGTTGTTTTAAATCAACAAAAATCTACCTACCTCCCTACCCTAAACCGAACCACTAGTGTAATAAAAGCAAATGTGACATGAAAAACGCAATCATGTAATTTTTTTGTTACTTTTATGACACTTTTGGCTCATATGCCGACTCTGTCCTTATCAGCTGAGCTACCACGCAACTTGACTGCACTCAAATTAATGCTGTGCACAAGTGATCGACTAATCGAGAACTCGTTCTGCACCAGCTAGTTGACTTTTAAAAATACTGTTCGAATATCACAAATTGATTTTTACTTTGCCCATTTGACTGCCGTGAGCAGCGTTGAATTCTGTATTGAACCGCTCACCAAATCTCGCAGTTAAAATCAAGTCCACAGGGAGGCGCGGTGGATGTGTGTCAGAGGCGTTGGATGAGAGATTTGATGGCGTCTGTGCTTTTAAAAAGCAAAGCCTACTGTAGTACTAGCATTACATGTAACAGAACACATATGTTCAACACTCAATGATGTTTCATTATTTAAAAATAAAATAATATTCATAGTCAAATGATGAACACAGCAAATGGTGACTGGTTAATACGTTATTTTATGTTGCACATACTGCTAACAATCCTCAAAAAGAGTAACTGTAGGTAAAAAAAGTAGTTTTTGGAAGTCACCATATAAAGAGGAAATGAAATGTTGACATAAAAACTGACTTTGATCATTTATCGTACCAGAGATGATTCATTTTTGTTGTAATCAAAATATCATGCCATCATATTACATTTCAAAGACTGGAACACATTTTAAATGCATTTAGTATAGAACAGTGTTGGGTGTAATCTAATTACAAAGTAATTAGTTGCTGTAATCAAATTACTTTTTTAGTAAATAAAAGTAGCATAATGCATTACATTTTAAATTCTTGACTTTAAACTGACTTTCAATTAATTGAATTACTTTTAAGTACATTATGGGTGATGCTTTATATATATATATATATATATATATATATATATATTATTTATGTAGAATTATGGCCCTGTACCTAGTCATTGTGAAGCAGAAATGTGAGGTGCTGAGCATATGACTTGTGTGTAACAATGAACAAGAAAGAAATCTAGACCTTATTTTGAATTTTTTGAGCAGAAAAGTGTTTTCGATAGAAACCAAACTAACTAAAAGTAATTAGTTTCAATTAAGTAATTGGTTAAGTAATCTGATTACAATTTTAGGGAAATAGTTAGTTATTTATCGTGGATTATTTTTAAGTAACTTAACCGACACTGGTACATTATGCAAGTGATACGTAGATGATATACTTTTACACACAGTCATCCTTCAAATGTGAAAGGGGGGGGGGGGGGGGGGGGGCTGGAACCTATCCCAGCTAACATTGGGCGAAAGGCGGGGTACACCCTGGACAGGTCGCCAGTCCATCACAGATGTTTTAAAACATAATTTATATAAAACGCGGCAGCTTCAAAATTCACGTTTGAGATATGACTGTGCATTGTTTAACAAAACGTCCAAGTGTCTTCAAGTAATGTTTACCACAGACCTTAATTTACTCAAATACAAAACTGCCATTTTTAATAACCCATAGGAAAGTCCAGAGGGAACCAATGGCCCGAAAAGGCTAATTCTCTTTGGGTATTTTGGACAACAACCTAAACAGCTCTATAGATTTTTAACGATAATGTATAATAGTTCAAGCCAGACCTACAATGAGCTCTGAGGTTGTTAAGTGATGGTACGCTTCTTTAGAAGGCACACATTATTTGCCAAGGATTTCAACTTTATTTAATTGCCAAATTCCTGTTGAGGAACTACACTGTCCATATTCCTGAAGCGAATACCACCAATCTGAGAAATTGCTGTTACCATCGAGGTGGATTATGGCCACATCCACACTAATCCTTTTTTTGTTGTTGTTGTTGTTGAACACAGTTCAGTTTCGCTAAATAATTTACAGTATGTACAATCTTGTAACTTTGTCTTTTATCAGATTTTCATACACGTTTTTTTGCTGTTGCTTCAAATCAAAGAATGTAATTATGAACTGACAAAGTCTACGGTAACTCAGATAACCGCTCTGTACAATTGTGATGTAAAGAATATCTTCGCAGAATGCTTTTCTGAGAAGCGGGTTGGCGCTGTTTTGGCAGCACGAGGGGGACCTACACAATATTAGGCAGGTGGTTTTAATGTTATGGCTGATCGGTGTATACTGCATAGGATTGTCCATTTAGTGGATTGTTTTGTAGAAAATTTGTGAATGTCTGTGCAGTGAAAAATTCATGTAAGTCAGTTAAGACAAGGGCTCCTACAGATATGAAAAATCAGGAATTATTGGGCCATTTAAAATGATGATTTTGATTCTTAAGAATATTCTGCAGCAGTCATGATAAGGTACTGTAAATTAACGGGTCAAAAGATTTGTAAACTTTATACTGTTGCATCTGCCACCGAGCGTGCCGATTGGAGAACCAATTTGTGTGGAGGCAATACCCATAATCCCCTTGCGCTTAAATGTATTTGTGTCTTTGGTCAAAGCATGGCGATTGGCGATATACGAGTACATGGACCTTATTATTGCTTTGCGTTAATACAGTAGACGCTTCTTGTTTATGGGTTTTATTGTTTTAATGATGTCTTGCTGTAAAAAGTTGTTTTGTGAAGTTTCTTCAGTTTTCATTTTGATTTCACTTTTATGAAAGTTTTAGTGGTGATTACGACACTCCTATTTAAGTCAACCTAACTAAACAGTATTATGGTGGGGTTGACATGAAATTGAGTAGAAATGAAAAGCTGCTTAAAAGTATTTCTTACTCCAAACTTAATGTAAGCTTGTTGAAATTTGGTGAATATGTAGAAATCATTGTTACATCTGAGTGTGTTGGACTTAATTTATTTACAGTAGTTAACTGAAAGCACAGACAAACTTAAATTGTTAAGTTGATACAACTTATTTGCCCCAGAGTTGAGAAAACTTAAATTAAAGTCCAGAAGCTGGTTGCCTTAATTTTTTAATAACTTTTTATTTTTTACAGTATAGTTAGGTAGTGCAGTGATGCAGTGTGCTAAACACCTAGCATATTTTAATTGAAAATCAAACGGCATAATGCTGATTGACCTGTGGGTCAGGAGAGGCAAACTGTATAAATCAAGACATTAAAAGGGATGGAAATCTCAAAATTAAACTGAATATTATCTAAATGATTTGTGACACATTAAGTGACATTTCACAACAAGAGATAAAGAATTAAGAAACCAGTCAGAATGAAGATGAAGATAAAAATTCCCGAGTGACTAAAATGAATCATGGCAACTAATTGAACCCAAACTAACACTAAAGCACTACATTTTTAATTCACATTCAGATCTGTTTTCTTGGTTTAGCCAATGTTTTGTTAATCATCGAGGAGCAGCTGTCATGACTGCATGTTTCCGCATGTTGCTAAGTTAACACAAGACCCAAGAATATAAATTACAAATCGTTAAATAAATGCAAAATGTTTGATTGAACAATTTTGCTTCCTTCAAGTCGTATTGTCAGAATCATCGTATTCAGGGCTGGACTGGGAAGATAAATCGGCCTGTGATTTTACATAGCAACTGGCCCGAAAGTTGTGTTTGCTGTCCTTTTCTGCATATCACGGCACCGTTTTGTGGTCCATTCTGCATAACACGGCGGATCATTTGAGCCTATTGCGGCCCATTCGGCCCGGTTCGTGGCTGACACACCGGCCCGCTCGGTTTTCCCGAAGACGAATGCACATGAACACCATCACAATGTCATATTTACCAGTGGAAAACTCTTTTAAGCCGTGGCTTTACTAGATGAGGATGTGTCAACTAAAGAAATAACAACTGGTATTGATCATAATTAATGTATAATGGTAAATCTTGACTGTACGTTTTCGCTTGTATAACTAAATTATAAAAAAAAGCTTTATAAATAAATAGAAAAAGCATTAAAACACACCTAATGATTATCTTTTATTCTTAATTTTGTTGCACTAGCACTATAAAAAGCTACCGGTTTTGTCGGGATGTGAAAAAAGAGAGAAAGAAATATTACATTTCCGAATGTGTTCATTTTATTTCAATAAAAACCACTCGGATGCATATCACATCATAATTACAAACAAGTAGGAACCTCTGTTAAGGACTTGAAGGTATACTGGACCTCACCTGGACATCATTTAATTTCTTTTGACTGATTGACTTTGTTAAAAACATTTTCAAGGGTGTCAACGGGATACAACAATTTTCTCACAGGAGTAGATATCAGGGACAAAATTAAATAACGTTATTTTATTAAATGGCAGTACTGTTTTAAGGGTGAGTGATGTACCAGTAGCAGTTTTACAAAGGAAAAACACTAAAATAAGGGACTTTCCTCATCCAAAATAATATGCAATTAATGTGGTGCAATTCTAAAAATGTACAGTAATAAATAGGGGTAGGTAAAAATATAGTTTTTCCGATGCATCGCAATCTTTATTTGAGCGATATCAATTTTAAAAAATCCCATGATCGAACTTTAACTCTGCACAACTCCACTACAATTCGAGGAAATCACTTGCATTTGCAATACAATTTTGTGCTACTACTATATTTTTGCTACTAAAATACTATTTATATTGGCAACTGGCTGGTAAATGTTTAGATTTCACTCACCAGTAATTGTGTAGTATAGTGGTGGAGTATTCAGTAGTGAGATCCTTTCACTCCGTGTTGAGAGTAAAAGTTATCCCACGCAACCGTTTTGTCAATGAATAATGTCTCTTTTAATACCATTTCTGTTCTTTACAGTCAGTTGTTGATTAAAAACAACAACAAATATACATTTAAGGGTTATCAGGCACAGATAAGATAAAGCCATTTGAGCCCTCTCTCATTTACATGTGCACATTTAAAAATGCTGTTTACAGAAATCCCGGGTTTCCTTAAAGTCAGTACCGATTTTAAGCACGTGTTCAACCAATCATTGTAAATACAAGTACAAATGATGCAATTAAACAAACATGTACTAAAATATTATATATGCAATGTAAGATCATATTTATTGATTAAAGACACTGATTTAAAATGTGACCAAAGTGATGAAAAATTAATATTTTCATATTGTATCTTGTTAGAAAGTCCTCTGTATAATTAACAGCATTAGCTGGGAGCGAATCTATTTCATATGCAAGCAAAAGGGACTTTAAAACTGCTCCTTTTTGGTTTTCGCTCCTTGGAACGTTTTTAGTCCCTAGAAATATTCCAATCCAATAAAATATGTTTGACAGTGGGTTCTGACATGATGTGGCATGAAGGTTGTAACTGTGTGTATTTCACCATCATTGTGGGTCATAACAATGCCAATTCAATTTGCCTCATTTAGGAACTACAGTATAATTGATTAACATCACTAACTTCATAAATGTTAATGACAATAATCTGATTTACTCATTATCAGGGCTCACAATGCTAAAACTTCCATTTTAATGCAATTACGAATATTCTCATCTGAAAATCCCTCTGAAGCCAAATATACAGGAAAAATGAGTCAAATATTTTACATCAGCCAAACAGAACATCTCATTTTATACCAAACTAACCAATGAATGTCCTAGCAACACAGGAATAAGTTGCAGAGGAAGCCAGATTAAACTTCGAGACATGTCACAAGTGTGTTGTGCAGAAGACATGTACCAGTGTCTCTTGCATGTTATGCAGTTTGTGCAAACCCCTATGCGGTCGACCACACACACATATTCACACAAATATGATGCTGCTAGATCCGTTATCTGGCTACCGGAAGTCAGCAGCACAACAATATTACTCTGAAAATTACCAGCCTGCTCTCACATGGGAGTGCCTTGTGCACTGCCAAAGCATGCTCACTTTATATCGCAATGATGTAATAGGAACACTGATATTAACAGTGTTTTGCACCTGAAGTTATATGGCTTGCATGCTGCAGGGACAAAATGAGCAGCAGCAACAACAACTGACTGTGACATCAGGCAGAGAAATAGCACACTGGCCAACTTGCTTGCAAATGCAAACTTGGTACCTGAAGATATTCAGCTACCTAGACAGGAAAGCACTATTGTGCAGGATCTTAATCACTTATACGCTTATTTCGAGCACTTTCATGCCAAAACAGACGGATATATGTGGAGCAAATCTAATTTCAGTCCCCTGCCTTGTCCTGCAGCTGTGTACAGCGTCACAAGCAAGCTAACTTACTTCAGTCTGCTGTTTTTGACAACCACTAAACACTTGGAACTGTACTAGAACAAGAGACGTAAATATCACCCAAACAAAACATATGGCATCAAATGTGTCCGTCTAAACACCTTGGAAGGCGTTTGTTCTAAATCTCACAAGAGTTTTTGAAGTAACGTCAGAAATTGACACCGAACACACCTCCTCAGACTAGCGCGAGCGCGGCTAACGCGAGCGACTCTCGTGCCGTACAAAGTGTCCGCTGATCATCCATGATGTGGAAAAAGAGCGGGAGAAACACGAGTGACGTATTCTCAACGCCTTCGCCGTCTAGCGCGGCTGACATTTTCCCCCCTCAGCCCGAGAGCCTGTCTGACAAAACAATCAAAATCCTACGCCATCACAGCGTCGCTCGCGACGCCTGACATTTGAATCGTTGACAATGGGAATAGATGCGGTTCACACTTACAGTCTCTCCACTCCGCTCTCTGCGGCGGCCATTTTTATTCAAATAAATAAATGTCCAAAAAAATCACGCAACATCTTTGTGGGTACCCCTCACCCTCCTCTTCCCCACTCCCTCTCACACAACACCATCCTTCGGACGTGAGCTCTCGCGAGAGGTGGGGCGCAAGGGAAAGAGTGCGAAAAGTACGTTCTCGCGAGATTTGAAAAGTGTATAATCAGTCCAGGGCGAGGAAAACTGCATTGCACATCAGAATAATATGGCACAGGGTTATTAATTGTTCCCCATTCTGTGATAAAGTATAGTTAATTTTAAATACATTTTTATATTTTCTTAAACTACGTTCTGAGTTCATTGTCTTGTGAGTCAAAGTATAGGTTTATAAACAGCCAACATTTCAAAATGTACAGGCCTACGCATCATATTAAAAAGAATAGTGTAAGTTAAATAAGGGAGTAATTTATTATAATTTTAATCAGCTAAAAAAAAAAAACTAAGTAACTTTTCAAATAAAAATATGCACTTCAAATAATAATAGAAAAAAAATCTTTATTTAATTCAGGTATAACAATGCTTGTAACAATAAAAGCAAAATAACCACCTAATAAAAATAATAAATATATACATGAGTATGCAATATGAAGCTGGTAGTGACTGGAATCTATTTTATATATATATATATATATATATATATATATATATATATATATATATATATAAACACTGGCGACCAAAGTTTGGAATGATGTACAAATTTTGCTCTTATGGACAGAAATTGGTACTTAGACTGTCACCTTTGCATGAAATGTTCAGTTTTTTGGCAATTTTAAGCTTTGCATTGCCTTCACTGCTCAAAATAATGATTGTCTGATGAGTTTCTAGAGAAGGCTGTTTCTTTTTTGCCATTTTTGACCTAATATTGACCTTAAGACATGCCAGTCTATTGCGTAATATTGCAACTCAAAAACAAACACAATGTTAAGCTTAATTTAATGAACCAAATAGTTTTCAGCTGTGTTTTATATAATGGCAAGTTATTTTCTAGTTCCAAAGGATAAAGTGTTGGAGTGATAGCTGATAGAAATGAGGCCTGTCTAGATATGATAAACTTTTTTCAAATAGTGATGGTGATGATGTTTTTTTTACATGTAATGTTTCAGTAATGTCCTGACTATTCTTTGTGATCAGTTGAATGCCACTTTGGTGAATTAAAGTACCAATTTCCTTTCGAAACAGCCAAATCTGTACATTATTCCAAACTTTTGGCTGCCAGTATATATACACTGATCAGCCACAACATTAAAACCACCTTCCTAATATTGTATAGGTCCCCTTCGTGCTACCAAAACAGCACCAACCCGCATCTCAGAATAGCATTCAGAGATGCTGTTCTTCTCACCACAATTGTACAGAGCGGTTATCTGAGTTACCGTAGACTTTGTCAGATCGAACCATTCTGGCCATTCTCTGTTGACCTCTCTCATCAACAAAGCCTTTCCGTCCACAGAACTGACACCCACTGGATGTTTTTTGTTTTTGGCACCATTTGGAGTAAATTTTAGAGGTCAGCAGTTACAGAAATACTCAAACCAGCCTGTCTGGCGCCAACAATCATCCATGTGATTATCTACTCATCCAATTGTGTGGCAGCAGTGCAGTGCATATAATCATGCAGATACAGGTCAGGAGCTTCAGTTAATGTTCACATCGACCATCAGAATAGGGGGAAAAAATGTGATCTGTGATTTGGACCGTGGCATGATTGTTGGTGCCAGACGGGCTGGTTTGAGTATTTCTGTAACTGCAGATCTCCTGGGATTTTCACACAACAGTCTCTAAAGATTATTCAGAATGGTGCCAAAAACAAAAAGCATCCAGTGAGCGGCAGTTCTGCGGATGGAAACGCCTTGTTGATGAGAGAGGTCAACAGAGAATGGCCAGACTGGTTCAAACTGACAAAGTCTCCGGTAACTCATGTAACCGCTCTGTACAATTGTGGTGAGAAGAATATCATCTCGAAATGCTGTTCTGAGATGCAGGTTGGCACTGATTTGGCGGCACGAGGGGGACCTACACAATATTTGGCAGGTAGTTTTAATGTTGTGGTTTATCAGTGTACATCTTCAGTAGTAAATTCAGCTTAACATTGACATTTTGATCAGTCCAGCTGTGTGCAACCAACAAGTTGCAGGGGCCAAAATGGGTTATGTTTGTTGAGGGTTGCAGTTCATTTTGTTCAAACTTCCTCTTTTTGCACATAAATGTGACAAGGAAGAAAGATAAAAATAACACAAGGAAATGAGAATACTATTAGGGGACATCCCACATCTTTTCTTATGGGCCTAAAGTTAAAAGTGTGGCTTAATTCACTGAAAGCAGTTGGCTGAAAACAGAAAAGAAAGACAATTTTATCAGTAATTTTAACTTCTTATTTCTTTAAAGCAAACAGCTTCTTTGAACTCACAGCCTTCTTTTGTTGTAATGGCCTTCTTTGCAAAGCTGCATTGGAACAATATGTACATTTTAAAAAGTGTTATACAAATAAAACTGAATTAAACTGAATTACCTCAAGTTAAAGATTGTAAAGACATGCATGTTGCATACCACGTTTATTTAAAATTTTACTCTCAGATTTGGTTAATGATACATTGACTGGCCTGGAAAACACAAAAAGCATTTTGGACGTTTCATGTAAATAAAAAATGTATTTTTTATTCTATAGTTTTATAAACATAACAGACTGAGGGAATGTTCAATAGCTTTTATGGCCTTTATGATATGTCAACACAGAAATTGACAAAAAAAAACATGAATAAATAAATTAAATACATATAGCGTGAAAAATATTAATTGGAGTAAAAATGAGTGGCCTGTACTTTGAAAATTCAGCCTATATATATATATATATATATATATATATATATATATATATATATATATATATATATATATATATGAAAAACTAGCAACTTTTGGAAATAGTATTTTTATTTTCTTATTTTTTTATTACAGATAGTAGTAGATTTTTGAAAGTGGATATCATGAAATGTTTTAAACAAGTAAAGGAATATTAAAAAAATATTATTTAATAATGTATTGCTTTGTTTCATTAAGAGCATGTTGGGCCTCCATAACCAATTACCCCACAGCCCACATTCACTCTCTACCCCGAACGCGGGAGCACAACCACCTATGATTAATGGGACAAATTATTTCACTCACTATAGTGATGGTGAGTGTTTAGCGTGCTTTTGGGTCATGCTACATAGAGTGAAAGTTTGCATTCCTTTAAAACACACCGGTGTAGCTTCCGGTCATATTGTGAGCTTTTTAAACTCCTCGCGGCCTTCTTTTCATGTAATGTGGACCGCTGGGCTTTTTGCATTCTTTGGCAACGCTGTTTTTGTCTGTGCCCTGAGCAATGACAGAAGTTTAGAGGACAAGGGCCGCGTCAAATTACTTCGAGCGCGTGAACTGGCAGAACAGCCGCGATATGGCGCGAGCTGGTCTCGAGCTCTGGAGAAAATCCACTCAAACTGCAGAGAAAGAGTTCAGTGATGATGTGCAGAGTAAGATCGCGTTGTCCTTCACGCATTTGCCACCTGTAGAGGTCATCTGCATATTTTACTGGAATCAATTGAAAAACCCCACTGAGCCAGAGGCATGTGACACTGTAGTTTAGAGCAGTGGTTGTCAACTGTTTTTTCTTCAGGAGCTAGATTTTACTCTGGTAGTAGTGACCCTGTACAATGCAATTGTTTTATCATGCAAAGGGTAACAGATATTTTTAAAATCAAACATTGAATTGTATTATTAATATTATCATGAACTGCATAGGCAAAGCAAAATGTTAAAATAGCAACATGACCATTTGTAAACAAACAGCAGTTCATAGTAGCCATGGGGCACTCGTGAATGTCCCAGATAGCACACATACATCTCCGAGATGTCTATTTGAGATCTTTTCATCTGGAAAGCATCAAGACCTAGTTTACATCTTAAAAAGTTCAGATTAACATCTCAAATACATCATCTGAATGTTTTAGTGACATCTGAGACATACTTATTTACATATGTCTTCTAGACGTGTTGCAGATGTGCAACCAAAAAATAAAAAAGACTTTCAGATGTAAACACACATCAAATAGACGTCTGGGTGATGAATGCATGCTATCAGGGAATAGACAACCGAGATGTCTGGAACGTATCACAGTCTAATTAACATCTGCTAAACATCGAAAAAGATCAGATTAACATCTCAAAGACATCTGCTGAATGGCTTCTTGACATCTGAGACATTCTTATTGACATACGCCTTATAGATTGCAGATGCGCAAACAACGTAAAACGTCTCCCAGATGTAAACACACACATGAAATATACGTCTGGGTGATGTAGCCTACATGCGTCAATTTGCTGTGTGTATTTACATCTGGAAGATCTGCAATACATCTATAAGACGTGTCAATGAAGTATGTCTCGGATGTCAATAAGATATTCAGCAGATGTCTTTGAGATGCTTTTGATTTAGAACATTTGTAAATCTGATCTTTGTAAGATGTTTATCAGATTTTAATTAGATCGTGATGCTTTCCAGACATCTCTGAGATATACATGTGGTATCTGGGTATGCATTTTCCAGTGTCAGATGCTGATATATGATTGAATCATTTCCCAGATAGTAATTGAGAAATAAATATGCTGACATTCAAAGTTTTTAATGTTTTAAGTGATATTTTCTTTACTTAGTATTTGTGCAAAATTCACCTAAAATTCTATTGTTTCTTATCCGATGGCTAGATAGTTGGTACATTATGAAACTGACACCAAGGAGAGCCAACACTTTAGTGAATCAGCCAAGCGGGTGGGGTAATCGGCTAATACCAATAATCTCAACGTGGCCAAATATTGGCTGTTTATCGGTGTAACAAAGGTTAGTTGTTGGGCAGATAAAGGAGGAAGCTGAAGCCGGTTATGCTTTTCAGCATAAATTGAAACCAAGTCCAGCTTTTCAGCAGTAATCATAAAACGTCTCTGATCACAAATACACAGTCTCAGGTGTGTCACTCTTCTCTTTCTCTTTCTGTGGACTGGGCTGTCTATTATCTCCCCCAACTCTCACTGTGAACATAGAAATTTTAGTTAGTCACAAATATCCCAGGTGGATGTCCTTACCCCTTTCTCTATAACCCAGAAGGGCGCTCGACCATGGCCTAAACTTTCACATTCGGCCTTGCCGGTATTGTATCAAATTGTGTTCCCCGACAGAATCTGTTTACCCCCTAGTCCCGATAGGGTATGGGGTTATGGTTAGGGTAGGTAGGGTAGTGTAGGTTAGGGTTAGTGTAGGTAAGGTAGTGTAGGTTAGGGTTAGTGTAGGTAAGGTAAGGTAGGGTAGTGTAGGTTAGGGTTAGGGTAGGTAGGGTAGTGTAGGTTAGGTTTATTGTAGATAAGGTAGGGTAGAGAAAGGTTAGGCTTAGGTTTGTGCATGGGGGAATGCATTCTGACTGCGGAGAATGTCACCGTCAGATACACACATCGACATAACACCTGCATTTGAATAATCAGAACAGACGGTTTTGGGACACGACCCACCGGTTGATAACCAATGGTTTAGATACAGTATTGTTACTGTGCATGCTCCTAATAATATAACTATTATTCTTCTGATAATTGTTGAATTGTTCAGCGCAGGTCAGGTCGCACTTTCCCGGAGTGCCCAGAAGAGAGTGATGTCAAAACCTGCACCCAGGACATGGACCCTGTGGCCTTCAACACCTACACCGAGTTTTTCACCCACGCGCACAGCATCTGTCATTATTTGCAGAGTGAACGCTGGCAACAGATAGCCGAAAACAACATTTACAGGTACAAAGGTCAGTAGAAATGATAGTTTCATAGGGTATTTAAAAAGATATTTTATTTTAGTTTTCATATGGGCCGTAACTTAATTGTTATTTTATAACTGAACTTTGTATTTCTTTTTTTTAAATTTATATTGTGTTTTTGTATATTCTCATTCATATGTTTTATATGTAAAATGCCTTGAAGCTGCTATACCTTTAAAGACATTGTATAAACAAAGTGTCTTATTATTTATTTATGTCATTCATTCCATTCATAATGTTTTTATCTTATTTATTCATTCATTTGCCAGACGCTTTTATCCAAAGTGACCTACAGAAAATTCAGTGGGTACAATTTATGCGTTCCCTGGGAATCCAACCAATGATGCGTATAAAATATTTATGTAACCCCGATGTTCATCTATGTTTCAGACTGACTGAGAGTTTGGCCGGTGTGGCAGAGCAGTTGGCATCCACCCAGCGGATGGCAAAAGATCTGGTTGTAGCCCAGATAGCGGCACTTAAATCCCAGGAGAGCATCCTTCTCAATGGAGAAGAATTCAAGAGCACCCTGCAAGACTCAACTCAACTCAACTCAACTCAAGGTGCTGGTTCTGTTTTAAATAGACATGTTTGTCTGGTTCTATGAATGAAAAGGTGGTCTTCATAAAGCTTTTTTGAGAAATTGTTTATGACACGTACGCAGTTGCTTAGAGCCAAGAGGTGTAAAGGGCTTGCTTGGATGTCACAGTTATTCCCTCTTCGTTTTCATTCTCAGGTCATCATCATTGACTCTTTTAAACTGCATCTTATTTTTCATCTTATATTTTGCATGCTTGAGCTTTTTCAGAACTACCTTCACGTTTCTGAGTATTTCATCTAACTGGTCCCAAGGTTATTTTTACTGGATGTATGAAGTCAGTTCCCCTCAAGTTCACACAGGTGTCCTAGGAGAGTAACCACAGATGTAGTTCATCACATTAACTGTGGACATGTTCCAGTAGCGTTTGACAACCAGAACATTTCCAAATATGATTTGCCTTCGTTTTGAACAGTATATGTATTGTTTTGCCATTTACCAACTAACCAACTAAAACATTTTATGGAAAAATCTCATGAAAATGTCATGACTGGGGAAATTTTTGCTAAATAAAATTACGTGATTCAGTAAATGTATCACTGCAGTTTAAAGTTGAAATGTCCACCGAGGGGCACTTAAAGAAATTGAAATGTTTCTCCCAAAAAGATGATGATTTTAAGGTTAATGTTCTAGGAATTTTAACTCTATGGACCCGCCGGCATAAGATAAGGTTACGCTTATATTTTAAAAGTCCCTTCATGCATAAGTCTTACATATTTGGTCGAATTTTAAAGCTTAGAATTTCATAATTTTTGCATTTATGCTACATAAAATAACTAAATAAAGTCTGACATCTTGTATGGCGCAAATAAGCGCCACCTAGAGGTGATGATGCGTATATTTTTCACACATAAATAGACAAGTCGTATATTAAATGAAAGCTCTCATTCTCAGAAATGTAACTGTAAAGATTATTTTGTTTCCCAAGTAACACAGCTCAAATGATTATCATTAAATGAATTTGTCATGTGTGCTCCGATTAGTGCTTCTGTAAGCCTCAAGTAGCCAAAACTCCGCATCAGCTCTTACCTTAGGCTGTTTTTTTTTATGAATGAGCCATTGTTTACTTGTCTGTGAGCTTGCTTGGTTAAATAATCCAATGTTATATCTCAGATGTCCAGAAACAAATTGCTGTCCACCAGAAAAAGCATGATAAACAAGTCATCGGAAAAATATGTTATCAACTGTTGATGAGGAAATCATCTTAGTTTAAGGGGTTAAATGAACAAACCAACCTCCCTATATATATATACATATATATATAATTAATTTTTTTTTTTTTTTGGTGATTAAATTTGTTTTATTGATTCATATATTAAAACAAAGAAAATCAAATCATATGCAAACAGAATCAATACATCAACCTCAATATCCTTAACCTTTAACCTAAACCTAACTAATAGTGTCTTTAAAGGCAAATCTAAGATGATAGAGCATTAACTTTAGCTTTAAAACCTGTTTTCTAGTTTTAAATAAACAAACCCGACATCCTTACCCTATACTCATACCTACGCTGGAGACCAAAAGTTTGGAATAATGTATAGAATTTGCTGTTTCGGAAGGAAATTGGTACTTTAATTCACCAAAGTGGCATTCAACTGATCACAAAGTATAGTCAGGACATTACTGGTGTAAAAAACAACACCATCACTATTTGAAAAAAGTTTTTGATCATATCTAGACGGGCCCCATTTCCAGCAGCCATCACTCCAACACCTTATCCTTGAGTAATCATGCTAAATTGCTAATTTGGTACTAGAAAACCACTTCCCAAAGCTATTTGCTTCATTAAATGAAGCTTAATATTGTCTTTGTGTTTGAGTTGACACCGTATGCAATAGACTGGCATATATATGAGGTTTGGTCCTCCATAAATATTAGGTAAAAAATGGCAAAAAAGCAACAGCTTTCTCTAGAAACTCATCATTCAATCATTGTTTTGAGGATTGAAGGCTATACAATGCTTGAAATTGCCAAAAAACTGAAGATTTCATCCAAAGGTGTACAGTACAGTCTTCAAAGACAAAGGACAACTGGCTCTAACAAGGACAGAAAGAGATGCGGAAGTCCAGATGTACAACTAAACAAGAGGATAAGTACATCAGAGTCTCTAGTTTGAGAAATAGATGCCTCACATGTCCTCCGCTGACAGCTTCATTGAATTCTACCCGCTCAACACCAGTTTCATATACAACAGTAAAGAGAAGACTCAGGAGGACTTATGGGAAGAATTGCAAAGAAAAAGCCACTTTTGAAACAGAAAAACAAAATGAGATACACCTGAGTATCTGCAAAGCTGTCATTGCTGCACGTGGAGGATTTTTTGATGAAAACTCTTTGAAGTAGTTTAAGTAAAACAAAAATAGTAATAGTAATTTTTCATGTTATTATTGTCCTGACTATACATTGTGATCAGTTGAATGTCACTTTGGTGAATAAAAGTAACAATTTCTCTCCATAAGAGCAAAATCATTATTCCAAACTTTTGGCTGCCAGTGTAAACCAAACTAATAGTGTCATAAAAGCAAATGTGAGATGCAAAACACAATAGCTGTGCTGAGTGACTCCAGTCAGGTTTCCTAAGCAACCAATTGGCCTGGTTGCTTGTATGAGTAGAGTCACGTTGGGTTAACCTCTTCGTGGTCACTATAGTGTGGTTCTAGCTCTCGGTGGGGCACGTGGCGAGTTGGGCATGGATGCTGCGGAGAGTAGCGTGTAGCCTCCACACGGCTAGGTCTCCACGGTAACGCGCTCAACAAGCCACGTGATAAGATGTGCAGATTGACGTCTTAGACGCGGAGGCAACTGAGATTCGTCCTCCGCCACCTGGATTGAGGCGAGTCACTGTGTCACCACAAGGACTTAGAGTGCATTGGGAATTGGACATTCCATATTGGGGAGACAATTTTCATTCCAATTTTCGTGGCACTTCTATGACACTTTCAGTTCACATGTCGACTTGTGTGCTTTGCTCGACTCTTACCCTGGTCTTCTGCATTTAAAGTCCAGCGTTCTATCAGTTAACCTACCGTGCAACAATAGAAATAAGCTTGTAAATGTAGTGTAAATGAATCAGCTGATTAGCGGTGAGCGAGATAAAGGGGAGCCGGAGGTGCCAGTTTGAGAGAGAGATGCACGCTGCTGGGTTGCATGTGTGTCTGTCTTTGTTTATGTTTGTTTTAAATTAAGTTTGACAAAGTTTTAATGCTTAGTGTTCAGCCGGTTCCCGCCTCCTCCTTGCCCAACCTTGAACTGTTACAGTGTTGCTGAAACCCGGGAGGTAGGAGAGAGGAGGGATGCGCTGTCGTGGAGTCCTCGCCGTTGTCATCTGTCAGGAGAGCAACCGTGGCCATCTGCCTGGGAATGGAGGGGTCGCTGCCAGCCGCTGAGAGCAGGAGGAACCGCTGCCATCCACCGAAGAAGGGGAGGAGTGGTTCCGTCCGCCAGGGGCCAGAGAACACGCTGCTGTCCACCAGGGAGGAGTGAGCTGGTGTCCACCAGAGGGCAGAGGAGCGGTTGAGGACCGGGTGACAGCGCATCTGGGAGCCAGTGAGCAAGTTCTTCTCTCTCTCTCTCTCTCTCTCTCTCTCTCTCTCTCTGTGTCTCGGCTTGCCCATTCCCTCTCCCCACTCCTCCCCTTGTCACTCTCCCAGGTTCAAAGGGGGTGGGGTGGACCACCGTCTGACTGAATGGCAGCATCTCCCCTCCAGAGATGGGGGAGGGAAGTTAGTCAGACTGGTGGCGCCCCGGCCTGAATCAGGAAGGAGAGGAGTGTGATGAGGAGGAGGGTGTGGCCAGGTGGTGCACGGCCGGCTCTGAATCAGCTGATCAGAGGGAGAGCAAGATAGATGGGGAGACGGAGGCGCCAGTTCGAGAGAGAGACGCGGCCACATTGCATGTGTGTCTGTGTTTGTTTATGTTTGATTTAAGTTAAGTTTGACAGTAAAACTTTATGTTTACTGTTCAGCTGGTTCCCGCCTCCTCCTTGTCCGACCTTGAAGTGTTACAATGATATTTTCAGGTGTGTCTTAACTATCCATAGACATTTTAAGGGCCATTGTATTGAACCTCAAAATGTCTTTGCCTGTTACCTCACTTTACTTATTCTATGCATGTGTCCAGTAATCCAGACCGTTCTGCAATACTTTGTTACAGGCCTAAGAGATGTGTTTGCAGAGATGAGGCATTCTGCTCGTGTTGCTTTCCTCTAGAGCTTCATAATGTCTGAGCTGCATACTTTCAGTTCTCTCTTCTACAATGCTGTAGGGTTTGGAGCCTCTTTCTTTCTGACCTGTGTCTGATCTGCAAAGTACAGCCGGGGCCAGGCAAGTCTAAACATCACTCAGTTAGCGCAGGGATTGAAGAAAGCAAATTGCCAAAAGAAGAAAGTGAAAGTGGAGATGGATAGTTAAAAAGGACTTAAATATTAATCTGTTTATCAGCCACACCTATCATAACACTTCAGAAGGCATGGATTAAACAACTGGAGTTTTATGGATTGCTTTAATGCTGACTTGATGTACATTAGGAGCTTAAAAGTTTTGGTACCTGTTCACTTGCCTTGTAAGAGCTGAAAAATTATTCTAAATATATTTAGTTTGTGTTCAGCTGAAGAAAGAAAGTCATACACAAAACATTTTTGCTTAACATTACATATCTTGAATTAAATTTTCAGCAATATTACAGGTCTGGTCGTCGTTTTTCATGGGGGTTTTTCATGTTTTTTTCCATTTTGCATAGGAGAGAATCACCATTTTAGTTGGGCTTCTTAGAAAAACCTTGGTCATGATTGGTTGCCTTGTTCGGCTGTTCGTTGCTCTACAGTATCGCAATGTCAGCTGAGAGAGTCTTGAAATTTTGAGGGAGCTAAAGGGGACCCGCTCTGACCTTCAGCAGGCTTTGCAGAGAGCAGGTATATCTTGGAGAGCAGATTCCTTGACATTTAGATTGTTTTGATTTGGTTCCACACATTGTTATGATCTCTCTTGTAGCATCTTGTAGAAAGTGCCTCTGCATTTGTCAACAAATTGAAGAGGTCCTGACGAAAACATTGGGAATGCAAGTGGGAAGATAGAGATGACAATTTAGCTACTTTGCATCCCTCAAGCATTGTTAGTGCCGCCTTATTGACATTCTCTGGCCCTCATGACAGTAAGATATGCTTCTAAAAGTGTTGACATTTTAATTTGAGCAGGAGACAATTTGCATTGCATTAGACACGTTTCAGAGGGTAACCTCTGAAGCTGAGACAATAATATAAATACGTTCTGTGAAAGAAGGTTGACATAACAATAATATTTGTTATTTCTGTAATTTGTTGAATTAAGATTAAACTAATCCTAATCCCAATGCAAATGTATATTGTTGACAAGGCAGGCATGGTGACAGTTTTGGTCCATTGCTAGAAACCCGGAGCTGTATAGAAGCCATAAAGGAACCTCCACGGCGCTCCTCGGAGTCTCGTGTGCAGCAGTCGACAGCTACAGTGTGCTGGTGGATGGCAATCCGGTACTGTAGTCTAACTTTTGTAAATATTGATTTAGAGGCCAGATATAGATATTTTGTAGTGTTTTAGTGTTGTATCAGTATTGTGTTGCAGATTGTTTTATTTCTGGATTCACAAAATAATAATTTTTTTTTTTTAAAGGAGTAAAAATCGCGTATTCCAAACCTGTATGCTGTCATTTCTTCCATGTATCACGGATCCCTTTAGAAAATTTTTCACACAGCTCTTTTTCATTCCACAATAGGTCAAAGTAAAAATTACAAAAAAGAAAACAACCCATTTTTTTTCTTCAAATATTTAAATAATCAAAATGCGAATAAAATTTCAGAGCTTTGGGGGATGTTAAATGCGGTGGCCCAGAGGTGCACGACATAATGAAATTTACAAAGCAAACTAAAGTTCACAACACAAAAAAATCAAGCTATAACACAATGAAATTTAGCCACAACATGAAGAAATTAACCACAACACAAGTACGTCACAGCACAATGAAATTAAGATACAATAAAATGAAGTCACAACACGAAGAAATCGATCTACAGCACAATGAAATTCATCTATAACACAAAAATGTCAGCCCCAATACAACGAAATTCAGCCACAACACACCTTCGGGACAGTTATGTGGATTAATCTACACGTTCTTTGTGTTTATCCTGCCTAGTGGCTGGAGTTTGTTTTGTAGATTGTTTTCTGTTATGTAATTCTGTCTCACAAAATTTGTTTAGAAACTTGAGCAATCCGACGGCAGAGCAAGCCCCCTTTCTGCTGGTCAAAGTGGATTGTGAGGAGGCTTGCTACCCTCTGTGACCTATATGAGAGTGTAGTGTTGAGATCTTTTGAATGTATGGTTGAAAATTCCCAGATCTCAGTTCTTTAGGTATTTACAGCTGCACTAACTGCTCTGTACTAGTTTTGGGAGTAGCACACACACCCCTAGAGCGGCAGATACTCTGGGAATGGTGATTACTGATTTTGGAAAAGGTCATGAGGCATCAGTGTATTACTCCCTGCTAATTCAGAGTCTGGGGGGATGGAGTTTTAACTTCTATCAAGAGATTAAGGGAGAAAGATCTAAACTTGGTACTGGAGGAGGGAGTGTGGGCTAGGATTCTAAAAAACGTCAAGTCTGCATCTAGAGACGCAAGTTTTCGCCTTATGCAATTCAAGATTTTACGTTGATTCTATTGGACCCCCTCTAGATTGTATAGGCTTGGACTTAAAGACACACCCACCTGCTGGTGATGCCAGTCAGAGGATGGAGACATATCCCACGTCTTTTGGTGGTGTGCTAAGATCCAGGAGTTTTGGTTGAATGTTCAGAGTTTTGTGTATGTGACGTTTTAGGCACTCGGGATTCATTTTGCCCCGTACTCTGTATTTTGGGTGATGGGGCGGTCATCGATGTAGACAGGGTTGGGGAGTAACGAAATACAAGTAATGGAAACACATATTTAAAATTCAAAATATAAGTAACTGTATTCCACTACAGTTACATTTTAAATCAATAGTAAATAGAATACAGTTACATTCTAAATGTATTTTGATTACTGAAGAGATTACTTTGCATTTTATTGTCATTTGTTTAATTTAATATTTAGTCCTTTCAGATGGAAAACATATATACATATAAATGATGTGATCCTAAGTGCATTTGAACAGCGGTGAAACACTTTCTTATGATGTGTTACATTCATACGAGCAGACAGAGAAGTGAGTTTGAAGTAAGTTTGAAGCAGAAGAAATAGAAATAAACCTTTGTCAGCTTTACGCTAAGCTAAAATGCTATTTCTAGCCATTTTACATGCACATGTAACCAGACATGATCATATTTTTTTATCAAGAAAATTCCTGTTGGATCATAATGTATTTTTTCTAGGAAGACTTTTGATATTAGGGCAAAAATCATATTCTTGATAATAATTTTTGTTTTGTTTTCCTGTAAAAATATCTAAAAATCCTTAAAACAAGATCAATTTGATATTTCTTGTTTTAGAAACAACACTGCATAATATATTGAGGTTTTTCAGAGAATGTATTTTTAACATGTGTATTTTGTCTTACTGCACTGACAGACTTTTTATAGTCAAAACAAGTGAAAAAAATCTACCAGTGCTGAAGAAGTAATCCAAAGTATTTAGAATATATTACTGAGCTTGAGAATTCTAACGGAATACGTTACAAATGACATTTTACAGCATGAATTCTATAATCTGTGGTGGAATACATTTCAAAAGTAACCCTTGATGTAGAGAATAGATGCATAAAGAGTTGGGTCCTAACCAGGGTCCTGATTGCCAGACAGATAGATTTAAGGGGATGGAGGTCGGCTGGAGTGCCCTAATTATAGGAGTGGTGCTCAGAGATGGGGAGGGTGGCGGCCTTTGAAGAAGGGTCATTTAGAAGACTGGGAAATTGAACTTGTTTGTGGGGAAATGGGGCAAATATGTGGAGTTTCTGGATGTGTGATTCTTAGTGTGTGTGTGTGTGTGTGTGTGTGTGTGTGCGTGCGTGTGTGTGTGTGCGTGTAATCATGTATGACCACTGGGATGTTGTTGGGGGCCTGGGTGGGGTTAGGGATTTGGAGGGGGAGGGGGAGGGGTAATAGTGGGTGTTATTTGTTGATTCTGTGTATATATGTTTTTTTGTGTGTGTGTTTAATATCAGAAAAAAAGAACAATTTGAAATCAACTGATGGTGAAAATATCAGTAGTTGATGAAAACCCCTTGGCCTTCATTATTAACTCGGCTTTGCTAAAATGTTGTATCTGGCTTTCCAAGCAAGACTGACATCTAATGGCCAAATGCTGTAGTTGTGGCCTCTAATTGTAGAAAGGCTCAAACCTCCTTGTCCAAATACTGTCATCCCTGTACTTAGTGGTGGGCAGGTCCCTTTGGTTTTGCTCTTTTGGCTCTTTAAGTTAAAAATGGAGGGAATTCTGAACTAAACATGACAAGTGCAGGAATAGATTCAGAAATGTCTGAATTTCATTATACCCTTTCTAAATATAGATAAACATACAAAAAGGAATCAGACTGATCTGGGATGAGATCCAGTTCTACAGCTGGACAGATGCTACTGACTCCACCTGTACAAACTCAACTTACATTAACAGTCCAGTTTGATGGCTCTCTTTTTGCCTAACATCTTCAGTTATGGTAAAATGTAGGTTCACACCATAATTAAAGGCAAATACATAAAGCCAGAAAAAAAAATAGAAACTAGGAAAGTCTATTTTAACATTTTAGGATCAGAATTATGATTTTTTTTTTTACAAAGCAACTCTACTACCTAAAATTAACAAGTGAGCTGACATAGGATGACAAAAAGCTTGTTTTTAGGACCATTGCGTTTTTGGATTGTGACATTATTTACATGACAGTGAAGCAATTGATTTTAAATTGTATTTATATTATAGTTATACTTCAGTAACCAGCCCATATGTCACCGACAATCATGTCACGGTCCAAATCACTGAGATCACATTTTTTCCCCCATTTTGATGGTTGATCCGTATCTGCTCCTGAACCGTATCTGCATGATTATATGCACTGCACTGCTGCAACATGATTGGCTGATTAGATTATGGCATGGATGATTGTTGGTGCCAGATGTGCTGGTTTGAGTATTTCTGTAACTGCTGCGGATCTCCTTGGATTTTCACTCACAACAGTCTCTAGAATTTACTCAGTATGGTGCCAAAAAACTAAAAAACAGCCAGTGAGCGTCAGTTCTGTGGACGGAAACGCCTTGTTGATGAGAGAGGTCAGCAGAGAATGGCCAGAGTGGTTCGAACTGACAAAGTCTCCGGTAACTCAGATAACCGCTCTGTACAATTGTGGTGAGAATATTAGTATCTCTGAATGTTATTCTGAGATGCAGGTTGGTGCTGTTTTGGTGGCACGAGGGGGACCTACACAATATTAGGCAGGTGGTTTTAATGTTGTGGTTGATGCTATTTGTTTCTCAAGGTGGCGCTGATGTTTTAGTGATTGATTTGAGATACATTTGACATTGTTATTTGACAAATGAACAGTATCTATTGCAAGTACAACACATGAACAGTATATGACTATTGTCATATTGGGTGTACTACTGAAATTCTGTAAGTTGTGCATCTATTTGAACTCAACAAGTGTCTGAGAAAATACTTTCTAGATTTTGTGTTTGACAGTCAGTTGCGTCTCAGAACATTTTAGTGTGAAAGTAATTAATCCTGTTCTAGATTTATCCTGATTTGTTGCTTTTTCTCTTTGATATATGAAAAATAAAACAGCAAGATATATTTTGCATTCTATTATTTTCTAGTTTTCTTGAAAATATTTAGAAAATATTGCATTATGTGGGCATATTTCTACATCCATTTGTAATAGATATAAGTGCCGGTTCTCTAAAGACCCGAATATGTAAGATGTAAGTGTTGAAATTTTCATGCATTTAATAATACACATGTTTTAACTCAATGTATGTGCTTTTATAAAATTATAAGCTTCACATTTCTGCCTTTAAAACCTCTAAAACCTGGTCCCATTCACTTCCATTGTAAGCGCCTCACCATTTTTAAAGAAAAGGAGGGACGAGGCAAAATCATTTTTTGTGGTAATCGGCATTAAGCAACAAATGCTGTCGATTGAGCTCAACTTGAATTGAACCCAGAATATTTATTTAATTGGCACGATAACAAGTTGTATCCTCCAAATGTGAAACTGCCTTGCCTAAAAGTTCACAGAGGATGAACTGATGCCAGCACCAACCGTCAGACGGGATACTTCACTTGGACTTAAGATGGACTCCTTATGATGGTGGATGGATTTTGCCTTCATCAGCCAAATAACAATAGACAATGCATCTGTTTTCACTTCCACAGTTAAATATATTCATGCTCTTAGCCAGAGGGGAACTGGCCCCCACAGTGAGCCTGGTTTCTCCTTTAACCAACATCTTATGGGGTTTTGTGTACCTTACCACAGTCGCCTTAAGCTTGCACACTGACGGTCTAAATAGAAATATAATTATTTTCTATTATTTATTTTAAGGCACAATTTACAATCATGTTTTTTTTTTAAACCGCACTATTATGATTCGAAGACATTACTATATTACATGCATAATTTTCTGAAAAGTGCGATACAAATAAAAATGTCGACTAAAAGTTGAATCAAAGTCTTTTTTTTTCCCCCATGGAACTTCAAGTTGAGCTACTGTTCAAATCTAGGTCAAATGGGACGAGTCCATGTTTACAGCTCATTTCAGCTCTCCTCCAAAATCCACATATTGTATGGGGTGTACATGTATATTTTATGAATTATATGCTATCTATTTTGATCTAGCTATACACTCAAGTGACAGGAAGGGTGACAATTAAAAAAATTATTTGAAGGTTTTTCCTTCGCATCAGATTTCAAGAACAAACACTTTGGAGAAGAGAGAGAGAGAGAAATGAGAAACAGACTTTGGGAAAAGAGGAGAGAGAGAGAGAAATGGGAAACAGACTTTGGGAAAAGAGGAGAGAGAGAGAGAGAGAGAGAGAGAGAGAGAGAGAGAGAGATGAGAAACAGACTTTGGGAAAAGAGGAGAGAGAGAGAGAGAGAGAGATGGGAAACAGACTTTGGGAAAAAAAAGGGGGGAGAGAGAGAGAGAGAGAGAGAGAGAGAGAGAGAGAGAGAGAGAGATGGAGGGGGTTGAGGCTCGGTTTCATATGTCCTGAAGGAGGAGGATATTCAGTTTAGCACACTTTGGCGTTGTCGAGTCCCACAAAAGAATAGACAAGCAACCGGTGGAGACTAAAACAAGAGCAAAATTTGAACATTGAAACGTTCTAAGAAAGGGTCATCGCGATAGTGTCAGTTCTTTTGGGAAAGGATTATATTTAAAGAGACACGTACACACATTCGGAGGAGTTAGTAAACAAAGCGTTTGAGGATTTTGTTTAAAGCAGCTGAGTGTGCATATTTTGGGATACGGTTGTACAGAAAGGAAATGAGGAAACCCGACTGAATAGCGTGGAAAAAATACTGCCAATGTGCGGCGAGCGCTATCGCGTTGCCCCGTCGCGCTCTTAACCCGCAATTTAAGATCGGAAATGACATTTAAGAAGATGGAATGGGAAAGTTCCATTTGGAATGTCAGTAACTGATCGAATTTAGTTCAACCTCGAATTTAGTTCAACCTCGGATAACGCAATGTAACAGTGTCAATAGATGAAAATAGACGAAGAGATAACTTATATTGCTTCTGTTATGGATGCATAACAATGTATGCATGTGTATCCTGTCATTCATCGATGTGTTCTGTGACCTCTGAAAGGGATAAGCATAAAACTGCCAATGGCATAAGAGGAATATTCCTAAAGGGCCGTTCACACCGAACGCGTTTTGCGTCCGTCTTTTCTATACAGACGCGTTTTTAGTCGCCGTTTCAAGTTAAAAAGAACTTCAACTTGCCTCGACTTGCGTTCTTTAACGTTCGGTCTGGACGGCCCCTAAAGGTCATTGCGTATTCTCGGAGTTCGGGATATTAAATTGGCTTGGGAACATACGTGTGGTTGCGGTTCAACTGATCGTTGATGGCTTTTTTTAATGCTCAAAGCGACTTGGATAGGAATTGCACTCCACCGTCTTATCGGATGGGATTGAACTGCTTGATTTACCATTTAAAGCATCGTCAAGAAGACGAGACGCAGGGGACTCTTGTGTCTTTGGACCTTGACTGTTTTGAGCATTCGGGTCTTATATTTGGACCTGGGCTATAAACCGTACTGTGTGTATTTCCCCCCCTGGATTCGACCGCATCCTGTGTCATATATGCCTGCGTAAGGATTGAGCAGGCAGGCATGCAGTTGAATCGACCCAAGAGCGCTCATATGATCACCTCCAGTCCGCACAATTCCTCATTTTCCAGCCAGTTCAAAACCATGCGCTTCTCATATCACATCGGCAGTGGTTTGCCGAGTCCCCAGCCTGCCCTGCGCAGAACAGGTGAGTGTGCATCTACTAAATAGGCTATACAGAATAAATTATAAGACATTTGTATCAGTTAGGCTACGTTTCTTTTCAGTATCAGTGTGCTTTGGAATGACCTTTTCTAATGCAATACTACCAGAGCATCATTATAAACTACATTTGGGTAAATTATGAATATAAATGTGTGCTGACCCAACGCTTGTAGGTTCAAACCTCACAAGGTTGATCCATCACTATTGTCTCCTTGAGACACTTACACCCTGGTTACTCCATGTGGAAAGAACTTGTAAGAAATGCTGGGTGAATTAGGGTAATCATTAGGGACAAATTTTACACTTTCAACTTTGCTATTTAAGTGTGTTATCACCCCAACACTTTCAAAGCAGCAAATGAGACTTTATCATGACAATCCAGTTGGAATATGACAATGACTATTGATGAAGTGCTTGCAATGGACTAAGACATGGACACATATACACTTAATGTACCGGATTGCTCTGTAAATTGCTTTGGCTAAAATATTAAGCTAAATGACAAAATGCTTGCATCTGGGTTAATGTAAAAAGGCACCACGGTGCTTAATGTTTTGCGATGACTGCACATCTTTAAGACTAGAAAAATGTTTAAAATGTTTAAAAAAAAAAACTCTGAAACTGGTTCACGGTAAACTGGCAAATGACTTTGACACAGGGTATGCAATTAAAGGAATATTCCAGGTTCAATACAAGTTGAGCTCAATCGACAGCATTTGTGGCATAATGTTGATTACCAAAAAAATACAAATAATAATAACTTCGACTCGTCCGTCCCTTTGTCAAGGTTGGAATCAAGGTTACAGCGAGTCACTTACAATGGAAGTCAATGGGGCCAATTTTTTGCTGGTTTGTAGGCTGAAATGTGAAGCTTATAATTTAATAAAACACTCATACATTAATTATTCTGTTAAAAATGTAGTATCATTTGAGATATAAATTTGTTTAAATCAACGTTGTTGTTTTTTTTTAGTCATTTTAGGGCTTTCAGCATTACATCGTCATGGCAATGAAGTTTTAAAATTGGATCTAACTTTTCGCAGAACAGGTTATTAAGGGATTTTATCACGCTAAAATCACATTAACAAGCTTATTGTTTACGTCTTGCAGCTATAGTTTAGAAATGGTGAGTATTTGAATGTTTAGGGATTGGCCCCATTCACTTCCATTGTACTGCAAGTGCCTCACTGTAACCCAGATCGTTCCTTTTTTTAAAGAAAAGGATGGATGAGTCAAAATTAATTTGTGTGGTTATCAACATTATGCCACAAATGCTGTCGATTGAGCTTATGGCTCCTCTTGTGCCATTGGCATATTGGGCAAAAATGTCCCCAAATTTCAAAAGGTCATTTTTTTAATAATTTTTTTTACATTTCATATATTTTTAATATACAACTGCAGGTGTAGTTGTACACATTATTGCATAAAATACTGTATGAGTTGATGTTGATTTAATATTATAAAGGAAGGGTAATACATTCTAAATAATATTTATTTCAGAGAATTTAGGTTCATGATTTGATTTTACACACAAGCATGCCATAGAGTATGTTTTTCTATGGTTATAAATAATGGACCTTCCTATTAGGTAAAAATGCATTGGCCCTGTTTTAAATTCATACAAGTAAATGAACGAATTAAGGAATTTTAGCCATATATAGTGCTTTTCTGACACTATTCTCAAAGAGCTTTACATAGGAACACTGACATGCACAGACCGGAGGTTACGGGGCACAAGCCCCTTTCATTCCCAGATGTAAAGGTGCCCTTTTAACCGGAGGAGCCTTTAAGAGCAGAGAGATTTAAGCGGAGGACCCTTTAAGAGCACAGAGATTTAAGCGGAGGACCTTTTAAAAGCACAGAGATTTAACCGGAGGAGCCTTTAAGAGCAGAGAGATTTAAGCGGAGGAGCCTTTAAGAGCAGAGAGATTTAAGCGGAGGACCCTTTAAGAGCACAGAGATTTAAGCGGTGGACCCTTTAAGAGCACAGAGATTTAAGCGGAGGACCCTTTAAGAGCACAGAGATTTAAGCGGAGGACCCTTTAAGAGCACAGAGATTTAAGCGGAGGACCCTTTAAAAGCACAGAGATTTAACCGGAGGACCCTTTAAGAGCAGAGAGATTTAAGCGGAGGACCCTTTAAGAGCAGAGAGATTTAAGCGGAGGACCTTTTAAAAGCACAGAGATTTAAGCGGATGACCCTTTAAGAGAAGAGAGATTTAAGCGGAGGACCCTTTAAGAGCAGAGAGATTTAAGCGGAGGACCCTTTAAGAGCACAGAGATTTAAGCGGAGGACCCTTTAAGAGCACAGAGATTTAAGCAGAGGACCCTTTAAGAGCACAGAGATTTAAGCGGAGGACCCTTTAAGAGCAGAGAGATTTAAGCGGAGGACCCTTTAAGAGCACAGAGATTTAAGCGGAGGACCCTTTAAGAGCACAGAGATTTAAGCGGAGGACCCTTTAAGAGCACAGAGATTTAAGCGGATGACCCTTTAAGAGCACAGAGATTTAAGCGGAGGACCCTTTAAGAGCAGAGAGATTTAAGCGGAGGACCCTTTAAGAGCACAGAGATTTAAGCGGAGGACCCTTTAAGAGCACAGAGATTTAAGCGGAGGACCCTTTAAGAGAAGAGAGATTTAAGCGGAGGACCCTTTAAGAGCAGAGAGATTTAAGCGGAGGACCCTTTAAGAGCACAGAGATTTAAGCGGATGACCCTTTAAGAGCACAGAGATTTAAGCGGAGGACCCTTTAAGAGCAGAGAGATTTAAGCTGAGGACCCTTTAAGAGCACAGAGATTTAAGCAGAGGACCCTTTAAGAGCACAGAGATTTAAGCGGATGACCCTTTAAGAGCACAGAGATTTAAGCGGAGGACCCTTTAAGAGCAGAGAGATTTAAGCGGAGGACCCTTTAAGAGCACAGAGATTTAAGCGGAGGACCCTTTAAGAGCACAGAGATTTAAGCGGAGGACCCTTTAAGAGCACAGAGATTTAAGCGGTGTCTTTACTAAAGCACTTTTGTGTTTTGGGTTGCGACCCAACAGTTGAGAAACACTGTTTTAAAGGATATATAATGCATTTATATCCAATGAGTTTTGGTCTTATTCGCATCCAAAACCCAGCTTCAGAAGACAAGGACTAAACTACAGATTATCTTTATGCAGCCTTTATGTCCTTTTTAAATTTTTAAAGTTTTGGACCCCATTGACTTGCATTGTATGGATATAAACACATCATGTATATCCTTCAAAACACCTTCATTTGTGCTCCGCAAAAGAAAATCATATGAGTTTTACACAGCGTTAGGGTGAGTAATATGAGTGTGAACTATTACTTAGGAAAATGCGTTCTGAATGCTGCATACTGAATCCTGCCATGACATTCAGCACATTTACCATAATGTGTAGGTCTTTGCTTGGTTGATTCGCACACAAGTCACCTTACACTGTATTAAGAGGAGGGCAAGCTCATTTTTCTGATTACTGAAAGAAATCACCATTCATCTTATTTATCCTGCATGCAGCCAACATCACAGAAACAATCATGCTCTGAATGGATGTGCTTGAAGAAGGTCATCAGTCACAGTGGCATAATGTATTAGCCTGTAACCACACGTGTTTGTCTCAGAGGAGCGCCTGTCACTAAATCAATGCCCTCTGTTTCAAAATTACATTTTCTGGATTGCCATGTAATCCTACTGGTATTCTGGTAAAAAAGAGAGAGAGAGAGAAGATAAGACTGTCTCTATGAAGCATGCATACTGTTTCTCTTAATACTGTAGACTCTTAAGTTAGTACATGATAAGACAATGTATTATGTTGCAGTTTGAAGGAGTCACAATAAGCTTGCTGTAATATAGAAACTGGTATCTTAAGTGTTAGTGATGCATGTCATCAGATGTTCTCTGTGTGCCTATAATGATATTCACATGGTCCACTGCTCACTTGCTGATAAGGCAACAGCAGAGACCTTGAAGCAGACCCTAGTCATCCTGTATCTTATTGCTATATGTTTGCCCTAGACTGCCATGTTAGTACTCAAGTGTGTATATGTGTTACTGTCTGGTTCTTTAAGAGCCTGTCAGTTTGGGATCTTTACTCAAGCACTGCACTGTGAAATCCAATTAAAGTCTGAAATACAGAGCAGTGCAGTGGGTTGCATCTGTGCTAACCTCCATAGACGCCATGAGCTTGGGTTTTTGGTGCATTGCATGGCATAGATGAAGAGGTTTAGAATAATGACATAGCTCTGTTGTGTAAAGGGCCATATACAGTAGATGTGTTCTTAAGTTAAACACCCTATATGCTACAATGCATGATATCTCATCAGCAGTTGGTTTGTGTTTTAATTCGTTTTAATAATCTCATGTTGACCTTAATTACGAAAGTATTTGGAATGGACATATCATTATCTGTTACTGTTGAAATTTCAACACAAGGATTACCATTCAAGCGTCTCTCATAATGACTCACAGAATGGGATCACTTTCCATTGACACCCATAAATATAGGGTGGGAGTCTTTAAATCTGTTGTTTTGAAACATTTGTGTCCTTATTGCAGATGAAAGTAACAGATGGGGTCATGGGGCTTTTGTCCTTTTATTGAAAGTTGTTACCCTAAAATGCATTCAGATCCGGTATAATGGATATAAAACTGTATTGGATGTGTCTGATCACAGCTTAAGCATCTGTTGATAGATTTACAGATACTGTGTTTTTGTCATGAGCTGTTTTAAAGAGGCCTTGTTGTGAGACTTCACAGATTGTGGTCAAATTCATGTGTTTTTTGTATCGTTTGAATTTTCCAATGGTTTTGAGAGAGGAAAGGGGAATGCCATATAGTGTAATGATACTCGGTGTGTGTGAAAACTTGGATGGATTTGGTTCAAGATTGCACTAAAATGTATTTAAAACAAGCCATTTCATTTTGCTTTGCAGGATCAGACACTATTATCAGTATACTAGTAATCCATTTCACAAGTGAATCTGTCAATCAGTTGGAGATTTATTTTATGAGGGCTTGTTTAAGGACCGTCAATGTACACCTGCGTCAGACATTTTTTTTAGAAACAAGCCAGGGGTCATAGTACACAATACTACAGATATATTTTACAATAATGCCAAGATATTATATTAATTACATAGTGCAATGGTTTTCAATGCTTTGGAGTTGTTGGAGGTACAAAGAGTATTTAAATAATATTTCAAGTCTTTACAAAAATTTGCATATAGGGGCTTTCTAGACATAAATTTACACTTATGTATAAAAAACTTGTACTTAAAAAAAATGTAGGTCACTGTGTCAAGTTCTATATAGTTTAATACTCAATCTTTAAACACATCTTGAGATCCCTTAGATCGCATTTGCGCTCCTTCAAGTGTTTTGAACACAAGAACATAACGCATGTTTGTGTTGTGTGTCCGCTGAAGGGTTGTTAATGTTTTGTTCACTGTATAAACTGTGTGTTGCTCACACAGCTGAAGTTTCACTTACTGCCCTCTGGAGTAAACAGGTGGTACTACAAGCTTGCATTTCTCAGGAATTTCTCAGGAAAGCATTGCGATTAATTGTGTTAATTTTTTGAACGCGTTATTTTTTGTATAATTAATTGCATGTTATTAACATGTTAAATCGACAGCCCTAATATATATATATATATATGTGTGTGTGTGTTTGTGTCGTGTGTGTGTGTGTCATGAATGTACCATGTGCAGTTTGGATATGTGCTATGGTAATACCATGGTATTTTTTAAAATGATAATAGAGTATGTAAGTACCATGGTATATAACTATGGTAATCTTTCTTTATACCATGTTATATATCAAATTCCCATGGTATTCCCATATGATACCATTTCTGTACCATGTTATCACCATAGTAAGTTTTTGTAAGGAAGGTCTCAGTGGAAATTCTAATGGTCTGAACATAGTGCCATAGTGCCTTCCAGGTTCAATACAAGTTAAGTTTAATCGACAGCATTTGTGGCATAATGCTGATTACCATAAAAAATGTATTTCAGCTCGTCCCTCCTTTTCTTTAACAAAAAGCAAAAATGGATGTTACAGTGAGACACTTACAATGGAAGTCAATGAGGCCAATTTTTGGAGGGTTTATAGGCAGAAATGTGAAGTGTATAATTTTATGAAAGCACTTGCATTAGTTCTTCTGTGTAAAAAAAAAAAAAGAAAAAAAAAAGGTATTATTTCAGCTGTAAATTTGTTTAAATTGTCATTTGTTATGGTAGTTTTAGGGTTTGGCAATGGAGTTATAAAATTGGCTATAACTTTAAACAGAAAAGGTTGGTAAGCGATTTTATCACTGAACACGTTTACATGCGCTTAAGAAAATGGTTTATTCCAGGGTTTTTGCAGAAAGTGGTATTCTGAAACATCATGTAAACGAGAATGCAGATTTCCCTACATGCTCTCACGGCGAAATCGTAAGGATTCATACGACTTTTCAAAATTTGGCTAATTCGTATGAATTCGTACGACTTTCACTACTGCCAATGACATCGTTTCCATCTAATACGTGACAATTACTTGCTTCTGTCACACACAACAGCTTTCTGTCATGTTTACACACTCTACTGATCGGTTAGGTTTAGATAAGGGGTTTGCGTAAGGGCGTAATTTTAACAAGCATTTCCTTAATGCCTCGTGCGCAAAACTTGCACTTACTTCCGCATTACACATCCGGGCATTTGCACGACATTGTGCAACATCATACGAAATAGCCAACTTGTAAAATATGTCGAATTTTTCATGAGACTGGGTTGAGATTTCCTTACACCATTAAAGGGATTAAAAGAAAGTGTTTTAACGTATCCAGGTTTCTCACGGAGAACGCAAATTAATGTGGCCATTTAAACATAAACATTTAACAGGTTTTCTCCCCATTGACTTCCATTGTAAGTGCCTCACTGTAACCTTGAATTGTTTGTGGTAATCAACAATATATGCCACAAATGCGATTGATTGAGCCTAACTTGCATTTAACACAGAGCATTACTTTAAGAATATGTTATTGCAGAAATAATCGCTGCAATCATATTTTATACCATGTTTGCTATGTCTCTGTGTCTGTTTGGTTTGGATAACGATTCGCTGGATAATGTTAGAATGTGAGGGATGTTGCAAAAACTTGGATCTGTCTGTTCCTAAAATGGCAAATATCTCTGTAACAGCACAGCCTGCCTACAATCAAACCCTACAACACCCCTGATCATTGTCACATAGTTCTAGAAAACAATGTTGTCTCCTCCCAGACAGATATCATGAGAAAATTATGGTTTATTCAGCTAAAATCAAGTTTTCGTCACCCAAAAGTGATGTTATGTCACCATTTAGTCACCCTTATATTGTTTCAAACCTATATGACTCTCGGTTTTCCGTGGAACACAAAAAGATATGTTTGGTAGGATGATAGGGACATACGGCCTCAGTCACCATTCACATCCACTGAATAGTAAAATGATGCAATGGAAGTGAATGGTGACTGAGGCTACATTCTGCCTAATATCTCCTTTTGTGTTCCATGGAAGAAATGGAAGGAGAAAAAGGAGAAAGGGGGCTTATAACAACATAACGTTGAGTAAATGATGATCGTTTTCAATATTTGTGTGAACTATTCCTTTAAGCTAGGATAGGAGAAACTATTCTAACTTGAAAAAATACCCACTTCATCTTTTAGTGCTGTTATTATGACAGCATGAAAGCACAGCAGATCTCATTGGTCAGCGGCCAACTTGGTAGATGTGTAGGAAGTCTGTCTGGCTGCTCAGCCCGGCGCTCTGTGGAGAATAACAAATGTGTGAATGAGCCAGACTCCCTGTAAATCTCAAGAGCGCTGAGACCGTGTGCGAGATATATCCATATATAGGTTGGGAAGGAGATGGGCGCTGCAGTGGCTCTCTAACCCATATTTTTCTTTAGGAAGTCCCGTATATGCAAAACAGACCCACGCTTGTGACCCCATTGGCTTCTTTTATAAATACTGTGCATCTATACAGTATAATTACTTGACCATGTCCTAGTTTGATTGCTGTGAAGCAGAGCTCAAAAGTTTGGCTCCGGAAGTGAAAATCCCATTACATTTCCTCAATAGACTAATTAATATTTAATGATAACGGATAAACTTTTCAAGACAGACCTACCATGAGCTCAGAGGTTGTTAAGTGATGATATATGCTTTTGTAGACGTCACAAGTCAGTGTGAGGAAAAAAATTCAAATGTGTTTAATAGCTGCATTCCCATAATAGGGAAGAGAGATCAAGCTCAGTGGCCGCCAATTCCCGAATGTTGCAGATAAAGTAAATGTAAACGAGTTGGTCTCCCTGCACTCAAAAGTGTTAATTATATTAAAATATCTGAATATTTTGCAATTAACTAAAAAGTACAGAGTTTTACTTAGCAATTGCTAGTAAATGTAACAGACCATATATTCAAGTGAAGGCTACACACAATTCCTTGTGGCTTTAATTAGAAATTCTCAAGTAAAGTTTACTTAAGTAAATTGTACTTAATCTTTGTTTGTACATTTTACATGAGCAATGTTGCACTGAATTAAGCCATGCTTTTAATAGCGTACTTGCATTTCAATGCATACTCAACTAACATACTTAATCATGTATTACATGGCACCCAGAAGCCTTCCACGGGGAGGCTTAATGCATGTTATGCTGTCCATTATATATCATCTTGCTTCAATTGTGATAGAAACAAGCCACGCAGACCTGAACACTTGGTGCACAAAACATGATGGTGGTAACAATCAACAGATAATCTCATTGATCATGAACGTGTAATTTTGAGTAGAAAATTAACTTCAAAATTGATAGAATAAGAAAACATAACAACAAAACCAACAATAAAACTTAAAATGGAACCAACTTACAGTGAAACAATGTAAGCTCATTAATTATTCAAGCCCGGCATGCTGGGAACACCAGCTTTTTAAACTCCCAACTTTTTATAAAGTTAAGTAAAATTTTACTTGTTTAATTTTGGGAAACTTACTGAAATTAGCCAATAAATATGACAAGGTTTTCTACTCTAGGATTGATACATGATGACGTATCGTAAAGATAACAAACAATCACAAATAATATTTACTTATATGCTATAGCATTCATTTTTACACGCTTGAATTGAGTACAAATGTAGAAAGTACTTAATATTTTCTATTAGATATACTGCATAATATTTATTTGCATTTTTGATCTTTAAAGGTAAATAAATATTTTTAATTTTGCACCAATGTTTCTGATTTGCTTACGTCAGTGTTTGTTTTGAAAATAAGGGTAAGAAAAAAGTAAAAAAAACATACTTATTGGAAAACGTAATTGAAATCATGAGATTAATTGCGTAAATTTTTAAAAATTATTATTTTTGTCAAAAGTGTTCTTTTCAAGTTTACACATGTAGCATTTTTCTAATAGTGTATACAAAAAAAAAATAAAATATATATATATATATGCAGGGTTCAAAGGAAATGTTTTCGAGATTATTTCTTTTGGCGTTAGTACAGCAACAATTTAAATGTCAATCATTTCATTTAGCGAACAACATGCTGCTGTCTTTATAATATCACACTTATTATTTACCTCACACAGTATGAATGGGTCTTTATACATGAAAATAATGACATTTGTAGCTACTATTCCATTATATTTTAGAAGGAGGGTCCCTTGCAAGAGGATCATCATATTTAGGGGTCCTTTGCATCAGAAAGTTTGAAAAACTCTGGCTTGTCATCAAAGACCTTCATGGGATGAGAAGATCACGCCCTTTCATCTTGAGCTGGTTGGTTTGGTTCACGGCTCAGAACTCTTTACTGAAGAAGTGTTTGAAATCTCACTGTAGGAAATGAATGAGAAAAATATTTCTGTAACCAAAGCCGTTTATTTAGTGGGTGGTCAACATTGCACATTATAGTCATTGTTTGATCTTTTTGGCTGAGTAACAGATCTTGAGCACAGACTTGTCAGACCTTCTCTTATTTTGGTAATTGCAACCTACCCAATGTAAGTCTTCATTCAGTTTATTTGTGGATAAAAACCTTTCTCTACATTTTTTAAACCTCTTCATACAAGTTCTGATTAGGTTTGGCAGCGTCAGTGACACTGACGTTTTTAAAGCTTCATTCTTAGCCTTAGTAAATTCTCTCAGCCTTTGGAATAATGCAAGAAGAACTATGCCTTTAACTCAACAGACATACACTTTAAGACGTTTATAAACGGCCACATACTCATATAAAAGCCATCTGGTGAAGAGATTAGATTACTCTGAGGTGGCTTTTTCCATTCTGGGAATGCGTCTTAATTTCCAATATTATGAATTGTGAAATAATAGTATATTTGGACATTTTGATGATATAAATGTGTATGCTTGAAGGTCATCTGCCTGTGAGCACTATTTAGTAACTTCATCCAACATGGGTAATAATGATGTTTGCTAAGGCTAGCATGTATTACTATTGCTTGTATTTAGGGTTAGTGATTTGAACAAACCCCTAGTAGTTACATCTCTCTCCCATCATGGGATTAGAAAAGGAGTTATGTCCCAGACCTCAAGTGTATGTAAACAGCCTAAGGGGCCATTGACACCGGACACATTCTTGCATTAAAAACAGCTAGACTGAGTGCAGCAGCGCAATTTTAGATGCATTGACTCATATTGCTAATGTAAACACTGGCCAAATGATTGTCCATATGTACATGAATATCCTTACCCCTCCCCAAGATTCATCTGATTAGTCCATTGTTTTGAAATGTTGCACACGGAATCTAATGGCACTTTTCCACTACACGTTACGGTTCGACTCGCCTCAACTCTACTCGCTTTACTTTTCTGAGCTTGCATTTCCATTGCAGTTCAGCGCCCCTCAACGTGGCCATTATAGGCTGATCGTTATAGTTGCACCGCTTCTACTGCCGTGACATCATCTTAAACACAACACAAACTGACCAAAACAATAACATGACCGCTAGCTGTTAGCTACTAGCTCATTGTGCTGCATAAAGCAGTTGTTGCATGGTGATTTTACACAAGTGTAACAGTTAAATTGGCCTGGTTGTTTTAGAAGCTTCCAGTAGCTGGTCGACTAAATAAAAGTGAAGCTTTCAAGCAAAGTATAGAGTTAACGTAACAAAACGTACCATCCTCCATCGTGGATCAACGCCAGTCCAGGACACTCTCCCTCCCATTGCTCGCCTGTCTAGATAGCGTCCATTTGGTCGAACCACTTTTCCTTGATGGTTGTGTAGTCACTTTTATGTTTTTTTTTTTACTTTTCCCTACACTGTTGGTAGGTCCGATGGTAGCCGTGTGCGGCCAACAGCTGAGACACTTCCTGAGAGACTTTTTCGTTTTGCTCATCACTAATGAATGGACCGTCTGCACCTCGTTTATTGACCATGGCGTGGTTTTGCGCACAGCCTTTTCTTTTTTCACAATTCGAAAGTCGCGTGAACAAATGATACTGCTATCGCTGTTGCTAACTTTAAAACTAGCGGGTTGATGTCATGTGTTGGAAATCCAGTGACGCTGGTAGTGACGATTCTCCTTGACCAATCAGTGATCTGCAGGATTTTGACATCACATTTAGTATCAGCTTGGAACCACAACCGAGGTGGTACTAAAAAAAGTACCAGGTACCAGGTACTATCCACAGTTGAAAATCCCCAAAAAGCGAGCAGAGTCGAGTAGAGTCGAGTTGTACCGTGCAGTGGAAAAGCCCCATACCAGCACACATGGCGTAAGATGCTGAAAAACAACCAGTGAGATGCTGCGTGACATCCAACGACATGTGTTTAGCACATTTTTACTTTAACTTTTTGCTTGTCCATTTTTGCTTGTCCACTCCGTTTTCAGTTTTCTTAACATCATTGTAATCAGAGGTAAACGCTGTTCAAGTGTGGATGAGAGGCGTAAATGTAGCAAAATCAATTAATTGTTTTTCTCCCCTTTTTCTCACAATTTTGAATGCCCAATTCCCAATGTGCTCTAAGTCCTCATAGTGGTGTAGTGACTCGCCTCAATCTGGGTTGCGGAGGACGAATCTCAGCTGCCTCCGCATCTGAGACCGTCAATCCGCACATTTTATCACGTGGCTTGAACCACATTATAGCGATCATGAGGAGGTTACCCCATGTGACTCTACCCTCCATAGCAACCAGGCCCATTTGGTTGCTTAGGAGACCTGGCTGGAGTCATTCAGCACGCCCTGGATTCAAACTTGTGACTCCAGGGGTGGTAGTCAGCGTCAATACTCGCTAGATTTGACTGTTGCTCTTGGATTGAACTGATACAGGTGTAGTTCAGAGCAACAACAGTTTCTGCATATAAAGCATTAACTAAAGATCTATACAGTATACAGAAAATATACCTTGAAAACTGTGCAAGAGGAGAATTGGTGCTGTTTTAAAGGCATTGGTTGGTCACATCAAATATTGATTATTTTAATGCAATTTGTATGAAGTTAATTGATACAAAGAAAAGTATTCATGCTATTATTTTTGAAAACATCCTCAATC
Organism: Moxostoma hubbsi; assembly: GCA_032164185.1. Lineage (NCBI taxonomy): Eukaryota > Metazoa > Chordata > Actinopteri > Cypriniformes > Catostomidae > Moxostoma > Moxostoma hubbsi. The sequence continues at coordinate 6,939,542 of JAVLUX010000018.1, forward strand.
TACATATTTTCCACAACTGCCGAAACATTTAGCACAGTATTTTATATGCATGTGTTTGTTCTCTAGATATGGCTTGTGTGGCTCTAGTTTAAATCTATGGGACTTTTCTGCCTGTTTTATTGTCTGACAGTAAAATTGTGAGCCTGATTGCTTACAAAAGCAATGGCACACCTCTTCTTCACAAACTGCACCATCTGAGAAATTGTTCATGTCTGTAGCACAAATGTGCGGGACGGGTTAAACAATAAAGTTTAATACTTAAGAGTTAGAGCTTTGTTCAGATTAAAAGTATGAGCAATAGTAATATTGATGCTTTCCTAACAAGTCTGTATACACTATTTCTTCAGTCATGTTGAGCTTGCAGATTGGAGTCCATAGTTTCATAAAAACAGCACGGTGGCACATAGTTAAAACAATGAGAAAATATAGCTATCAAAGAGGACTGACAAGCATTTCGGTCACACATACACCACTCATGAGTATAAATAGAAACCTCTGAGGTTTGGCTGGAGCTCACGGTACAGAACCAATGGGACAGGGATATGACGTTACACAGTAAGCAAACACTGTACATGAGAGTCCAAAGACTTGGGTTAGTTGACATTATGTGCGTTTGACATGGTATATACAATCTAAAGCTCTTTTAAACAGTATTTGCTTGCATGCAGCCCGTATGACCTCATATTAATTGAGAGACTAGATGCAATATTTGTATTTGTAACATTTCATTTGTCATACTGAAGGGCAGAATTTTCATTTTTGGGTAAAATACCCCTTTAAGCTAAAGTACTCTTTGTTGGCCAACCCCCAACACCATGAGAATCACATTTTGCCCTTGAGCAAAGCAATTGACCTTTGCTCCACGTGTCTTTTGCTAAACCACATGTCTTCTACGCTTAGTTCACCCATCCCCTCAGGTCACAATTTTATATTCCCCCGTGACATTCTGCTTATAGTTGCTCAAATCATAGAAGTTATATATTATGTAAACCATTGGTTAGCAATGTGCATGATGGATATGTGATAGCCTGAAGCGGATGTGATTAATCGCAGTGAAAGCTTCTTTTGCAGGTACAGCGCGAGAGTGTTAGCTAGCTGTGAACAGTGACAGCGTGATAGAGCAAAGATGCTATTATCATTCTCTCACCCTCCATTTCTCTTTTCTGCCTTCTGATTGCCGTGAAAAACACCAGACCATGTGGCTACTTATACCTTTATTCAATTATTTAAATGCAACAGCAAATGTAATAAGCAGTCGAGAATAACTTACAGAAAAACACTGGGAATGCCAATTCACCCATGAATACGCTTTAGTGTCTCATGACCAGTGTTGGGTTACTCAAAAATAGTAATCCACTACAAATGACTTATTACTTCTCCCAAATTGTAATCATATTACTTTGTTGATTCCTTAATGGGAAGAGTAATCATATTTCTAATTACATTTCAGTTTTTCAGTTACTTTCACAGAAGACAGAAAAGTTTGTATTCTACATTTTAAACCAAGTAATGTACTTCAAAGTAATTAGTAAAGTCAGTAATTACAATAATTGAATTACACTTTAGTTACACTGCTTTTTTTTTTACTTAAAATGTCATAAAGTACAGTAACTAATTACTTTTCAATCAGATTACACCCAGCACTGCACATACATGCATTTTTAAGCATTAAAGGTACAAATCTATTCATTTTCATCGTGAAAACTATTATAAATGTTAAACTATTATTTAACATAAAATGAACAACGTGATTTTGACCTGTTGCACCTCAGAGGTTTTGACTGTATCCAATTAAAGTCATATGTCCTAATTATGACACTCTGTTGAATTGATAATCAAGATTATGTTAAATATTTATATGACATATTTTGTAATTACAAAAAAGTGGAATAATCATTAAAATGATTTCTTAGACAATGAAATAATATTCATATACACTGTTATTCAACCCTGTTGCCAGTTAATGGTAGAAGAATGACCAAATAAATATTATTCTTTCATTTTGGGGGAATGCAAACCAACATTTGTTCATGTAGCTTAATTTAGGCTAAATTTGCAAACCTAGACTGTATTTTTCTTATACATTTTTAATTTTTTTCCAAATCCTTCATATAGGAGTTCAAAGCCATGAACCAATCCAACCAGCTCCGAGGTGAATAACAATATCACAAACTTTGATTTTGAAGCAAAACTAAGGTACAAGACTGTGTACTTAACGTCTTTAATGAGAGGATGAACTACAATCCCATAAAGCATTGCGAACGGCATGAATGCGAAATTATTTAAACTATTTAATTTAAGATGTTGATTATACATATAGAAACAATAACATATTAATTTTATTCTAAAATGTTTAGATATATACAAATATATAAGTAGTTTTAGAGTGAGAGCTGTTTTGCATCTTATCACGTAGCTTGTTGAGCACATTATCACGGAGACGTAGCACATGTGGAGGCTCACGCCATTCTCTGCGGCATCTACGCACAACTCACCACGTGCCCCACGGAGAGCTAGAACCACACTATAGTGACCATGAAGAGGTTAACCCAATGTGACTCTACCCATACAAGCAACCGGGCCAATTGGTTGCTTAGGAAACCTGACTGGAGTCACTCAGCACAGCTATTGTGTTTTGCATCTCACATTTGCTTTTATGACACTATTAGTTTGGTTTACACTGGCAACCAAAAGTTTGGAATAATGTACAGATTTTGCTCTTATGGAGAGAAATTGGTATTTCTATTCACCAAAGTGACGTTCAACTGAGTCAGTCAGCACACTCTGGATTCGAACTTGCGACTTCCGAGAAAATACACAGTGCAACGTCAAGTATGGTCATAACTTTAAAAGAAATAAAACCACTGTAAATGTGAAAATTGACTTTTTTAGAGAAAGCACAAAAATGAGCACTATATAGCTCAGACTAATAACATGTCAGAACACTTTTTTCACCAACATACAGATGTTAATGTACATGAAAGTACAAGGGAAAGTGTGTATTTTAGTGCTGTGGCAAATCAGCATTTCTTCAAAGTTTTAAAGATCTTAATCACCTTTCATATTTTTTTCTAGAAGTGCAAATTTGGCGAGAATATGCCCATATACCTGTATATATATGTGTGTGTGTGTGTGTGTGTGTGTGTGTGTGTGTGTGTGTGTGTGTGTGTGTGTGTGTGTGTGTGTGTGTGTGTGTGTGTAAAACAAAATATACATACCTCTTGAAGTGTAGAACTTTGCGGATATTTTGCAGATTAATTGCTCATATTTTCACTCTACGTGAGTTTGTTGCATCTTCATCTGCAGTTTTTTAATTACTTCCCCAGATTATTCTCAAGAAAAAGTGAAAAGTCCAATGCTTTAACAAGCGCCATTTCTGCTAGAGACATAAGAGATTCAAATACCCACAAAGTAATATTTTTCATGTCTTATTTTCTGCATTTTTATCAGGTATAAGCATTATTCAGCAAGCCGCACTTCAGCTCCATGCGGTGTGAATAAATTATGCAAATGACTATGTACTGCTCATCTGCTCACTGTTTGCAGATTTTATATATGCTGCTGTTGTTGGTATTTGTTGGAACTTGGATCGTGAAATTTGTGTATCATGTCTTAGACCTAGCTTAATATGATTTTTAGTTCCAGAACCTGACTGTTGTGCTCTATTTCTTACAACCCTTTTGCGTATTTTGGCTTTTTTTTTTTTTCTTCTTAATATTGCTAGAAAATAATAAAATCACACATATCATGGTTTTAAACTGCATTTAGACAGTAGCAGGTTTGTAAAAATCATTTTAACTTCCTGAGCCCCTGTGTCCACGTGCGTGGACATTACGTTTTGGCTTCGCTATACGCAATGCATAATTTAAATACATTTACACCGACTGATCTCAGTTCAGGAGACTAGGCTGTTGAGTCATGTGAAAAAACAACATGGTGTTGATCTCTGCTGAGTTTGTCTTTGGGAGAAACGGTAACAAAACTACATCTAGTAAGAAATCTCATCAAGTTTTTACATTAAAACCTGCTTCAGTCTAAAGGGTAGAGTCTCTAGTTTGCTATTTAAAAAATGTCATCGATATATTGCGAAACGGCACGCTGATAAACACAATAACCATGTATGAGGACTGTAAGCTAAAATATCCTACATTCATTGTGCATTATAAAAATGTTGCTTTCAGACACTTTTATGGAGTTAGGATGAGTGCAGACAGACAGCACACTGGAAGTTGGGGGTTAATGTCTTGACTGTTAGATGCAAATCTAAAGGCCACCTATCATTGGATGCAAATAAATAGGCCAAAGTTATTGCAAATGTTAAACAATTACGTGAAACAATATTTTGGGGAATTTTATTTTGGTACTAATTATCGCTTACCTGTGTTTGCCAAACATAATCTCTAATTTTGTTTTTGTTCTCATCCAATCACAATCCTTGATAATCTAGAATTTTCCCAATTGCTTTGAGAGTGAACCTAGTAGCATATAATGAGTACTTACAGAAATGAGTAAAAGAAAATATCTCAGTGGGGCCCAAAAATCAAAAAGAGGAATTTAATGCAAACTACCAAAAATCTCATCCATATTTCTCCCAAATCAATGGGAGGCCGCTGCGAGCACCAGTACAGTGGATGTTAGCAGCAGCAGCAGCAGCATGGACAGTGCTAGTGCTAACATGGGTACAGCTATGCTAACTGAACCGCCAAACAGCGACCCCATCGCCGAAAGCACGAGTCTCCATCCGACCAATGACAGCACTGAAAATATCACAGAGGAGACAGGTGCACACCATCCAATAGAGAGAGCAATCTTCCCAGTTTGTTTAACTGATCCCAGTGTGAAGAGGACCATACTTAGCCTGGGACCATGTAAACCAGACGGACCCTATCCCTATGACAAAAATGGCAGATGCTTTTTCGAAAGAGTTTTATTTCAAACGTTCTAAGATGGATAAGGGTCCTTGTAAATGGCTGTGTTACTCTCCAAATATGGACCGTGCCTATTGTGAGCCATGTTAGCTTTTCCAGACAGCTGGTGTCCGTCCCACCATCCATCCTGGACTGTGGGACTAAATGATTGGCAGGGCCTTTCGGGCAAAATAAAGAAACACAAATCTTCACATGCTCATCTAGCAGCCTGTGTAACATATGATACTTGGAAAAACAACCTTACCTTTGATCTACAACTTGACAGCAAATACAAGATTCAGGCTAATTTTTGGACTCAGGTGCTCACAAGAATCACCGACATCACTCTGACATTAGCCTCATGCTATCTAGTATTCAGTGTGCATAGTGAAAAATTGGGTGACCCAAACAATGGGAATTTTTTTATCAGTAATTGAGTTGTTGGGCCGGTATGATCCAGTTATGCAAGAGTTACTGGATAAAAAAAGCCAAGTCAATTATTTGAGCCCAATAATTCAGAATGAATTGATTGCGTTGTTATCTAAGAAGGTGCACAACCAAATTATGTCTGAGATAAAGGAGGCAGGATTTGATTCTATCATAATGGACACTACCTAGGATATCAGTAAATTGACCGAGTTAAGTTTTCAGACACATTACTGTTTGCAAAGTAATGTTTGAATATCACCGATCAAACTGCAGAGCGTCTCAAAAAAACATCCTTGAGCTGTTCCATAGTATGGTAAAAAAATCCAGAGGTCAAGGATATGATGGGGCTAGTGCCATGAGTGGCATTTATTCTGAGGTGAAGAGACGGATCCTTGACATAGAGCCTAATGCTGTATTTGTACATTGTGCAGCACATAATTAGAATTTGGCATTGAAAGTGCCTGTCAACATATCACAGCGATCAAAGAGTACTTAGACGTGGTCCAGAGACTTTATGTTTTCTTCAGCCAAACCATCAAAAGGTGGGAAATATGGGAAAATCAGCTTTCAAAGCAAACTCTGAAAATAATTTGTACCAAGCGATGGGCGTCCAAGCGTGATGCTCTCCACGCTCTACGTTTTCACTATGCTGAGATTCTGAAGGCACCAACCAGAATCGCTTTACAATCCAAAAAAAGCAGAAGAACGTACAGACTCAACTGGACTTGTCAAATCAATGGAAACGTTCAAGTTTGCAATTATGACGGTGATTCAGGAGAATGTTTTAGAGTCTGTCAATGTAGTATCGCAAACACTACAGAAAAAAAAGATGTGGATCTTATTATAGCAGCTAGCTTACTGGTCAATTCTTGCAACACCTTAAGGAATCAGTTTGAGAACATCAAAAGCACAGCACAAGGCCTTGCTGCATCCTGGGGCAATTATCTGTCATTTCGCTCAAAAACATGCACGACTCATAAAGCGGCACTTTAATGAACTCAGTGAGGATCAGTGTCTCACAGACCCCAAGGAAAATGTCAAAGTAGGTGCTTTTTAGCTTGCATTGATTCAGCTGTTTCCCAGCTTAAACATCATTTTAAAGTGTTGGATAAAATAGCGAGACGATTCAGTTTTTTACTTCCGAGTGAACTCCAACATGCAGCTGATGATGTGTTGCATGCATTTGCCAAAACACTTGGAATGACCTACAACGATGATATTTCCTCCGATATGCCATCACAGTTACTTTCGTTTCATAGTGCCCTTTTGTAAGGACAAAAAACAATTGAAATGGGGTCAATTAAATATCTGACCGAGCTGCTGCTTCTGAAGCATACATCTACTCTACCAAGTGTCACAGATGTGGCTACTGCTTTGACGCTTTTTGTGATGATCCCTGTCACCATGGCAAGTGCAAAGAGGTCTTTTGCTAAATTAAAACGTATAAAAAACTGCGTGAGAAGCACAATGAGCCAGGACAGACTCTCGCGTGTCAGATGGACATTGTGAAGGAGTTTGCGCAGAAAAATGCCATGAGAAAGGGAAGTCTTGAACATTGTTAAAGGTAAGCGTTATGGCATTCCTTTATCAAAAGCTTCATTGAATCAAACCAACTCCTTGCGGGTAGCTTAAATGTAAAACATTGTCATTATCTCGTTTTAACCCCGTTTGTTGATATACCGTAAGACAATTCTGTCAAATTCAAAACTATATTTGACCATCTGTCAGAGAGCCGAATATAGTTTTGATGGAATATAGACTAGCAAATGGCAAGGGTAATAGAACTGGTATGGAATGCTGAAGGAAAAGGTGAGTCCCCCCTGATTTGGTAATGTGGTGAGGGGCCCCGCCTCCTCTCTTGCTTGTGGGACACCACCATTTGCGCTACACTACAGCTGTCCACATATGTGGACACCAATTTTCAGGAAAACTATTTAGTCTAAAAAAAGTTGTTTTTTTTGGGCATGTTTCTTAGGTGCTATTAGTTACAAATCAAAAAGGGGAATGGAAAATGCACAGCAGTCACGCTCGGGTCTCAGGAGGTTAAATAATTGTAAAATAAAACAGCGCAGGTAATATTGATAGTGTTGTAGTGCTCGAGACCGGTCTCTTTTTGAAGGTCTCGTCTCGTCTCGTCTCGTCTCGGAATCGACCGCATTTTTACTCTGTCTTGTCTCGGTCTCAGACAAAGAGGACTCAGGAAATATCATAAAATTGTCAGTGCATTGTTTCATTTATTTGTTAATATCATTACAAACGTCACGCTTCAAATGCAACCAATAACTTCACTCATTTTTATTTGAAATTACCCATCACCCCACCCCGCACCCCAAAAGTGATGGTGTTGAGCTTGGATTTATGAAGAGTGTTTTGCCACTGCAGTTGTTAAGGTTTGGCATATTATGTTTTCTTATAAGGCTATATACTTTGTTTGTATACAAGATTGTTTGATATATATTATATATATGCATGTGTGGCAATAAAAGAGGTGAATGCTTTTTGTGGGATAGTGGCTCTTTCAGATCAATTTGAGAGGTGCCTATGTTAGCATGTTCCACGTTTTATCTTAAGTGTGTCGTGTAGTGTGGGACTCGCACTGGTCTGGTCTTGACCCGGTCTCGTCCTGCCTTGGTCTTGACTCAGTCTTGACCCCTCAAAGTCTTGGTCTTGTCTAGGTCTCGATACACTCGATCTCGGTTTAGGTGGTCTTGACTACAACACAATATTCAGTCATGTTAAACATTAAGGTTAACCAAAAGCTCCTCCTTTTGCTGAATACAAATTTTTTTGCCCCATTTTTTTTTTTTTAAGTGTCAAGCTTAATTTTGCATCCTGCTCAAGGAGAGCTCTGCTGACACTAACTAGCTCTTTATTATACAGGAGCAAGCAGGCACTTGAAGGGACAAGTTTGAAAATTGTGTGTGTAATCGAAGTGGCAGTGACTGTGTGGGTAAGTCTTTGAATAAGGACATAAGCTAAAATGCTATCTGCTACTGCAGCTGTGAGAAAAGCAGAAGAGGGAAAAGAGGGGGTTGGAGAGGGCAATCAGGAAAAAGGCAAAGACAGTGTGTCACTGTGTCAGTGGACGGGAATGCCGTGCTGCTGGTTGAAACCACGGACAACGTGGCATTACTAGGGAGAAAGAGAGCGAGCAACGGAGGCTCCAATCACTCGAGAGTTGTCGAAAAGAGAGCTTTAATCCACTCACTCAAATCCAGCACGCTTTAATCTGCTCAAGTAAACGTGGAGGGTTTGATAAATACAGAGATAGGTCTCAAAATCACGCGCTGATTAGACGGCTCATGAGAAAGACGAATGTGGGTCTGGAGATGGGGGTGGGGGGTAGTCGCGTCTCTGCCTCTCTACAGCAGAAAACGTAATGCGAGAAGGCAGGCAAAAAAAAACTTGACCTCTTAACCACTTTTTTTTCCAACAGAAAGAAATGAGAGATGTCTATGCAGCATTCATTGGATTTTCCTATACGTGTAGCATTTTTCAGGTGGTCAGCATCCAAGTCCACGTGTGCACGTCTGTTGATGTTTAAATGACAAAATCCTCAATCAAATTTACTTTAAAGTCAATACGAAATCAAAATTGACTCTATTTGCTTTTCTTAATACACATTTGTGGTTTTATTGTGCACAATTCATCATCATCATCATCATCGTAAAAAAAAATGCTTGTGTTTGTACCCTTTAATCAAAATATACTTTCATGCTCCGCCTTTAAAACGACTTTCCATTTCGGCTGACGTCACCGAGCCGTTTTTCAATCCTTCCCTTCAACCACTTGTCATATAGACACCACTTTCACAATCCAATCAGCTCCAGATGAAAATATTTAAGTCTAAAAAAAAATTCTTGGGAAATTCACTTGGGAATGCTGCACGTTACGGAAGTACAATGGGTTGTGAGTGCCGTATCATGTTGACTTAATATGTGAAAAACCATCCAATATGGTGGACTGCTGATTCACATTTAATAGTAACAAATATGATTGTGTCGGACCTAATGTTTACTAAACTGAGCCCTCTTGGCTCCATGACTTTACAGAGGTAGTTTGACCCAAGCATTTTTAAAACTGCCATCATTTACTCACCCTCTTGTTGTTCCAAACCTGTATGACTTTTCCTATTCGTGAAACACAAAAGGAAACAATAGATGAATGTTTAGTCACCATTCACATTCTTTGTATGGTTAAACGATGCAATGAAAGTGAATGGTAAGTAGCCTTTCAACAACTGACTAGTCGATTAGTGGGGTCAACTACAAACATTAATATTTTTAGTGGTGGTGGGTTTAATGAGAGAAGCATGTCACAAATTAATAAAAGGGATAGTTCACCCAAAAATGAAAATTCTCTTTCAGATGTGTATGACTTTCTTTCTTCTGCTGAATTAAATAAAATAAAGATTTTTAAAAGAATATCTCAGCTCTGTAGGTCCTTACAATTCAAGTGAATGGTGACCAGAACTTTGAAGCTCCAAAAAGCACATAAAGACAGCATAAAAGTAATCCATAAGACTCCAGGGGGTTAAATCCATGTCGTCAGAAGTAATATGACAGGTGTGGGTGAGAAACAGATCAATATTCAAGTCCTTTTTTACCAAAAATCTCCACTTTCACGTTCAAAATGTTTAAACTGCTTCTTTAAAAAGGTTTAAAAACTGTCTGATGTCTTGAAATATATGTGCACCCACAATATTATCTGTTAGTCTCCATGTTGAAGTGCCCCGTTTAGCGTCTGTATATTCCTCTAAAAAGCATCCGATTGGGGTCGCGTAAACATGGAGACTATTTATACATTACTTTTCATCACTAATGGTAACTGAGACAAACATCTCCTTTTGTGTTCCATGGAAGAATGAACGTCATACAGGCTTGAAACAACATGAGGGTGAGTAAATGATGACAGAATTTTGATTTTTGAGTAAACTATCCCTTTAAGACATTATAATAGCCGTGTCTGACTTTGAAATGCCAAAGACAAAGATCACTGATCTCGCATTCCTCCCTGTCTGAGGTGAACGATGTTGTCGGGTTACAGAATGTGCAGAAAAGTACCCATCTAAACATACAGAAGTATCAGAACTGAAATAAAAGAGAGGAACGCTGAGAACAAAGGAAGATGGATTTACTGAGCTAGAGATAAGTGAAGCTACTCGGAGTAAAAATCAATGATATCATAAATCTTTCACCCCTCATGCACTGCTAGCGAAGGTCTGCCTTAAATATCTGCAACCTTGTTCGCTCCCAGAGAAAGATTCTCAGTGCAGAAGTAAATAGACATTTTTTGATATCCTGAGCTGTTTTAAAACAGAAACAGCGTAGCTGTGGAGGAACTGATAAAGCATTACATTTGAACTGCTTAATCAACACCTCTCATGTTCTTCAAAGTCAGCATTCAAATCAAAATGGACCTTTTTACTTTCTTATTGGACATTCCTGGTCTTGCTGTACTCCATTTGTGTATTTATGCTGTTACTCAGATGAGGATTTAAATCACCAAACCAACCTCCCTACCCTAAACCTTAAACCTAAACTTAACCGATAGTGTCTTAAAAGCAAATGTAAGATGGAAAACACAATTGCTAAAGCAACCATGTCATTCTGTGGTGCTTGACACTTTCGGCTCACATGTCGAATCGCATGCTTTTCAAGACTGGTACCCCACAGCTGCACAATTTTATCATGGTTGAAAATGCTTGTAAATGTAGTTGGTTATGTAATACATACATTACAATGTTACACCTTACAAGTCACGTGCAGTGCAAAATGTTTAGGTGTCATAAAATAGCATTGTGTGATGAACAGGGCAAAAAGTATGTGTAAAAGACCTTTTAAGGTGCCGTTTTACTTGTGATTTGTGCACCTATATTGTTTTTTTTATTTTTTTCACCAGGAGAGCCCTGTGATACGTTCAATTAGCCGTGTAAAAGTCATTTTGCTAATATTTAGGTACAGTAGTATCGTTATTCTATGAGACCAAGCTGTGGTCAGGATGATTTAAAACTGAACGATACTTTAAATGCTGATGGCAAATTGTGTTCACAGTCACTTGAAAGTCAGATGAGGCTTGTTTAAAAAAGGACCGGATATCATTAATCATGTTTTTTAAAAGTATTCTCACAAGTCAGCAGACAAGCAGCCCCCTCTATCTGAGAGTGTTGTTAGACATCTGGTAAAGGAGGCGTAACAAATCCAGCCCTCTGGGAGTGAGTTCAACATGTCAGCAAGCAAACAGCTGAGACTCTCAAGGTCTCATTCAGCCCTGCACCACTCACACCAGCTACATTACACACACTACACACTCCAGTTCAACAACAGCCAGCTCTATTCTACTGACACACACACACATCACTTTCTGTACACACAAGTTTGTGCAGCTATCCTCATGAGGACTCTCCGTAGACCTAACCCTCACAAAAAACTTTCTGCATTTTTACATGTTTTTGGGGAAATGTCCTCATAAACCACATTTATTGCATAATACCCTTGTAATTACCCGTTTGTAACTTAAATGAATGTCCTCGTAAACCACTCAAACCCGCCCACCAGCACCACGAGACACATGAACTCTGTAATGATTCTTATTATTCTAGATAAATAATAAAACTTAGATAAAACAATGCAAAACTGCAGTACTGCATGTACAGGATTGTTTTCTGTGTTTAAACTTGGCTTAGAATGTTTAGAATGGAATTCTAGTATACTTACTGCACACTTTGTAGTATATACTGCGTACTGTTTACTATGCAACGTTTGCATTTGACATACTGTAGTGATCAACATTTCAATTGGTAGTATGCTACATTGTTGTTACATGACCTCACCAAGTGATGCATTCAAAAGTGTGATTATTCCGTGTTTGAATACTTCCGTGTTTTTTTATTTTTAGATATTTTTTATATATAGAGAGTATATTGTGTAAAAATTGTTAACACCTGGGAGTCCGATTAAATAATAAGTCAAGGAGGCGGCATTTAAAATTGTGTCCGTAACTGACCTTTCGCTAAGCTCCGCCTCCCTTGTTTACAGTCGCCCACTCTGACAAGCACTGCAGAACTTCCCATAGGAATGAATGGGAGATTGCCATGAACGGCACCGTTTTTGGCAATATATTCTCATAAACGGAATGGATAATATTCTTAAGTGAGCTGGAATGAAGAGTGACATTGTAAAGCATATTTGTCTGATTATGTATTTTTTTTAAGACATTTTTAAATTACACAGTAATTTGATTGAAAACTGCAGACTGTGAATCAGAAATGATGTGAACGATTACCACAGTCACTTGAAAAGAGAAAAGCATCATTTGATTTACAAACCTCATAACATTAGTGTAAGCGGGCAGAAGTGCTTCTAACGTCTCATAACACACTCATTTTGATGCTGTGAACTCATTATTTACTGTCATATTTACTAAGAGCTGAATCAACACCTAAATTAATTAATATTAAATTAATTGCTTTAATTTACCTTGGAGCAAATGTAGGGTGTCCTCACTGATGTTAAACATGTTCATATGGGAATGAGGACTGACACACTTTAATCCATAGCATGCTCTTCTCAATGTTTATTTAAATTATTATTGAGTTTTTGTTTTTAAAGAAAGAAAAAACACTGTGTGTATCCTCACTGGGTACCAAGTGTCACTATTACAAGTGACCCAGCAAGTTTTTTAAATCTTTTGGATCATATAGATAAAATCCTGCTTAAAACTGCTCAGACACACATTACTTCTACGCGCTTAACAGAGTAATGGTGGAGATTGGTCAGGATTGGTCAGAAATGCTTTTAAGGCGGGGCTTAGCGAAGGGAGAATTACGTCTGGTGTTTTCATCAAGTGTAATCAAAATATATATCCTGCGTATTGCAGAATAATCAATTTTGTATGGCTGTATGCTAATTCCAAACCGGAAGTTTGCATACTACACACGCTATACATCCTGCATACTACAGAAATAATACAAATAGTATGCTAGTACATACAGGAAATGTGCATACTACATACAGTATACATCCTGCATATTGCAGAATGTAATGTGAGTATGGTAGTACAGTATGCTATTCCGAACAGAAAATTTGCATACTACATACAGTATACATCATGCACACTTGGAGAAATAAGACAACGTGTATGGTAGTATGTTTCGTAAATTAAAATTTGCATACTACACATAGTATATACTGTATCCTGTGTATTGCAGAAATAATACAAGTGGTATGGTAGTATGCTATTCTGAGCAGAACATTTGCATACTCTACACAGTATACATTTTTCTTCCTGCAGAAATAGTACAAGTGACATGTTGGTTCGCTAATCCAGACAGAAAATTTGCATAATCCACACAGTATAAACCCTGCGTACAGCAGTAATTATTCAAGTAGGGTGGTAATATGCTATTCCAAACAGAATATTTGTATACTACACACAGTATATACACTCACCTAAAGGATTATTAGGAACACCTGTTCAATTTCTCATTAATGCAATTATCTAATCAACCAATCACATGGCAGTTGCTTCAATGCATTTAGGGGTGTGGTCCTGGTCAAGACAATCTCCTGAACTCCAAACTGAATGTCAGAATGGGAAAGAAAGGTGATTTAAGCAATTTTGAGCGTGGCATGGTTGCTGGTGCCAGACGGGCCGGTCTGAGTATTTCACAATCTGTTCAGTTACTGGGATTTTCACGAACAACCATTTCTAGGGTTTACAAAGAATGGTGTGAAAAGGGAAAAACATCCAGTATGCGGCAGTCCTGTGGGCGAAAATGCCTTGTTGATGCTAGAGGTCAGAGGAGAATGGGCCGACTGATTCAAGCTGATAGAAGAGCAACTTTGACTGAAATAACCACTCGTTACAACCGAGGTATGCAGCAAAACATTTATGAAGCCACAACACGCACAACCTTGAGGCGGATGGGCTACAACAGCAGAAGACTCCACCGGGTACCACTCATCTCCACTACAAATAGGAAAAAGAGGCTACAATTTGCAAGAGCTCACCAAAATTGGACAGTTGAAGACTGGAAAAATGTTGCCTGGTCTGATGAGTCTCGATTTCTGTTGAGATATTCAGATGGTAGAGTCAGAATTTGGCGTAAACAGAATGAGAACATGGATCCATCATGCCTTGTTACCACTGTGCAGGCTGGTGGTGGTGGTGTAATGGTGTGGGGGATGTTTTCTTGGCACACTTTAGGCCCCTTAGTGCTAATTGGGCATCGTTTAAATGCCACGGCCTACCTGAGCATTGTTTCTGACCATGTCCATCCCTTTATGGCCACCATGTACCCATCCTCTGATGGCTACTTCCAGCAGGATAATGCACCATGTCACAAAGCTCGAATCATTTCAAATTGGTTTCTTGAACATGACAATGAGTTCACTGTACTAAAATGGCCCCCACAGTCACCAGATCTCAACCCAATAGAGCATCTTTGGGATGTGGTGGAACGGGAGCTTCGTGCCCTGGATGTGCATCCCACAAATCTCCATCAACTGCAAGATGCTATCCTATCAATATGGGCCAACATTTCTAAAGAATGCTTTCAGCACCTTGTTGAATCAATGCCACGTAGAATTAAGGCAGTTCTGAAGGCGAAAGGGGGTCAAACACAGTATTAGTATGGTGTTCCTAATAATCCTTTAGGTGAGTGTACATCATGCATACTGCAGAAATAAAAAAGTAATATGGTAGAATGCTATTCCGAACGTAGCAGGTTTACTGGCAACAGGGGAGCTAAATGATCACTCTTCTAACCTTGCTTAAATAATCTTTTACCAGAAGTTGCCTGCAGCCATTTTAAATCCAACAGTCATATGAAATAATGAAGTGTATAGCACTTTAAATTCACTCTGCAGAAGCTCCATGTATGGATACGCTAAGGTGATATTATTGTTTTTGTCGAGAGGCTAATAAAAGTGCAATGAATGCAGAGAGGGAAGGTCGACCCCATTAACTCTAAGTTCACACTTCCGGGTCACAAGCAAAAGACCATTGAACGCATCTATAACCCTTTTATCTCCATGCAAAGGGGCTGTTGTTAGGATTTTATGGCCTACACACAAGAGGACATTTACAACCCTGAATATAATTTAATAAAGGTATCGATAAATATACTGTACCAATGTATTTATATATA
Source organism: Moxostoma hubbsi (assembly GCA_032164185.1). NCBI lineage: Eukaryota > Metazoa > Chordata > Actinopteri > Cypriniformes > Catostomidae > Moxostoma > Moxostoma hubbsi. Next base: position 6,955,028 of record JAVLUX010000018.1, read on the forward strand.
AATGTATATACATATTAATTTACTCAGACTTTCTTATTAGCTTGATAGTTTTACATCTGATTTCAGATGATTATGGTTTAGAATACACGTACAATGCTCTTGGAAATCAGTGCAAGCTTTTAATAAACTTATAAATATGAATGTTGTTTGTCTGCCTGTTTCTAAGAACAGGAACACATGCACATGAGTCAATGGCCTCTGGCATTAAGACGTGCTATTGTCGGCGAGCATGCGTGTTGAATAGATGTCGCAGTAATGGGCAGGGTGACAGTAGGCAGATGGTCTTCTCTCTGGGGAAATCAGGGGGGGTAAATCTCTCCATTTAAAGCCTACAACCTGCGCCAAGGCCTGAGAGGGCAACAGCACTGTGGACCCAGCATGGGTGAGGAAATTGAAAGAGAAAGAGACAGAGTATGATTCAGTCGCCTGATAGTTCACCCAACATGATTTACTCACCCTCACTAACCCATATGACTTTTTATTCCATGGAACACATAAGGAGATTTTTACTCTTTATTATATTTACAGATACTGTATCCGCTACTGAGTGTGTAATGACCAAGACTGAAAAGAGCCAGACAGAGAGTGAGTAATGGGGCAAGAATGATACACTGCCCTGGTGCCATGTAATCCCAAATTTCTCTGAGAGAGGATTTTTCAGACCTTTGACAACAGGGACATGCACCCATCACAAATGAGCCCAGAATGCATATGATAGCATGATGAAGTGTCATGTCTTGAGGGAAGCTACGTGTGAGGTCACACTACAGAGGTCAGGCAAGCACCTCCTTTACCTAATGTCACCCTGGCAGAGGAACTGTTGTGACACACTTTTATATTCTGTGTTGTTATTCAGTTTTCAGCCTCTACTCTGTGTCCTACGAAATGTTAATCCGGCTTGAAACCCATCTGGATGAGTTTGCATTGGTTTATGTCAACAGTAGAAGCATTTCCTCAATCATATTTACCTCTCTGGGTGTCCTGCATCCAAGATTTCACAAAACGTCAATTTGAGCTCCCTTCAACAACTTTATTCATTACACATTCTTGTCCTAAAACCTTCTGTGTATTTCCAGGTTTAAATGAAAAATAAAATCACAGCTTATCAATGTGGATTCAGACTTTTAGACCCCCATATGCAATTCTATATCTTTACACTTTGAAAATGTGTTTTTGACATGCTTGGTTCAAGTCTGTACATCTAAACATGACACAAATAGGGTGCATGAAAAATTAGTGTCAGCCATCTGATGTTTGTGATGCCTGTTTTAAAGAGAATCTAATTGCACGGCACCTTGTCTGTGTGATTTAACTCTAAAGGTGGTCATACCATGAGTCACAGGCCTTAGATCTGTCATTATCTTATTAACTGCACTCATTTCAAGTGTATCAGATCCACGATGCTGTCATAATGGAGAAAAAATTACTTGTTATTAATGTTTTATAGTAGAGTAAAACTGCAGTGTTGCAGTAACAGAAATAGTTAAACACTGTTTGTTGCATATTAACGTTTTTTTGTGTGCACAGTATTATTCCCTATTGCTCATCTTATAAAACATGAGATCAGCAATGCTGAGGTCATGGGTTCAATTCCCATGGAACATACATTCTGATTAAAAATGTATACCTTGAATGAACTCAAAGTTGCAGCAGCTGCCAAATAAAAACAGGCTATGTTGTTTACACTACCATGATGTTGATACCATGGTATTCTTTGAAATACCTTTAAGTACAATGTAAAAGTCCATAGCATATATAAATATGGTATTTATACAGTTCCATGGCAAATACTTGTATGTGGTACCAAGTACACAGACATTGTAAACCCTTATGTTGTCATTACTGGAAAAAACATGTTATCTTGATAAAGCAAAAATTGACATTTCAGGTATTGGAGTAGATTTTAAGTGTTAGTAACTCAAACTATTAAGTACAAAACTGAGGCTATGGGGAATACCCACAATGCCTTGCACTTGAGTTATTAAATTATGTTCCCGTCTGTCGCTCACTTCGCGATGTCGTCGCGCCTCAGCAACTAGTGCATGAAGTCAGTGCTGAAATGCCTCGCTGCCTTCAGGCCGGGCACAGCGGTCCCTTTAAAACTTTTCCAGAGGCTCCTGGGGCATATGGCATGCTCCGCGGCAGTTGCACCACTGGGGTTGATGCATATGAGACCACTTCAGCACTGACTCCAGACTCGAGTCCTGAGGCGAGCATGGCGCCGCGGCACGCACCGTGTGATGGTCACCCCCACCTGCCGCCAAACATTCAAACCCTGGACAGTCCTCTGCTTTCTGCGGGCAGGAGTCCCCTTGCCGCAGGTGTCCCGATGCATCCTGGTCACGACCGAAGCGACCAGCGACTCAAGTGGCTGCGTGCCACTCACATCCCGGGCAACCTCAACGTGGTGGTGGACGCGCTATCACGACAACGCTTGCCCAGCGGAGAGTGGAGGCTTCACCCCCAGTCGGTCCAGCTGATTTGGGAACGGTTCAGCAAGGCTCAGGCAGACCTGTTCGTCTCCCGAGAGACCTCCCACTGCACGCTCTGGTACGCCCGAACGGAGGCTCCCCTCGGGGCAGACGTGCTGGCACACAGCTGGCCCACAGGGCTGCGCAAGTACGCATTTCCCCCAGTGAGCCTTCTTGCACAGGTGCTGTGCAAGGTCAGGGAGGACGAGGAACAATTCACTCTAGTGGGCCCCCTATTGGCCCACTTGGACTTGGTTCTCGGATCTCGTACTCCTCGCGACAGCCCCTCCCTGGCGAATTCCCCTGAGGAAGGACCTTCTTTGTCAGGGACGGGGCACGCTCTGGCATCTGCACCCAGACCTCTGGAACCTCCACATTTGGCCCCTGGACGGGATGTGGAAGATCTAGCTGATCTACCACCTGCCGTCAATTAAATACTATGCTGTTTCATTCAGGATTTTTCTGAGGAGCCGACAATGAGGTTTGGCCGCAACAGTGGCTCGGGTTCAGTGAAGTGGCCGGGAGGACACAACATCTCATTCCCTCCATCTCATACATCCGTAACCTAGACGTTTCTATGGTCACAGGGAACATACGGGAATTTAAATAGATTTCATAGATAGAGGTTTTAGCGCTTTTGTAGTAGTATTTATGTTGTTTTGTTGCAAGTAGTTGTTTCAAGTGTCTATGCAGTTTTGTGGCGATATTAGTGTATTTAATGATTGATCTACAATCAGGTAATCTTCATTATTTAAGCTGTTTTATTGGATGACCCTGAAGTCCATTTGATTAAAATTATTACGTTGAAACAAAATACTTGTCATTTAGACAAAATACTTGTCATTTTCAGTTCTGGTCATTAAATAAAGCGTCTTTTAAGAACTGTTCAAAAAGCCGGCCTGGGTAGCTCAGGAAGTATAGACTCTGACTACCACCCCTTGAGTTGCAAGTTCGAATCCAGGGTGTGCTGAGTGACCAGGTCTCCTAAGCAACCAAATTGGCCTGGTTGCTATGGAGGGTAGAGTCACATGGGGTAACCTCCCCGTGGTCGCGATAGGTAGACTTTTCAGTAGGAGGTAATTTTTCATATTGTAACCAATAAAATATATGATGCCTTGAGGCGATTAAAAACATACACATCATTTTCTGAAATGCATAGCGTATGATCATGCATTTATTCTCGTATCTCGTATCACTTCTCGCATGTACTAATTACGTGAAATCTAATTTGGAGTCCATGCAGAGTCGTCGGGGATTCTTCAGTAGTGTAATGTCTTGTAATGTGTTCACCCCTGTCGCGGATTTGTCATGTAATTTGAAAACGCAACGACTTCAGTGACGAGACAGACAGTTTTGTAATATGAACGGTACCACGATCCAACATCTTTAAAGTCATGTAGTGTGAAGGAGCCGTTAAGATGCGCAGATTGTCTGAGAAGCGGAGGCAAATGAGACTTGTCCTCTGCCACCTGGATTGAGGTGAGTAACCGCTCCACCATGAGGACCTACTAAGTAGTGGGAATTGGGCATTCCAAATTGGGGAAAAAGGGGATCAAAAATAAATAAATAAATAACTGTCCAAAAAGTGTAAGGATACAATTTGGGGTTAAAAGCCCACCATATATTAAGAGATATATTAGTTATATGTTTTGTTTGTTTGTTTGTTTTATTTGGACATGTTAATGATAGTACTGTTTTTTCTATTCACTGCCATGGTGATTTTACCATGATATTCTTTGAAGTACTTCAGAATATCATGGGAATTTCATGGTATATGAATATGGAAATTATAAATTGATCCTGTGGTGGTGTACCTGGTAGAGCATGGTGCTGGAAATGCCAAGGTCATTGGTTTGATTCCCACCTGAACACATGAATAAAATATGCAGCGACCTTGAATGTACCTTGTAAGTCATTTTGGAAAATAAATAAATTTGCCAAATGAGTAAATGTGATGTAAATGTAATATGATAACGCTGTAGCCTATATATGTCACAGTACCTCGTTATTACCATTTCATCCATCAATATATCATAGTATCACCACAGTACTTTTTTGTAAGGAGTAAAATATGAAAAATGCATAATGTACATGGCAAATATACAGAAAATAGCACAATGACTGACAGTAACATTTGTGCTTTGAATGACAATATTAGCTATATCACAATACACACACAGACCAATGTAAATCGTCTAAACTGTTGTCAAGGAAACAGAGATGAGGATGGGAGGGCTGATGCAGAAGGGTGGAGCGAGAACCTGGGTCTGATCGTTTGTGATGCCTGCTGCTGTCTGTGCTATCAGGGCAGGCGGACATGTAGAATGGGGGGCGCGAGGGTGGATTTTATTTCCATATTTTCTCTATATTTTCGGTGTCATCATGGGCCACCGCTATAGAACACCTCATATACTCGTTTTGATTTAGTGTCCGACACATTAACTTGATTTTTTTGAAGGTTTGTGTGGTAAACCAGCGTTGGTCTCGTGCTGCTGGATATGCGCGTGTGCGCGTGGAGAGCGCAGATCCTGCTCGCGCCATAGGTCGTTCCGCCGGTTTTATTTGGCATTAAATGTGTACATTTGATCTTTATTTTGTCCTTTGAGCGGTTGGGGGGAAGTTGTGTCTCCCGTTCTGCCTTTTAATGACTGGTTTGGTGTTTTGCTGCGCGATGTACATGGATAAAACCAGTGTGCTCCGGGGTAAGAACCTTTTTTTCTTCCACATCAGTTCTGTTGTATTTCGACATATTAATTAAACCGAAACAGTTTGTGAATCTGCAATGTATATTTGTGCTCACTGAATGCTCAGCACCATGCCCGGAATATTATACATGCATGTTCAATAGTTCAGTGTGTCAGTATGTAAAGGGCAGAATTTACTAAATGGCATGCTTTCATAAGTAATTTGCGATGGCATTCGATTATGTTTAGCATGCATTATCATAAAATGTGTATTTTGGTCATGGATTAATTTTGGATGCCTTTTATACAGACCCCCCCCCCCCTTTTTATACAGACCCCCTTTGGTGGAGTGGGGGTGGGGACTTTAAATGCAGTAGCCTAAAATGAATGACATGCTCCTGTAACATATATACTGTGCCATGGACATGATAAATCACATCTACATGCACATATTGAAATGTACAGATGTCTGTGCAATGCTCCTGGTGCTTCACCTACATATTGCATGCTGGTGCATTGCTGCCTGCTGCACACGGATGCAGGGAAACATGCAGTGCAGCTTGACATGTAGAATGTGTGTGAGTGTGTGTGTATGTGTATTCGAGTCCACAGGATACTACTACTGCGGCATGCATGCTTTTTAAAGGTTATTTGACACAGCATACAACTACCATAATTAATGAATGTGAGCTGTAGGCATGTGTTTGTGTTTTCGTGTTGTTGTTTCATGTTGTTGTTGTGGAAATGCTCTTGTATGTACTGCTCTTGTGTGATGTATGATACATCAAAACAATGCCCGTTATCTGTCAACCCATGACAGAGTGGGTGTGTCTGACGACAGTATCCATTTCAGCTATGTTTTCCGTTGGAATGCTGCATTTTGGCAATGAATGATTGTAGCCTTCTCAGAAAGCATCCTAATTTCTAGGGTGTTTGTTCCTACCTTTTTCTGTAAAACAGGGTAAAATGCTCCATTAGGAATTGAATTTGTCATATATTTATTTTAAAATATATGTCCTCGTCCACACTGATTTTCTCTTGGATTTATTTGCATATCTAAATTTGGAAAATGACTAGCAGATGTGTTGTGTGGTGTTGTGCTGGTTTTAGTGCCATGCTTGACCCATTAATGCAGACTTCAGAGGCACAGATGTCTCCACAAGCGTAATCTACATAATCGACCACCTTCAGTAGGTCACATAAGATCATCAGTGTTGGGGAAGCTACTTTGAATCTGTGGCTTCCCAAGCTACACACTTCTAATAACTTAAAGTAGCTAAACTACAAAAAGTAGCTAATATATTGAAACTATTTAAAAAAATACAATATTTTTAGATATATAATCAGATGACTAATCGGATGATATTGTTTAATTCTGTAATCAGTTTACCTGTAGAGATATCACATAACCTGATAGATATATATTAAATTAGGGTGACATTCCCTTATGATAATGTACCGGTATTACTACAGAAACAAATGTTTAACCATGGTATTTGACCCTTCGCTATAAGCCCCACCTTAAAAGTGTTTCTGACCAATCCTTTCTTAGCAACTGTTGCCCTGCCGCCATTAAGCATGATTTTATAGAAATTATCCAAAAAATGTACAAAACTGTGTCTGGGTCACTTGTAATAGTGACACTTGGTACCCAGTGAGGATACACACAGTGTTTTTTCTTTCTTTAAAAACAAAAACCCAATAATAATTTAAATAAACATTGAGAAGAGCATGCTATGGATTAAAGTGTGTCAGTCCTCATTCCCATATGAACATGTTTAACATCAGTGAGGACACCCTACATTTGCTCCAAGGTAAATTAAAGCAATTAATTTAATATTAATTAATTTAGGTGTTGATTCAGCTCTTAGTAAATATGACAGTAAATAATGAGTTCACAGCATCAAAATGAGTGTGTTATGAGACGTTAGAAGCACTTCTGCCCACTTACACTAATGTTATGAGGTTTGTAAATCAAATGATGCTTTTCTCTTTTCAAGTGACTGTGGTTATCGTTCACATCATTTCTGATTCACAGTCTGCAGTTTTCAATCAAATTACTGTGTAATTTAACCATTCTTTTACAAAAAATGTCAGATAAATATGCTTACAATGTTGCTCTTCATTCCAGCTCATGCAATAATATTAATCATTCCAGTTATGAGAATATTTAGCCAAAAACTGCACCATTCACAGCAATTTTCCATTCTTTCCTATGGGAAGTTCTGCAGTGCTTGTCAAATCGAGCAACCATAACCAAGGGGGGCGGGGCTTAGCAAAGGGTCATTTGAATTTGAGAAAATGTTTACTGGCAATTTAATTCGTTCGGATTAAGACTGTTTTATAGAGTCAACCTAATTTAGTAAAATTTGGTCAAATCAACTCAACTTCATAATGTTTAATGTAATTATATTTCTTATGTTTGTCCAACTTTAGTATATGCCAGGTGAGCAAGTGTAAGCACAGTGAAACTGTTGCACTGTGAAACTGATTTTAATACACAAACACACACACACATACACAATTAGAAAATAACTTGTTATGTATTTAACTGAATCCAATAGTAATAAACAGCCAAAAAATAAGGCAAAGTCCCTTAAAGAACACACAGGGCTTAAATGAATCAGTGAATCATTTATATGAACCGTTTGAAAGAACTGATTTACTGAACAGAATTGGAGTTTCCAAAGCTAAATATAATGGACTCGTTAATTTTAACTGTTTAATTTACATGAACTGACTGAAAAATGTAGTTTTTGTAATATGCAGAGACAACTATTAATAAGCCATCCATATAATTATTTTATTGAAAACTGTACACACTGTGTCTTTGTGGCACCATATCAATTCCTGTGTTTGTTTTGAGTGACCCACTTATACCCGCCCCCAACAAAGTTACTGAACCAATGTTGTGAGTTGGGGTGGGACTGTCTGACCGTTACTGTTATAGGAATGACATAATTCAGCTTTACTTTAATTGATATACTCCCGAATATAAGATATAGTGCATAAGATAGTGGTTCTTAAAGGGATAATCCACCCAAAAATGTAAATTCTGCCATCAGGTATTCACCCTCATTTTATTCCAAACCTGTATGACTTTTCAATCAAACTCAATGCTATTTTAGCACAAGTTCATCTGTCACTTAGTTGATGCTATAGCCAATATAGGCAGTAGAAAACGTGAACAGGTTGAAAAACATTCCCTCATCCTCAGGGCTGGACTGGGAAGAGAAATCGGCCCGGGATTTTACATCCAAAAGTTCTTAAGCAGGGGGGTGTTTGTTGTCCTTATCTGTGTATTGTGGCACCATTTTGTTAACGGCTGCACATTTTAGCTTATCGCGGCCCCATTCGACCCATTTTGCGGCCGACCCACTGGCCCGCTCGGTTCTCCCGATGGCCAGTCCACCCCTGAACAGCCCCAAAGTGCGTCGACCCACCGGGAAAATGCCCGGTATGCCAGATTACCAGTCCAGCACTGCTCATCCTCAAAAACCATAAACAATACCATGCAAGGTCAATTAAAATACAACCTAGACTACATTCTGGGTTGTTTGGTTCTGTGTTGGGTCAACATTTCATGTTAAATCAGGGTCTTGAGCAAAACCAGTTGGGAACCACTAACCTAATAGATTATTATAGTGTTTGCAGTTTTAACTGCATATGTGTTGCAGTGTTTTTCAGAAGATTCCTGTAATGTGTCTTCGCAGATTTTTTCCAAAGCCTTTCCGGTGCTGTAATACAGATTTGTTTTTCCACTTCACAAGCTATACATTGTTTTGCATTGTCATCTTCTCTTGAATCTTGGATGAAAGCACTCAGCTTGTGTGGCGACAGTGACTGTCCTGTCAGTGTATACGCTCCTGATGAGGATAAAAATAGTCCCCTGGTTTTCAACACATCCCTTGGCTCACAGTAGAATTAATATTAACAAAGAGAAAGTTTTGTTTTCACTGGAGTGTTTTTCCATTGCCACAGAAGCCTCGTGTTTCCTGTTACCCTTTATAATATATACATGTTGGGATGACTATAGTTTTGCATAGGTAGACCTTTGACTAAACGGCATAAAGTCTGGTCCACAATGCAGCTTATTTTAGCCAAGAACCACGTAATTAGACAGGAAGAGGTTGTTTTACTGACTGCGACCAACCATAGTGCGTTTTGTTTAATGTGCCATTTACAGGGTTGGGGAGTAACAGAATACATGTAACGGGATTACGTTTTTAAAATAAAAATATAAGTAACTGTATTCCATTACAGTTACATTTTAAATCAATAGTAATTAGAATACAGTTACATTCAAAAAGTATTTTGATTACTGAAGAGATTACTTTGCATTTTATTGTCATTTGTTTCATTTAATATTTAGTGCTTTCAGATGGAAAACATTTATACATAGAAATGATACGTTTGAAGTACGTTTGAAGTAAGTTTGAAGCAGAAGAAATAGAAATAAACCTTGTGTAAATTGTCAGCTTTACGCTAAGCTAAAATGCTATTTCTAGCCATTTTACATGCACATGTAACCAGACACAATCATATTTTTTATGAAGAAAATTCATGTTAGATCATAATTAATTTTTTCTAGTAAGACTTTTGATATTAGGGCAAAAATCATATTCTTGATAATAATTGTTGTATTGTTTTCCTTTTAAAATATCTAAAAATCCTTTAAACAAGATCAGTTTGATATTTCTTGTTTTAGAAACAACACTGCATAAGATATTTAGGTTTTTCAGAGAATGTATTTTTAACATGTGTATTTTGTCTTACTGCACTGACAGAGTTTTTATAGTCAAAACAAGTGAAATAATCTACCAGTGCTGAAGAAGTAATCCAAAGTATTTAGAATTCGTTACTGACCTTGAGAATTCTAACGGAATGTTACAAATTACATTTTACAGCATGTATTCTGTAATCTGTAATCTGTAATCTGTAGTGGAATACATTTCAAAAGTAACCCTCCCAAACCTGGCCATTTAGAGGTGCAGTTATCTGATATAGATTATACTGTGAGGTTTAGGGTAGGGAGGTTTAGTTGATTTAAAACTCAATGTTGCCCATAGAAACCTCATCTTTTTGGGAGAACATTTAACTCGCTTTTAGCTCCACTGAGTGGACATTTCACCTCGGACGTGCCGTGATACGTGTAATGAACCACTTGTAATGTAAGTTTGCAAAAATGTTGTCACAGTCGCGCAGGGCATGCATGCATGAATGATATAATCAGGATAATTTCATCAATTCTGACGATGTAACATTAACCAATATTGTGGAAATCACGATGATTTTAATGTGCATTGGCCATTAAGTTTCATAAAGAGCTCATCAGTAGTCTCATTTCACGTTCCTTCAGGGCTGCACAATTAAACAAAATAACGTCAAAATGGCAAGTTGGTCATATGTGATTATTAATCCACAAAATGCTGTGATTGAAAGATAAATAAACGGTCTGTGTGTGATTCAGAACAAACCGGTGATGCGCTGATCTGTGGGCACGTGCATGGCAGCAAGGAACGCAGGTTCAAGCAGTCGTGCATTTCCAAACATTATTAACAGTTACAAGTAGGGTTGTCGATTTAACGCGTTAAATCAGTGTGAATAATTGTATTAAAAATAACGCATTAAAAAAATTTATGCAATTAATCGCAATGCCCCCAGATTGTAATATGGAAGATTCCTGAGAAATGCAAGCTTGTAGTACCACCGGTTTACTCCAGAGGGCAGTAAGTGAAATTTCAGCTGTGTGGCAACGCACAGTTTATACAGTGAAGAAAACAACCAGACAGCAGACACACAACACAAACATGCGTTACGTTCTTGCGTTCAAAACACTTGATGGAGCGCAAATTTGATCTAAGGCATCTCAAGATGTGTTCTAAGTATTAAACTATATATAACTTGACACAGAGACCTAAAAATGTTATATTTATGATGCGATGCACCCGAGACGCTACACAAGCATGTCTGACGCAGGTGTACATTGACGGGTCCTTAAACAAGCCCTCATAATAAATCTCCAACTGATTGACAAATTCACTTGTGAAATGGATTGCTGTGAACTGTGTGACAATGATTGACTTATGTTCAATAATATGGGAGTAAACAATACATTGTATTATAAAGCCGCTTTTTGTATTGACTTATCAATGATTAACTCTTCTGCCACAAGAATGTAATGCATTTTAATGATCTGAATATATATATATATTTAATATAACTACAGGTATGTGTAATTATTTCATCATTATATATTGAATTATTGTTATATGAGGGGCTTTCACAGCAAATATTTGTATATGCGATTAAATGCGATTAATCACGATTAATTAATCGGGACATCATGTAATTAATTAGATTAAAAATTGTAATCAATTGACAGCCCTAGTTACAAGTTATTATACTAAACTACAAATGCAGCACAGAATAACAGAAAAGTAGGAAATTACAGCGTTTCTTGAAATGCAGAACATTGTAAACTGTCAAATACGAATAGACCTTTTTCACAGACTGTGATGATGCGTTTCTGCTTTATTTAGCAGCGTAAACCTAGCAAACTTCTGCAATTGTTTACTTCTGTGTTCCAAAACCTGGAGTGTGTAAAAGGTCTATTGCCTTTTCTGTCAAAATAAAAGCTCCTTGTGAAGTTGAAATAAATATTGCAGCACTTTCAGTGTCAAAATAAAAGTCCCCAGGTGAAGATGAAGTAAACAGGACAGAAATATATTACTTTTTTATATGCAAATCTAATAATCAGAATAATAATGATAATTGAGCATTATATTATAATAACCTGACGTGTCCCACAGTAATAATTTAGTATTATGCAATGTTCAACGGGGGTTTCAAAAATACGTCAGTGAAGTAGCTTTGCACAGTAATAACATTTAAATGTAAATAATGCTTTTTATTAAGCTACTATGTATCATTGTGTATGAAATATAAATATAAAGTGCATATCAATGAAAATGATTGAATTTCATTCTCCCTTGTGTTTATTTAATGAAAACAAATTATTCCATTTTTATTTAATGTCTTTAAAATGTTTAAATGTTTAATCTACTTGGCTACAGTGGCTGATTGGATGAAATGATGGTTCATCTGATTATAAAAAACAAACACTTTTGAGCCATTTTAGAGCAAATGCATACTTATCGATATACATATATCGAATATCGTCAATAGGCTGAAAAATATTGAGATCTATTTTTTTAAGACATATCGCCCAACCATACATTAGCCTAATTCTCACAGATCAGGCTCATTATTTCACAGACATGATACAGAAAACAGAGTTGATTATAAGTGCCTTAAACAAAACTCTGATTATCTTTTAAAGATTTGATGCCGCTAACATAAACCTGGCAAACGCGCTCATAGCATCAACATGGTACATTTAAAAATATGTGTGCCTTTACCCAAGTTGTGTAAAGCTAGCCAATTAGATTGTAGCGTGCCATATCGGCCAGTGCTTGCAATATTTGTGTGCAATATGCATCAGATGGTCAGTTTAGTATCTGTGGGTGTTCGGTGGGCACGCGGTCTGATGTTGAGGCTTTAGGATGAGAGTAATATTTGACACAAAAACTAACATCTGGCTTTTCTGAGGTGCTAGTTCTCATTCTTTGACACTGAGTTCATGAAATATTCATGGAAAGTCAGATAAGATTGATGAGTCAGCAAAGTGATGCTGTTTAAAGTGGCTTATTGATCTCAAGTTGACTGACAGGGTGCAGGGAATTCTGATTGGGCATGTTATTGTAACAAGAGGAAGCCCAAGAGGAAGCCCACATTATCCCTGACATTTAATAAAGTTAGTGCTGGCAAATGAGAAATAAACAAACACTATTTTAAACAGTGCAGAAATTAAATTAAACACTTATTGTGCACAATATTGACATAAAATTCACCAAAAAAAATATATTTAATTGAAAAGGCTGTCGAAACATTTTGGAAATGACACAAGGGTGAGCGAGCACGGTTATCTGCCTGTGCCAATATCCCAAAATGTACAAAAATCAGCTTAATTTTTGTCTTTTGAGAGTCTATAGTGTCCTTAATTGGGAATATATTTTATTTAATAACTGCACCAACAGTTTATGAAGGACTGAGTTGGAAGACATTTGGTTATTGTTTCAAATGTTGAAAATGTTTTGTTTTTCACCTGTCTGGAAATGCAGGTAAGTAGTTATAAATAAGAGTCGTTTTTTGTGGATTAGCGTAGCTATCAATCTGAATGTCCTGAGAGAGAGAGAGACTATACCCATTGGGTTGAGATTTCTGCAGACGTTGTAAAAACGTGTCTCGGTGCTACCCAGTAGTACCTCCTTGATCTGTCTTCACTGTAGCACAGCTCATTTTTTATGGCTCTTTTGGCACCATTTAGTAGCAGAATTTAAACTGTGTCCTAATGTGTGAATATTCTTAATGGTGACTTCTTTTCAATGCGGTTCAGGATATATATCCGGTTTGCTGGTGCGGTGTGCTTGCTCATCCTCAAACATTTGACCTTGGAGAACATTTCCTTTGCTTTTAGCCAGACTTGTTCTTTTTTCGGGTGCAATTGTGAAAGTGAATCTGCCATTGCTCTCTAATTGCTTATTAACATATTGCCAAATACTTGCATACATTTGCTGTTGCCCTTGATATTTTTTATTGGAAATCATTCCAATCAATTTGTGGCTCAAACCCACAGGTTTTGTTATTGAAATGGAGGCTGCTATAGTCGATAGGAAATCTGGTCTGAATGTCTTCAATGTTGTTTGTCAGGGAGGTGGAGAGGCAGATGTCCTATTGAATCATGGGTAATTAAAATATGCTTAGTCAGAAGTTTATTTACATTTAGGTTGAAATCATTAAAACTATTTTTTTAACCACTTCACTGATGTAATATTAGCAAACTATAGTTTTGGCAAGTCCTTTAAGACATCTACTTTGTGGAAGACATGACACATTTTTCCAACAATTGTTTACTGCGATTGTTTCACTTTAATTGACTATATCACAATTCCAGTGGGTCAGAAGTTTACATACACTAAGTTAACTGTGCCTTTAAGCAGCTTGGAAAATTCCAGACAATGATGTCAAGCCTTTAGACAATTAGATTCTGATAGGAGGTGTACCTGTGGATGTATTTTAAGGCCTACCTTCAAACTCAGTGCCTCTTTGCTTGACATCATGGAATGAAATCAGTCAAGATCTCAGAAAAACTATTGTGGACCACCACAAGTCTGGTTCATCCTTGGGAGCAATTTCCAAATGCCCGAAGTTACCACATTCATCTGTACAAACAATAATATGCAAGTATAAACACCATGGGACCATGCAGCCATCATACCGCTCAGGAAAGAGATGCATTCTGTCTCCTAGAGATGAATGTAGTTTGGGGTGAAAAGTGCAAATCATTCCCAGAACAACAGCAAAGGACCTTGTGATGATTCTAGAGGAAACCGGTAGACAAGTATCTATATCCACAGTTTAACAAGTCCTATATCGACATAACCTGAAAGGCTGCTCAGCAAGGAAGAAGCCACTGCTCCAAAACTGCCATAAAAAAGCCAGACTACAGTTTGCAATTGCACATGGGGACACAGATCTTACTTTTTGGAGAAATGTCCTCTGGTCTGATGAAACAAATCCTCTGGTCTGATGTTTGGCCATAAAGACCATCGTTATGTTAGGCTTGCAAGCCGAAGAACTCCATCCCAACCATGAAGCATGGGGGTGGCACCATTGTGGGGGTGCTTTGCTGTAGGAGGGACTGGTGCACTTCACAAAATAGATGAAATCATGAGGAAGACAAATTATGAGGATATATTAAAGCAACATCAGCTAGAAAGTTAAAGCTCGGTCACAAATGGGTCTTCCAAATGGACAATGACCCCAAGCATACCATCTTTCCCCCTATTATTTTCATCGGATGTAAAAGAACAGCATCAACATTCTACTTACAGTAGCATCTCCTTTTGCGTTCCACATAAGTAATAAAGTCATGAGTAAACATATTTTTTTTTATTTTTGAGTGGACTGTTCCTTTAATAAACTGGATGGATTAATTTTAAGAATGGTGTAAATCTCTGAAAAGAAGAGCAGTACAGCATATTTTTTACCCCAGTTGTATGGCTGTCTTTGCTTTATCTTTATGACCCTAGAAGCCCCCCGTCTGCACTTTATGTCTTCAGGAGAAATGGAGCATGAAAATTTCAGTCAGTCAGGAGAAAACTTCTGAAAAGAGAAGCGACTGTGTGTGGCATATTTCTGTAATGAATTACTTTTGATGCCATTCAAACTGCAGTTTGAACATACATTTGTAGTTGCCATTTAAATGCATGCTTTTAGTCGTTTTGGAGAAATAATGAGAAAGGAGGAATTTCCCCATCTGTTTAGATGCCTCCGTTGACTTCAGGTTTAGCGCCTTTTAAAAATGGAATGATTTCTTGCTACTGTCTGCTCTTTGTTGACCAAGACAACCTCAAAGAGCATGTGGAAAAATTAGTTCGAGCCTTTCTGAGTAGTACTGTAAATTAAGATTAGATTTATGATTTCACCTGGCGGACAATAAAACAGGCTGAAAAATCCCATCGATTTACGTTGAAGGAGAGACCCAAGCCATATCTAGGGGCAAAAGTATTGTAGATCCTCTTTTGACTTGGGATAAGTATGTAACTGCATAGCAACGCCCTAGCAATCATCCAAAGCATTGTTCTGCTTTTTGCAACATGTCAAACTAAGAGAATTACTCTGAAAAAAATTTGAAAGGCATCTATCACCTTTACATGCCCCTCAGGTAACATGCTTTAGATATGCCAGTTCTTTTGATACATATTTGATTCGCCCCACCTCAAATGGGCTTGTAATTCAAAGTACACATTCCCTTCCCGTACAGAAACTCCAGAACACATGGGAAAAACAACATATGCAGAGAATAAAAATTTATAGCCAGGATAATTTTGGTTTCTCCCTCGTTATCCTTTTTTCACCTTTAAGTAATTTTGGTAGCGCATGTGGAAGTCATTTCAGCCCCTGTCTGCTCTAGTTGGTATGAGTGTCACCACATGGAACCAGATACCTCTTTGGAGGGTACAGGCAAGCTTTTTTTAAATGGTAACGTCATCTAGATTGTGGCACTTTCAGAAATTCTGGCAAGATTTAATCTCTGCCTTGCTAGGACTATAGGATTATTATGATGGCCCGGTAAGGCAACTAGTTCAGAATTTTACTTGCCCTGCCAATATTTTCACTGGTCCCACCACACATATTTATGTAGTTTAATGTATTTTTTATATGGCAGATGTTTTAAATAGTTTTCATATTTTTTGTACATGCTTAACAAGACCTCACAATTCAAGACTTTGCCTGGAGCCCTTCAGTGGACAGGGAGGCAAGATATATTCTGAAAAACGTTTATGCTCCCTCACAATATTTAGCGTTTCCTCACAATAAGTTTTGCGTTCGTTCACAAAAACTTTTGCATTTCATCATGAAAAATAAGTTCCGTTTCCATTTGCGTTCCCTTGCAATAGTTTGCGTTCCCTCACAAGTTTTGCATTCCCTTGCAGTAAGTTTTGCGTTCCTTCACAATAAGTTTTGCGTTCCCTTGCAATAAGTTTTGCGTTCCTTCACAATAAGTTTTGCGTTCCCTTGCAATAGTTTGTGTTCCCTTGCAATAGTTTGTGTTCCCTTGCAATAGTTTGTGTTCCCTTGCAATAGTTTGCGTTCCCTTGCAAAAAATGTTGCGTTCCCTTGCAATAAGTTTTGCGTTCCCTTGCAAAAAATGTTGCGTTCCCTTGCAAAAAGTTTTGCGTTCCCTTGCAAAAAATGTTGCGTTCCCTTGCAAAAAGTTTTGCGTTCCCTCGCAATAGTTTGTGTTCCCTCGCAATAGTTTGTGTTCCCTCACAATAGTTTGTGTTCCCTCGCAATAGTTTTGTGTTCCCTTGCAATAGTTTGCGTTCCCTTGCAATAGTTTTGTGTTCCCTTGCAATAGTTTTGTGTTCCCTTGCAATAGTTTTCGTTCCCTTGCAATAGTTTTGTGTTCCCTTGCAATAGTTTTGAGTTCCCTTGCAAAAAGTTTTGTGTTCCCTTGCAATAGTTTTCGTTCCCTTGCAATAGTTTTGTGTTCCCTTGCAATAGTTTTGTGTTCCCTTGCAATAGTTTTCGTTCCCTTGCAATAGTTTGCGTTCCCTTGCAATAGTTTGCGTTCCCTTGCAATAATTTTCGTTCCCTTGCAATAGTTTTGTGTTCCCTTGCAATAGTTTTCGTTCCCTTGCAATAGTTTTCGTTCCCTTGCACTAGTTTTGTGTTCCCTTGCACTAGTTTTGTGTTCCCTTGCAATAGTTTGCGTTCCCTTGCAATAGTTTGCGTTCCCTTGCAATAGTTTTGTGTTCCCTTGCAATAGTTTGCGTTCCCTTGCAATAGTTTGCGTTCCCTTGCAAAAGGTTTTGCGTTCCCTTGGAATAGTTTGCGTTCCCTTGCAAAAAGTTTTGAGTTCCCTTGCAAAAAGTTTTGTGTTCCCTTGCAAAAAGTTTTGTGTTCCCTTGCAATAGTTTTGTGTTCCCTTGCAATAGTTTTCGTTCCCTTGCAGTAGTTTTGTGTTCCCTTGCAATAGTTTGTGTTCCCTTGCAATAGTTTGTGTTCCCTTGCAATAGTTTTGTGTTCCCTTGCAATAGTTTTGTGTTCCCTTGCAATAGTTTTCGTTCCCTTGCAATAGTTTTGTGTTCCCTTGCAATAGTTTGCGTTCCCTCGCAATAGTTTGCGTTCCCTTGCAATAGTTTTTGTTCCCTTGCAATAGTTTTCGTTCCCTTGCAATAGTTTTGAGTTCCCTTGCAATAGTTTTTGTTCCCTTGCAATAGTTTGCGTTCCCTTGCAATAGTTTTCGTTCCCTTGCAATAGTTTTGTGTTCCCTTGCAGTAGTTTTGCGTTCCCTTGGAATAGTTTGCGTTCCCTTGCAAAAAGTTTTGAGTTCCCTTCCAAAAAGTTTTGTGTTCCCTTGCAATAGTTTTTGTTCCCTTGCAATAGTTTTGTGTTCCCTTGCAATAGTTTTCGTTCCCTTGCAGTAGTTTTGTGTTCCCTTGCAATAGTTTGTGTTCCCTTGCAATAGTTTTCATTCCCTTGCAATAGTTTTGTGTTCCCTTGCAATAGTTTTCGTTCCCTTGCAATAGTTTTGTGTTCCCTTGCAATAGTTTTGTGTTCCCTTGCAATAGTTTTGAGTTCCCTTGCAGTACTTTTTGTTCCCTTGCAATAGTTTTCGTTCCCTTGCAATAGTTTTGAGTTCCCTTGAAGTAGTTTTGTGTTCCCTTGCAATAGTTTGCGTTCCCTTGCAAAAAGTTTTGAGTTCCCTTGCAAAAAGTTTTGCGTTACCTTGCAAAAAGTTTTGCGTTACCTTGCAATAAGTTTTGCGTTCCCTTGCAATAAGTTGCGTTCCTTCACAATAAGTTTTGCGTTCTCTTGCAATAAGTTTTGCGTTCCCTTGCAATAAGTTGCGTTCCTTCACAATAAGTTTTGCGTTCCCTTGCAATAAGTTTTGCGTTCCCTTGCAATAAGTTTTGCGTTCTCTTGCAATAAGTTTTGTGTTCTCTTGCAATTACTTTTGAGTTACCTCGTACTAGTTTACGTTCCCTCAAACTTATTTTGGGTTCCCCTCGCAATAGCTTTATCCATCTCTTAAGAAAATGAAACGATATTTTACAACTATTTGTACTGTAGTAAAACAAAACAGAATTGCAAAAATAAACATTGTTTTCAAAACTTTTTGAACACGCCCTCCATCTGCCATTGGTCAGAGAAACTGATGGTCCCACTCCCAACTCACGCCATTGGTCGAGCCAATGTTATTGTGTCTCATGAGAGGGTCGCTCAAAACAAAAATAAAAATGTTCATAGTGCCAATGAGACAGTGTTTACAGTTTTTGAGAAAATTAACCTATGAATGCTTAAATATGGCAGTCGCTGCATATTAAGTTACATACTTCAGTGGTTTTCCTGTTTTATTACTATGGCGTTACTACACATTTGTTAAAATATGGTTTCTGTAGTAAAAACCATGGTTGATTACGGTTTTACTTCAGATATCATAGTTGAACTATAGTAACTGAAGTAAAACCATGGTCCATTTTCATAAGGGATGGAAAGGCAATGGAGGATTAAGAAGGGATGAACATCAGCAGAAAGAAATAAGATAGGCATAAAAATACATATGATTAACAAACATCAAGCCAGGGCTGTGTTAGGGCAAGTGAAAACATGTCAAGTGTCACCTGACCCAAAACACTCTCACACTGGCCTCTTGTCAGAGGGCCATCGTTATTGTTGAGTCCTGCCTTGTTCATTTCCAGATCAAAGCCCTACTGTATAATCAAATCAAAATTAAGCTGGCTTCTTTCCCTCCAGCAGGATATTAGTGTGTTTCTGCCCTGAATATTATTATGTCACTAGATTCAATCCACGATATGTTACGTTGATTGAGCCAGACGGGAAATAAACACAGTAGAGACTGGCACTTTAACACACTGACCTACTTAACACACAACAGCCCAACATGTGGGCCGAGCGCTTTACTGCTCTCCAGCTTTACCCAGAAGTCACAGGTTGATGTCATGTTAAGATTGTCAGCACAAGCCAATGTGTAATTTAAGCCCAAGATTAACACGAGTATATACTATGTAGCGATCACCGGATGTGGACACATAGTTTATTGACTCAGCTGTGATTTACGGGCAAACTTGTTGTACATTTATGCTTTCTGGGCTTTCAGATACATCACTCACCCAAGCTGTAATCCATTACGCCCAGCCGGCTCCATTAAATTAGACTGAATTGAATTTGCCTCATGTATTCTGCTCTCTTGAGTTTTCTGTCTGAGATGCTCTTGCTGCCAATGATGAACCTTTTTTCAAATGAAAACAAAATGATAATTGTGTACACATGCACTGCAGTTCCATTGCAAAGCTCTGGCTAGGAAAGAGAGAGTTGTGCACTGTATATTTACTTAAACTAAAGTTGAATCTGAATTTGAATCACGAAACACAGATTCAGATTGGCATCATTTTGACCAAAACATTCAGTTCAAATGAAGCCAATTACAAGACTTCAAATTTGGACTAATATAATTGGTTTCAGGTCCATAGTTTATTCCCGCCAAAATGCTATGATACTTTTAATTTAAATTCTCTGAATCAAAGCGAGTGTGAACTCTCTCTTTCTGTCAGGGCCCACTGCATCCAGTCCACAGCTTCTAACCAAGAGTCTGTCACTTGAACCAGGCCCCTGTCTCGGAGCCCACGAGACCCCTCAGCACCTCTGCTCTGACCCCGGACCCCTGGATTCACAGCTCTGCAATGGCACAAGTGACAGCGGACCTCAGGATGTCCCGCCTCCACCCCCAAAAACACGCCCACCTTTACCTGGGCCAAAGCCTCAAGGTTTGTTCTGTGCATTTAAAAGTATAGTTCACCCAAATATTTAAATCCTGTCATCGTTTACTTGTTGCAAATCTGTCTTTCTTTCTTCTGTGCAACACAAAATAATAGATGTTGAAGAATGTCCAAGCTGCTCTTATCCATGCATTTCAACAGTGTTGGGTATTAAAACAAATGTTGCTATTAGATTCGATTCTGATTCATATGGGTTTATTTCGGTTAAAATGTTTACATTTAGCATATAAACAACATTTTATGTTATCATTAGTTTTTCATCTTTTTGATCATATTTTAGTTTTTAATACTGTACAAATCCATGTATTATATCAATAAATATGATGTCTTGAAATGTAATATATTAAATTGCATATACTGTGTATATATATATATATATATATATACAGTATATTAATGCTCTCAGTCTGTCAAAATGCACTGATTTCCTTCTTAGGAAAGAAAACAAAACAATATGTAACTATAATATTTTACAAACAAAGCCTTCCACAGTATAAAGATAGAAATGCACTAAAATAACACAAATTCAAGTAACATTAAATGTTTCCCAAAGTCTTAGTGGGAGTTTCACTAATTGAAATAACTAGTCCCCCCGTAGGTTGCTTATTCATTGCAATGGGCATTAAATCCTTCACAATATGAATCAGCTGGCAGACTGTGGCTATCCACTTTGTTACAGCAATCGTGAAGCTGTATTCATGATTCGCGTCAGGGTGTCAACAACAACGTAGAGTGCTGCTTTGATCTCCACATGAAAGCATTTGCAAACGCCTTGTTCTGTATTTTCATTAAGGGGTTAAAATGTTAAAGAATTGCATGTGTTAAAGCATTAACTTTGACAGCTCTTATACATACATTATAACATATTGCATATATATACATGAATATTTGAAAGAAGGAAAGAAAATAATTTAAATGATTGCCCTAATGATTGAGTAAATAATGAAAAAAACTATCCCTTTAACGTCCTTTTTTGTTCTTGCCAACTGTTAGTATTTTGTGTGTGTATATAAATATATGCATGACTCATAACTATTTTAATTTTAATGTTTCCTGTATTCTCTGTGATCTCTTGAATATTTTAAGATAACATATGATCTGTAAATATGATGTATAATTTAATAAAAGTGCTTGTTATTGTTGCCAGTTGTTCCAATTTAACATTCATGCCTCTGTGGTACAGTCATGTGATCATACACCAGTCTCACTCTATTGATTGCCGTATTGATTTTGTCTCGCACAGTGCCCCCGAAACCACCACATCTACAGCAGCAGAGCGCTCGACGACCACGCACCCCAGACAAGCCCCTCCCCCCACCACCCTGCCGCCCACTCCCCGCTGACCCTCGCCAATCACGCACCACTTTACCAAGAGCAGATGGAAGCTCCTCCCCCACTTGTGTCCTTTCGCTCATCGAGAAGTTTGAGAGGTGAGAGAGAAAACAAGCTGGAGCCATTTATTTATATTACGCTAGATTTGTATTATTCATAGTTAAAATTGCTTATTCTGATTTGCTGTGTCTGCTATTTGATTTGTTTGTCAATCACAGGTAAACAGCATCTTATAGCTTTCTATTCATGTTACATGCCACAATGTGATGTGCTTTAGATATTATGGGAATACTGTGTATATCTGTAAATGGGTCATTCCTGTTATGCAGTGCATTTTGAACTCTGTAACGTTGAACGAATATACTTGTGTTGTATTTCTTTAGACGTGTATACCAGACTTTTAGAAATACACTCGGTTCAAGCTAAGACAACTTTATTAATTATACCTTTAAAATGAACAGGATGCCAAACAGGATGGAAATAAAGAGCTAAAGTTACCCATTGCTTAATGAGGCATTGACAGTTTACAAAAGTTAATAAAAAAAATGTTTTACTTAACTTATAATAATAGCATTCCGATTTTTATACGTTTATGTAATCATTATGGGATGTTTTAGAGTGAGTCAATTCAAAAACTGCTGTAAAACATCACAGGATTCATAACATCCATAGCTAACACTTATTGATGTTTACACTGTTATTTTACCACTAAAATGATGTCACTTGGGGGATGATGTCTTTAAGAAGCTGGGTTGTTGTTGGGAATATTACAACAGAATTTAAAGTTAAATTGAAGGGTGTTTCTTCCATTTGGGGCACTTTTAGCACTGTGGATTTCTAGAAAGTGTTGTTAAAACATTTTTGGATCTCAATAATTTTTTTTAATCTGTTTACTAACAATGTCCAACAGTGTCTGTACATGCATCACAGGAGATTTATGGCATTTTTGTCATTATTTTCATGAACATTTTTCACCACAGTGTCATTTCCAGCAAATGAATCTCAAATTCTTTGTGTTTAATAGAATTTGGCGATGAAAATGACATTTTTAATATTTTAAAATAAATGAGCTGACTCCATTGTCTTGCTAAGGCTAATTTTGTAGCTAACATATCATGTATCCTAAATACACATAATCAAATAATATTCTCACATTTTTTGCATAATTTGTCTGGATTTTAGAAATGATGACTAATACAAAGTTTCTGCTCACAAGTGATATTTTCCTTGAATTTTCATTTTTTTTTTTTTTCTTTTTTTTTTCCTTGTTTTTGTTTTTCTCTTAACGTCTCATATTGGTATTGAGTAAAGTAAAAAAAATTAAGATTTTTGATTATGAATAAATACTGATTTTTTTTTTAACTCTTTTTAGATTATCATAGTTTTAAACATGGAATAATTCGTATTTTTATAATGGATTTTCAGAGTTTAATATTGAATGTCTGTGTCCGGGACAGGGATAAAACAGTCAAATCCTTACATAAAAGGCATTTGAAAAGTAGCAGAAATAAATCTTGAAGGCCTGGTTAAAAAGTTTCCAATTTTGGAAGTTTTAATGTGGCCTTCATATAACAAAAAGAAAAAAGTTTCGATATTTTCTTTAAAATAAATCAAAATCAAAAAGGGAAGAAAAAGTGCCCGATGTTAAAGAAACACACATATATTTACAGATGTTGCTATTGGTAACATGAATGTTGGATTTTTGCACCTATATTCAGGGAGCAGATCATTGTGGTGCCAGATATCACCGGAGGAGTGATGTGCACCCCACGAGCCCCCGAACCGCAGGCAGCAGCAGGGGCAGTTAGTTCCCCACCCTCGGAGTTCATCTTACCTTGCACCTCCCTTGAAGCACCACTAGAGGCGCCGCTGGCAGAAGCAGAGAAAGAAGAAAAGGACGAAACAGAGGTGGACGAAACTGAAGAAGACGACAGCGAACTCGGAGCGTCTTGCTCAGAAAAGCGTCTTTCTATGGAATCAGGCTACGGTGCTTGTGATAAACTGCTGGACACTATGGAAATAAGGGACCTTACGGCCAACCAATCAGAAATCCCTTCTGACCGCTTGTCCCTCCCACCATCCCAGATGGATGGGAAGCTGGCCAATAGGGATAGTGGTATTGACAGCATCAGTTCGCCCTCGCACAGTGAGGAGTTGTGCTTTGTTGGGGACGAGGATCGCATCGGCCATGAGAGGGACATTTATCCCTGCAGCCCAGGGCCCGGCCTCTCTTGTGGCTATGTGGAGGGGCCCGAAGGAGAGGGGGCCAGCGCTGTAGAGGGTGGCAGAGACTCAGAGGGGGACAGTGATATGGAGGAAGGCAGCGGGGACGAAAGTGAAATGAATCCGATGGCTCTACAACCTCTCCCTAAAGCTGAGAGACAGGACTCCACAGAGGTGAGATTAAAGTGCTCGATATTGAACATCAAAATATATTCAGAAAGTTGGGAAAATAATTGGAGGGTTTACTCGCAGGCGAAAACAACGGTTCCTTAAAACCTGTGAGGAAATAAGTACACTGCGAAAAATAAGATACATTTACTTGAGAAGCAAAATGAATTAAGATGTTTGGTCAGAGAGAAAAAAGACAAAACTGTTTGCCAATGGGGGGAAGAAGAAAAACTTGATTCAAGGGAAAAACGAAAATGTTTCATACCCCATTAGAAAATAGTTTTCCTTGTTTCAATGTTGAGGTGTGAACTTTTTCCTTCTTAAAATACTTTATTTCATTCCAGCTTAATGTACAGAGACAACTGTTAGTAAGATCATGTTCATAAAAACTGTAAACACTGTGTTTTTGTGGCACTATTAAAAACAAAATAATTATTGTTTTGAGCGACTGTCCATACTGGCACAGCTACATTGATTCAACCAATGGTGTGAGTTGGGGGCGGATCTATCGGTTTGTTTGATCAACAGAAGATGGTGGGTGCATTCATTAATGCAATTCCATTAGATGGCGCTAGTGATGCCAAAAATGACACACTTCAGCTTCAAGTGCACTGTCTTTGTGTCATCTTGGACTTACACTGACACCTAGTGGCTTGGATGCAGCATCATTTAAAATCAATAGTTTTCAGTTGCAGATGTTATTGTAGAAATATTGTATTCACAGTCAGACATGATTATTTTAATCATTGAGTGAAAGTGTCAAATAACAGGACGGTTACTGAGATTAAGCGAGTATATTCGGCTGGTCATGTGATTATAACATGGCAGCCCCCATGTGTGGAAAAAAGCAGCTTTTATAAGGTTACTGATATGACTGGAGTCTTCATTTGAATGTGAGTGCTCATGATTTCCAACATACCTTAATATTGCAAAATTACTATTCATGCCTTTAGGAGTTAAACTTTTTTAATGAGGAAATAATGACTGAATGCACCTTAAAGCAAAACTCCCACTTCTGTAATATTTCTCTGTAAACAAAACTTAATATCATGTAATTCTGCTTCTCAAGTAATGTTTTTTTTTTAAAGTATGCTTTAGATATTTTACTAGATAATTTTAGCAGATAAAAATTAGGAAAATAATTTTTGCAGTGTAATATTCATGGTTAAATGTACACAGCACAAAATTCTCTGTATTTTTGTCTTGTTTCCCAGTAAATAACCAAACGTCCTTAAAACAAGATAAATGTGCTTTTGAAGCAAAATAACACTTGATATATTTAGTTGTTTTCAGAGCAACCTCACTGCATTTTGTTATATTTCTCTGAAAACAAGATTTCTTTTCTTGTCAATGTTTAGATATTTCCACTGAAATACAAGTACAAAATACTGAGTAATAAAAGGATATTTTGAAGTGTCGCGTTTTTGAAAGGAATGTTTCATATGTACATTCACATGAAATGAAGACTCTTGTCATATTAGTGCCGTAGACAAAAACTATTCATCCCCTCATGGATGACACCATGTTCAGATCACATGACCAGCCAAACACTACTCACTTTCCAGTAACTCCTCTATTACTGAACACGTTTAGTTGCAGAATAAATGAATCATGGGTGACAAATACATTTGCCAAGTGGCTATTTCTGCAATAGCATCTGTAGCTGAAAATGCCTGTTTCTGTGTAATGCTGGATTCACACCAATAGATGTCAGTTTTAAAGTCCAAGTATAATTTTATATCAGTAGATACATTTTAGGTAGATAAATAAGACACAGCAAACTATAAACAAGAAATGACTTAGTATACCATACAGTACATTTGAAAAGAACTCTAAATTGTTTTAAGACATATTTTAATTATTTTACTTTTTACAAGTAGACAGTGATAAGAAATTGGGCTCAGCTCTGTCAAAAAATATTCACTTAGTATATGAAGTATGTCATATAGTATATCTCATACCTGAACCTTGACATATGCCTTGTTGATGCAGGTGTATTCAGACTGTCATTACTCAGTAAGTGTTGTCTTGTTTTCCAGCTGTCGGTCCAGCAGCGAGTGTTTAACATTGCTAATGAGCTGCTGCATACAGAGAAGGCTTATGTGTCCAGACTGCATCTCCTGGATCAGGTTTTCTGCGCTCAGCTGATGGAGGAGGCTCGAACCCGCAGCTCTTTCCCCTGTGAGATGGTCATGGGCATCTTCTCCAACATCTGCTCCATATACTGCTTCCACCAGCAGTTCCTGCTGCCCGCACTGGAGAAACGCATGGAGGAGTGGTAAGGAAGAAAGAAAGAAAAAAAGAAAGAAAGATAAATCAAATTAAATTAAAAAAGAAGGAAAGAATTAAGAAAGAAAGGAAGACATAGAGAAAAAGAAAGAAGGAATGAGAAAAAGAAAAAGAAAGAAAAAAGAAGGAAACAGAAAAGAAAGAAGGACAGAGAAAAGTAAGAAAGAAGAGAAAGAAAAAAAGGAAAGATTTAAGAAAGAAAGAAAAAGAAAGAAGAAAGAGAAAAGAAAAAAAGAAGAAAACAGAAAAGAAAGAAAAAAGAAAGAAAAAATAAGGAAAGAAAGAAGGAAGGAAACAGAAAAGAAAAAAGGAGAGAGAAAAGAAAGGAAAGAAAGAAGATAAAGAAAAAACAAGGAAAGATTTAAGAAATAAAGAAAGAAAAAATAAGGAAAGAAAGCAGGAAAGAGAAAATGAAGAAAGAAGTAAATATACAATAAAGGAAGACAGAGAGAAAAAGAAGGAAAGAGAAAAGAAAGAATGAAAGTGGAAAGAGAGGAAAGAGAAAAAAAAGGAAAGATTTAGAAAAGAAAGAAAGAAAAAAGAAAAATACGGAAATAAGGAAAAAAAAATGAAGAAAGAAAAATGAAGGAAAGAGAAAAGAAATCCTCCGGTTTCCAAAATAATATGCAGAATTTGGAAAGGGAATGGTGACCTACTCAAAAAAATGTGGACTAATGAACGAACATTGACTTCTGCTCCTCTCCCCTCAGGGACCTGTACCCCCGCATCGGGGACATCCTGCAGAAGCTGGCACCTTTCCTGAAGATGTACGGAGAGTATGTCAAAAACTTCGACAGAGCCATGGAGCTGGTGAACACCTGGATGCAACGCTCCTCTCAATTCAAAGCCATCATTCATAACATCCAGGTACCAGACTGCCATTAAATACGTTGCATTGAGCCACTTCTGGTATGTTCTATGATGGCCTAAATAAGACGTGAAAGCCAGACACAAGCTGTTCCAAACCCTAGTGAGCTATCTTCTAAGGGGACGCTCACATCGAGCGCATTTTAGCATCGGTCTGCACTGTTTTTCCATGTAAACATGCGCTAGACGAACACCTGCGCATGCATGCTGTTTTTACTGTGTCCTGAACAGGAGTACCAAGATTGTAAGATGGCATGTGAAGTTAAAGCACTTTAAAAACATGTCTAAAGACATCATCTGCGTTCTGATGTATTCGTTGTGCAACAACGCATTTTTAGCGAAAACACAGTGGAATAGAAGAGAACATAGTGGTCTCAAGACAGTTTCTTAAAAGTACAGCATTCATGGTACAAAATACTGTAAAATCAGCGAGACGTATCTATCGAGTGCATTTATACTATGCTCAACGCCTTTTTCACGCATCGATAATCAGAAGATTTTTCTGATGATTATCGATATATATTGTGATTGTTTTCAGATATATAGGGCTTTTTTCCGTCTGACATATTTCTCAGCAGAACTTTGGTAAAGTGTGAGCAGCAGGGTAAATAAAGGAGGTCACCAGCGGGGGAATTGCATGGGACTTAAGCGATGTCTGCAGAGATGGGTGTGTCTTCTGTATTTACACACTCTCGCCCCATAACTGACTTATCCAAAAATGTATGTAAAATATTTGAAACAACTTTTTTGGTACGGGAAGGAGGAAGCAGGAGTCGGCTTCAGTGAACCACATGAGTTTATTTACACAATCTGGATGTAACTCAAACAAAAATAACACTTTTCAGCATCCAACGTAAAACCGCAGCCAGACCGTGACGCTTCCACAACACACACACACACACACACACACACACACACACACACACACACACACACTGCGCTCAGGTTCAGCTCTCCCTCTGGGCTTCCCGTCTCGCTTTATATCTCCCCAGCACCGCTCACTGAAACACAGAACAGCTGTTAGGGAAATGACATACAGGTGCGAGTCCTTCCCATTCATTCCCCCCATTCACAAACCAGCGCTCGGCCACGCCCCCTTAACCACAACATTATACATGATCATATACTGTATCAGGGATTATTAGAAGAAACTGATTGGAATTACTGGCAAAATACAACATAATTAGCGATATTAGCATGCCTGAAATCCTGCATTACACGCTTGAATAAAAAAATATGCACAATCCGTTCACATTATATTTGTCCCTCTGCAAAATATATTCTGAAACACGGGGGCAAGTCACAATATTATTTGCTTGTCTAGCTACTTTTCTCAATTCTTAACCAAAAAAGACAATCAATTTTCAAAACAACAGCATAAAATGCTTGAGCAAAACATGCACTTGTCCAAAAAATAGCCACATAAAACTAAGATCCAGCATCTATGATCCTTACAGGAACAGCAGAACATAAAGTTAAATGTGTCAATCCTCTTTAGCCTTTATGCAAACTTCTGTGGACATATTGGGAAATAACAGCCTACAGATGAGATCCTGATAATTGGGAAATCAGTACTAAGGTCATTTTTCTAAAACGTAATTTTCCGAATGCATAATGCATTTTTATTAAAAGGAAAAATGTACCAATTCTAATAATTGCTAAATAAAAAGACATTTCTAAATAGATGTGGAATGATCGGAAGATACACAGATTAATAATCGATATGTCTATATTTTTTGACATCCCTAATTTCTACATTGACAAACAATTTAAAAATAACACAGACCTTTGTGAACAGCCCCTAATAGCGCTCCTCACATGAAATCTTCAACAGAGATTTTAGCCAGACTAAATTAAAAGTCCAATTTTTTGCAAAGTGAGTGTAACAGTGATAGATAATGCGATTGTAGCTCAGCTTGTATACACGTTAATTGGGACACAACGTCTCGATGTTGTGTGCATGATCCGAAAGACTGGAGTGTTACAGCTACAAAATCTGCTGTAATTTGATTAATACTGCACATGTAATTCATGTATGTTGCAAATAGAGGTATATCATTTTCCTTCCTACTTTTTGGGACAGCCTTTGTGTCTGGAGCGACAACTTTATGCCTTAAAATGCTCTTTAGCTAAGCAACTGTCTCTCTGGATTGGAACAAGAGCCCTAGTATCTGAATGGATTTCTAGGTATAAAATGTAGAAAACATGATAGGAGTTAAATTTGCAATAAAAGACAATAGTTCTAATCGTGACAATATAATGACAGATATCATTTGCTTCGAACTTCAAGTGGAAGTCGAGTGTGAAAGATCACACTCTCGGCAGAAATGTGTGAAAACCCACTTCGCGGTTTAGAACGAGTGCTAATTGCGTGCAATCGTGCATAATTCACACCCATCAAATGAACCGACAGAGTGTGTATTAGTCATGCATACAGTAATCTCATCCACCAGGTGCGCTCCACAAAATTCACCTTCACAGTCTGAAACAAGAGTGTTCGTGTTTAAAATAACAAGGCCGCTCCCACGGCTCAGCGGTGATTGAGTGCGTCAGATGAAAGAGTGAATCGCTGTGGGTGCAGGCGTGTTTTGGAGATGTTGTCGGTTATGGTGAATACTAATACTAGACCCAATCAGTCCTGGTGCTGCACTTCAAACATATCTGGTAACCACTGTGTGAAGAATATTAAGAGTGCGAGAAGCCCAGTGCCTGAGATCACAGACTGCTGTAAGGGGATCAAGCATGTTACAGGCTCAATCACGCAAAGGTTATACTACCAATGAATCATCTGGACACATTGTGTGTTTGCCTTATTTTCAGAGACTATATATATATATATACACACAGTATCTCACAAAAGTGAGTACACCCCTCACATTTTTGGAAATATTTGATTATATCTTTTCACTGAAGATATGACACATTGCTACAATGTAAAGTAGTGAGTGTACAGCTTATATAACAGTGTAAATTGGCTGTCACAAAGCCATTAATGTCTAAACCGCTGGCAACAATGCAGTGCCGCAATATGCAGAAAAGGACAGCCCCCAAAAGTGGTCCAAGGAAGGACAACCGGTGAACCGGCAACAGGGTCATGGGTGCCCAAGGCTCTCTGATGCACATGGGTAGGGAAGGCTAGCCCGTCTGGTCCGATCCCACAGAAGAATTACTGTAGCACAAATTGCTGAAAACTTAATGCCTGATAGAAAGATGTCAGGGGGTTGGTCTGGCTGATGTTTTCAGATGGTTCCTTATTACACCCTAAAAAGTTTTAGCATGTTTTAGTACAATGTTTAGACATTTCAGATGGTCCCTTAACCACTGTAGGCAACATTTTCAATGAAAATCAAGGTTAAATGAACGATCTTGTGTATATATATATATATGTGTGTGTGTGTGTGTGTGTGTGTGTGTGTGTGTATATATATATATCATATATAATATCATTATTTATAAATATTTAATCATTATATATTGATTTATTGTTATTTGAGGGGCTTTATAGCAAATATTTATATATGCGATTAATTGTGATTAATTAGATTAATTAATCGGCATACCATATAATTAAATCGATTACAAATTTTAATCAATTGACAACCTTTATATATATATATATATATATATCTGTGTGTGTGTGGGGGGGGGGGGGGGGGGGGGGGGGGGTTCTTCAACTAAGGGTGATTTCATGTTTCAATTATTAAAAAAGGTAATTTTTTACCCCATATCTGGTTCTTGTTTAAACCATAAACCTCCCTAAATTTTGTTACATTTATGTTTAAAACAACAAAAACATAAATACAATTGGCCACTGGGATAAGAAATGAGTATTTATTAAAATTATATTTTTAATGTTTTTTTTAATTTTAAAAAGTACTAATGAATTCAATGTAAAATATTTTAAAGAATTTTATTTTTACTGTAAAAAAAGACAAAATACTGATTAAGAAAATGATTATGCAGTTGTGTTGTAGCTCACAGTGTGATTTTGGGTGTGTTTGTGTATTGCAGAAAGAGGAGATGTGTGGGAATCTTACCCTACAGCACCACATGTTGGAGCCCGTGCAGCGAATCCCACGTTACGAGCTGCTGCTCAAAGACTATCTGCACCGTCTGCCAGAGGACGCGGATGACTTCAAAGATGCGCAGAGTGAGTGCAGGACAGGGGAACGCTGCAATGGGCCTTAACTTCTTCACTGGCCATGGCAGTGCAATTTCTGTGTTTTATTTCAAATGCATGTGTCTGGAAATATTTCAGTGAGACGTTTCATTTGAGGTTAACGGGCCAAGATAAAAAGTAGAGGACAGTTATACCTCATGAATATCAAGACCCGTGATGGATGAACTTGAATGCATGCTTTTGTCCTTTGCAGAATCTCTGGAGCTGATCGCCACAGCGGCAGAACATTCAAATGCTGCCATCAGGAAAATGGTGAGTGAAGTTGAAGAAGAACCACGCCACCGCACGCACGCACGCACGCCACACACCATCTGGGGACAAAAACCAATACTGCCACTTAGCATCCCTTTGTAATTAAGCTTTTAATGTGTAGTCTGTTTGGAAAGTCTTTCATTTGGAGCTGTTAATTGCACATTTTTATTTTATAAATTTTGAGACACTCTCTTGCAAGCTGGGCGATACATTTAGCAACAGTGTGAATATTGCAATGATTTGAATGCACTTTTTAAGCTCAATACAAGGTAAACTTAATCAACAGCATTTGTGGCATAATGGTGATTGCCACAGAAAATAATTTTTATTTTCTTGCGGTTACAGTAAGGCACTTACAATGGAAGTGAATGGGGCCAGTTTATAATATTTTGGTAATCAACATTATGCCACAAAAGCAGTCGCTTGAGCTTAACTTGTATTTAACACAGAACAGTCCTTCTTATCTTAAGACTAGTTTTGCGATCCTTTGTCTTGCGACTCGCAACTACTGTAACTCTAAATGAATTATTCGTTGGTGTCGTTATTTAAAAATGTCTACAATCTCTACAAGTGTGTTTGTGTATGTTTTTGTCCTTCAGGAGCGCATGAGGAAGCTGTTAAAGGTCTACGAGCTGCTCGGTGGAGAGGAGGACATCGTTAACCCGACTAATGAACTTATTAAAGAGGGACACATCCTAAAACTGTCGGCCAAGAATGGCACATCACAGGATCGATACCTCATTCTGGTGGGTGAAACATGCTACACATTTTCCTCAGGAAAAAATCAGCAACAATCTTGTTTTTTTTTAAAGCTGCACTATGTAACTTTGTGCTGTCAATCGACATCTGTGGGTGAAACTTCAAATTGCTAGCAATTTATGGAAGAGCACTTTACGTGAATCGTGTTTCGGCACTGCTCTTCTGGCAGATGAATCTCATTATTTGAGGTTTGTCTGTGTGTGTGATCATGACTTGAGGTATTTATAGCCGGAGTCATAACGTGCTATTTTCATGCTGATTTAATGTTATACTATTAAACATTTAAAACTGAAATATTACTTGCCTTTTTTTTTTCTTTTCTCCCCCTTTTCTCCCCAATTTGGAATGGCCAATTCCCAATGTTCTCTAAGTCCTCGTGGTGGTGTAGTGTCACTACATGGATGGCGGAGGACGAATCTCAGTTGCCTCCGCATCTGAGACCGTCAATCTGTGCATCTTATCGCGTGGCTTGTTGAACGCGTTACCGCGGAGACATAGCGCGAGTGAAGGCTTCACGCCATCCACCGCGGCATCCACTCACAACTCACCATGCGCCCCTCTGAGAGCTAACCACATTATAGTGACCGCGAGGAGGTTACCCCATGTGACTCTACCCACCCTAGCAACCGGGTCAATGTGGTTGCTTAGGAGACATGGCTGTAATCACTCAATACACCCTGGGATTCGATCTCGTTAACTCCAGGTGTGGTAGTCTGTGTCTTTACTCGCTAAGCTACCCTATGCAATACTCACAATAACACCATAAACTCATAAAAGAGGATTCAGTAATGATGGGGATCAAATATAGTTTATTTAACATGAAAATAATATGCTTAAAAATGCAATATAAGAGTTATAAGAAGTCAATTTCAGAAGCCATAAATATTAGTAAACATGTCACAGTAACCCCCCCCCCCCCCGACAACGTATATACATCGCGATCGGTTAACACATGAGTATTGTTTGATTCATACAAGCATGACAAGCAGTATTAGCTTCAACAATCCCACCAGACAACTTATCCAAGCAGGTAAACTTCAACTTCGCCAAACGGATAACAGGTCCAGATTGCTGTCCTGAACTGTGTTAGTGTGACTGACTGAACTGTAGTTTTCTCATTCCCTGTTAACATGGGAATGAGACAGCCGGCTCTTCTTTCCTATTTTCACGGACATGACGTAATGACGCAAGGATGTACGTCATAAGCCAGCAATGTCGCGCCAAATCGGACCCGAAAGCTCAAAATACAAATCATTTTTTATAGGCTTACCGTAGTGAATCAGGGTAAGGTAAGAACATTGTTTTGAACACTAATGTACTCAATCAATAATGGCAATCTATAAAGGTTTTACCAAAAAATCTTACATAGTGCAGCTTTAACGTCTCTTGGGAAATGATGCACATTAAACTCATTTTATTTTCTCACACTGAAGTTCAACGATAGGTTGTTGTACTGTGTCCCAAAACTGAGGCTGATAGGACAGAAATTTGGTGTCCGAGCACGGATTGACGTCGACGGCATGGAGGTTTGTCATGTGTTTATTTCCTTTACAGTGTTATATAAAAAATAAACCTGCTGTCACCAAACCGCTGATTCACTCGCTTCGTTTCACAGCTGAAAGAGACCAGCAGCATGAACGTATCGCGGACGTTCCTGGTGTCCGGAAAGCAACGTTCTCTAGAGCTGCAAGCAAGGTGCAATTAATGGCTGAAAAATATGCGGGATTGTGTTTTATGCTTAAAAATGTAATCTGAGGTTGATTGACAACCACAGAAATGTTCTTTTATGTTTTTGCCTTTGGGAGAAGTTACCTAGGAAGAGCATATGAGCTAATGAAAAACAATAACAAGTATGTGTGGCTGTTGGCATTTTAAATGACTGCTGTTTTTATTTTTGCCAGGACGGAGGAAGAGAAGAGAGATTGGATTCAGGTAAGCTTTTCTTTTCCTGCATGTCATATTACAGGTTTTAATATTTTTCCTGATCTCATCCAGCTTAACCACAACCAGTGGGGGATTCTGTTCTCATTTCTGTCTTTCTCTCTCTTTTCACAGGCAATTCAGGCCACTATACAGAGACACGAACAGACGCTAGAAACTTTCCGAATGATCAACTGCTCATTTCGTGAGGAGGACTTCACTCCTCCAAACTCTCCGGTTGGTTATTATCTTATCACTCATATTCAGGGCATCTGGACCTCATTTGGTGAATCTCACGAAACCTCCCAAGGTTATGTCCGGGTTACATTACACCCCAAAATCAAAAGAAAGAAAAATAAATACAAATTTGCGTAATGAAAATAAGGCTATTTGTAGGACAATTACGATTTTTGGGCATTTTGACAACGAGTATTATTTAGAGAATTAAGCATGTTTCCCCACTAAATTTGTATTACTGTAATACAGAACAATCTCACTCTCTTTACTGTAATGCATGCAAAATTATTATATTTGATATCAATTGTAAGGTATGTATACATAGTGGTAGTAATTGTTTAAATAAAAAATCATTGGGTCTTATTCATGAAACAGGAGCAGAGTGAAATTATGTGCAAATCATTTCTAAAAACATTCTCTAAAGTACATTTTCGCATTTAATTCAGTGCGACAATTTACCTAAGAAACACAGAAATACGTTCTGCTTGTCTTTCATGAATGAGGCCCATTGTAATAGTAATTTACAGATAAAAATAACAGTTTTATAATAATGGTTTGGTGTGCAGCCTAATTTTGGCAGCTTTTAAGAGAATGCTAAATTTCATGATTGGGCATTCACCTTGCAAGTTATTAGCTGCTGAAATTTGATTGGCTGCTGGCAGCCATTTTTGTTGATTTGACCAATCAGTATTTTAAGGATATGTAAGCACTTGAATCAAAGAAGATGTATGCCAAATTCTGACTTCCCTGAGTAAACAGTTGCAGAGATATGATGATTGTATAGTTATAGCGCCCCCCATGGGCAGATTTGGATGAAATTTGGTGTACGTCTTCAATATGTTATCTTGTCGAAGTTTACCAAGTTTCGTTACGTTTGGACTTTGTGTTTAGAATTTATAGGCTGATAAACATTTTATTGGCTTGTAACTAAGCACTTCAATAAACCAAAAGTTGTGTTAGATTTGACAGATTAGACGATTAAACCAAAGTATGACACGAAAACATCATCATAAATACAAATATTCTTAGCTATAGAATTATTATAATGATATGAGTTAATAAAATTCCTGTAGTAATGTTCAATATAAATGTGAGTTGAACTCTCCTCAGTTCAGTATCTCTGTTGATGGCTTGAAGCCACAGCCATTTATGAGAGCCCTTGAAATAATGTATTTTTCGGCAATATAATGTGATACAAGTTAAATAAAGGATATGAAGAAAATATTATTCTCTTCCCATTCTTTTTTTAACCCGGACAGAATTGCACAGAGCTTGGAAAGCGAGCGCCCACTCCGATCCGAGAGAAAGAGGTCACACTGTGTATGAAGTGTCAGGAGCCGTTCAACTCTATTACCAAACGACGACATCACTGCAAAGCCTGCGGACATGTAGGTTACGCAACCTCATTAAAATGCTCATGATGTTGAGGCAGTTGGCTGGATGTGGGCTGTCTTGATTTCAGGTGGTGTGTGGAAAGTGTTCAGAGTTCCGCGCTCGTCTGTTGTACGATAACAACCGAGCCAACCGAGTGTGTATAGACTGCTATACAATGCTGGTAGGAGTGCCGCCCTCTCCGGCCAGTCTGACCAATAGCACACAGAGACGTCGCTCCATTCTAGAGGTAAAGTGGAATACGGAGATGGTTGCATTTTAGATACAAGAATATCCCAGATGGACAGCTTTCGATTACCACAGACAATAACTTAGACTAATTTCTCAGTTTAAGTAAAATATGAAATAAGTTTTATTAGAGACAGTGTCTTGTCTGTATTATCTCTAAAAAATATTATTAATACCAATACATTTATGGTTAATTAAACAAACTGAATTGATACTAATCATAAATGCATTAAAATTCACCAAACTGAAAATGTATTTAAATACCAATGCTCGCATTTCTTAAGTGTGCAATGATATATCATGATATAGACGCTTCTATGAGGCATAAAAGAGACTTAAACTGGTCTTGCAGGATTCACGTTTCTCTCACAGACAATGCTGGACCTCTCTCACGTGTTTGGATCAAGGGCCGGGCAAATATATTGATTTTCAACTTAATCTTCAATTGTACAAACTCCACATCAATTCTTAAAATGCCAAGATCGCTCTCTTTCTTTCTATCTCCAATCCCCAACAATCATATGTGCGTAAATACTTCCCATATGCTACAAAACATGTCTGTGATTATCCATTGGCAGGTCATTTTTTATATTTCACTCAACACTGTTTGAGTTGTGTAGTGGCGAAGAGGTTCAGGACTAAGATCTTTTCACTGCATGCTGAGAGTAAATGCTTTGACTCTTTCTATGTAATGTGAGTCCAATGACAAGAGCCAAGAAAACCATTTGTTGTTTAATATCCTTTCTGTTGTCTACAGTCACTTATTTATCAAAAGCATCAAAAGAAACATTTAATTCTAATCACACATTGCATGAATGCTGTAAAGAAGCCATTCAACCAAACAAAAACTACTGTCAAAGACCCTGCCACAGGTCTTAAAGAGACAGTACCATTTTAGCACTTGTTCTATATATCTAAGTAAATAATTCTAAATAGTACAAATTAGGCATGTAAACAACAAACATATAACAATATATTTTATATATGTAATATAATATATGCAATTATACAATACACCATATTTGCCGACGTAATACATGGACTACATTTTTTTTTAAGAAAAGGTAAATGTCACCAAAATGAAAAACTAAGGATAAAATAAAATGTGTCAAATTTATATGTCTGTAATTTAACATGTTAGAAGGTCCCCTGTATAATGAATGACAGCACTAGCAGAAAGATAATTTATTTCATACTGTATGCAAGCATACACGCAAAGCGGGCATTATAATTAAACTATATTCAAATTAATTTAAATTAAAAGTGAAATCGAACCATGATATTGTGAAATATTGCAATACGTGTCGTATCGTAAGGTACAAAAAGGACTTAAACTTCAAAAGAAACATGTTTCGAGACAGCTGCCTCCTGTTCTATTAGTTGCACTGCATCTACCTATTTTTAGGGCAAGAACATGTTCAGTCTGAACAACCCATAACCCTCCAACCTGCTTGGCTTTCATTATTACAGTATTACTGTAAACACTTTTAAAAATCTTTTTTACAACCTAAGGGAGTCGCTATTGTCTCTGGTAATCCACAGTATACCATAGTGTCCATTAATTGCAATAAACTGGACTATTCCTTTAATATGTACACTTGTATAATTGATGAGATGGTATGTAGTTTGCATACTAAGATAGAAATGGTAACATGTTTTTCCCGATGTGCAGAAACAGGCCTCTGTGGCAGCTGAAAACAGTGTGCTATGTAGTTTCCTGCATCTCATGGAGAAGGGACGTGGATGGCAAAAGGCCTGGTTTGTCATCCCTGAAAATGAACCAATGGTGCTGTATATCTATGGTGCTCCACAGGTACGATGATCAAACAGGGCGCAATAAACAGCATTCACAACCCTTTGTACTACAGTAATGTGACGTATTGTCGAGTGACACTGACATCCATTGCAAAAGAATGTAGGACGGGACTAGATTTTTCCTTTGGGATTTGATTAGTTCATAAAATTTATTTTGATTTCATGTTGACTTTAAAAAGGTGTCTCTTCTGCATAATATGGATGTAAAATTTATATGTTTCTGCATTTTTATGGAATCCGATTCTCCAAGTCACTTAAAGGGATAGTTCACCCAAAAATTTAAATTCAGTCATTGTTTAATCACCCCGTGTTGTTATAACGCTATATAACTTTCTTTCTTTTTCTAAACATAAAAGGAGAAATTGTGCACAGTGATGTCATACAATGTCAGTTTATGGTGATCACCTCTTCAAGCTTCAAAAGAGCACAAAAGTTTAATTCAGAAGTCTGATAAATTATTCCATGAGACTCGTGATTGTTATGAAAGCATACGATAAGGTCTGGTGAGAAACAAACCAAAATCAAATGTATTATTTAGTGAAATAAACGCTTGTTGATTGTCTCTAGGCACAATCGGGAACGAGAGCAACAGTTCACGCAGCGCCCTCGTGACATTGGGCCATTCAAGAAAAAACTGTTTTGTTTATTTAAAAACAGGTCCGCCACAGCGATAGCGACAACAGTACACAGCTGCACACAAAACAGAGAACAGAACTTACTAAACATCTCTAAAGAGTTTATAGTCAAAGAATTGATGGATTTCTATGCCCAGCCTTATTTTTTTGAAAGTTTTTGGGTCAGTGCCAGTTCACAGTGGACAGAGTTACCCACGCGATGCTGAAAATGGTAGCAAGCCATCGATAGAGTGCATCGCTCGTCACTGCAGGTTAGGACAAAAACTCAGATTACCATAGAAAATATACCTTTTATCGCATGTTGTTTGCCGTCAGGTTTGGACCTGGTGTGACTGTGGCTGCCTGTGGCCTCCTCTATGTGTCTGTTTGATTTCTAAGTACAAAAAATAAGGCTGGGCATAGAAATGCATAACTTCTACAAATGCTACAAACTCTTCAGACATGTTTAGTATGTTCTGTTCTGTTCTGTTTTGTGTGCAGCTGTGTTGTTTTCTGTTGTCACTATCACTGTGGAGGACCTATTTTAGATAAGGGGTGCTGCGTGAACTGTTGCTCTCGTGCCCTATCATGAACGTACACAGGAGATCATCAGTCAATGAACATTTTCACTTAATAATGCAGTCGATTTTGGTTTGTTTCTCACCAAACCTTATCGTATGCTTTCATAACAATCACAAGTCTCATGGAATAATTTATTACACTTCTGAATTCAACTTTTGTGCTCTTTTGAAGCTTGAAGAGGTGGTCACCATAAACTGCCACTGTATGACATCACTGAGCACAACATCTTTTCACTGTTTCTCCCTTTGTGTAAAGAATTAGAAAGAAAGTCATATTATAACAACACAGGGGTGCGTAAACTATGACTGAATTTTTATTTTTGGGTGAACTATCCCTTTAAGTATCTTGGAGATTCAGATTCTCATAAAAATCAAAAACATATAAATTACATCAATATTATGCAGAAGATTAATCCTTTAACAATCACTGAATGGCTAATGGGGTTCACAGTGATCGGTTAATTGTTTACCAGTGATCTATTGATCATTTTCTCTCTTTTTCTCATCAGGATGTCAAAGCTCAGCGCAGTATTCCCCTGATTGGATTTGAGGTGTCTCTACCTGAAACAAGTGACCGTCTAGAACGTCGCTATGCCTTCAAAATGAGTCAGAGTCATTTGACCGTTTACTTCAGTGCCGACAGTGAGGAGCTACAGCGACGCTGGATAGAGGTTTTATCAAGAGCTGGGAGGGGGGAGGAGTTGCAGTCAAATGGTCCAATTTCTGAGGCCCTCGAGGAAGAGGGGGAGGAGCTAGCGCCTGTGGGAGAAAGCACATGATTGGCTTAAAAATATGAAACACACAAACTGTACAAATGTGACCACAGCAACAGGATATAGTAAACAAGAACACACACACACATATAACTTCTCTCTTACACACATCTGTGTTAATTGTCAGTTGTAAATTGCATGAAAAAATCTACAGGTACGTTTCAATGTGTATTGCTCCACTAGTGTGAGTGACCAGTGTTTGGAAAAATCTGACAAAAGTATGCACACTTTAAAGACAACTTATCAGAAGACACGTGGTTATGTGCATCATATTGAGTATCAACTCTTTTGACGGCTAGCGTTTTCTGTGTTAAATCGACTGTTTCTGCCAAATGTGGAGGTGTTGTGAAGTGGCTTCTCGACTGAGGCTTCCAACTCTGCAAAAGAAGACCTGCAGGCTTTGTTTTAGCAAAGTGAGACTGTTTTACTCATGTTAGTATGGTGACTGATGGAGTGACTGTGCTTGAATGTTTGTTTGGTCTAGTTTCATGAAAAGTACAGGCGATACAAAGAATCTGGAATAGCAGCAAACATCAGAAACATGTCCAGGTCACATTTTACCCCAAAATCAAAACAAAACAAATTAAATAAACTGTATTATTATTTGCATATAAAATGAAGCCTATTTTAGAACCTTTTTTTTTTTTTTGGTATGCGTCTAGACTTTATAGCAATTATTTTTCTGAATGATGATACTCATTAGATTCTCATTACTGTAATATTGTAAAAAAAAAAAAAGTATTATCTGCATAAACACAGGCAGAACAACACATACTGCCATGATGTATAACTTATTTATATTTTAAATAATAAATCATTTTTATTCAATAATGAGAATTCGATTTTGCACAGAAAATATGCGTAATTGCAATGAAAATCCTTTCACAATGCAAAATATCTTAATAGTCCTTAGTTGTTAAAGGACTTTCCCCAAAAAGTGTAAACACTGTGGTGCCGCTTTCAGTATTGGTTTGTTTGTATGAGCGGCGTCAAGCCCGCCACAGCAACACTGGCTCAACCAATGGCGTAAGTTTGTGGCAGGACTATCTATTGTTTCGCCTAATGGCAGATGCAAGGTATATTATTTTGCAATTCCATTTGGTGATGCAGAAATTATTACACTCATCCGCTTTAACGGAACAGTTCACCTAAAAATTTTAATTCTCTCATCATTTACTCACCCTCATGACATCCCAGATGTGTCTGACTTTCTTCTGCTGAACACAAATAAAGATTTTTTGAAGAATATCTCAGCTCTGTAGGTCCATAAAATGCAAGTGAGTGAAAGCTTTGAAGCTCTAAAAAGCACATAAAGGCAGCAAAAAAGTAAAAAGACTCCAGTGGTTTAATCCATGTCTTTTGAAGCAATCCAATCGGTTTTGGGTCAAAACAGGCCCAAATATAACTCTCTTTTTCACTTTACATCTTGCCATTGCAGTCTCTAGGCACAATCATGATTTTAAGCTCGATTAAAGCTAGATTAAAGGAGAATGCAGAAGTGAAAATTTTCTGTGGGAAAATGTGTTACATTTTGGTCTGTTTTCACCTAAAAGAGCCTGGATTGGTTCAGAAGACATGGATTAAACCTCTGGAGGTTTATGGATTACTTTTATGTTTACCTTATCACCTTTTTGGAGCATTTGGAGCTCTTGTCACCATTCACTTGCATTGTATGGACCTACAGAGCTGAGGTATTCTTCTAAAAATCTTCTGGGATGACATGGGGTGAGTTAATGTTAATGATGAGAGAATTTTCATTTTTGTGTGAACTATCCCTTTAAATAGGCTTTGTTTTGTTCTTTTGATTTTGAGGTGAAATATGATTGGGACAGTGTTCTTGACAGATTTTGTGAGATTTACCCAGTAACCCCCTGCTAAAATAATCCGAAGCAGTTTAAAGAGTGACTGATATGTATTTATGAAGGAATGATTGAGTTTTTTTTATATTTAAATTTAGGAAAACTAGGTGAACTATGAATTCGGCCAATATTTACGGCAATAATTCCTTGTTAAGAGGATAAAATCCTGGATTTAACATTTCCATTACATATAAAACACGTTGGCTATTAAAAACAGCAAGTTATTAAAGTATTGGCCACATGAATTTATGTTCAGCTATGCA
Organism: Moxostoma hubbsi; assembly: GCA_032164185.1. Classification (NCBI taxonomy): domain Eukaryota; kingdom Metazoa; phylum Chordata; class Actinopteri; order Cypriniformes; family Catostomidae; genus Moxostoma; species Moxostoma hubbsi. The sequence goes on from JAVLUX010000018.1 coordinate 6,997,366, forward strand.
AGCCTGTGTTTAGCACAGAAACGAACACAGGAACTGGGCTGCTGGAAAATAGCCGAAATATTTTATGAACCACTCGTAACAGAAATATCTGGCTTTATAAAACATCCCAGTCAGCAAATTTCCTTTGGCACAGCTTTGGCCCAAATAAACAACTGAAATGTGGCCCAGCTCAGAAAGTGAATGACGGCCCAAATTTGGTTCAGATAGTTTGTGCCAGTCCAGAACTAAAACAGTGCCATAACTCCACCAGTAGAAAGCCAAATCAGTAAAGCTTTTGTGGCCCATACATGGGCTTTAAATGTAATTCTTGTTTGGCTGAGTTCTGTTAAGGCCTGACGGCTCTTATGTGGCTGATAGTATAAATGCCACTATTCTTCCAGAATTTAACCAGAAGAACACTTCTAAAAAAATTTTTTTATTTCTGAATATATCAGTAATAGGATTTTAAAATGCCACAATTTCACTTACTTGAAGCTACTTAAGGGTGTGTCAGGGTACAGCAGTTGTGGGGAGAGAAAAGAGTGGGAAAAATGGCCACAGTCCTGTATTTAAGGATACGTTCAGACTCCAGGCAAAAGTAGCCCAAATATGATTTTTTTTGCTCATATGTGACTCAGATCTGTTTTTTTGTTTTTTTCATAACAGTGTGAACAGCACAAAACACATGGAATCTGATCTTTTCGATTCTGATTTGGGCCACTTCCATATGTGGTCCTAAACCACAGACGGGTCTGATTTTTTTGCAACACGACCTCAGTCTGAACAGTCATTTCGGAATTCATGCGACTTTTACGTCACTCGATTGACATTCATCACAGTTCTGCGCTGGAGGGAGTCACTCCAAAGATTTTGCTCTCTTTCTCCTCGTCCAACTTATCGACTGCTTACGAATTAGCTGGCTTCCGCTGCACATCACCTTATGAATGAACATGCAAACAATCACTTAAGTGGCCTCCATGCTTACTTTCGTATGACAGCGTGCTGCGTGTGACGTGTTTTTTATCGTTCTTTTGCGCATGCGGGTCAGTTCAGGACCGTGACCAGTTCACACTGGAATCTGATATTGGGCACATGTAAAAAAAAAAAAATAATGAGAATAGCCAAACCAAAAAATCTGATCTGAGCAATAAATCCGAATTGAGCACTAAGGCTTGCAGTGTGAATGTCGCCTAAGTTACATTCACGCTTCTGCAGTGACAGTTTCACCAATCCACTAATAGGAACTGAAAGAAGATGCTACAACAACAAGGCCAGCCAATGGCATTGTTTAACAGGCTACATGTGTTTTTCTAAGTATGAACCAAATGTTAACCACAACTTAATGTTCTCCATGGCATGCCATAGCCAAGCCACACATGGCTCTCAGCTATGTGTTGTCATCAGGGCCATATACCTCAATGCCATTTGTGCCCCAAGAGAAAATTCCCTCCTATTCTATAGCTTTGCCAAAACATATATGGTGAAAGTTTGGCCCACATGTGATTAGCCATGCCAGATAAAGGCCAGATGTGACAGCTAACTTCCACCATTAGCCCAAAGGTTCCTGCTGTCTGGGATGCTTCCTATTAATCCGTTGTCCTTCAACTTCAAGACAATACCAAATTGGCTCTGCCACCTAGTGGGCACTCAGCATTGTGCACGCTAATTCTACAATGTCCCTTCTGCTCAAACTGTATAATATGATTAAAAAGATGAAATCATATGTGTAATCGGAGTGTCTAAATCAAAGAAATGGACAGGGCTGTTCTCACAGGATATAAGAGAGATTTTATCCTGGTTTAAGTGTGCATGAATGTGCATTTGTGCACAACGGTTTTATGAATACAGGGGTGTTTGGGGTATTTGATAAGACTGCAGATATATGAAGATTTTAGGTATGAATTGGGCTAGTTTTTATCATTGTAAATCCAATGATATCCCTGCCTTATTTAGAGAGTTTTTGATAAATATAGAGGATATATAAATAAAAAAAAACATGGTAAAAAAGTTTTGATGAGGCTATCAAATGTTTTCAACTGTGTTGTATGTGTGTATGAAAAGTGCAAACGGTTAAAAGCCAATTTAATTTGTAAATATAACTTATTCCTCAGAGCCCAGTTTTGTGGGTTAGGTATTGTTGGCGAGCTTGTTGTTTGATCTTTGTTATGTGCCGTTTTAAATGGACTTCTGAGCATTGTGGTACATTTTGGGCTAAGAAAAGCTTAGTATAAGTTCTCTCTCTCTCTCTTGTTTTTTTAACCACTTATTCCAGAAGTAGATATTCAGTGTTTTAGAAAGAGGCTCATTTTATTTCCACTTTTGAATCCAAAATGTATTTGCCAATGTGAACGCCTGGTGGCTCATTCAGAACTGCTTGAAGTTTTTGTGTTTTGATATTGCTTTAATCTTGCTCTTTGTCGACAAAAACATTGCTTGATTGAAAGTAAAGGTGAACCAGTCAGTTTGATTCCCCAACCCACCAGCCTCCAGCCTGTCCGCTTTAATAATAAGGGATAGACCAACCAAAAATTACAACAAGTTTTTGGGTGAACTATTCCTTTAGGATATAAGAAAGCTGCAACTTTTGCTATTTTTTTCTTCCCGGTAGTTTACAGCAGAGCATGGTTTTGGAGAGTTGATGGTCACGGGACAAGGCTGTGTATTAAATTACTTGTTTACAATTTGTTTACGATCAGTTTACTGGTCATTCCCAGGTCCTTAGTTGAGCCTAGCTGTCACTCACGCTTACATATTCTCATCTTCCTGCTTCTCTCGGTATTATTGTTCTTGATATCCTGCCTTACGATATTTTGCGACCCTGTGGTTATCTACACATAATTTTTTACAATTGCTTTTTGCCAAAGTATACAGGAGAAAAGGTGTATTAGAGGTTGAAATGTAATTTTCTGTGTGTTTTGTTTGGTATGTGATCATCACATTTTTATCTTGTTATTTGTTTTTTTTCTTTCTCTTTTTGTTACTCTCTGTATTTATTGTCTGGGTTTTTTTTTTTTTACTCCTTGAGGTAATTCTAAAGAGACTTTATAAGATAGTGAAACTATGTGTGATATCAGAAGTTAAACACAACCAAAACACACACTTTTTTTGTGGAAAATAAACGTTATGATGTCTGTGCACACTCACGCTACAGAAAATCCTTTTCTTACTGAGTATTTTTGTCTTATTTTCCAGTAAAAATATCTAAACATTCTTGAAACGGGATATATTTACTCGAGAAGCAAAATGACATGCAATATTTTGTCTTGTTTTCATAGAAATATTGAAAATGTTGTAGTTTATGTTTTTAAGAAGAAAAAAACGATTTGCCAATGGGGAAAGTAGAAAAACTTGATTCAAATGGAAAACAAGTTTATTTGTCCTACCACGATAGCAAGTTTTTTTTTAATTTTCTTCATGTTTTAAGCATAAAACCCACTAACATTTGAATGTCTCTGAAAACAAGACTTAATATCTTGTCATTCTGCTTCTCAACTCATTTTTTTTTAGATATTTTTACCGGAAAAGGAGACAAAAGTACTGTTTCTCTAGTACCACAACAATTGGAAGTAAGTACACGACATTTGAATTGTGATCTTCTTATAACTGACGCATTTAAAGGTAATTCTTAAAGATCGCACAAACTACATGCTTAAACAACAAGGAAATACACTGTCGTTAATTTTCACCAAATTGTGAACAATCTTGTAAGCAGCTTTGATTTGAAGTTGAAGTGAAGAATTCTGAAATAGAGGTGCTATTTTGTTTGTTTGACCAAGGGAACAGCTTTGTGTTTATGAATAACACAATGACATCATGATGGGATCAGGAACTCAGTTTCCCTGCATATCGCTGTACCTAAATAAACCGGCTTAATAGGTAATCAAAGCTTCTAATGAATGCAGGAGTAGCACAATGGTGGTACCCTTTGGAGAATTATCCTTTTTACATGGCTGTCTGGCAAACTTTGAGCAAGAATCATTTGAGAGAAACCATGGTGCAGAGCAGACAATTAAATGTTTGTTTGTATATATTAGCTTTACAAATGTATGCTCGTATCTATCAAAAGAGTCCATGATTAGCACAGTCTGATGACGACCTGTTCCTACAGCTGGATTTTTGAATTGTTATAGTGCTATAATCTGTTCATTTTTATAACCAAATTCAATCCTGCCATTAGGACTCACTTTGATACGATCCAAACTCCAAACTTATTTATTGTAAACCAACCAGTTTGGTTTAGCAGGTTTCTATGTCTCTTTTATATGGACAAGAAATGTGCAAATTCTGAGTGCAAACGTTTGCTTTTGCTCATAGATGTTAATGATTACCTGCAGTGACCCTGGTTATGATTTACCATCCCATCTCCTCTCCTCTCTGGCATCGTCACAGCATGCCAAACGCGAGGTACTGGAATGAACACCTCTGACCTGTTTCTGTTTTTAATGCTGACTCCTCTTGTGATGTACGTCTGCAACGAATCAGCAAAAGTGGGTTTGTAAAACATTGCCAGATAGCCCAGGGTGAACTTTTCAGCTGTTCTTCAGAAACACTCTGATGAACAAGAAATGACTGCATTTCGAGCTTTGATATGATTGTTTCAACAATTAGCTAAACATCACACTATATGGCACAGTTATACTATTGTTTTCCCTCATGAAACCTGGTTTGTAGTAAACATAATGGGTTTTACTGTTATTTCAAGTACTATTATAATTATTATTGTTAATTAAATTAGTGGCAGGCCACTGGGTACCATTGTATGTTAATATCCCAATGAAATCTGTGCAAGATCATGAAAATGTTTATGAATTAAAATAAATAAAAGAACAACTCGGTGTCAGATTAATTTTCTTATATCCAAACACTGTAATGTGCATTTTAATAATGTACCAGAACTCACTTACAAACCGCTTTTCATCACTAATGTAAATGCATATGGGTGGTTGGCATCCTGCGGTGTGGCATGCTATACTCCATCTAAATATAATAATACTAATAAACCTTATTTTGATATAGTACCTTCCTCTTCAACTTTAACGACCCGCTGGCGGGTCCAGAAGAGGGCGCTATGTCGCGAGAAATGTTCACTTATATTGCATCTTGGGTATCGTTTAAAAGCTTAGAATCTGAACTTTCCATAGATAACAATGACTTCTGCATTTATGTTCCATAAAATAACAAAACAATCCCTGAAAACATTCACGTCGTAAATGAGCGCATTCTAGAGGTCATGTAGTATATTCGTCATTCGTCTTTCAGATGGCACTAAAAGAGACAAATCATATATCAAATGAAAGCTCTCATTCTCGGGAATGCGACTGCAGTTTATTTTGTTGCCATAAAGTGATATATGATATCTGTAAGTCATCAAATATAATATAAACATCTCTTTTATGCACAATCACTACTGCTGTAAGCCCCAAACAGTTTAAAACTATAGCTACTTTTACCTTAGGCAGTTTTCTAAAAAATAAAGAAATAGCCATTTTTACTGTGTGAATAATGTAATGTTCTGTCTTAGATGTCAAGAACAAAATATGGAGTCCAGCAGGAAAAGCCTGTTTAACAAATCATCAGAAATATATGTGATTGATCAAATGTTATACATTTAGGATCTTTGCTTTCTAATGACACCTAGATTGAGCTTCTAGTCCACTCAAAGACCGAGATCTTGTTTTTAAATGGCAATAAGTCCACAGTATGTGTAAATGGTGAGTTTTTAAGTTTGAGTGAAAAAATGCAGACAAGTTGAAGAGGTTAAAGGTTGCTTCTCAGAGCACTTCACAAATCTATTTTCAGCAGCATCTTTATAATACTTAATGACTTTCGTATTAATTAAAAGAAAACATGAATTGTTTTTACTGTTCAAAATGTATATGTAACACTGCAGGACAATTTAAAATGAACTAGTAGAGGCAAAAGGTTTTTCATATTCTGTATACTGATATAAAATCAAGCCTAAAATCTTATGTTGATAAAGAATAATAAAAAATGTCCATTTACACGTTAATTCACATACTATAACCATATTCTATAATGTTTTTTTCTTCCCATATTTCATATAGGCTATGCAAATATTACATGCTCAACTACTGATACTAAAGTCTATTAAACATCACGGAGGGCAATTAAGTCATTTTCTAAAGGATGATGAAATACTTGGTTATGTTATCAAAGGCTAACCTAACGTCTGAAGTAAACAAGTACTCCTCTTGGCCACCTATTGGCTGATGGCACTGAAGTCCCGCCCCTAGCGCACAGCTATTGGTGTGCTCGTCTGTCCGTCCATACTCGGCTGATCACGGTGCGTCATGTTGAAGTTACCCGTTAGGTTTCACTCGCCGCAGTGTGCGGAGTAAAGAGCCAGATAACTAAAATAGTCTAGATAGAGAAATAAAGCATAGACACGCCAGTTTAATGAAACGAATAGACCAGTCGTACTGTAAACATCTCGCTAGTTTGCTGAGGGATCGTTAAGTGCGACCTTTGTATATTTTAGCAATTTTCTTCTGAATATTCATTTCGCCAGCTCATTCACCTGGTCGATACTGCAGCCAAGGGGAACCTGTCTTACCATAGTTGTTTTGACTTTTTCGTTTTGTTGTTTTAAATAACATTTTACCTCTGGAGAAATGTCCCTGCCTACCGTCATACCTGAGAAGGGAAGACCGGAAGTGGCCTCTACCCACAAGAGCATCAGTCAAGAACCGCACGAGCATCCTCAGACCGTCTACGTCATACTGGACTCAGCCGAATCTGTCAATCTCATCAGGTCTGAGCACGAGACATCACAACATTGCACAAACTCTAGAGTTGATCAATTAAACAACCAAATAGTCGATCAAGTAGTCCTAACAGTTACCTAAACTTTTGATAGTTACATTCCCGGGCTCCTGCAGGCAGTTATCTGATTAGAGACTGAAGTAGACTAATTCATGCACATGAATGATTCGTTTGTTTGTCAAACCTCTTAAGGCTATTGTGTAATGGTACAGGATTGAGAGTTACAGATAGGGACTGTTTGCATGCATATATTGACTGCTCTTAAAAGACATAATTAACTTTGTAGAAGCTTGACAAACATTATGCTGGAACTGGCTGCTTTTGAGTAGTTGTTTCATCAGAATCATGCATTCATTGCAATGCTCGTTACTGAGTGTTGGTGGTCGACTGACTGATATGAGTTTTTCAATGGCCGATGTCTAGAGACGAGGATGGCCGATATAAATGCCGTTAAACGTTATAAAATGTAACGATAGCCAATCAGATTTACACAAAATTTCTTAAGTGAAACAAGCACTTATTTTATGCAGTATTTACTTACAGTTGCTTAAACTTCACAAGAAAAAACCTTGAAAACATTAAGTATTAACAATCCATTGACAAATCTATTGGTAGATTTTGGAACTGACATGAGGGAAATTTGTCCTTTTCTTTTAATCAGCCAAGCGAACACCGTGGTTGATGCCGATAATGGCCAAATATCGGCCGATTAATTGGCCTGGTCGATATATCGGTTTATCATTAGTTAGTATATAGCTTCAGATCACATAACTAGAACCTCTTTAGATTTGGTTAGAAGTAGGGATGCACTGATATGAAACGTTTTAGTCAATACTGCTACCGATTTTAATAAATCTAAAGGATGATACCAATATTTTGCTACTTACCTAACAGTGAAAACCTACTTACCTAACCAGCCAATATCAGCTATATGGCTTATGGGCATATGGCCATAGCAGCCATTTCAGCCCTCATTATATGAGATATAACACTCGTTCTTTAGCATCTCCTGGCAGCATTTAATTAAAAACGATATCCAACACCACAAATAACTCTCTGCGAAGCAACGGGCTGCATCATGGCAAGGTGGGCTCCCTCAAGATAATGCACATAACGTGGTGGATGGAAACATGCAATGATTAACATTTTCTTCAGTCGAATATTCAGAAATGCCCATAAAAAATGCAAAACATTTTGGATGGAAATCCAGCTTATATGTCTGTGAATGGCTTAGTTAGTTCTACAGACTCATCGGTGCGTAAGTCAATGCTTCAGCAGATAAACGTAACTTTGTTTTCTGAGGTCATCGGTGGGTTACGTTAGGTCAGTTATTAAGAGCTTATTTTGCATTATCAGATTTTTTTTATCTGATCTAGGCAAAGCACATGTGCTAATTGTTGACACTGGGGACCAATGAGGTTAAAAGACCTACAAAAATGATGCTACTTTTATTTTCACATAGCAGTGGCAATTGGGGTTACTTTTAGGAAAACATTGGCTTTTTCTTTATGAAAATTGTTTTATGCTTTAAAATTCAAATGTATATTTAAGATGTACGAAAATATCCATTCTCTGTCCTTAAATCAAATAAAAAAATCCCTAATCTATTTAAACAGACTTCAATCCATCCTCCCAAAAAATTCCTATGGAATGTCTGTCTCTTTGACCCACAAGAGCCGTTTAACCGGCAGCCTTTTGTTTTTCAGTTTAAGTCCTGAGTCTCTGATTTCACGGGATATGACTCAGCAAATCTACCCACACAGATTTTTCCCTTTCACTTTTTTTTCTTATCCTTGTTTTTGCTCTACTTCCTCTGAAATTCTTGCTTACATTGACTGAATGCTTGCTGAGTATTAACTATGTTGCTCCTTTTGTACCCCCAAAGAATGTGTTTTTCATTTGCTATCAGCAGAGAAAGACATGACCACTGCTATTTCTTTCTATAGCCCATTTACCATAAAAGATGACATTTTAACCTTTTACATAACCCCTGTTGCATAATATGTTTTAAGTTCAAAGCTCAAAATCAAATTGGTAGTAATTGTGTTCAGTACTGCACAGACATGGAACAAACACATTTACACACACACACACACACACACACACACACACACACACACACACACACACACACACACACACACACAATACCCAGAAACACATTTTGAGTTGTATGCACTAAAAGGTCTCAGCCTTTTAATGTTATAGTAACTACTATGTTTGAAGTCCAACCCACTGCCTATATTACCAATAAATATAACAAATTAAATGTTACAACTTTTCTCTTTACTTGAGTGCATACATCTCAAACTATGTTTTATGGTCAAAGTGAAATAAAATGAAAGAGCAGGTCATATATTTGTGCCAACAGCAGCACAATAAACAGTAGATGCAGTAAAAGCTAAATAAGATTCTCTTTCTCTTTGTATAGCTAGCCATAGCTAACAATAATATACAATAGTTAAAATGACTTTAAACACATTTAGAGCTGTACTAACAAAAGCACAGACTGGATTTGGGCTTTTATTGGCTCTCTCTGGTGGTCATTATTAATATTGTTATTTTCCATTTCTTTATTTTTATTAACGGTGTTTTTGGTGGGCCGTTCTCAGCTAAGACGATTTGAAAGTGTCTAATATATACATTTTGCCTATATATATATATATATATATATATATATATATATATATATTATATATATTATTATTTTTTATTTATTTATTTATTGCGAATGAATGATTTATCCAAAGTTAAGTTGCCGCTCACGCTTATCGAATATATACCCTACTACTGTGAAGGCTTAGCTCATGCATATTAATTACGTTTGGATAGAAAGCTTGACGGATTGGCTGAAAGAAAGGCGTGGCAAGTGGGCGCTAGTCAGCGAGTCCTTCTAAAAGGCGAAGGCTTGGCTCATGAATATTAATCAGGTACCTTGACTGGACGTTCTTCGAAAGGTTACAAAGCAACATCGGCATGATCTCTGTAATATACATGAGTATAGCCTTCGTCGTAGTAGGATTCGTAACGTCTCGGGACGACGGAGGAGCTTCGTGTGTCTTGAGTGGCTAATCTTGGCCACCGCTTATCACCACAACACAGGAGAAACGGCGATGCTCTGTAGGTAAATATTGCCGTTAGACCATCTATATCAGCGTAACAGGGTCGTATCAGTCCTGGATTCAGATACAGACAATGACTTGATGATGTTAACAAACCGAATTTACCGGAATGCCATCGTTTTATAACGTGTGATCTGATTACATCACTTGGATTATTCCCACTAACTCAAATAGTAGGTGTGTGATTGATGTGCTTCGTCTTAAAATGCGTTTGGAACCCTTAGATTATATAATGTCATACTTCTTTCTAAGATATGATAGTCTTGTTGACTTGTGAAGTTTTTGACACATTGTCTGGTATCTTAGCAAGATGTGTTGCAAACCCTAGTGACCTGCCTATCTAGACAGCATTTTATGGTAACCAATGCCCCAAAATGCTGTCTAGTAGGCAGCTCACCAGGATTTGAGCATTAATGCCCCAAAATACTCTTTAGGTAGACCTCTCACTAGGTTTTGGACAATGATGGCTAAAATGATGTCTAGATTGGCAGCTGAGCTCGCTAGGTTACGGGTGTTGATACCCAGATTGCTTTCTGGATTGGCAGGACACTAGGTTTTGGGATTTGATGCTCAAATATACTGTTTTATGTAGGCATCACACTTTGTTTTGCATATTGATGCCCAAAAATGCTGTCTAGGTAGGTAGCTTACTAGGTTATGGATATTGATTATTTTGCTCTCTGTTTTGGGCATTGATGGCCAAAAATGCTGTCTAGGTATGCATTAGGCAGCTTACTAGGTTGTGTCAAAGCCTGTATTTAGTTAGAAAGTATCATGCATAGGTCTGTGTATCCGTGCGAGAGCTATGAAAAATAATGCTTAATGTTGTTGTTGTTGTTTTGCATTTTTGTAAGGAATGTATATGTGCGTAGTTTCTTTGTCGTCAGAGCCTGTGATCTATGAAATTTAGCAGTTTTGGGAATGAGGAACTGTGTTTAGTAACTGACGGCCTTTCTTTATTCATTCTGATGTATAATTACCAGGATTTTACACTTAGCACCTTCCTGTTTCCATAACAGTACATTGGAGCTGGTCTCTGCATTAACATGTTGGCGATTACTGGAGATGTTTGTCTTCTCACAGTATTTTGACAGTATTTGACATATTCACATTCTTCCCTTCTCAGTGTTCAACCCCTGCTGCCCGAGTCTGGGATTGTTGCAGATATTGAGGTGGACGGCATTTTCTCTACCGATTCTGACACTTTCTACGAGCTGAAGAGTCAGCCCATTACACCAAGGTGAGTTTGGAAACTCACAAACAAAATATGCCACCACTGAATTATCCATATTTAAATGCACTTCCTCTTTGTATCTGTACTCTCACCTACACATTTAGATTGGCAACATGCCAAATATGTTTATGAGAACCACAAATGAATGTGCTTTACTTCCTGCATATTCATGTCATGAAGTTTTTGATCACATCTTGCTGCATATATGTTTGTTTGTTGCACTGTTAAACCAATTAAATTAATCCTCAAAAATGTTGTCTATGCAGATACCTCACAAGGTTTTGGTCAACGATGCCCAAAAATGCTGTTTAGGTAGGTAGCACACTATGTTTTGGGCAGTGTCGCCTACTAGGTTTTGGGGACTGATGTCCAAAAGTGCTGTTTAGTTAGGTAGCACACTTTGTTTTGACCATTGATGCCCAAGAATGCAGTGTAGGTAGGCTGAACACTAAGTTTGATGCCCGCTATGGCATTGATGCTTATTAGGTTTTGGGCACTGATGCCCAAAAATGCAGTCTAGGTAGGTGGCAGACTTGGTTGCAGCATGCCCTGCAAATCCAGGGCATGCTGAGTGACTCCAGCGAGGTCCCCTAAGCAACCAAATTGACCCGGTTGCTAGGGATGGTAGAGTCACATGGGGTAACCTCCTTGTGGTCACTATAATGTGTGGTTCTCGCTCACGGTGGGGCACGTGTTAAGTTGTGAGTGGATGCCGCGTAGAGTAGCATGGGCCTCCACACGCGCTACATCTACATGCTCAACAAGCAATGTGAAAAGATGCACTGATTGACTGTCTCAGACACTGAGGCAACCGAGTTTCGTCCTCCCCCACCCGGATTTAGGCACTACGCCACCATGAGGACTTAGAGCACATTGGCAATTGGGCATTCCAAATTGGGTAGAAAATGGGAGTGGAAAAGAAATTGCCCGTCTGGCACCAACAATCATGCTACGGTCCAAATCACTGAGATACATTTTTTTTCACCATTCTGATGGTTGATGTGAACATTAACTGATCTCCTGACCCGTATCAGAATATTTTATGCACTTCACTGCTGCCACACGATTGGCTGATCATATAATTGCATAGATGATTGTTGGTGCCAGACGGGCTGGTGTGAGTATTTCTGTAAATGCTGATGAGTTGAGTTAGTTTACTGCATTACTGTTTTTGTCTAGCTGGCAGGGCAGAAAATAGATTTTTGGATATTACTGGTCTATTCACTTATAGTGCTTGTCGTAATGCAGTGCGCATTCAAGCCATATTTAATTTCGGATGACTGTACGCCCTGTTCCGCGAGTCCACCTAATTACCTGTCATTTCTTGGCACTGCTTCAGTTCCCGCTCCGTTTTAAACCAACTAGGTTCTGTCTGGCCATATTTAATGCCCACCTCCGACTTTGGAGCTGGCCAATCATAGTGAAGATTTTGGGGTGGCACCTGGGTTGGCCAATGGAGTGAACATTCAGACAGCACTTATTTAGGTACACACTAAGTTTGGGTGTCCAAAAATGCATTCTAGGTATGTGTCTTGTCACATACCTGTGACATTTTTGTACTGTATCATGTTTACCTGTGGAACTGTACTGGTAATTTGGCTGCTGTTGTTATAAATTGTTGACATTTTGAATTCTTAATCTTATCTCTGTGAATTAATTAAATCACTCATTTGTATGTTTTTCATGTCATATGCAATTATCAAGAATTTCAATGCTGGGTTTGTTCTTTTGTGCCTGTCTGATTGTGAAAAATTATCTCGCCTATGGCCCCAAAATGGTCAGAAATGGCCCTGGATGATGGCTGGACATGGCATGTTGTACTGAAAGTGAAAGACTGGGTTTTACGTTTCTGTTGACAGAGCTTCCTAGTGTTGAATTAAGGGACTTCCCAGTGATTCAGCAGTACTGTAAACAACCCCAATCAATCATAATTCCTCTTTCCAATCCTCTCCTTACAATCAACAGCCTTATATATTAAATATGGTGTCAAATTTTCAGGATAGTAGGTCAGATAGTTTGATTACAGCATAGCATTACATAACCAAATGTTTCACAAGATAAAGCAATTATAGAAGAGTTTCAAAGATCACTTGCAGCTCTCTCCCACAGTCTCTTATCTGACAGATTAATCGACCTGACATGGTGATCTTTGGAATTGCTTGTTGTTAAATGCTTGAGGCAGCTGTGGTCTTGGCTGCTTGTTTTCTTTTTACGCTGGTTCAGCCCAGAATGACTCAGCAGAAAAAAAGTGAGTCTATTAAGGAAATGCGAAGGGAGTTTTGATTTATTTTGCGGTGTTGTTGTGTTAAGAGGTTTATTTAACTGATGTGAATTTAAGCTTTTTGATATATTTTGATAGACATACAGTATTCTGCTCATATGTTTTGTTTGTAAGTCACTTTGGATAAATGTATCTGCTAAATGAAAACATCTAAAATGGTTGTAATTTTCTTAAATCCACTGTAGTTAATGTAATGTAAAACGACATTCATAACCCATTTGGCTGCCATAATGTGACTTATTTCCTAGTGAAATAGGATATTCAATGAGGAAAAAAAAAAAAATGTGTCTTTCACAGAAAATGTATTAAAGTAAATGGGTTAAATTTAAATGATGACATGAAATAACATTTGCAACACATTTAAGTTTCACAGAATTTTCTGCTGGAAATAATGTAGGACAGACTACTATATACATCCGGATTTGGATAGTGGAAACTAAAGCTATGATATTATTGGTTACTATATGTGTCAAGTCATTTTTATTTGTATTGCACTTTTCACAACACACATAATTTCAAAGCAGCTTTAATTGAGGCTTCAATGGAAAAATATATAATATAGTAATGTCATAATAGTGCGGTTTAAAAAAAACTATTGTAAATTGTGCATAAAAAGGTTAATTTCATTGCATATTTATCTGACCTTTATGTCACAACCATTTTGGTGTTTCTACACTAGAGGGCACAAAAAATACTTATTGCCAGTGAGAAATACTGGAACTGGGTTTGAATGTTATTTATGACTGTTATGAAATCGAAAGAACGGTAAATCTCAGAATGTTATTCACGTACCCCCATTGTCACCTCACGTACCCCCAGGGGCAGAGTACCCCAGTTTGGGAAACACTGCTCTAAGGACATCAGAGTATGGCCCTGGTGGTCTCTATACTGTAGCAAGAACAAAAGATGACAGAGATGTTTTATTTATGTCTGACGATGTCACATTAAGCATTATCAATTCAAAATAATTGAACTTGTATCCTGACCTCTTAGTAACACCAAATACATCACTGTAAATTATATCAACACCTCCTTCTCAACCCTTCAGATGAGCCTCATGTTTATAACAATAACCTTGGGGAGTAGACTCATTTAAACAAATATATTAATCTGGTTTAAGCCAGGTTTCAGTCAAACAGAGTGAATCTAAACTATGATCTGTAATAATTTCATTTACAATTTGTGCTTTGGATGAAAGCTATCTAATTGTTAATAGCCCTACCTTTATATTATGTTAATCTTAATTTGTTTTTTTGGGTTTTTTTTTTCAAGTTTGGTATCCATCACATTTTTTCTAAATTACTTAAAGTTTTGTGTTTGGTAGTTCAGGGAACAGACACAGTCTCTATATTATATCTAGATGAAACAGTTTATGTGTTGTAGTTTATGTGACCTGTGTGACATCTCAAAGCAGCTATTAGATGTTCGGATTAGCCATTTTGTCTGTTTCCTGACCTGGGCCCCAGTTAGTCAAACACTATCACTATTAAGACAGTGACCCAGTTACTTTGGGTCTTCCCCCAAAACTCGTCCTATTGTTAATAAATCCTCTGCTATTCTGCAGACACCACTCAGACATTGAGCCATTCAGCAACACTAATCTACAATAAACCTCACCACCATAACCAGCAGGAAGGGGACCAGAGCATATTACGATTATGAGTGTCTGACATAATTTTTGCAAGTTCACACAGCTCTTTAACGTTATCTTTATTGATCTCCGACTGGTGAAACCGGACATCGTTAGTGCCAACATAAATGACAATCTTAGAAAATCTACGTTTGGCATTAGCCAGCACTTGTAAATTTGATTTGATGTCAAACGCTCTGCCATCCTGTAAAAAATCCCTTGGTTCCAGTGAATGAGGAAGCAGGAGATGGCGTACTTTGTTGCATTGTACTATGGTGGCTGGAGTCTCCATTTCCATCTTCCTTACAATAGAATCACCTATAACCAGAGGGTTTCTAACAGGCTTCTCGGTGGGTGCATCACTGAGTGGGTAGAATATATTGGAAATCCTAACAGGAACGGGAGAGTATTATTGATTTTCCCTATGAGTATGCTGTCGAGACATCACCCAAATGTCCTGCTGCAGGGGCTCTACAGCAGGAACCGAAGTGTATGTTGCTCACTGTACTACGTGCATCCGAAACAATATCTACAGGCTTCACTTTTTCACTGACCTCCACTAGCTTTCGGATGCGTATCTCTTACTCATTAATCTTCTCCGTCAGTCTGACTAATTCCTTACATTTATCACATGCGCTGATGGATGAAGCTATAAACATGTGGCATGTAGTGCAAATAGCAATAACATGTGCTGATGCCATGACTCACCGCAAATGTTTGTTGTTGTGGTTCTTCTTGGGCAGCGTGGGTTTGAGACTGATGTGAGTCCCTCACGCAATTGTTTGTTGTTATGGTGGTTCTTGATAAGCAGTGTTTTGAGATCAATGCAATAATCTGTATAACACCGAGGAGAAAACGGGTGCGCACGGTTACGTCTTCATCCACGTAGCCCTATGGAGGACAGGGTGGGATTTAAAAAAAAAAAATCTAAAATAGTTTTTCATACCCTCACAGTAAGTTTTGTTTCACAAAAAAAATTACAATACTTTTACCAAAATAACCATATTGCAACCTTGATGTTCGTAATAAAACCATAGTGCTAATACAGGAAATCAGAAACCATGGTAATAAAAATCATAATTTTGTGGTTATTTTGATTTTACTACAAATACTACTATAGTAACCACAATATAAACCATGGTTAATCTATAGTAAAACCATAGTTACTAGATGGAGACAGTATACAGTATTAAAACCATAGTTTCTGCCAATAAACATGATTACCTTTTCATAGTTACTATAATATTACTATAGTAAAAACACAGTTTCCATCAAAAAATAAATAAATGGATCAAAATAACTTATTGCGAGTGAACGCAGAACATATTGCGAGTGAACGCAGGCTTATTGCGAGTGAACTCAGGCTTATTGCGAGTGAACGCAGGCCTTATTGCGTATTTTGAGGGCCTGCAAAAATATTTCAGAAAATAATTTACCACCCTGTCCTCTAAGGGGCTCCATTCCTTGGTAATATAAGCAGAAAAAAGTCATTTCAGAGGCTGACAAATTTATTAAATATTTATTGGAATATTATCAGAATCAAAATGAGCTTTATTGCCAAGTATGCGTACAGGAATTTGTCTTGGTTACAGAAGATTCTAGTGCACAAACAGAACAACAAGACAGAGATAATTAAAAAATTGAATAAAAATAAAAAGTGAATAGAAAATATAAGTGTGTATATATATATATATATATATATATATATATATATATATATATATATATATATATATATATATATATATGTGTGTGTGTGTGTGAGAGAGAGAGAGAGAGAGAGAGATACACAATAAGACAAAAAATAACGTGTGTGTATATATGTATGTATGTATGTATGTATGTATGTGTGTGTGTGTGTGTGTGTGTGTGTGTGTGTGTGTGTGTGTGTGTGTGTGTGTGTTCAAATGCAAATCTGTTATATAAAGATAGTGCAAGGGAATGTAATGGCAGAAGAGGTAGGATATGTTGGTTAAATAGACTAAGCTGTGTATTGCTCATAATTATTGCTCAATGGGGCAGTTTTAACTGTTCATGAGATGGATAGCATGAGGGGAAAATCTTAATAAGAAAATGACATTTTTGCCTTTTGAGTAATATATGTTTCTTTAGGAAGAAAAAATATTTCAGTTGCCTTGTTCTCACGCTCTTTTCACATGGGGAATTCTTAGCCGTGTATTTCAGAAATAGCTTGTCGTAATGTGATTACAGTAAGGGAGAGTAATGTGGTGCTCTAAGCTGATTTACCTTCTCATTGCCTGCCCTTGTAGTGGCTCTCTAACCTCTGCTGATCCTGTGACCCAAGCCGGCTCCGTGATGACGTCACGTGTGTTGATGAGACAGGAGCTGATGCGACAGCAGGCTCAAGACCAGGAGAGAAGAGAGGCCCAGAAACAGGCATCTAGCGCTCGGCTGCGGGCCACGGATGCCACCTCTGCCATCTCAGTGGCCTCCACCCTGCCTGCCACCCCCACACAGGTGCCTGTGGAAGTGCTGAAGGTATATTGATGTATTATTGATGTTAATTACAGCATCATTTACTCACCCTAATATTGTTCCATCAACATTGTCATATCTGTTACTGCACTAGCTAATTTTGAAAACCTTCAATAAGACTTTGTGTGTTGCTGTCCTGCAAACAATCATTCAAAAGTATCTTAAGCCTATTGTTCTGTCTTTGAATTCCAGGTTCAAACTCACTTGGAAAACCCAACAAAGTACCACATCCAACAGGCTCAGAGACAGCAAGTGAAGCAATACCTCTCTCACACCCTGGGAAATAAATTAGCCAATCAAACCATTGTGACATCACCCTTGCCCAAGCCTGGCTCCGCCCCAGAGTTGGCACCTGTTCCCAGCAGCACTCCCAGCAGCCCGCTGGCTGTGCTCAGCTTGGGATCAAACAAAGAAGAGGTTAGAAATTAACTCAGAACTGATCTTTGTATAGCTAATATATAGCTTGTACAAGGCGCATACTGTGGCAGTAATGCTGCTCGCTCTGTCTTAAAGGAATCTTCTGTACTAAATACAAGTTAACTTCTATGGACAGCATATTTTATGGGCAGACAATCATTTTATCTCATCCCTTACTTTGTAAAGATGAGCAACAATTGTGTTTACAGTATTGCATTCACAATGAAAGTCTATGGGACAAGACAGCACCAGAATAAACATTGTATTGAAAGTTTAGTTACAATATTTAAACATTGTACATGTTAACATTGCACCCTAACATTGTCTTTGCAAGGTTATATCTAATCTTTCAACTCCTGTCATGACCAAGGAAAGCCAATAAATGCAGGAACTTTGTAGCACAATACACAGAAATATACCAGAAAGGGACATGACCTAACCATCCATAAAGAACTGTTTTCAAAGAGGTTACTCCACCCACAGGAATGACATTGTATTGCATACCAGACTCTATTTATCCCCAGACTGAACGCTTGATAGTTCACCCAAAAATCATTTACACATTCTCATGCCATCCCAGATTTGTATGACTGACTTCTGCAGTATACAACATTTTTAGAAGAATATCTCAGCTCTATAGGTCCATATAATGCAAATGAATGGTGAACAGAAATTTCACATTTCAAAAAGCACATAAAGGCAGCATAAAAGTAACCCATACGACCCCAGTGGTTAAATCTATGTCTTATGAAGTGATATGATAGGTGTGTGTGAGAAACAGATCAATATTTAAGTCCTTTTTTTCTATAAATCTCCACCTTTGACCAGCCCCGAACAGTAGCTAGCATTATGCACGAAGTATGCGAATTGCCAAAAAACAAAAGAAGAATGCAAATGCAAAAATGGAGATTCATGGTAAAAAAGGAGTTCAATATTGATCTGTTTCTCACCCACACCTATCATATCACATTAGAAGACATCGATTAAAACACTGCTAAGTGTTGCTATCTCAAAATTGCCCTGATCTGTGTCTTATTTGTATTTATTGGTAGGATAATACAGCTGCCGTTCAAATTCTGTATGTACAGTAATATAAATAATTTGCCAAAGTTTAACATTGTGGTTGTCAAGCGATGTTACATTTATTGTGCAAGACTATATTCTCTGACCAACTTGCACGTTAGGCTGCTTAATGTGCTAGTCAGTCTGCAAAATACTTAAAAACACCAGACTAACCAGTGATTATTGTCATAATAATCTCAAATTTTAAGGCATTCAGAGTGTGCTAGACAACTAATTAAGTAAAGGTCCTTTTGAAGAATGTGTCTTTCTTTGACTAAATTCAATGGACTGCTTTGTCGCGACTATGTGAAGTCAGACAGAGTCTTTCGGGCACTTTGCATTTGGTACCACATTGTGCTGGTAAATATCACACTCACAGCCTAATGACCCCAGCACACTTTGCACTTTGTGTGGGTTTGGCCATTAAAGACTTTCAGCCCTGTCTTTCTCCAGAAGGACCCTCCACAAACAGAACAACTGCCTAGAAAGCCCTACGATGAAATACAGGCTGTCTAAGGTTCGAGACTTACAGTTTAAATGGCCTAATGGGAGGCACATATAAGTGTCTTTTTGAATCGGATGTCTGTCCGTACTTCTCATCTTCATGTGGCCGATGGGTCACTCTGGAAATCGCTGTGTAGTGTGTTATTTAAAGATCTACTGTAATGACTCACCATGGAAATATTACTTTAAAGCAGATGTCTGTGCTGCAAGGAACCGGCATTACCTACTAGTCCTGCTAAGCTGTTTATTCTTTGTCATTAAACAGATTGAGGACGTGATCGATGACATCATCAGCCTGGAGTCCAGTTTAAATGATGAATTTATGACATTGATCGACTCGGGTTTGCAGCTTCCCAACACGGTATGTAGCAACACCTAGTAATTTTCACTGTTATCCTGTGTGTATTTGAGAAGTTTTCCCACCCATTTCTAAAGAACAAATTACACAACATTTACTTGCTGAACTTACAGAGTTAGTAACACTAAATTCTGATTAGATGAGATGTGTTCAAAGCATTGTAAAATAGCTTGTTCGCACACCAGTGTCTGCACATTTTGTATGAATGTGGAAAGTTGCTAATTTGTTTTGTCCTGTGACAAATTCAAATTTAACTGGACTATTAAACAACAAATAAACAAACAAACTTTGAAGCCATTGATTTTCCTCACTTTCACCGTTGGCGTTGTAACTGCATTTTCATTTATCAGTAAAGTTTGGCTAATGTGTTAATTGTTATTATGTTTAAAGCCAGAAACATACTTTATGCAAGTACGTATATGCAAATGCCAACGCCAGGTCCAGTTGAACATGCATATAATTCCGGGTTTAATACAAGTAATTTCACAATGAGCCACTTTCAGTGGATGTGAATGGAGCCAGTCAATAAACATTAAAATACTCAAAAGTATTGTTACAAGACGTAAACAATATGTGTGTTAACATGATTTTAGTGTGAAAAAATCACTTATTAACCATTTCTGTGTACAGTTATTTCCAATTTTACAACTTCGTTGCCCTAAAATAACCATAAGAACGAGAATTCAAACAACTTTACAGCTCAAATATTGCATGAGTTTTAACAGTAGAATTAATGTGGCGCCTGGATAGCTCAGTGGTAAAGACGCTGGCTACCACCCCTGGAATCCGCTAGTTCGAATACCAGGGCGTGCTGAGTGACTTCAGCCGGGTCTCTTAAGCAAACAAATTGGCCCGGTTGCTAGGGAGGGTAGAGTCACATGGGGTAACCTCCTCACGGTTGCTATAATGTGGTTCGCTCTGGGTTTGGCGTGTGGTGAGTTATGCGTGGATGCCGCGGTGGATGCCGTAAAGCCTCCACATGCTATATCTCCGCGGTAACGTGCTCAACAAACCATGTGATAAGATGCACGGGTTGACTGTCTCGGACGCGGAGGCAATTGAGTTTCATCCTCCGCCACCCGGATTGAGCACTACACCACCACGAGGACTTAGAGCACATTGGGAATTGGGCCAATTCCAAATTGGGAGAAAAGACAGGAAAACAAAACAACAACAAAACAAAAAAACTGTATAATTAATGTTTTTTGTTTGTTTTTATAATTAAGCTTAACATTTTTGCCTTTTTAAACCTTCGAAAAATTGGCCCCATTCACTTCCACTCTAAGTGACCTGGGTTTTTTCTTCTTCTTCTTTTTTTTAAGAAAAGTGGAAATAATTTGGAGTAATCAACATTATGGCACAAATGCTGTCGATTGAGCTTAACTTGAATTGAACCTGGAATAATAATAATTACTGTAACTATTTATTGAACATTCTGCTGTTGCTGTAATTTAAAAAGTAAATAAACCAATCAAGCATGTGTGATACAGTCATTTTGCCATGGTTTAGAGGGTTTAGGCATGATTCAAAGAAGGGAAAACCCCATATCTTTGGTAAAATCAATGTAATGTGTGGCCTTTATTGACATAATGATCTTTTGGGAGCAGAACATAAATAGCGTTTTATTGTTGTTATTTTTTTTTTTTTTTAAACCACTCCTTGTCCAATGATGAAACTGCCACTTCTTTGTAAATTACAGGAAAATAAATTAGAATTGCAAATCATGCTTTGACATGTTGGTATTAACACATTGGTTAAAAATGCAATTTCGGTTTTCAAATCAGTAATTTTCAGTTGAGTCATGTAGGTTGTGCAACCAGTTATGATTATAGGTTTGTTTTTTTGTGAAGGCTTATGTGATTTAATAGTCAGTGTGTAGTGTTTGTGTTCGGGCGGTTTGATTTGAATGTGTACTCAAACCACTGGAATACAGTTTTGCGCTGGGAGCAAATAAAAACTTCTGACACATGGCTCACAATGGGTGGAGTCGGCATGCTGCAGAGGAGTTGCCACACACACAGAGAAACTGGCCATTCAACGTGTGTGCACAAGCTGATCGAATTCTGTGGCAAGGTTTTTTTTTTTTTGTACTCTAAAATATATTTCCCCATTTCTAAACGTCCCTTTTTACGGAGAGTTACATAGAAAGAGGAAACGCTTCACGGGTCTGTGAAGAACATGAGGATTCTGGTTTTACTGCCAGAGAATGAAAAGAAAAAAGACAGTATTGAGGTAAATTTGACACATTTTTACTCTTGGCTCCATTGCCAATACTGGCAAGTTTGTGTTGGTTAAATCATTTCATGTGAAGTTTTAAATTGTCTTATGGACAGTGAGATTTATTTAAGACTTATCTTTAATGAGCCAGGCCTGCAGAAATTTAGTGGGATTTATATATTACTGATTTTTGTACTGTTGTCAATTCGGCCTTGCAAATCAAAAGTCACCTTTCAGGCTTGCTCTGTTTATCAAGATTAATGAAACAAATATTTCCGTGTTTCTGGTAAACCTGCATGTTTTAAACATCAACATTTTTTATGGATATTTGCGTAACTATGACAGAATTCCAAGAATGTCTGATGTTAAGGTAAGTAGTTTCTACATTTGTTTTCAGTGCTTTCAATGCATCTACTGGTTCAGTTGGACTTCTTTGTGAAATGTGAACAGAACACATTTCTGTGTAAATAAATAAATTATATATATATATTTTTTTTATATATTTTTTTTTTTTTTTTTTACTTTTTAAAAAAAATCTTGCTTAAAGTGTCACATTCAACTACTTACGTAAAAATGAACAGAAATGTGTGGTTAGCTTCGCTCCGAGGGTTCAGTACATATTAACAGATTGAAGTATTTTTTACAAATTCCTTTCTTATCGGTTTAGTTTTGCACACGTTCTCCATAAATTTGTCCTTGTCTTTTGAGTAGTTTGTTTCACTTTCAATTAAACGTGCATGTGAGAACCGTTTGGACATTGTTAAAGATGTTTCCCTTAAGATATGCAGGTTAGTTTGTGTTTGTGGTTATCTAAGTTGTATAAAGGTTATCCGTACGGTACACCATGTGGTGATGGGGGGTTCTCTCAGCAG
Organism: Moxostoma hubbsi; assembly: GCA_032164185.1. NCBI lineage: Eukaryota > Metazoa > Chordata > Actinopteri > Cypriniformes > Catostomidae > Moxostoma > Moxostoma hubbsi. The sequence goes on from JAVLUX010000018.1 coordinate 7,020,321, forward strand.
ATAATGCACTGGGTGGGGCCCGGGTTTAAAGCATTGTAATTGGTTTTCCACAGTTGCCAGTCTCGGGGAACCTCCTGGATGTGTACAGCAGTCCGGGGATGACAACACCCACCATCACGGTCAGCAACTCCTGCCCTGCAGACCTGCACAACGTCAAGAGAGAGCTGACCGGTACAAATACTCTCAGACACGACTATCTGTGTCCTTCCATCTCTCTGTCTATCTCTAGGCTTCCTCTTCCTCATTTCTCTGGTACTTCACTGTTCAGGGTTGGGCTGAATACTAAATACTCCCTCTTAAATGCAGTAAGTAATGTATTCCGATACATCACATAAAAAGTAACATATTCAGAATACTTGTGAGTACATATTTATAAAGGCAAGGCACATTTGGAAGAATTACGTGTCTGAATATTATCGGTACATCTCCACTATTAAGATCTAAATGAACCCGAATAGCTAGTTTCTTTAAATTTCATGTGGAGTGTGACACTAAGGTTTTTCTCAGTGGAAGGCAGAAGACAAACATAAGGCAGTTTGTGGTCAACTACAGTATCTCGTCCACTTTCTGCATGTACAAAAATGCTGCCTGTACCTCCAAGACCCATAAGCTGTGACATTGTAGCTACCAAGCTGGGTTGTTCGTGAATATTCAGGATGTTATTTTTGTAATTTTTTTTATTTTTAAAGCATTATTTGATTGTACTGATTAATACATTATGACACAAAATTAGGTACATTTATTTCCGAGACCATAACAAAACATGATGGTGGTGACAATCAACAGATATTTCTTTTTTTATCATGAACAGGTATATTTGAGTAAAAAAATTAACTTCAGACCAAATGTAACCACAAAATCAACAATAAAAACTGTGTAAATCAACTTTCAAACTGTGAAACCATGCAAGCTCATTAATTATTCAAGCCTGATGTATGCTGGGAACACCGGCTTTGAAAGGTTGAGTAAAATTTACTTAATTTTCCTGTGAAATGTACTTAAAATTAGCAAATAATTATGACAAGGTTTTCTACTTTATATGCATACATGATGATGCATTGTAAAGATAATAAACTATAAGTAATATTTACTTATAAACTGACTAGATCATTCTTTTTTACATGTTTGAACTGTGTACAAATGTAGAATTTACCTAATATATTCAAGTTCACACTTATTCAATATAGAAAGTACTTAATTTTTTTCTGCTATATTTACTTCACCAAAAAAATGCGACTTTTTCTACATCTATAATCCACTAATTTTACAGTAGCTATTTAAATAAGGCTTTTCTGTCAACATCTGGAACACCTTTGATCTACTTCAAGTCCTTTTCCCTCTTTTAATCTTGCAGTACTTTCTTCCGTATTTTACCTATTTATGGTATTGTTGTGTATAACTGCTATTTCTCAACAGATCTTCATTCTGCAAGTTTCCGATGTGGACGTGACTCACCAAATGCTTATCGAGAGCCGTCCGTCTTTACACTGCAAAGCTCGGCACAGAAGCCGCATCTGCAGCAGCAGCATAAATGTATTTACACAGCAATTACAATCGCGGGAAACAATGTATCATGCGCTTGAATGTTATATTTGTGAAAACACATTGTAGGCTGTATTTATACTGGTGCACAGCTTACAGCGCACTGGTTGTTAAGACAATGGTGTGCCAGTGCGGTTGCCAGATATTCAATATCAGAATCATTATACATGTAAAAGATGTTGTGTATTTATTATCTAGTGTCTACTGTCCATTTTTAAGTATCCTAAAAACCACAACCGTAATTCTGTAGTTTTAACCCGCGATTGTGATTTCAAATTAGCCAAATTTGTTTTTAAGGCCTGACCGTGGCAACGCCGCACAAGCGGGGAAGAAAGAGCGATAGGATCGGTGTGCAGTGTTCGCTTGTGCGGATTAGAAAAACGCTGTTTCTCGCTTGATTGACAAGATTTGTTTCTTTCACATCTGCTTTTATTTTGTGGCCGTTATGAGAGAAGTATTCTAAAAGAATTGTAATAAAATGTTAGAATGGATCTGTGTTCTGAATACAGATGCTTGAAGACGTAACTAGGTTCGTAACATAATTCTATATTCTAAATACGGAACGCATTTAACAGCCCAACCCTGAGCAGTTAGACGGCACATTTGCCATTTCCTAGTTTCACAGCAGTTCCCAGTTCAGATAAAATCATCGCTGCATGTGATTCACCATTTTATCCAAGCTTTAAGCCAATGGTGCATATTTATGCTTTTGCAGAAGTAGTGACTATGTGATTAATGTAAGAACCAGTTAGTCATTGACTGACATTTTAGGCTTGATTTAAAAAGTATAGAATGTCACATTAAATGATAAACGTTTTACAGGCCGTCACTTGGAATGGAATGAGGATGAATGGGTTGCATATGTGCCATTCACACCTAACACGTTTTTGCATTTGACCGTGCGGTTTATCAGTTGTTTTTTTATGTAAACGTGCGCTAGACAAGTATCTTTATCCATTGCGCCACATCTTGCTCTTTTTTTTTTTTTTTTTTTTTTTTCCCCTCAGTGCCTTGCACATACTGTAAGCACAATGTTTTTTAGATGCCATCTCAAGTTAAAAAGTACTTTAAAAAGCACATCTCGTCTGTATTCTGTTCTATTCGTAGCGCTGAGTCTAGCTTGTTTAGCGCAAGAATGTGTTCGGTCTGAACGGCCCCTAACGTGTCAATGGACTTGTTTTATCAACACTAAGATTTTAGTTTAAAATGTATATGAATGTAAAAGGGAAAGTGCTTATCTTAAGTGCTTAGCTCCTGTAATTAATCACTATTGCTTTTGTTTTTCACAATTTAAGTACAAATAAATGTAGTTTCTCAATTAATATGATGGCATAAAACATTCATGTATAATGATTATAAAGTGCTCTTTTAAATAGTTTTAGATGGAGAATAGCATGTCACACTGACAGACACAACCATTTTTGCTAGTCTTATTAAAGTTGCATTAAACATGTTCAAATTAAATCTAAATAATTGTTGTTTATTTGTAGATGCTGAGGCAAAAGCTATTATGAAGGAGAGGCAGAAAAAAGACAACCACAACCTCAGTAAGTTTTTAATTTGTTGCATTTCTAACCTACAATATTTTTGAGTCTGTGTGAGCTCTAAATGAGCATGAAGTCTGTCTGGATGTCTCATAATGTACGTCCTCAGACATCTGTGGAATTTAAGGAAGTGAATTACATTACTGTTAATCTGTAACAAACATCTTGCTTGCCTAGTTTTTCCCCATCCATTCAGAGTGTGTGTGTGTGTCTGTGTGTGTGTGTGTGTGTTTTGTGCAGTTGAGAGAAGACGACGGTTCAACATTAATGACCGCATTAAGGAACTGGGAGGGCTTATTCCAAAATCCTCTGACCCGTCAGTATCTCTGCTATCACTCTCACTTCTCTATTGTGTTGAACAGTGATTGTTACCAGTGGTAAATGCATTGATTTTTGTTTATTTTTATTAAATATGTTTCTTGGGTAACATTTTACTGTAAAGATCTATTCGTTAACATTAGTAAATGCATTAGGTATCATGAACTAACACTGAACAATCAAAATAACATTGTTTGTTGTTGTTAGTTCATAATGCATTAATATTAACTTTTAATTAAGAAAATGTCATTTCAAATTGTATTAGTATATGTAGTAATTAACATTTGTAAAGATTAATAAATGAGGTACAATTATTGTTCATTATTAGTTACATGTTAACTATTTAATTTATTTGCCTTGATATAATGAAGTAATAAATGTAATATACAATTTTAACGCAGTTCAATGGAAAGGAGGCGGCGAGAACCGGCTTGACAATATAAATAATAGTTTAATGGTAAACTGAACCAAAAAAGACTCAAACATAAACACACGACGGTCAGCTGCCCGTAAACGCTCTCTCTCTCTCTCTCTCTCTCTCTCTCTCTCTCTCGCGCTAACAAATTGGCTAATTTACTAAATAATGGCTATATATTTAAAATATAATACCTTAAAAGAAGCAAATGAGATGTACATTAAACTCCATTCAATTACACAGAAGAAAATGACTGACATTAAATGAAAGTGTACTCCAACATTTTCAGAAGTACTTCTGTTAATTGGAAATGGTGAAGTTACTGGCTGATGTCAGTAATCTAAAAATATCCAAATATACTTACTGATATTTTGGTGTATCACTATATGCAGCACACCACGTAATGCATTTCCAATAATATTTTTGCATTAAGCTGCTGTGATGTGCCCAGTACTTTTAACAATAGCTGCTCTGTGTTCAATCAACAGGGATTTGCGCTGGAACAAGGGGACCATCCTGAAGGCGTCAGTCGAGTACATCCGCAAGCTACAGAAGGAACAGCAGAGATCCAAAGAGATGGAGATGAGACAGAAGAAGCTCGAACATGCCAACCGCAGTCTGCTCTTGCACATTCAGGTATGCTTCAGCTCTCGCTAAAGCGTTGACCAGCTTTAGACGCGCCTGTAGAATTCAAACACCTGTCTACAAAGTTACAAGTAAAATGCTCCTTCAGTGCTTATTTTTTTAAATATCTTCTATTGTTTTTAGATTTTAATAAAAGTGTGGTATTCTTAGCTCACATTTTATCGTAATCAAATCCATTCCACAGAAATCCGTAGATATTTTCCCACACAGTGGGCCTCATTCATGAAACACGAGAAGAATACATTTTTGTTGAAATCATTCATAAATCCGTTCTGATGCAAATTCTCGGATTTATGAAAGTTTTCTTGTTTTCAAAACGTTAGTTGGTACCTGCTCCCGACCATGTGTAAATCATGTGTAAGACATCCGAGCGTGTTTGATAGTGGGGAAATTAAATGATTAAAAAATTAACTAAAAATGAGTGAAAGTAACCTTAAAAAATAACATGAATTAGTTAAACACTTTTTCTTTTAAACTATAGCCTGTACTTATTTAGAAATGTTAATTTGCTGCTTGCATTTATTTTTTCATAGTATATTTTTTTTTCCCCAACTCTGCTTACTGTTTTTCCATCTGAAGTGCTTGATTTTCTCAAAAAAATGAATGCTCTCTAACATTACCGTTTTGACATTTAAAAAAAAAAAATATTTGATTATGAGGTCTATAATTTAGGATTTATAATTTGAATTCAGTTCCCATCACGATTTACCTGAGAAAATTCACAAATCATGCTTGCGATGCACTCAACAGAACCAGAGAAGGTTAATGGGGGTGGACACCCTCATATCTGCCTGAATTAAAAAAAATTAAACATTAAAAAAAAGTGTAAAAAAAAAACATTTTAAACTGTTTGATTCACAAAAGAGCATCACCGGACAGCAATAACATGCAAGGACAGTAAGTCCTCACTTTCTTTGAGATGCTATTGTGCTTGCTAAATCAAAATATTACAATGCAAATGCACTTCATTCATAAAAATGATTTTATTACTGTTCATCATAGATGTAAACAGCATTTACTAGCGAGTCTGCCGCCTTCCTTATATGGCATTTTCATGGGCGTAGGTCATGATAATTGTGAATGAGCATGCACTCGCTCCCTATTTGACAAATGTTTGGAATTCACTAACATACTCGCGCTTTACTAACAAATCTGGGAAGAACCAAGCATTTGTGGGTCTGCTGGAAAGTTTTCGGGAAGGTCCATATTATGTGCAAATGACAACGAATTTACTCGTATATTTATGAATGTTTCATGAAAGAGGCCCAATCAATGCAAAAAAAGCAAGAAAAAAGCACCGATTTCACCTATGCAAACTGCTTGACCCTTTTGGTCCTCTGCTTCAATAAAATAATCCAGTTTCCCTCACTTTTTGATTAATTGATTGGTGTTCGTATCTTCCTGCTTTTTATTGTATTTTTTATTTTTTTTTATGATTCACTGCGGCTCTAGTTCTAGTATTTATTTGATCAAATCAGTTATTAACTAACAGTTTATATATATAGAATTAAATTGATTGTTTGCTAAAAGATGTGCATATATATCGGCTATTATACAACAATTTTCAATGCTGCTCATCCGATCAGAATTTCCGACTAAGAGTTTGGGATATTTGTATTCGAATCCTACAATTTGAATGGTTCTCTCTGTTGGATCTACAGGAGCTGGAAAGGCAGGCTCGTGTCCACGGCATCTCATCCCAGAATTCTGACTCCACATTCTCCCAGCAGCAGACATTAACTCTGGATTCCCACCCCAGCAATGACACCCTCTCTAAAACCCTTTTACTGCTCAATGGGGCAGGGCTCAACCAGACCACACCCTCTTCTTTCTTGTCTCCGCCTTCTTCCACCTCCTCAGTGGGCGGGGCAGTAACAAGTCCACTGGACCTCGGGACTCTCAGCTTTGGCGAGTTAGATGACCCTGCTTCCTCCATATTTAACCCTGCCATGATGGCAGATATAGGGTTGGGGGACATCCTGATGGATGACAGTGGTGCCGATCCCCTGCTCTCCTCTGTGTCCCCTGGAGCTTCCAAAACAAGCAGTCGGAGAAGCAGCTTCAGCATGGAGGAAGATTTGTGACACCCTGATGTCGGACAATAGCTTGGCGTGGTCAACAAGGACTATCGTTTAGGTTGGTACAGCTGCTCTGCAACCCAACCTCGACATTCCTGCGTGCGTGCTCCATTGACGGCCAGTAGAGGGAAGTGTAATCCCAAGGTCATTTAATAATCATTGTACTGTAGATTCTTGTAAACAGTGGTAAGTTCCATACAAGAGAGGACACATACAAGAAAAACACAAAGAATTCGGGAGCAGGTGCTGATATTTAAAGCATTGTTTATCATCTGGACCTCTGATGAATACAGCAGAAAATATATGTACATAGAGTAGATAGTGCTAAACATCTATTTTGTTTATATTATGCAGTTGAATGAAAATTAGCAAGCACTATAATAAGAACTAGTGGACAAAAAGCCACCTGGATTTATCAGATGTGTTGGGACAAAAACATGCCTGAAATGCGAAATATATCTGACTCATTTAAGATTCAATCCTCACCTTCATATGCCATAAACAGTGGGTCCAAAAGTTTGTAAGCACATTCATGAATCATTTAAACCTGTAAAAAAAATTCTATTGATAAATAACAAAGAAAAGTTTAATATAAAATGAAGAAATATTTAAGGTATTTAAGATTCCTAGGCCACTAATGCAAGTAAGCAAATTTGTGACATTGACCATTTTAACTACTTTGTACAAAACGTCAGATCTCTTCGTATCTTAAATTGAAGCACACAAGATGGAAATTTCTTAAATCGTTCTGGATGACACGATTATCCGCTTTTCATGCCAGCTTGAGTGCATGCTGTCATTTAAGCAAAAGGCAGACATGCCAATTACAAATAAATTCGGAAATTCATGTATGTTTAAATTAAACCTTTGACTCCGATTGTTATACTGATAGCATAATACATTTAAAGAAACATTTTAATGAGAAAAATGCATAATAGGGGCATTTTCAGTTGTGGTCTCAGAATTTTGAAGTTGACATGTCAATATTTTGAAGTAGCTCATGAAATATGAAAGGGACAGTAGCGTGTTTTAAAGTGTGTGAGAATGTGTATCTACGTGCTCGCATATCCGCACATTCGATCATGGTGGTAGTAAACCTGTTTTTAAATGCGCTTCATGTCCTTACAGACAGATAAAGAACATCCTGTTCAACCTTCACTTCCTGCTATGTTCTTCTGCTCTTTTATGGAGCTGCTGTTGATTATGGAGTCAAAACAGTTTCAAGTAGAGATTGTAAAGGCTCTGAAAGATGTAAAGCTTAACAGCATGAATAAATACTAAAAACTGGGCGGCCAGAATTTCCCAGGTAGGTATAGCTGCAGGCTGGAGATCTCCAAATGAGGGCGGGGTTACTCCTCAAGGGGTAGGGTTACCTGAAATGGGGGTTGCACTAACTCCAAAAGAGCACGTCACTTCCACACACGGTTAGGGGAAGTTAGGTTTGGGGCTCTCTATATCTTTGATGGAGGATTGGAGCACCCACCCCTTTTTGGAGCTCTGCCTGCAGCTATGTCCTTCTCGAATTTCCCTGAGCTGGTACATTTAAAACCTAGACATTTTCTAAATGTATTAAATAGGTGTTTAGCTATTCCAAACAGGTACCATTGAGCTGCATTGCATCTTGGCCACATACCTCTTAGGCCAACATTTTGATTTGATGGATTTGAAACCCCAACAATTCCATATTTCTCTGGTTTAATTACTTATTATAGTTAGATCGTCTATGCAAGAAGTTTCATGGTGAAGTACCAAAGGTTTACGTGATCTGATAACATTTGCTTTGACATTCAAAAGAACATGTGATCTCACAAAAATGTTCCTGTTCTCTGCCTGAGAGGAACAAATATTAGTGAATCGTTGAACTGTCATTTTAATGTGCATTCCTGACGACGTTCTGACAGTTGGATGATTTATTCCTACAAAGACTATTCTATATTGCTATATACTATAACTATTTACTAGTTGGCTTTGCCTGAACGATGGTTGTCACACATTTATTGTCATTAATGTTCGTATCCTGTTTTATAGACCAGTGTTTTGAGCCAAAAGCCACATTGAAGGGAAATCCGAGAAGATCGCTTCATTTTTTCAACTGTAGAATGAGGTGTGATTTTAGTATACTTATGGGAAAGTATAACAATGCTGGAAACGGATAAAGATTTATATATATATATATCTATATCTATATCTCATATTTTGGCATTATGAATCTTTACCCAGTTGAGAAAAGGCAAACTATGTTTATCGTATGTGTAAGTAGTAAAAACGACATGGAAAACATCCCTTACACTGCTCTAGTTATGGCTACAATACAACTTATCTATACCATGTGGTTATGTGTAATGGTAAACATGTATATAATAATAATAATAATAATAATATATATTGAATAATGACGTGCCGATGTAGCACAACGACTAACAAACGTACAGAAGATATTTTTATGTTAGTCTTTTACATGTTCAGTGCCATTACTGTGGATCAATATCAATCATGTTTTCAAAGATATTAATGTTCACCATTATAGATAGTTTTAGTACCTTGCTGGTGAAGAGGGGGAAATGTGTTTGTAGTTAACAATATTTAGAAAATGCCTTTTAGAATAATCATTGAACATGTAAATATCAAGCCATAAAAGATTATTAAAATGAGAGAAAACAAATACATTTCATTACTTGTCGATCTATGCAATGCCAGTCCCTTGCGCTTGTGTTCGTGTGATCCCTGTTGTTGTCACATTTAGCTTTACGGTGTTATAATGCAGAATTGCATGTCCCTACATTCAGTCCCAAAGCGCAGGAAATCGCTTCGTTCTCTTGGCTCTCTTTCCAGCTAAATTATTACTTTGTAGCCTCTTTGTTGGACACCCAGCAACAGGATCTGAGCCTTTCTCGTGTGTTTTGGGTATTGTTTTGCAGTTTCTGCCTGTTCAAGTGTCCTAAAACTTGCCATCGGTTTATGTGGTCAGTGTTATGTCAAAAGCCTCGTCTGAAAAATAACAACAAAACACTTTTGAAATTCACTGTTTAGCTGTGCTGCAAAACAATAGAGAAGCATTAGGCAATGTTTACATTCATCTCGTGAATATGTACTTGGTAATATCCTGTAGATGTCCAGTCAGACTGGAGCAAAGGGAATGTGTTTTGCTGTATGTTGTTCTCTATTCCGATATATTCCTGTATTTTCCTAACAACATTGAAACAAGCAATAGTTATGCAGAATTCTTTTTGTACTCTTCAATATTTGGTTTGGTTTTCTTTTTTACTTTTAGGTGAAAGTATAAATAAAGATGTAAAACGGCTGTATTTTTAAGTCATTTTTTTTGTGCTGGTTTCTTGAGCCACCATTTACATTCATTGCATCTTTTCTCTGACAATGAAAGTGAGGCTAACATTCTGCCTAACATCTCCTTTTGTGTTCCACTAAGAAAGTCATACATGTTTGGAACAACATGAGGGTAATAAATGATGACAGAATTTGGGGATTTTGGGTGAACTGCACCTTTAATGTAACAAACTACACTTGTGATTACTCCGTTGGGACACCTGTGTTAACTTTAGGGGAATTTACTTAATACCTCCCCCCCAAAAAATTACCTTCTGAGCACCTGGTTCAAGGTCATTTCAAAACTGTCTCTATCATAATTTGTTGGCAGATGCCACTTGGGTTGTGGTTTCATTATTTGTGCATTGAAATTCAGACAATTTAAGTGTGGCAAATAGTGTCTAAATACTTTCTGGGGCCACTATATTGTAAAATATACAACAAACTAAGTGCTTAAAATACTTTTGAAGTCCATTCAGGTCAAATGAGTGTTTTAAAATGCATGTTCTTATACCGATTAATAAGCTGATAATGTGTGTGGTCATGTAAACACCTTATCGTATCCTTCACCGGGGTAAGTTCATAAACAGTTTAAGCATAAACCGTTTGACACGGGTACATTTCTGCCCATTATGCAGATTTTACTCAGTATGTAAACACTTTTACCGCTTCTACAAAGTGCAAAAACATGCCTGTTGACGTGTTGACGTCAAAAACTAAGAATGATCCGATGATTTAAAATTTCAATTTATTCAATGTAGAAAGTACTTCATCTTTTCTACGTTATTTACTCTTACACATACGAGGGGATTTAGAGTCTCCAATTCACATAACCTGCATGTATCTGGAGGAAACCCACACACAAAGGCCCGGGTCTCGAACCCTGGACCTTCTAGCTGTGAGGCGACAGTGCCACCCAATGATGATCCATTAGCTCACTCTTCTACACAATGGTTACCTATAAAAAAATTAAACATGACAGAAACTCCTCTAAATCCCAACAAAACAGAACATTAAACACAACCACATCTCTAACTTGTTTTATTTTGCATAGAAATATATCAAAATAACCAGTCCCATGCTAAGCATGCTGGGAACTAGAAATCACCTGCAATAAATTGATGCAACATTATTCACAAATAGTCACAACACAATTGGATTATGTTAATATAGATGGATTGTACACAATAGAAATCAAGTTGAGACCAAATACCAAAGAATTGTGTTGTATTAGCTTATTTTAAATAGGTTAATTGACCAAGCAGTAAAAATAATGTTGAGTGAACGCCATCCGTTAGAAGTCTGAATCCATTTAAACAATTCAAAGCAATGTCACAGAATTTTTGATGACTGTGTTGAAAATCTCTTGGACTTTACGTAATATTCTCATGTTTTAAGTTGAGCTCAAGTGTTCTGGTTTAGTATTTTCAATAGAGCTGCATTATCTAATTTTCAGTGTATTAACAAACTACAAGGTTCAATGGAGTTATTACAACAGATCAAGTTTAAGTTAGGTTAACTCAATTAATTTAGGTTTTCACTACAAAATTAATTTAGGTTTTTGCTACCCAAAGAATTTAAGTAGAGCCTATAATTACATTTCATCCCAAAGAAACAAATTTTCATTGTGTGTAACCAATGTCCACAATTCAATCAAAATATTTAGTTTAATCAGATTTTTTTCAGTGTAGTTTAAGAGTGAACTTGAAACTATTAAGTAAATTCTACATCCAAACATGTGCAAATGTATGCTTTAGTTTCTAAGTACATTTTAGTTATGATTGTTTATCTGTACAATGTATTATAAGTTATCAATCCTAAAGTAGAAAACTTTGACATATTGTGTTCCCAGCATGCTTTGGGCTTGAATAATTAATGAGCTTGCATGGCTTCACTGTTTGCAAGCTTATTTACACTGTTTTTATTGTTGATTTTTTTTTTTTGGACACATTTGATAACTTATATATATATATATATAAACCTTTATACAAAAATATTTTTCAGTCGTCTTTCCACAACTGTCAACATGTTGAGACCACCACATCAGAAATAAGTGGTATTCCTGTTAAAAATACAATAACATACTTGGGGGTTATCATTGATAAAAATGAAAAAAGGCGTTGCAATCTCAATTTTGACCCCATAGTAGAGAAAATAAGGAAAAGATTTAATATATGGTTGATGAGGGATTTGTCACTGAATGGCAGAGTTTTATTGTCTAAGGCAGAAGGGATATCACGTGCCGTCTATCTATCTTTATCCATGGGAATGCCAGCTAGTGTATATAAAAAACTTGATAAGATCTTATTTAATTTCATTTGGAGGAATAGATCCCATTATTTACGTAAAGATATTTTATGTAATTTAAGGAAAGATGGTGGTCTTGAAGTGTTGACCTTTGAAACCTTAAGTAATTTCTTTTTGGTGAGATGGTTAAGTAATTTAATTAAGGAAGCAGAGACCATTTGGAACACCTTTCCCAAATACATTTTTGATTCACTGGGAGGATTAAACTTCTTGTTGAAATGTGATTTTAAAGTTGAGAAGTTACCTGTGAAGTTGGCCAATTTTCACAAGCATGCCCTGTTAGCCTGGAAAATGGTCTACAAACACAATTTTTCCCCCACGAACTGTTATATTTGGAACAACAGGAATATTCAATATAAAAGTAAATCTATATATTTCCAAAGATGGCTTGATAACAACATTCTATTAGTTGAACAACTCATGAACACAGAAGGTCAGTTACTAACATACGACGAGTTTCTTTCAAAAGCAAAATTTCCTGTCTCCCCTAGGGAATATGCTATCGTTTTTGATGCTGTGCCAAGAATTATCATTCAGATTTTAAAATATAACTCAACTGGTGTAAGTGGCAGTAATTTGACTACACAAGAAATTTTCCTTGGCGACATTGACATCACTACCAAAAAATGTCCAAACAAATACATTAGGAATCTAATGCACACTAAAACACTTCCTGCAGCACGATCCTTTTGGGCATCTCAGTTTGAAGAAATCAAATGGGAAAGAATGTGGTTAATTGGGGACAAGTTCCTCTTAAATAATAAAATAAAGGAGGTGTCTTATAAAATTGTACATAGAATATACCCAGCAAAGAAAACTTTAGAGAGATTTAAAATTGATATTGAATATTCCTGTACCTTTTGTGGTAATTATGATGAAACAATTTGTCATCTGTTTTATGATTGTACATACAGTAAGATATTTTGGAGAGATGTTGAAAACTATATAAGACGTAAAACTGGACAAACTTTAACATTGAGGGGAAAAGATGTGTTTATTTACTTTGAAGATGGTGGAACAGATAAGGATTTTTCTTTTTTTGTCCAATTGTTTTTAGTCTTAGGAAAATTCCATATTCATAAGAAGAAATGGGCAGAGTCCAAACCAAATTTTGAACACCTTTTAGCAGAGCTAAAACAATATCACACCACTGTAAGAGGTCTTAAAAATAGAAAAGCTATTAAGACCGATCTTGTACTCTCTAAATATGTTTAATTAGCATCCTTTTATGTAATTTGGTCTTTTATGTAATTTGGTCTTTATTTATTCTATTTTTTTTATTTATTTTTTATGGTTATTGTTTGTCATGTATGTCTGTTTTAGTAGTGTATTTTGTGTATCAACCCTGGCATAAACAGATGTTGTTGTATTATATTGTTAATACTGAATAAAGGGAAAAAAAAAAAAAAAAAAAAAAAATGTTGAGACCACCACATCCGGTTTCGCGGTCATGCTTTAAAAATTATTTCGCCCCCTTGTGGTCCCAGGTTTGTAACCGCCAGAGCAACACAAGAGCGCACGAAGTGAACACTACCGGTCAAATTTTTGAATCACACAAAATATGGGGTCTTTTTTGGGGGGTGGATTTTTGTTTAATAATATTGTGGTTTTGGCCAATTGCTTTATACATAAATCTATATATTTTTTTAAAAGAATCCTCCCATCCTCATGCATTTCCAGAAGGAATTGGCGATCTTCCTCAAATCCTTAAAATGTACATAATAAAAAATCCCTTAAATTGTGTAAACTTTTGGAGACATACTTTGATAATTAACCCCCTTGTACAATATTCTTTTGGTCTTTTTTATTTATTTATTTATTATTTTTATTTTTGTTAACCCGTGGTCATTTACTTCTGTTTATTATGCGTATTTTTTATTGTTTGTGCTGCTGTTTAGCTTTGACGGAGTGTTTTAAGTTTTAGGTTTACTGCGGCTTCTTTGTATTTTCATTCAAGCAATAAATAATAAAAAAAAGTTTTGAAACACACTCATTCTTTATTATAATGTTTTTTTCACATTTTAGAATAATAGTAAAGTCATCAAAACTATGGAATAACATAAATGGAATTATGGGAATAATTATATATATATATATTAAACAGTATTGAAGGAGTTCCCATCTACATTGGGCACGTATTGGCTGCTTTTCTTAATTATTTGGTCCAAGTCATCAATTAAAAAAAAAAAAAAAATACATTTTATTTTTGTAATGAAATATATTAATATGGTTGCACAATTATATTTTTGTCTACAAAACTAATTTCAAACATTTAAGCATACACCTTCAGATAAAAAGATTTTTAAGATCATGAGAAACATTTCAGACAAGTGTTTTGACCGATAATGTACAACAGGTCCACGCGTTGGCCATGCGCGCGGCTGCGTTTGCGTACTTGCATGCATTATATCTTTCGGCCTTTAGTGTGCAAAAAACAGCTTGTAGTTCCTTATTGAAATTGTTGTTCCAGCAAACATCCAACAGAGGGCAGAAACATCTCAATTCGGTGTGTTTCAGCTTTTAAAGCTACTTCATTTCCTCAGTTTAAAAATGAACAACTAACCCATCTTCAGAGGGCACTTCAAAGGGAGAGCAATCGAGAAAACCATGCTGTGAGATTGCTCCAAATTGAATTTCCAATAAAAATGATTTAAGTGCTGGCATTAGCCTGATAACAGTATAAAACACCATATTATTGTTATTTTAGCTGTGCACCTCCCTGCTATAAAATGTGTTGTCTATCTTCTGAAATCTCACTTCCCCATATTTACAGTGTTAGTTTTGGACAAAACCTCATGTCCACCCACAGACCAATGTTAGTGTAACACAGACAGACCTGCCTGGTCAGAAGACTTTCTACAATGTGTTTTAATAGTTCACTTGATCCTTGATCAGGAAGAGGCAGTGTCGTTTTATCACAGAGAGGGTATAAAGCACTCGGACGGGAAGTGCCCTCCTTTTGGCTTAGAGATGAGACGCCAGTGGGGCTGTTTTTATGACTCCACTATGAGGCACGCCAAAATCATTTTCCAAGTGTGAAAATTTATCAGATTCCCTGGATAGTATAATTGAAGCATACATCATAATGAAAGTTATGGTCTGTGTCAAAATCAAGGCCAAGCTGTTTATTACTTATATTGTATTTAGGGCTATTGCTAAAATGCATTTGGGCCCGAGAAAACGTTTTTGGTGAGACAACATACAAACAATATTTATTTCAAACAAAGCAAATGGTTTTGTTACACACACACACACACACACACACACACACACACACACATATATATATATATTAAGCCTTTGATATTTACATCTGGTCTTTAGTGACCCGGGACCTCATTCCACCCCCTGTACCTCATCCATTTTTGGAAAATATGGACACACCTCTTTAGCATTCCTCATCCTTTCTCTTCTGAACAAAATATATTTTAAAAAAATGGCAAAATATATATGTTTTATAACCGAAAGTGTATATATAGGGTCATTAAAGACCCAAAATATGTAATAGTGTCTTTTTTTTTTTTTTGCTTTCATAAATCATACACTATTTATTGATTATTTCATATCATTATAAGTTTACTATCACATGATATATATTTCTTTGTTTATTATAAGACAAATGAGGACTATATTCCTATAAATAAATACTTTTATCTTCTTACTCAAGGTGGCGCTGATGTTTCAGTGATTGGCTTGATGTACATTTGACTTTGCTATTTGATGAAG
Organism: Moxostoma hubbsi; assembly: GCA_032164185.1. NCBI lineage: Eukaryota > Metazoa > Chordata > Actinopteri > Cypriniformes > Catostomidae > Moxostoma > Moxostoma hubbsi. The sequence continues at coordinate 7,036,220 of JAVLUX010000018.1, forward strand.
AGACAACATGGAAGTAAACTATAGCAAGTGTAACACGTGAACAGTATATGACTATTATCGTTTGGGTTTACTACTGAAATAATGTATGTTGTATTTAGACTCAATAAGTCTAACATACGTGTCATGTGTAGCTTAATATGTGATTGACAGCCAGATGCGTCTCATTAAAGATGCACTCAGTCATTTTTTTCCTCATTAAAAAAGTTTAACTCCTAAAGACATGAAGTGTAAGTTTGCAATATATGCAGGAAATCATGAGCACTCATATTAAAATGAATTCTCCATCATATCAGTAACCTTATAAAAGCTGTTTTATTCTACATGGAGAGGGTCCACACTTGGGGGCGGCCATGTTATGATCACATGACCAGCCGAATATACTCGCTTAATCTCAGTAACCGTCCTGTTATTTGACACTTTCACTCACTGATTAAATTAATCATGTTTGACTGTGAATACTACATTTCTACAATGACATCTGCAACTGAAACTATTGATTTTAAATGATGCTGCATCCAAGCCACTAGGTGTCAGTGTAAGACCAAGATGACACAAAGACGAAAGTTACTGAACGCACCTTTAAATTTCAGCGTGGAAGAAAAGAATGCATATCGTTTGTATTAAAATGTTAATTTAATAACTAGACAAGCTGTGTCTGGATATTTAAACATGTGAGATGGACTGCAGTTCTACTAAAATAAACTATTTTAAAATTGATATAATCCAATTTTGTTGCTTATTTGGTTTGTCTTGTACACTAAGATGTCTGAGAAACTCCATTAACACAGTAAACTATCAAACTTGTGTGATGGTGTGGCTTTCAATCTTAAAGGGCCAAATAAAGGAAGTTGTATATTTCTATGACCACATTTTAAAGGTTGCGGTGCTCCTGGGCCTTGAAGTATCTGCAGAGTTTATTGTGCTTTATGGTAGCAAGTTTTCATGACATCAGCAGGACGTTCTTCTCCAAATCCTTGCATGAACAAAAGGATGATTGTGGTGACTCATCTTAACTAACAGTAACAGGCCCATGAGGTAAAGACACCACAACCTACAAAGTCAGTCTTTAGGAACAAACAAAGTTAAAAATAACTTTATGGAACGCCTTTATGACATTATCGGCATTCATTAAAAGTTCTCATGGCGCATCCCAAATCACACACTTGTACTATTCTATGCCGTTTTTTAGTGTAAGTGGTGTGAGAAGTATGTTCACACTGAAAATGCAACAAAACAAAAAATAGTGTGCTTCAGTGAAGACAGCACCCGTACATGTTTAAGTTGGATTTACCATCACGCAGTGTGAATATGTACATTATTTGAGATGTAAGCATTGAACTGAGTTTGGCTGACACACTAAAGCCTGCAACTTCACAACACACCATGTGTGTTTAAAACGTCAATTCTGTCAGCTGTTAAATGGCAAATGTTTCCATGTAGTTAAAAAACAACATTGGTGTGGGGTAGCTCAGTGAGTATTGACGCTGACTACCTCCCCTGGAGTCACGAGTTTGAATCCAGGGCGTGCTGTGACTCCAGCCATGGGCCGGCTGCATAAAACTGTTTTAGACTGGTCTTACTAGTTAGTCGTCTAAAATGTTGGTCTTAATTTTTTCAGTCAGTTGCATAAAAACTTAGATCAGTCTATTTTAAGGCCAAAATGTAAGACAGCAGACACCTTGGCTAACTTTTGTTTACATTCCATGTTGCCATGGAAACTAACTGTCAGCTGAGCTTGTGGGATCTTCAGTTGAGGGCTGAAAGGGGCTTGATTTGAAACTCTGTAAAAGACTTCAAAGATGGTAACAAAATGTTGTGTTTTTTATTATTTGGGTTAACATCACCAAATTTGTTCATTAGAATCAATTTTGAAGCACTGTAGTCCTCTAATATGCAAATATTTTCAGCAAATGAAAACTGTAGAGTATCCACTGTCGGCCATTTTTTTTAAAGCTGTTTAGTGTCTTACTTTTCCCACAATGCAATGCAAATTAGACTGTCTTTCAAAAGACAAATGTCAGCTTGTTTTATGCAATGGTCTTTCTTCAGTGACTTTAGTTAGTCAGACTATTTCTTAGACACAGTCTTAAGATAATGACTATGTTTATGCAACTGGCCCCTGGTCTCCTAAGCAACTAAATTGGCCCGGTTGCTAGGGAAGGTAGTCACTTGGGGTGTCCTTCTCATGGTTGAGATTAGTGGTTCTGCTCTCAATGGGTCACGTGGTAAGTTGTGCGTGGATTGCGGAGAATAGCATGAGTCTCCGCAGTGTCGTGCACAGTGAGCCACGTGATGAGTGTATTGACTGTCTCAGCGGACAGTCGGAGGCAACTGAGACTTGTCCTCCGCCACCCGGATTGAGGTGAGTAACCGTGCCACCACGAGGACCCACTAAGTAGTGGGAATTGGGCATTCCAAATTGGAAGAAAATGGGATAAAAAAATAACGTTAGTGTGCCATTTGAGATGATACTACACTAAAAATTCAAGCACCACATTGCTGATTCCATAGTATATAGTTCATCATTTGGAGCACAGCTAACATGTTCGGAGAAAACATTCCTCATACAATATTGTTTGTATGTACTTTAAACTAGATTTAAACGATTACTTTGTTCTGAGAGTGAAAGATAACGAATAATAATAATTCTAATTTGCATTATTGTCCTTTTCTCTTATTATTTCTCACAACGATTACTCTGTAAACTTTGAATTGCAGCACTTGCAGAATTGCAGAATATTCCTTTAAATGTTCAATAATCGACACCATTTGTGGCATAATGTTTTGTTATGCCACATTATGCCACACATGCTGCTGATTGGACTAAACTTGTATAAAACCTGGAATATTTCTTTAATGTTACTATTATTCTTCATTTGTAAGTCTCTAAATTTATAAGCATGTTCAATTAAAAAAATGTAACATTAATATCAACTTCAGTGCAGTTTTATTTCAGGCACAAGTGTAACAGTAATCAAAGATAAGGATAGAACAGACCCACTATCCTACTGACTTGGGCGAGCTTTTCAGCTTCAATGCAGTAAAACTGTGTTTTGTATTTTGGAGTGGCATGATGATGGAAAGCTGCTTCCTGTCCCTGCAGACTCAGTGTGCCGGCATCTCTTTGAAACACAGTGGGCAGGAGTTTTGGGTCAGAACCGGGCATGGATGAGGGCTGTGTGTCGCCCCAGCGCTGTCATTTCAGTCACTTCCTTTACTTCCTGTTGACGCCACTTGGCACATCTGTACAATAAACACAGCCTTCCTGCCCCCCAGCAGCTAACAGTCCAAGAGGTAACACTCATCTCCACATTTCATCAGTCTGACGACCGTCTTTATAAGGTTCAAAAAGACCTTAGTGATTGGTGGTTATACAGTTCATAATGAGTTTGCAAATTAGTCTATCATTTATGGTATGCGATTTATCAACTTAAATGAATACAGTCATAAGATGCAAACAATATGCATGTCAACATGATAGTGTGATAAAATCACTTACTAACCTTTTATATGTAAAGTTATATAAGTTTTACAACTTTGTTGTCATGATAAAGTGAAGAAACAGTTCACCCCAAAATGAAAATGTTCTCATTATTTACTCACCCTCATGCCATCCCAAATGTATATGTCTTTCTACCTTCTGAACATAAATTAAGATTTCTGAACAATATTTCAGCTCTGTAGGTCCATACAATGCAAGTGAATGGCTACCAAAATTTTGAAGCTCCAAAAAGCATATAAAAACAGTATAAAAGTAATCTATGTGACTCCAGTGTTTATA